>OZ012736.1:331784243-332984243 GCA_963859935.3 Lathyrus sativus
TTGGTGATTGCATATTGTATATGCTTGATGTTCTATTTTTATATAGATACTTATATGGATACATTGCGATGTATAGAATGATTGAGGTGAGTTGTGGTGTGAATGCGGAAGATGCGTAAACTAATGATATGTATATATATGATTTATGCATTGTACATTATGATATTGTTTCTCACCCTTCTGCTGTTTTATGATGCTCTATGAGGCATTGCAGATTAGGTGCTGGTGATCCCTTTTTGTGAAGCGCGTCTTCATTAGTTTTGGTCAGATGGCTCTGATATGTAACACCGGGTAGCATAGGAAGCCTTAGGCTATTTTTGATGAATACATTTGTATATATGTATTATTGTGTTGCATGTTTTGTAAACATGAATGTTGTTGATGAATCACATTGAATAATGTGAATACGTATATATGTGAATACATGTCGGTTGTGATTCAAATGTTTATATTTTCCGCTTTTATTCTAAATATTTGAGATGTGGGTATAAGGACTAAGATCCTCTGATGTGTTTGTTGCCCATTGTTGCATATCTATTATGAGCAGGTGTTGTATGTGTTTTAATTCAAGCATAATGTGACATGTTCCTTTTATACCGTATTTTAAATAATACTCTGATGAAATTTGAATTCGTGCCTAATGATTTGTTTGATTATTTAGGGGTATAGAGAGGGGGTGTTACACAATTCATCCTGAACTTGATCCATATTCCTGTGTTGATTCCCTCGAGTTGAGTATCTATGAAAACCGAACTCCTCAATCCTGTTACTGTTGAAGAAAACCAAGCAGAGATAAGAACAAAAGGCCAATGCAGACACCTGTGATGCAAATGAAAATGCAAAAATGCAAAATGCAAACATGTCTATATATTTGCAAGGAAATCTCCCCCTTGATTCCGATTTCAATAAACTTGAATAGTAGATATGGATAAGAATACCACAATAATCTTCTCATAGATCAAGTAAAGTTGAGTCAATACACATCAACAAATGAGAAAAATTCGAATACAAAAAGGTACTAATCCCATCCAAAAGATCTGGTGATGATCAAGATATAAAAGAAGAGAAACTACTATGGCATATCAGAAGACGATTCTCCCCAACTACCATGCTTCTTGCTTCAATTATGAGCCTCCTTGAGCATCGTCTTCGTGTCTGGATAATCTGGTATGGCAACCAATTCTCTGATGAGGATCTCCCTTATATGTATAACATCTCTAAGACAATGATAAGACTCTTCCCAAACATCTTCACTGAAGGCATCTTCCAACCTGGGTCTCTTCAAATCTGCCCAGATCTTGAGCTCTTCAAGCGCTAATAGAGGTTCATGGAGTTTTTGCTTACTCATGCATCTACGGGATGATTCTAATATCACCTCTCTTTCTTTGACCTTGAGTTGCGCCTTCAGTTTATCAATCTGACTGTAAAGCTGGTCTTCCCTATTCTTGTTAGCATTTACCATGGCATTCCATTATTCATTGAATTTGGATATCTCCTGATACACTCTATCTTAACCATTCTTTCTATGTTTCAAAACGCTACCAGTACTCTTAATATCCTGACCAATCCACTCTAGCACCCTGATCTCCTCAGATAGCTCCTTCTCCAGCTTGCTTAATGCTTCTGTCTTCACTTTAGCCAAGTGGACATCTTCATTCTTGTCATGCTTCAACTGACTGATTTTTTTCAATTCTTCGTTCTCTTTGCGTAGCTCTTCCTTCTCGGCCCAAACTTTGTTGTATCTCAGGATAACAATCATTGTAGGCTGCTTAATGACCAAAGGATGCAAGGGTTCCTTAATAGAGAAAGGCAATAGTATCTCCTCGACCCTCTTCTGAATCCATTCCACGTATGGATTGTAGGCTCTACAGTCACTATTCCCTAAAAAAAAGCTTCCCCCTCTTGTGGATTTTACCTTATGCATCAACGAATCTTTCTAGAATATCAGGGTCAGCTGCACCAGTAAAGTACAAAGATTCCTGCACTTCTTCGTCCTTCAGGGGTCCCCTCAAAGCATACCAAAGTTGTTTGACAGCAAGAGAAGGGTTATAATTGATTCCTCTTTCCCTCCCCATCAAAGGCACATTAGGGAAGCTACCACAACAGAATATAATCTCTTTACCAAGTAGATCTCGGTTAAACCAGACAATATCTTTGGCTGTCAAACCCATGAGTCTCTTAGACCATTCAGACAAATTCCTCGAATCAACGAAAGCTCTGGAATGAGGGAGGTGATCTATAAACCACTTGTGAAGAAGTGGTGCGCAACAAGAAACAATCTTTCCTTCCCTCTTCTCATTCTTGTAATGTACTAAATGGTATAAGTCTCATAAGAGAATGGGTACAGGGTTCTTAGAGACAAAAATACAAACGATATCCATTTTAATGAAATCTGATATACTGGGAAAAAGCACAATGCCATAAATACACAAAGCCAGAATAGCACTAAAGACCACCCAACAACGCTCTTCAAAATACTTCTGGGCTTTATCCACCAAGAAAGATAAAGTAAAGCCAAAAACTCCATTTCTGCTGATGACATGATCAACCAACTCAAATGCACTCAAAAAAAGAGCAGCGACAAACTTCTAGAGATCAGGTTCTTCCTCTGAATGAAAGAATGGTACCTCATCTTGGACTAAAACTCCCAAGATAAAAGAAAACTCCTCTAAAGTAGGAACTAACACATAATATGGGAAGGTGAAATAGCGTAGCGGAGGATCATAAAACTGTAATAAAATTTGAATGGCTCCATGCTCATGACTTGTGATCTTACAAACAAGATTCAAAATTCTCCCATAATCTCTTCCAAAGATTTAAAGGACTCCAGAATCAGCCATAGAAATCAGACCAAATAAAGGACCCAACACAGGTGATGGGAATTTGTATAGAACAATCTTCTTTCTGTCTACTTCCATCGCTATAGAAAACCAGGACCAGAATCAAAGGAGAGACAAGAACCTGAAAACACCTAAATATCCAATGTTAAAATGCAGGATGATTATGCAGATGCAAACATGGGATCAAGGTATCCAATGCTCAAGATTACTGTTGTGTTGTTGACTAGAATTTCACTCTGATAAGAAAACCCAGAAAACTAGAACACCAAGGTGATAAAAAATCGGAATACCCAAGATCAAAGGTTCGCTCTGACAAGAAAACTAGAAAACCGGGTAGGTTGAAGGTCAAAGTTTTTTACAAAACCCATCCCTCTCACATGTGGTTTCTAGTCTTGGACGGTGCAACATCCAATCCAGGTCATCAGTATCACGGACTCTCAGGTCGAGAAACGATGATACGTTCACCATTCCTAGTTTGGCATCATGGTCAATCGAGGAGGTCTCAACTGATTTCCCAATGAACGGTCTCTAGAGTCGTTAGTTTTTCTAAGTCAATACTCCCTCAACTGCACCAGACGCGCATGATAGTGTATCTCCAAAGAAAAACCTCATCTGGACGTGAATTTCATGTGAGATTTTGTGTGGCCAAATGCCACACAAGCTCCCACTACTCTTCACACTAATCTTGTTTGCATACTCAAGCTTGGGTATTAGACTTATCTCTCATTGAACAACCCACTCAACAACACAACAACAATAGTATAATATAATATGCAATAGTGAAATGCAAATGCATCAATATACAACAGATAATGTACATAAAAGCAAATGATTGCACAAAAGTAAACACCCAAAGAACAGAAACAAACAAGCACTAGAATTGACTCGCATAGGGAACCAGAGTCTCTAGCAGAGTTGCGAACTGTCGCAACTGCGAAGAAAACCGGCGAAAACAAACAGAAGAGTCACCACTTAATATTATTTATCCCGATGAGGGGAAAGGAAAAGATTGAAGAAAAACTGAAGAATGGGAAAAGACAATGTCATCCAAACTAAATCTTGGGCTTGGAAGTCGATACCGCAAGGGGAAGGTATGAGCACCCCGTCACGTCTATTGTACTCAACGAGATCCATGCTTGTTGTCTAATCAAAGGGTGTGTTATCTAAAAGCTACTTCTAAATTGAAACGAGAACCAAAATAAAGAAAGAGACTCGATAGGACATCGCCGTCCTATGCCTACGTATTCCCTCGTGCAATGGGAAAGTCAGAGTCAACATAGTTCAGAAAACTACGGGTGATGGGGAAAGGTTGCTCGCCAGGACATCACTGTCTTATGCCTATGTATTCTCATTTAGTATGAGAAATCATAGCAAACGTAGTCCGGCTAACGACGAAACCACAGGTTGGTTAAGTCTTTTTTTTATGAGGGACGTTAAGTCCCCATTCCAACAGTTAGATTTGATGCTTGTTTGTGGTAGAACGGAAACGTAACACACTCTTTTCTGAAAATGAGTTTGAAACTCAAATCCCGAAGGATAAAAAAGTTTGAATTTTGTTTGTAAGTTTTAGTGAAGTGAATTGATTGGACTTGAGATCCATGTTGCACTAAAGACTATGATATAGGAACGAATGCGTCACATATCACCCCCAAATGGGACGTACGCTAAACACTCTAGATAAGCGAAAGGAGACCCTTCCCTCGTCATTTCTCATATGCTTAAGGCTCGTGGCGTATAATGCTCATTGTCTTTATTAAGTATTTTGAATTGTTTTGAGATGAGGATAGAGAAAGACGCATGAAAGGTCTAAGGGAAACTCGACCCCAATGTTGTAATGCAAAGTGGCCCGAGGTTCGGGGTGCGAAAGAAAATTCTATCCTAATGTTATCATGCAAAAGATGGACCTAAGGCTAAGATTAAATGGGACTAACCTACTTGTTATCATGCATGGATTACACTCCTAATGTCTATCCTACTCCAATCTTAATCGGAAATTAAGTTGGACTAGGATTCCTAAGGGAGCCTACAAAGGCAAGGAAAAAACAAGAAAGCAAGGCAAAAACATCAGTTACAACAGTTCCTCCTGCATAAAACAACAATAAAATCCAGCAAGGAAGAACAATAGCATTTAACAGTTACTAAATCAGCTCAAAAGCATGTCTAAAAGGCAGGCAGGCAGCAAGCATGTTTCAATGCAATCAACATGAGCAAGCATCAATCATGAACAAGTATCATGCAAGGATAGACATGCATCAACAATCAAACACAAATGTTCAATAATATTGCATCATCAAGAATCAACAAGAACAACATACTTTCAATATAAATTTAAGCAATTAAACGATCATGCGACGAAAGGAATCAGAAGCAAACACACACATGCATCACAAGTCCAGCAAGATAATCATTAACAATTAATCATTAACATGATACAAGCAAATATATCATATGATCATCACATCAAGCAAGCAACGTGAACATGTTAAGAATTCAAACAAAAACCAAAAGTCACGCGTCGAAGAATCACAATAAAACAATTAAGCATGATGAAACAGGTCAAGAACAGTCCACACAAATGCATCATATCAGTTCATGAAAGGTAGAGGTGGAAAGAAATCAAAACATTCTTGAAAACAACCAAAAATCAAATTCTGGTCCAGTGTTAATCGATTAACCACTCAAAAATAGCTGAATTTACACTGGTTAATCAATTAACCAGTTTTGTACTGCAACTAGTTAATCGATTAACACTGCACCAGAAGTAGAAAACAATAATTCAAAAGCATTTTTAGCAATTAATTCAATTTGCAATCATCCAAATGATCATGTAATCAATTATGCACGAATTTAACACAAAAAATCAGTGATCAAAAATCAATCAAACTTAATCAAGGATTGAGATCACAAATCACATAGATCAAAATCACAAAAATCAATTGAAATTGAAGATCTACATTGTAATTATCCAAATAAGCTCAAAACATAAATGGATCTAGAATTAACCAACCTTCAAAGCTGAGATTTGCTTTGGTAAGTGTTGATTGACTGCAAATGATAGATCCAAGCTAGAAACCCAAGAAATATTCAAGATCCAAGATCTTTCTTGCAAGAGAAGTGAAGAACAAGCTAAAATAAGTCAAAATTGTTCCAATAGTCACTTATAAGCTTGCTTCCAAAATTAGATCCAAATCCAAACGAAAATCAAAGGATGAATTGAAGATGATAGAGATGAATGATGGAGGTTTCACTTTAGAATTCAAGGATTACAATGAAGAATCAATAAACTCAATTAAAATAGCTTTAATGGAGTTTTAAAGTGTATAAAAGTTGAGAGAATTTGAGAGCAAATTCTGAAAAGTGAGAGTATGAAATCTGAAAATTGAAAATGTCTTGTGAGGTTTGGAGCAAATTCACTTAAATAAGCTCTTAGTTAGGAGTAGAATCATGGTCTGGAGTGAGGTTTTGAAAATTAGATTGGGATTAGGATTGGAAAATTGGAGGGAAATTGGATTGGTTTTGAAAGTTAATCAAAACTTAGAGTATTTCTAGATTTTTCTTCTGGTGTAAAAACCAATTCACAAGTGATCAAAATAGACCCCAAAAGTGGCAGCATAAAAAATGCATGTATCTGTGCAAAATTTCCTTTGGTTAATCGATTAACCATTTGCTAGTGCAAATTGGTTGATTGGTTAACCACTCACAAATATTTAAAAATGCACCATTTGGAGGGAAACTTGCACATTCGTCCGTTTTCACCCGTTCTGAGCCCTGTTAAGCCTCTAAAACTTGCCCTCAGATATTATAACTGTGAAAATGCTTGAGATAACCTGTGACCTATATCCTGTGTTGAAAATAACATGCTGAATAATATAAAATCGACCACTCGATCGTTGGGAAAAATAAATGCCAAAGTCTCTGGCGCTCGATGTTTAAACACTTGCAATAAAAGGGAACCTAGAGCACGAAAAAACCTTGGTCCCATGTCTCGAGAACCAATGTTATGATATGAAGAAATGCAAAATGCAGAGAAACACAAGCCATTAGATCAATAAAAGATGAGGCAAATTTTGGGGTGCTACAATCCCCAACAGACGTTTTCATCAAACCCTTTTGACGATGTCAGTTTTTATTCAGTTTTCTTTCCGTAAAATCCCTTTGACGATGTGTCTCTTCAGTGAAGTTTTCTTTCCGTCAAATCCCTTTGACGATGTGTCTCTTTGGTGAAGTTTTCTTTCCGTCAAATCCCTTTGACGATGTGATGTTAGATTTCTTTTTGTCAAATCCCTTTGATGATGTGATATTAGTTTCTCATTCTGTCAAATCTCTTTGATGAGGTCAATTTTATTTTTGTCAAATCCCTTTTGATGATGTGATGTTAGTTTTCTTTCCGTCAAACCCTTTTGACGATATGTTTCTCCGACTCAGTTTTCTTTCCGTCAAATCCCTTTAACAATGTGTTTCTTCGGCTCAGTTTTATTTATGTCAAGTCCCTTTGATGATGTGTTTCTTTGGGTTAGTTTTCTTTCCATCAAATCCCTTTGAAGATGTGTTCCTTAGGTCGGATTTTCTTTCCGTCTATTCCCTTTACCGATGTGTTTCTTTGGTGCAGTTTTCTTTCAGTTAAATCCTTTTGAAGATGTGTCTCTCTAGTGGAGTTTTCTTCCAAATATCTGGCGTTTTCCCCTGCAGAGTGGTCTGCCTTAGATTTATCCCTCCCCAACAGAGTCATCTTCTCTTCACTTTAGTTTGTTGGTCCGTTGATTCTACCCCTTTTGGTTCTTGACTAACCTTTTTGTAAATCTAGTTCCAAACTAGTATACAATCATCCTTTTCTATCCCCACAAAGTGCAAATTTCTGGGTTCTATTGTATTCAAGCCCCTTCTACCTTGAATGTCTAAAAAAGTGTCTATCTTCATCCCTTTAGGTTTAAGATGATTGAATAGGGGCAGCTGTTGCACCCCAAAATTTTCCCTTCTTTTTCTAACCTTAATTGGCTTATGCTTCATCTCATTTGCATCATCAATCATGCATTGCATTGGTGTTCTAGGACATGGGATCATAATGTATTTCTCACAGTTTAGAGCTTTCTTCATTTCAGATGTTGTTTCAGCAATATTCAAAGCTAAATAGATAGTCGTCAAAGTCTTCGAGCATTTAATTTGCTCAGTAGATGGCTTGATTATTACAAGTTTTTAAGCATTAAGTATCAGAGGCTTCAACCTTTATTTTGCTCAGTGATTTAGTACGAGATCATATTTTTCCAGCAGGGTATTTTGAGTGCAAGAGGGAATTCACAGCTTATTTCAGGCTTTATTCAGGTTCAATATCATATAACAAGCTTCAGAGGCAAAAATACGCTCAGAATGAGTGATAACAGGTGATTTTCCAAGCTTTCCCACCAAAAGGCGCCAAAATTCAAATTTTGAATGTGTTAATCAATTAACCAATTTGCAAGAAAAAATGGTTAATCAATTAACCTATGTGATTTTTGCATAGATATTTCAGTTTTCAGCACTGTAGCAGTTGCAAGTCCATTTTGATCACTTGGGTTCACATTTGCATCAGTAGAAGGATCTAAAATGCTTCCAATTTTGGTTCATTTTCAAGTTAACTTCACTTTACCTCCATAATTCAAATAATTCCACTCCTAATTCCATTACTAATACTAACCCTCATTACACCCACACTCAAAACCTTACTTTCATTCCAAATGTAGAGCCTATTTAAGTAAATTTTCTCCAAACCTCACACAACTTCACTCATTTTCTGATTTCTCTACACTTCGCACTCCAATTCTCTCAATTCTCTCTCACTTTTTCAATCTCCATTTTCATCTTCAACCTTCACCAAAGTTCTTCCATTATAATTCTCAAATTCTTCATTGGGGTTTGTTAATTCTCGAGCTAAACCTTCATCGTTTCCTCTCATCAACATAAATTATGCAGTAGAATTTAATTTGGATCTAGATCTAAGCTTTGGAAGTACTTTCTTGAAGTGACTTTGGAAGTAATTTTGGGTTCGTTCGTTTTCGTGCAGATCTTCAATTTTCTTTTAGGAGCTCATTGGATCTTGGATTGTTTGTGCTTGATCTGTCAAATTTTGTTTGCAACACTTAACAAAGCAATTCTCCATTTTGTAGGTTGGTAATTCCTAGATCCAAGCTTATTCTAGCTTATTTACAACTTTTACAATGTAGATCTATTGATTTTTCATGTGAGTTGGTCCATTGATTGATTTATTTGTTGATCTTGTTGTTTGATGGATTCAATTGGTGTTTGATTGCTGTTATTTGATGTAAGTTTCGTGTACAATTGCGTGCCCTAACATGTGGATGATTGGAGAAGTGATTTGTTGCTAAAAGTGCTATTAAATTGATGATTTTCAGCTTGTGTTATAGGGTTAATCGATTAACCAATTGCAAGGAAAATCTAGTTAATCGATTAACAGCTCATTTTTACGTGTTTTGCTGATTTTCAAAGGGTTAATCGATTAACCATTTGTGAGGCAAAAGTGGTTAACCGATTAACACTGATGCTAGAAGTGATTTTTGTGCTTTTTCAAGCTTGATTTGATTCCTTCCCACTTCTAAACCTCATGGCTTTGTGTGATACATATTTGTGGAATTTTCTTGTGCTATTTCACTTCATTTTGCAGCATGTATGTGATTTTTCGACACACGCCGCATTGATTTTCATGATGCGTGTTCATGACCAATTATGATGCATTCTTCATGTTGTTTGTCTTTCATACTTGTTTGTTTGATCTTGATGCTTATTTTTCTTGATTCATGATACATATTCATGTTTGCCTTTGATTCCGTAAATGTGTGTTCGTTTGAGATGATTAATTGTTGATGAATATTCATGTTGTTATTGTCAAATGCTTAAGTTTGCAATTTTGTTGAAATTTTCTCATGCTTAATTTTCTGAATATGTTCATCAATTGATCTAACTTGATAAATGTTCATACTTGATCCTTGCAATTCATGTGCATTTGTTTAAACTTGGAGGCATGTTCTTGTTCAATTCTTTTGACGCATGCTTATGCTTGGTTGTTGGACATTTTCATTATTGATTGTTTAATATTTAATAGATGCTTAACTTGACGTAGGGAGGTTACATGTTCATCTATTCTTGATGCTTATTTGGTGCATTGCATGATTCTGTATACACTACTGAGGTGTTAAATATATGATGTAAAATGTATTCAGTCTGTTTGTAACATTCTAAACCTATTTTGTTCTGAAAATGCATGTTGTTAAATGTTGTGTTAAGTTGTTGCTGGAATTTACTGTTGTGCTGAGCTGGAGCGCGTTGTTACTGTTTTTGGTTTATTTTCTTGATTATTTGCTTGTTTTTGCACGTTCCCTTAAGGCGTTCTAGTCCAACTTAATTTTCGATTAAGCTTGGAGTAGGATAGACATTAGGTGCTAATCCATGCATGATAACATTAGGATAATACCTCTTTGACCTCAACCTTTGGTCCATCTTTGTATGATAACATTAGGTAGACTTCATTTTCTATCCTCAACTATAGGGCCATATTGCATGAAAAGGTGAGTTTCCCTTAGATTTTTCTTTGCCTTTAAGTGTCTTTCTTCTCTCTTAAACAAAATCAAATCATTTAATAAAGATTATGTGCATTATATGCCACGAGCCTTAAGCACGAAAAAGATGAGCGAATGCATTTCTAACCTCATCTTAGGGTACTTTGCGTGCGATACGTTTGGATCGTTAGCGCAATGTATTCGATCCTATTTGTAGCACCCCAAAATTTGCCTTTTCGTTTTAGCAGCGTCTGGCTTTTGCTTCTTTGCATTTTTTGCATTTTCTGCATTTGCATAGCATTTGTTTTTGAGACAGGGGATCAAGGTCTTCCTATGGCTCAGTTTTCATCTCAGTGCATGAACCTGAACAGCGAGCATCAGAGTCCCTGGCCTTAATTTTACAAAGCGGTCGGGCGACCAATTTTATTTTATTTTACAGGGTATTTTTAGCTTAGGAAGCAGCATTCAGGTTATCGCAAGCATTCTCATGGTTATAATATTCAAGAACAGGTTTCAGAAGTTGAACAGAGCTCAAAACGGCAAGAAACGGGCAAACGGGCAGATTTCCCTCCAAAAGGCGCCAAAATTCAAAATTTGAAGGTGTTAACCGATTAACCAATATGGTTAATCGATTAACCAAGTCAAAATCAGGTCAAATATGAAGTTTTGAAGGTGTTAACCGATTAACCGGTGCAGATTTTGCCTCTGCACGTGAATTTTCAATGCAAGCCATTTTGGAGTCCAATTTTGGTCATATGCAAATCTAATTTTCACTTTGGGAAGGATCTATAACCTATTTGAAATTTGGTTAATTTCATTTTCCCTCCCAATGCCCATTCCTCATTCCAACCCAAATTTCACAAACCATATTCCAAACCTTTCATTTGGATCCAAGCCTAAGTGATATTTAAGTGATCCACTCTAAAAAAAGCAATCTAATCCTCACAATTCACTCTCATTTTTAGAATTGATCTCATTTTCTTCCAATTCTCTCTCAATTCTTCCAACTCCAAAACCCTCACCAAAGCTCTTCTTATTGAGATCATTGATTCTTCATTGGAATCCTTGATTTCTAAGAGCTAAACCTTCACCCATTCTCTCCTTTGAATCAATTTCTTCATCCAATTTTCGTGCAAAATTGGATCTGAACTTGGAAGTGGTTTTAGAAGTGATTATTTAGCTTATTTTGGCTTGATCTTGGTGAATCCTCACTCCTACAACAAGAACACATTTGGATCTTGAAGAATCTACGGTTTTCTTGCTTCGATCTGCTTATTTCCGGCGATTCAACATTAACTGAAGCAAATCGCCGCTTCGTAGGTTGGAAATTCTTGATCCGAATCTGTTTTTAGCTTATTTTGCATAATCATGTGGATTTTCATCTTTGATTGACTTTTGGTTAATTTGATCCGTTTGATTCATGATTTGGTTGTGTTAATCTGTTTACATGCTGTTTGAATCATGATTTGCTGGTTTAATTTTGTGATTAAGTGATTATGCGATCATCTGGTTGATCGGATAAGTGCTTATTTGCTGAACATGCTGCTCTGTTGTTGCTATTCTGCTGTTGGCACAGTGTTAATCAATTAACGCATTTGGTTAACCGATTAACCATCTCATATATTCAAAATTTTCAAAGTTTTAAAGGTGTTATCGGTTAACGCCTGGTGTTAATCGATTAACATGTACAAATTTCCAGATTTTCAAACATTGTTAAGTGGTTAATCAGTTAACCTCTGGCGTTAATCGATTAACACTGTACCGGTGGGTCTGTTTTGCTGATTTTCTTATTTGTTTGAGTATCGTTTCACATTGGATCATCATAGATCAATATGATGCATCAGGAGTGAAATATTTTGGACATTTTGCCGCTGTTTTGGTTGTTTAATCGGGACTTCGTCAACACGCATTCGTTTTCCGCTTGGATATACATGGTTTTATGTGTTGTTCAAAGTGATGATGTGCTTGCATAATCATGTTTTGCTTTCTCTTATTGCATGTTCTTTCCTTACATATGCATGCTTGAGGTTGATACGCACTTGTGGCGGCTGCTGCCCCACACTATTTTACTCCCTCACTTCATTCTACTTGTGCATTACGTGTTTGCATTATGTGCATTTCTGTTTGCTCTTCTCTTCTTTTTCTTTTCCATGCTTCCCATAGGATCTCTAATCTCTTTTGAGGTTGTGATAGACTTTAGGTTGGAAGCCATGCATGATAACATTAGGTAGTATCCCCCTAACCTCAATCATAGGACCATTTGGCATGACAACTGCTAGGTTTGAGTTAGTCTCCCTTTAGTTTGTCTGCTCTCCTTCTCATCTTCAAATCATGTCAAAAAATCTTAATAAAGGCTAATAAATGTTGTGCATTACGAGTGTTAAGTACTTGGGAAATGATGATTAGGTGGTTGCCTCTCAATTGTCTAGAGTATCTAGTATACACCCTTAGGGTGATATGCGACGCATTCTCTCCTAAGTCATAGTCTTTAGTGCAACATGAATTACAAACAATAATCAATGCACTTCAAGACACAAAAACAACTTCAAACATCTCTTTGTCCTTTGGGACCCTTAATAATGGAAAAACTTTTTCATAAAAAAGAGTGTTGTTAAGCTTTGGTTCTACCGCAAACAAGCATTGTCCCTAACTGCTAGAACGAAGGTTTAACCCTGCTCGGGTAAAACATTTTGAACCGTCCAGTGTTCTCATTAGCCTGAACTACGTTTGCTCTGATTTCTCATACCAGATGAGAATATGTAGGCACAAGACGGTGATGTCTTGGCGAGTAACCTTTCCCCCCCTTTTCACCCATAGTTAGCCGAACTACGTTGACTCTGACTTTCCCATTGCACGAGGGAATACGTAGGCACAGAGCGGCGATGCTCTGCCTAGTCATTTTTCTTTTCTTTTTGTCGTGTGAGCCTTTAGCGTAGATAGATTAAACACACCCTTAGATAGACAACAAGCGTGGATCCCGTCGAGTACGACAGACGTGAGGGGTGCTCATACCTTCCCCTTTCGTAACTGACTCCCGAACCCATGACTTGGTTGCGATGACCTTTTTTTTCCTTTTTTCGTTATGTTTTTCCGATCGTTTCCTTTCCCTCTCTTTGGGATAAATAACGAAAGGTGGCAACTCTTCTGTTTTCTTCCGGGTGTTTTTCGCAGTTAGGATAGCTGGCAACTCTACTGGGGACAAGAACATCCTCTAAGCGAGTCAATCCTAGCGCTTGCTTGTTTATCTTCGGGTGTTGTATATATGTGCTTTATTTACTTTCGCATTTTGCTTTCCGTATTGTATCAATATTGTTGTGCTGTGGGAAGGGAATGTTCCACTGAGAGATAAGCCGGACCTGGTCTTGAGTACAAACCTAGCATTAGTAGTGAAGAGTAGTGGCGGACTTGCTTGCTTAGCAGACACAAGTTCCCATGAAATTCGCGCTCAGACGAGATTCTCTTTGATGATTTCCTTTCCAGTCCTTAGGATCTGAGGGGATTTTGGATCTGAGGGTTGTCGACTCTGGGGACTGATCATCTATGATTCAGCTAAGTGAGGCCTCTTCGGGAGATTATAATGCCAAACCAGAAATGGTGAACGTATCATCATTTCTTGAAAGTATGTGACACTGATGAACACATAGGATGCCAAACCTTATCAGTGGATAGGTCCATACCTGTGAGAGGGATTGGGTTATGCAGAAAACCTTGACTTTCGGACTAGCCAGTTTTCTTTGCAGTGTGAATTTGTGTTCTTGGCATCAGAGGTTTCTATTATCATAGTAGTGCTATGTTCTTATCAAAGTGAAACATTGGTTCTTCTCGATGAACAACACAACAATCTTGATCCCCTATTTGCATTTCCTGTGCATTTTCATCTGCATTTTCATTAACATGTATTTATGTTGCAGGTGTATATTTCTTCCCCGATTCTAGTGGTATTATTCCATATTTCTGACATGGAGCCCTTGAAGAGGACCGTAGTCTACAGGTTCCCAACTCTGGATGTTAGTTCTTTGCTGAGTTTGATTGCCATGGCTGATGTGAAAGTGATGGAAGAATCCAGGCAATCTTATGGGAGTTTGTTGAGATGTGTCTGTAGGCCTTCAGCATATGAGATTAGTGGTATTTATACACTTCTGCAGTTCTATGACCCACAATTGAGGTGTTTTGTTTTTCCGGATTATGTTCTGGCACCTACCCTAGAGGAGTATTCTGAGCTGCTGGGTGTTCCTGTCTTAGACCAGATGTCGTTCTAACACATTGATGCTGAGCCTGATCTGGCTAAGCTCGTTGTTGCGCTGTATTTGGATGTTTTAGAGTTGAAGGGGAAGATGATCAAAAGGAGTGGGATGTTTGGTTTTCCTTTGCCTTTCCTGGTTGATAAGGCTCAGAAGTTCGCCAAAGACGGGTGTTGGATTGTGTTTAGCGCTGTAATACCCCAAATTTTACCCTTACATTTAGTCAGTCATCTCGCATAGCATTTCATTTTGCATCCATTAATCACTAACCAATCATTGAGTGCGATTTGTTTTGCCGGAATTACCCCAAGGGCATTTTGGTCATTTCAAGCAGGATTCGTAATCTGGGGACAAATAAGACGTCATTCCCGAGGCATTTGTCCACATGGATTTGATTATGTCAAGGGCATTTGATGAGCAGTTTATATTCTCGTAAAGAGTGGAGATCATTTTAAAAATGAGGGAATGCTATTAGAGTGCGGTTTGAGAAGTCACGTAATCAAGAGGATTTCAGTTGAATTTGTTTATGTTGCAGGATGTCATTTATTTGATCAAAGGCAAAGAGGAAGGGAGTTTAAATATTTTGGAATTTTTATCCACAAGTATTCATAAGTTATGACTTAAAGTTGAGTTTAGATAATTTGTGGATTGTTATTCATGAATATTTAGATTTACAATTGAGAAAATAACAATGAACATTTTATTGGATTTTATTGCACGAGTATCTAAAGTTACAAGTTGAAAGGGAAAATGCTTTTGAATCTTTATTCATGGGGTTCGTTAGTATTACAAGAGATTTATGTTTACAAAGGGCACCCTATTCTAAGTCCTAAGCTGCTAAGCATTCTTCATTTGGTCTTCTCTTTGAGTTCTTCACGAAGCTCCCGATCACCTGAAAAAATAGAAAACAAAACAGAACAGGAAAAAGTGTTAGAGGTTGTTTGACACTCTCAGAACATTGTCATCATCGAGTGTCGAGAGGGCACGACCGAAGCCGCATCCTACTCCCGTTACCGATCCGTGCCATCGGCATCAGATCAGGTAGTTTTGTTCTTATCATACGGGACAACCGAGAAAGAGTGAGAGAAAAAGAAGTAGGGGCCGAAATGATTTGCCGAAAAGGATCATATGCCAAAATTGGATATTTTTCTTTTGGGACACTATCAAGTAAATCAGGATCCCAAAGGGGCTCATAACCGAATGCCATAACGGTATCAATTCAGAACCAAACAAGTGAGTCCATGAAGATCAGTTCGCCGATCTAAGTATTCGGTTTTAAAATCAAAGCCAACATGTGGGCTCAGTCGAAGAACAACATCACATCCCTGCCATCATACAACACAATCAGTTTGCGAATCCAAAACATCACAGCCACAAACAGCCGTTCGAGAGACGCGCGGGAAAAGAACCAAGTCAAGCAAATCTGTCACCCAAGGTTCAACAAACAAATCATAAGCTGTATAAAGTTGAAAGAAGTAATCTAATTCACAAACATTAGAACCAAAGCAATTCAATTCAAAAACGAACAAACCCGTTCGAAGAAAAAGAGCCAACTGGTATCAGAAGGAAAATGAATCCATACCATGACAAGTATATCAGTTTCACCATGACAGTTCATATCAGCTCGTAACAACAAGTGCATCACAGTATCAGCAGTTCAGGTCAAAAAGCAAACTAGCACCTTACACATGTGTGTTAAACACGAAATACCAAAGCCAGGGCTCAGCTATCACACATCATGGCCCAACATACTATCACAGTTCATCCTAAACAAAGAAACAATCAATTCGAAATCCAAACCAGTTACCCAACATCAAAACGGAATCACTGAACCAAACATATGGAACCCATTTCACCAGAGACAATCGGATCAGGGACCGAATCCACATCTGCAAAACCGAAATTGAAATAACGGTTTATCAAACAGGCCACGATATCCAAAACGAATCCGCATCTGCAAATATCCAAAGCAAATTAGTGAATCCAATCAATCGAACTAAAAGTGGAAGGTTTCAATCAGACAAAGATCATATCATATCAGAAAAACAAATATTGTGCAAATCGCTTCCGAAAACGGAAGGTTTTGAGATCAAATCAAACCTTTCACAAAAGGGTAAATAATATCAGAAAAATTTAAATCCAAAGGCCCATTCAAAATCGAGAGAGGAGAGTATATAAGAATGGCATCACCTCAAACGAAACCCTAGAAAGAAAGGAGGGAGGGAAAAAACGGAAAACGGCGACGAAACCACAGACGACCACCATCAAGGCAAATCGCACGACCGCCTTCGTCTCTCGACGGGCAATCGTGCCTTGAAGCTCAGTCACCGCATCATCGCCTCATCACACACCGATCAGACAACCAGACGTAAGTGAGAACATGGATCATTTATGATTGACGGTTTTTTTTGTAGTTTCAGGTTTCAACATGGGAGTGATGAGAGAAGAGCCGCCGAAGGCGATGAAGGAGGAAAAACATGCGCCGCGGAGAATAGGGTTTTGAAACCCTAGCCTCTTTTTGTTGCATTCTCACCAACGGGGTTGGGTCCGGAGGTGATTACCGGCCCAACCCCTTGTTTTGTTTTTTATTATTTATTATTTATTTTTTTATTTTATTTCTATTATTATAATAATTATTATTATTATTGATGTACTAAAATGTTTATTAAAATAATCTTAAAATCCATTTTTTAAAATAAACAGTATTAAGATTTTTTCCAAATAATATAAAAACCTACCTTTAAAAAAATAATAATAATGTGGAGTTTTGTTAGATAATTAGGTTAAAATAGTTTTTTTTGGGGATTTAAGTTAAATTAATTTATCAATATTAAAAATCCTATTTTAATTCAAATTGAAGTTTATATCATAAAATAAAACCACAAAAAGATGCATAATTTCACTTCCTAACGTGTCTGATAATTCATGTAATTCTGCCCACTAACGTTGTTTGTTCGTTTTGCAGTTTATTATGTTTACCGTTATTTATTTTATCTTATTATTGTTCAATTCAAATTTCATTATCATATTGTATCTGTTTCTTGGTTGTAACCTCGCAAACCAATAATCGCATTTACTTTCCGCATTTTATTTCCGCTGATGCATGATTTAAATTCTATCACACTTCCACCAATATTTTTGTCACATCTGTCACATCCGAAGGTTAGGTCTAACCGTTTGGCCGCCGCGCCAATAGTCTTCAAACCCTCAAAACTACAAACTACAAACCCTAATTTTCACAAATGCCTCGCCGCAGGCTAAATTACAATTTTACCTCTAGCATTAGGTCAAAGAGCCGCCGTGCTCATTTTAGGGTTTCCCGCCGTGGAATCCCTAACCTAACCCTAATTCACTTAACAATTCAACGTAGAAATTTGGAGTTTATACACTCCACGTAAGCGTGTCCTTAAGATGTGTTTATTCCCCTTGAGACCTTGACCACAGTCAAGAAGTCTCTAACCTCCCTTTTGAGGGGAACTACGATTACTCTGATTCCACTCCCGTAAGGATACGTAGGCACAAGATGCGACGTCTTGCCGAGTAAACTTAGAATTAACCCCTTCGGTCTACTTTCTCACTTTTAATCCCTTTGTACATATACCTTAAGAATAATAAAGCAAAGTAATAAACATCTGAACAAAAGGTTCCTGTAGAGTACTACAGAAGTTTAGGGTGCTAATACCTTCCCTAAATTTAACCAACCCCCGAACCCTAGATCTTTCCCCTCATTGTGTTTACGATGCAAAATAGGTTTTCCCTCTTTTGACCTTTTCCTTCGGATAAATCAAAGAGCGGTTGTGAATTGAATTGCGATTCAAACTCATTAATAGTTTGTGATCCTATTTCCACCGCAACAGAAAATGGCGACTTCACTGGGGATATAACTGTTGAGGGTTACCCCTAATTTGTTCATATTTATTACTATTTGCTTTACTATTCATTTTCATGTATATATTGTACTTTGATTTTTGGGTTATCCTTGAATGGTGAGACAAAGTTCTACACCCGAACTTGAGAGGAATTAAGATAGGATGGTGATATATTCGATGAAGCTTATAGGGAGTGAATCCCGACTAAGTTGATTCGAGAATCCCGCTTAGTTGAGACCCTTTTGAAAATGGTTCGGTTGAACAAGTTTAGTCGTGAAAACTTTTACTATTCTCAATTGGAGTCTGTGATACTAAGGACTGTAGTTACCTTTAACCCCACTTTTGACCTTTATTAGGACGTAGTGTGAGGCTATAAGGGAGCAAGTCCCGAAGTAGTGCTACGCGATACTACACTCAAAAGAGGTTCTCTTGAGAATATTATTAACCCCCGAGTTAGTTGGGAAGTTAATAATATCCGAAAGATGGGCCGATGATTTTGAGTCCTTTTAGAACCTTGTTCGACAGGTACAACTAACCTATAGTACACTCCTTTTGGGGATGGGTAGACCTTAACTCCACTCACGTCCTTTAACCTAGGACTTTGTGTATTCATGTGCATTGCATCCATAAAGCATCCCATTGCATTGTATTTCATGGATGTTCAGAGGTTGATTAATGAGGGTATTTTACAAGTGACCAGCCAAGCCAAGAAGGATGAAATCGTTGTGGTTGAGCCTGTCTTCCATCAGTCTGAATCAAAGGGTAAGGTACCAGTGTTTAATCTGTCAGGGGCGAGTTTCGCCAATTCTGTGTTCAATATACCAAAGTCGTTTATCCCTGAGACGAATCAGCCTAAGTCTATAATTATTCGAAAACCATGTCTGTTTCCTTTCAGCGATCCTAAAGCTGTACCTTGGAAATATGACGTGACGATGATTGACAAGGAGTCTGGGAAGGTTATTCCAAATGAAGAAGTTAAGGACACTGTGACTAATATCGCAGAGGCAAGCAGGATGACTCGCAGTGGCCGTGTGTATACTCCCCGTTTCAATGAGGTTCCACCTAAGGAAACAACTAATATCCCAGTGCCTGTCAAAGACAAAGGTAAGGGAGCCGTTACGAATGATGAAGATGCTGAGTTTTTGAGGATCATCAAGAAAAGTGACTATAAAGTTATCGATCAACTTCATCAAACTCCTTCCAAGATTTCGATCTTATCTCTGTTGATGAGTTCACCCGCTCATAGGACGGCCTTACAGAAAGTTTTGACCCAAGCACATGTGGATCAAGATATCAGTACCAGTCAGTTTGATAGTGTGATTGCCAATCTGACCGCATGCAACACTCTTAGTTTCAGCAACGAAGAGTTACCAAAGGAGGGTCCGAATCATAATCGTGCTTTACATATATCAGTGAAATGTCAGGAGGAGAATTTATCGAGAGTGCTAGTGGACACCGGTTCTTCTTTGAATGTTCTACCCAAGAGGGTTCTTAATAAGTTGGTTTTAAAAGAGACTGTGTTGAAACCCACTTCATTGATCGTCAAAGCTTTCGATGGTTCTCGCCGGTCAGTAATGGGAGAGGTTGAACTTCCAATCCTGATTGGTCCACAAGTTTTTAATATCACGTTTCAAGTCATGGACATTAATCCCAATTACAGCTGTTTACTTGGAAGGCCTTGGATCCATGCCGCTGGGGCAGTAACTTCAACGTTACATCAAAAGATGAAGTTCGTGATCGATGAAAAGTTAGTTATTATACACGGTGAGGAGGATCTGATGGTCAGTAACCTGTCTTCTTTCCGTTACATCGAGGCCGATGAGAATGCTTTGGAAGTATCCTTTCAAGCACTCGAAATCGCCAACGCTGTTCTATTAGAAGTCGAAGAGATAGTGGGCCAGGGTAATCCATCTTTTGCATCTTTGAAGAGTACCAAATAAACAATTGACAGGGGCATTCCGGAAGGTTGGGGAGAGGTAATTGATGTCAAAACCAAGGCTAATCGCTTTGGGTTGGGTTACAAACCAACTCAGAATGGAGCTGCCACAACTGTCAAAGGGCGTCTGAAGGTTATCCAAGAGGTATTTGTCAACGGAGGTTTCCAAGTCAATGCCGTCAGTGACTGTGAGGAAGATGAAGATCTGAGCAACCTGGTGTTTAAGGGTGATACAACTTTGAACAACTAGGAGGCCGTAGAGATCCCTGTTATTTTTCCATTGTCAAAGTAATTTTTAATATTTTCACTTATGTTTTCAAATTAAAAAATCCATAGCTCTGCCCAAGGCTATAGGATCGTTTTTGTTGGGCCACCTTTCACTTTTAAAAGGATATTAATAAATGCATTTCGTTCAATTCCACTTTGGTTCATTTGCGTTTTTTCGTTTTCACCTTTAAAAAAAATGAAGTTGGCAATCTTTTTCAAAATAAAACAACAAAAATAGCATTTTATTTCTTATCTTGCATATCTTCGAACATTTTAATAAAGTAAGCCTTCCATCATGCAGAGACATCGCAAACCTTGTTGGATCCAATGACTTTATTGACACTCCTGACTGGGATGCACCCATCTATCAAGCTGAAGACGAGGGTGAAGAAGATTTTGAAGTACCCACTGAACTGACAAAATTGATTGAGTACGAGTACACAGAGCTCCAGCCGCATAAAGAGCAGGTGGACTTAATTAATCTTAGTATAGAAAAAGACAAGAAAGAGGTCAAGATTGGTGCAATGCTTGGGACAGAGGTTAAGCAGAGGTTGATTGAGTTATTAAAAGAATATGTTGATGTGTTTGTGTGGTCGTATCAAGATATGCCAGGTCTAGACACAGATATTGTTGTTCACAAGTTGTCGCTTAAGCCAGATTGTCCACCTATCAAACAAAAGCTTCGAAGAACGAGACCCGACATGGCTTTGAAGATTCGAGATGAGGTTAAAAAACAGTTGGATGCAGGTTTCTTGGCAGTTGCAAAATATCCAGATTGGGTTGCCAATATTGTGCCAGTGCCTAAGAAAGACAGTAAAGTTAGGATGTGTGTGGATTACAGGGATCTGAACAAAGCAAGTCCGAAAGATGACTTCCCTCTGCCACATATTGATACACTTGTAGACAATGTAGCCAGTTTTGCGTTGTTCTCATTTATGGATGGTTTCTCTGGCTATAATCAGATCAAAATGGATCCCGATGATCGAGAGAAGACTACTTTCATTACTCCTTGGGGGACCTTTTGCTACAAAGTCATGCCCTTCGGTTTGAAGAACGCAGGGGCAACTTACCAACGCGCTATGACAACTCTTTTCCATGATATGATGCACAAAGAGATCGAGGTGTATGTGGACGATATGATAGCCAAATCTCAGAGTGAAGAGGAACATCTAGACCATTTGGTGAAGTTGTTTGAACGACTCAGGAAGTACCAGTTGAAGTTGAATCCTGCTAAATGTACCTTCGGTGTCAGATCCAGAAAATTGCTTGGTTTTATTGTTAGTCAACGAGGGATTGAGGTAGATCCTGACAAAGTCCGAGCCATTCAAGATATGCCAGCTCCGCAAACCGAGACGCAAGTTAGAGGTTTTCTGGGGCGTTTGAATTATATTTCCAGGTTTATCTCTAACATGACCGCTACTTGTGAGCCGATATTCAAATTGCTTTGTAAGGGGAAGACGGTTGAGTGGAACCCTGATTGTCAGAAAGCGTTTGAGAAAATTAAGAATTATTTGCAAGAACCCCCTATTCTGACTCCTCCTGTACCCGGAAGACCGTTGTTTATGTACCTTACTGTTCTTGAGAAGTCTATGGGTTGTGTGCTTGGGCAACACGATGAGACTGGAAGAAAGGAACATGCGATTTATTATCTGAGCAAGAAGTTTACCGACTGTGAAAACAGATATTCACTACTGGAGAAAACTTGTTGTGCGTTGGCATGGGCCGCTAGGCGCCTTCGGCAATATATGATCTGTCATACCACATTGTTGATTTCTAAAATGGATCCGATCAAGTATATTCTTGAAAAACCTGCTCAAACTGGGAGGCTAGCCCGTTGGCACATGTTGTTATTCGAATATGACATCCAATACGTACCCTAGAAGGCAATTAAAGGTAGTATCTTATCGGATTATCTTGCAGATCAGCCAGTTGAAGATTATGAACCTCTTAAGTTTGATTTTCCTGATGAGGATATTTTGTTGATTAAGAGAGATAGTGAAGAGCCAGATTCGAGCGAAGGTCCAGAACCAGGTCTTTGGTGGAGGATGATGTTTGATGGTTCCTCGAATTTCAATGGGCATGGTATAGGCTCCGTTTTGATGAACCCAAAAGGTGGGTTCACTCCGTTTACAGCAAGGTTAGACTTTGAGTGTACTAATAACGTCGCAGAGTATGAAGCATGTATTCTTGGCCTCGAAGCAGCAATTCACCTCCGAATCAAACTTCTCAAAGTAAGTGGTGACTCAGCCTTGGTTATTTACCAGGTACAAGGCAAATGGGAAATGAAGAATGAGAAGTTAATCCCTTACAAAGACTACATTGTCGAGCTGATTAAGTATTTCGACGAGATAAAGTTCGAGCATGTTCCTAGATCTGAGAATCATGTTGCTGATGCTTTAGCCATGTTAGCATCCATGTGGAAAGTTAAATTCGTTAATGAAGCACCTCTTATTCATATTGAACGCAAAGTTGAGCCCGCTTATTGTCAAATAGTTGAAGAGGTTGAGGTGGATGAAAAACCTTGATTTCATGACATCAAGAACTATCTAGTCAAGCAAGAGTATCCCGATGGTGCTACCGGTCTGGACAAGAAAACGTTGAGAAGACTGGCTTCTAAATTCTTTATCAGTAATGGTGTGTTATACAAAAGAAATTACGACATGGTTTTGCTCAGATGTGTTGATAAACGGGAAGCGGACATGTTACTGCAAGAGATTCACGAGGGGACCTTCGGAACTCATGCCAATGGTTATGCTATGTCTAAGAAGATGTTAAGGGCTGGATATTATTGGTTAACTATGGAATCTGATTGCATCCAATACGCCAGAAAATGCCATAAGTGCCAAATTTACGCTGATAAAATGCATGTGCCTCCATCACCGTTGAATGTTTTGTCTTCATCATGGCCGTTCTCAATGTGGGGCATCGACATGATTGGGGCAATCGAGCCGAAGGCTTCTAATGGTCATCGTTTTATCCTTGTTGCTATTGATTATTTTACCAAGTGGGTAGAGGCTGTTTCCTACACCAACGTGACTAAGCAAGTGGTTGCCCGCTTCATCAGGAAAGAACTTATCTGCCGTTATGGAATTCCAAGTCGGATAATAACTGAGAATGGCACCAATCTGAATAACAAGACTATGAAGGAGTTGTGTGACAGTTTCAAGATCACGCATCACAATTCTTCTCCGTACCGACCTAAGATGAATGGGGCCGTTGAAGCTGCGAATAAGAATATCAAGAAAATCCTGCAAAAGATGGTCGTGACTTACAAAGATTGGCATGAGATGTTACCGTTTGCTTTGCATGGATATAGGACCTCAGTGCGAACTTCGACAGGGGCAACACCTTTCTCATTGGTGTATGGAATGGACGTCGTACTCCCCATCAAAGTAGAGATACCTTCTTTAAGGGTGTTGATGGAAGCTGAACTTGAGGAAGTTGAGTGGGTTCAAGACAGACTGGATCAGTTGAATCTCATTGACGAGAAACGCATGACAGCTATGTGCCATGGGCAATTATATCAGAAACGGATGAAAAGAGCATTTGATAAGAAGATTCGTATCCGTGAGTTCTGTCAAGGAGAGCTCGTACTCAAAAAGATCTTGCCAGTGCATAAAGATATGCGTGGAAAGTGGATGCCCAATTATGAAGGCCCGTTTGTTGTAAAGACTGTTTTCTCCGGAGGGTCTCTGATACTTACAACAATGGATGGTGAAGAGCTTGCACATCCCGTGAATTCTGATGCAGTTCGAAAATATTATGCCTAAAAACCCGCTAAGTCGAAAACCTGAAAAAGGCGACTTAGGCAAAAGTAAGGGTTAGAAAAAGTAATAATAATAAAAAGCTTGCTAAGTTGAAAACCCGAAAGGGCGACTTAGGCAAAAAGGAGCGTCCCGGTGGATTGAAAACCCGAAAGGGCGGTCCAGGCAAAAGTTAGGGACGAAGGCATTTCATTGCATCAGAAAACACCGATCATCGCGAACACGCTTTCCACATGAGATCCATTTTCCAGTTCGTTCATCCTCGTCCAAAGCAAGATTCTGGATAGTCTTAGTTACTAGTGTCAGTAGGTGCCGTTGGATTCAATGTAACCTTCTCCCATATTGCCAATTTCAAAGCGTAACCATCTATGGAGCTATGCCTTCGGCAAGCTGTCATCCTTTAATAAAAGATACCATTTTGTTACTTAAATTCCTTGGTGCATTACTCCTGTTTTCTATTGTTATGCAAAATGCCATTTATTCTTAAATTTTGAAAATGAAAGGTGCTTCGAAAACTTTTTAAAACTGTTCTTCAAAAATGCAATTGAAAAATATAAGAAATTACTTTGACTAGTGGAAATTTCGGAAGGATCTCTTCACTCCTCGAAAAAATCTCATTGTTGCAGAAACACTTTTAAACCATTGCTCTGATTTAGTCCCAAGCGAGACTTTAAGCTGATAACACTTTGGATTGAGCCGGTGGTCTCTAAGGCATCAGAGATTTCACCGACATGTTCCCAGTGACAGTCCCCAGAGAGACTATAAGCTGACAACTTTTTCTGGGGTAACTCGAAAGTGTCCCTCAGGTTTTCTTCTCCCCATGTGAAGACGTGATACTGTGCACCCAAGCAGATTACCTTCTCCCCAGAGAAGTTAGAATTTTGAAACCAGATTTGGTTCTACCATTGATCTTTCTTACCCATGATTGACGTATTGGTTGCAGAGAACGCAGGGTATCTCCGTCGGGATGTTTATTTCATCTCTCGTCCCGTCTCTAGTCTGTTCGTCAGCATACGCGGGGGCATAAGCATCACATGCCTATTTCATATATTCATTTCACATACTCATTACATACTCATTTCATAACATCTTGCATATTTAACTGCATACACGTTAACATATGCAGTAACATAGGCGTTAGCATTCACAGGTTCATTGTGTCTCGCCATCATTAATTGTTACCACCAAGTAACTGGGTTGGCCCATTCTCTCCCAATAGATTGTCAGCCCTGAGCATAAAATACATATGTGTTTCCAGTTTCCCCATAGAGCTCGATCCTCGTGGATGACGGTTACTTCAGCTATTTTTCCTCGCCAGGATAAGATATTTACCCTTCGAGTTCATTCCCTCGATGGAGTCTTGATTGCCAGTTTTCTTTCTAGCTCGATCTCAGATTGAATCTCGGTCTTGTCGGTCGCCGAGCCCAACCAGACGTGCATTTATTTTGCACCGTCTAAAAATTTTCACCCTACCTTGACAGGATACGCAACAGTTCTCGCCAAGAGAAGCTTATCACAACATTTTACAACCGATCAGCAACAGTTCTCACCAGAGAAGCTTATCACAACCTTACACTAAAGGATACGCGCCAGTTCTCGGTTAAGAAGCTTATCGTAACATTCTTCAGCAACGGTATGCAACAATTCTCCGCCGAGAAGCTTATCATCATTATTACTTGTTATCACCTCTACAAGCAGTTCTTACCTGAGAAGCTTATTATTGCCACTCTTGCAGAAAAGCGACATTTCTCGCCTGAGAAGCTGATCCTATCTTCGTTATGACTCGCAGCAAATGGCCATCTCCATTGAGTAGTTGGGCTTCCATTTTCCTTGTCGTCTTGAAGTATGGGGAGGTTTGAACCGAATCATATTCAGGAGAGCATGAATCTTGAAGTATGAGGAAGTTCAGTTTACCCTTTAGTAAAAGAAGGAGCTGAATCATATTCAGGGAGCAACAAACCTTGAAATGAAGAAGTTTATTTACCCTTTAGTAAAAGAAGGAGCCGAAGCATATTCAGGGAGCAACCAACCTTGAAATGAAGAAGTTCATTTACCCTTTAGTAAAAGAAGGAGCAGAATCATATTCAGGAGAGCATGAATCTTGAAGTATGAAGAAGTTTATTTTACCCTTTAGTAAAAGAAGAATCTGAGTCATATTCCGGGCACCGACTTTAAATATGAGAAGATTTATTTATCAGATAAGCAACAACCTCTTTTGAGAGCTTATCCGTTTTGGCATATAAGTCCCTTCCAACGATAAGTGACAATTCTCCCTCGAGAAGCTTATCAGGGCATTTCCACTTAAAGTCCATTTATTTTGGCATCCAGCCAGCTTTTTTTTTCCTGTATATTTGCTACGGGGTTCCGAAAGGCCCGTTTGATCCTGTCACGAGAGATAGTTTACAGAAGCTTGGATGTTATTCTTTGCTCAATGCTCCCGCATTCTGTAATCGATCTTGCAGTCGTACATGATCCAGTTTCACTTTTAAGATTCCCCAGTGGAGGCCGTATCATAGGTGCCATCTCCATTTGAGGATCTCGTTCCCGTTCTAAAAATGACAATTGGTCGTATCCGCACCATCTGACCATCATTTTAGAATTCCCCAGTGTTGTGATGTGTCTCAGCGCGTCATTTTCCCCAGTGTGTTCTTCTCGTAGCGTCTGTCCCTGTGTCGTCGTATTCGTCAGCATTTTCGCATTCATCATTCCAGCATACGCATCATATCATATTCATGGCATTGTCTGCATTAGTCTGTTCTCGTTTCGTCTATAGCATTGCATATCGCCACATATAAGGGCAAAATTTTCGGTTATCTATATTTAAATCCCTCCACCATAATTCCTCGAGTCTCCGTCACTCAAATCATCCGGTGTAGCTATTTAAATAGGGGCAACTGTAATACCCCAAATTTTACCCTTACATTTAGTCAGTCATTTCGCATAGCATTTCATTTTGCATCCATTAATCACTAACCAATCATTGAGTGCGATTTGTTTTGCAGGAATTACCCCCAAGGGCATTTTGGTCATTTCAAGCAGGATTCGTAATCTGGGGACAAATAAGACGTCATTCCCGAGGCATTTGTCCACATGGATTTGATTATGTCAAGGGCATTTGATGAGCAGTTTATATTCTCGTAAAGAGTGGAGATCATTTTAAAAATGAGGGAATGCTATTAGAGTGCGGTTTGAGAAGTCACGTAATCAAGAGGATTTCAGTTGAATTTGTTTATGTTGCAGGATGTCATTTATTTGATCAAAGGCAAAGAGGAAGGGAGTTTAAATATTTTGGAATTTTTATCCACAAGTATTCATAAGTTATGACTTAAAGTTGAGTTTAGATAATTTGTGGATTATTATTCATGAATATTTAGATTTACAATTGAGAAAATAACAATGAACATTTTATTGGATTTTATTGCAAGATTATCTAAAGTTACAAGTTGAAAGGGAAAATGCTTTTGAATCTTTATTCATGGGGTTCGTTAGTATTACAAGAGATTTATGTTTACAAAGGGCACCCTATTCTAAGTCCTAAGCTGCTAAGCATTCTTCATTTGGTCTTCTCTTTGAGTTCTTCACGAAGCTCCCGATCACCTGAAAAAATAGAAAACAAAACAGAACAGGAAAAAGTGTTAGAGGTTGTTTGACACTCTCAGAACATTGTCATCATCGAGTGTCGAGAGGGCACGACCGAAGCCGCATCCTACTCCCGTTACCGATCCGTGCCATCGGCATCAGATCAGGTAGTTTTGTTCTTATCATACGGGACAACCGAGAAAGAGTGAGAGAAAAAGAAGTAGGGGCCGAAATGATTTGCCGAAAAGGATCATATGCCAAAATTGGATATTTTTCTTTTGGGACACTATCAAGTAAATCAGGATCCCAAAGGGGCTCATAACCGAATGCCACAACGGTATCAATTCAGAACCAAACAAGTGAGTCCATGAAGATCAGTTCGCCGATCTAAGTATTCGGTTTTAAAATCAAAGCCAACATGTGGGCTCAGTCGAAGAACAACATCACATCCCTGCCATCATACAACACAATCAGTTTGCGAATCCAAAACATCACAGCCACAAACAGCCGTTCGAGAGACGCGCGGGAAAAGAACCAAGTCAAGCAAATCTGTCACCCAAGGTTCAACAAACAAATCATAAGCTGTATAAAGTTGAAAGAAGTAATCTAATTCACAAACATTAGAACCAAAGCAATTCAATTCAAAAACGAACAAACCCGTTCGAAGAAAAAGAGCCAACTGGTATCAGAAGGAAAATGAATCCATACCATGACAAGTATATCAGTTTCACCATGACAGTTCATATCAGCTCGTAACAACAAGTGCATCACAGTATCAGCAGTTCAGGTCAAAAAGCAAACTAGCACCTTACACATGTGTGTTAAACACGAAATACCAAAGCCAGGGCTCAGCTATCACACATCATGGCCCAACATACTATCACAGTTCATCCTAAACAAAGAAACAATCAGTTCGAAATCCAAACCAGTTACCCAACATCAAAACGGAATCACTGAACCAAACATATGGAACCCAGTTCACCAGAGACAATCGGATCAGGGACCGAATCCACATCTGCAAAACCGAAATTGAAATAACGGTTTATCAAACAGGCCACGATATCCAAAACGAATCCGCATCTGCAAATATCCAAAGCAAATTAGTGAATCCAATCAATCGAACTAAAAGTGGAAGGTTTCAATCAGACAAAGATCATATCATATCAGAAAAACAAATATTGTGCAAATCGCTTCCGAAAACGGAAGGTTTTGAGATCAAATCAAACCTTTCACAAAAGGGTAAATAATATCAGAAAAATTTAAATCCAAAGGCCCATTCAAAATCGAGAGAGGAGAGTATATAAGAATGGCATCACCTCAAACGAAACCCTAGAAAGAAAGGAGGGAGGGAAAAAACGGAAAACGGCGACGAAACCACAGACGACCACCATCAAGGAAAATCGCACGACCGCCTTCGTCTCTCGACGGGCAATCGTGCCTTGAAGCTCAGTCACCGCATCATCGCCTCATCACACACCGATCAGACAACCAGACGTAAGTGAGAACATGGATCATTTATGATTGACGTTTTTTTTTGTAGTTTCAGGTTTCAACATGGGAGTGATGAGAGAAGAGCCGCCGAAGGCGATGAAGGAGGAAAAACATGCGCCGCGGAGAATAGGGTTTTGAAACCCTAGCCTCTTTTTGTTGCATTCTCACCAACCGGGTTGGGTCCGGAGGTGATTACCGGCCCAACCCCTTGTTTTGTTTTTTATAATTTATTATTTATTTTTTTATTTTATTTCTATTATTATAATAATTATTATTATTATTGATGTACTAAAATGTTTATTAAAATAATCTTAAAATCCATTTTTTAAAATAAACAGTATTAAGATTTTTTCCAAATAATATAAAAACCTACCTTTAAAAAAATAATAATAATGTGGAGTTTTGTTAGATAATTAGGTTAAAATAGTTTTTTTTGGGGATTTAAGTTAAATTAATTTATCAATATTAAAAATCCTATTTTAATTCAAATTGAAGTTTATATCATAAAATAAAACCACAAAAAGATGCATAATTTCACTTCCTAACGTGTCTGATAATTCATGTAATTCTGCCCACTAACGTTGTTTGTTCGTTTTGCAGTTTATTATGTTTACCGTTATTTATTTTATCTTATTATTGTTCAATTCAAATTTCATTATCATATTGTATCTGTTTCTTGGTTGTAACCTCGCAAACCAATAATCGCATTTACTTTCCGCATTTTATTTCCGCTGATGCATGATTTAAATTCTATCACACTTCCACCAATATTTTTGTCACATCTGTCACATCCGAAGGTTAGGTCTAACCGTTTGGCCGCCGCGCCAATAGTCCTCAAACCCTCAAAACTACAAACTACAAACCCTAATTTTCACAAATGCCTCGCCGCAGGCTAAATTACAATTTTACCCCTAGCATTAGGTCAAAGAGCCGCCGTGCTCATTTTAGGGTTTCCGCCGTGGAATCCCTAACCTAACCCTAATTCACTTAACAATTCAACGTAGAGATTTGGAGTTTCTACACTCCACGTAAGCGTGTCCTTAAGATGTGTTTATTCCCCTTGAGACCTTGACCACAGTCAAGAAGTCTCTAACCTCCCTTTTGAGGGGAACTACGATTACTCTGATTCCACTCCCGTAAGGATACGTAGGCACAAGATGCGACGTCTTGCCGAGTAAACTTAGAATTAACCCCTTCGGTCTACTTTCTCACTTTTAATCCCTTTGTACATATACCTTAAGAATAATAAAGCAAAGTAATAAACATCTGAACAAAAGGTTCCTGTAGAGTACTACAGAAGTTTAGGGTGCTAATACCTTCCCTAAATTTAACCAACCCCCGAACCCTAGATCTTTCCCCGCATTGTGTTTACGATGCAAAATAGGTTTTCCCTCTTTTGACCTTTTCCTTCGGATAAATCAAAGAGCGGTTGTGAATTGAATTGCAATTCAAACTCATTAATAGTTTGTGATCCTATTTCCACCGCAACAAGCGCCATCTTATCTCTTTTCATCTATGGTATCATATTGTTCCCTTATCTTTCGGATTTTGTAGATGCAGATGCTTTCTATATATTTGCTTTCGGGGATCCGGTACCCACGCTGCTAGGCGTCGTCTATCATTCTGTTCACCACAAGAATGAGAACCGGAGGGGAAAGAATGTATCTTGCTATGTTCCTTTGTTGTACAGGTGGTTTGATAGTCACATGCCCAAGACAGGTCCGTTTGTTGCTACTGCTGGTACTTCAGAGTGGTTAGATAGGTTGATGGCTTTGTCTGCAGAGAACATTACCTGGTTTAACAGGGATATGCTCGGTACAGAGATCATTTGTAGTTGCGGCGGATTTCCTAACGTCCCTTTGGTCGGAAGGAAATGATGCATCAACTATAAACCATCCTTGTTGGTTAGGTAGTTTGGATGCGCACTGAGAGATCCTCCGAAGGAAGAGGAGATACAGGAATCTTTGTATCTCACCGGATTGTTGGAAAGGGATGCCGTATCCAAAGTGCAGCATGCTTGGGGCAGTATTCACAGGAAAGGAAAGGCATTATTAGGGAAGAGTAATAATAAAGCCTATGACCCTTATCTGACTTGGATTCGTGATAGAGCTGGAAAGTTCCTGATGCCATTTCCTTTTGTTGAGCCTCTGTATCCTCTTATGATTGAGGAGCCAACCACTGTGGACATTCAGACGTACAACCAGTTATGGTTCGAAAAAGAAGAGTTGCGGAAAACGAATGAGGAGTTGGAAAAAGAGATTGCTCAACTTCGAAGTGAAAAGAATGAAGCAACTTATTCTTTGAAGAGGCAGACTGAGCTTGTGAATAGGTTGGGTACAAATTTGACCAAGCAAACTAGTTCTCGAGAGCGTTTGGGTTTGGATCTCAAAGCTGTTAGTGATGTTCTCGCTTCCAAGAAGAAAGAATTAGACAAAGCTTATCTGGAGATTTCGAAGTTCAACGAGCAGTAGAATGCAACTCTTACCAACAACAAAGCACGTGAAGATGGGTTGAAACAACAGATTGCCAAGCTAAAGGCTCAGCTCAGAGTGAGAGATGCGAAGATTTCTACTGAAACTTCACTCAGACGTGATAGCAAATGTCGGTTGAATGACGCACTTGCGACCTTGAAGGACTACAAGCTGAGGGCTAATTCGAAGAGGCACAAGCTAGAAGAAGTCTTTGGTGAAGGTGCTTGGGAAGACTACGCTGAGGGTCTACAATGCACTGTTAGCCAATGAGAGCTACTCATCTAGGGGTTGCTCACTAGACCGGATCATCCTAAGACACAGGAGTTGTTAGGGGTGTTTTGGGCTTGGCGTCGCACTTGATGTTTTTTATTTCCTTGTAACTTGTTGTTGCTATTGTATTGACCATCACCAGACTTGTTGGTCGAGGTCATTTTGTTTGTACTCAGTGTTATGCCTGTACGTTGCCTGTTTGGCTGTTCATCTTTATATATGAGGTTCTTGCTCTATGCTTGTTTATGGGTTCTCCATTGTCGTCCTGTTATTCTCGGAACTAGAATGGGGGGGGGGGGGGGGGATTTCCCTGTTGCGTATATACATGTTTGCATTTTGCATCTTGCATTTTCATTTGCATCGCAGGTATTCTCAGTGGCTTATGTTCCTAACTCTGCTTGGTTTTCTTCGTAGTAATAGGATTGAGGAGTTTAGTTTCCACAGGTATTCAACTTGAGGGAATCAACAAAAAGTAATGGATCAGGTTCAAGCCGAGTTGCAGGAAGTCAGGGCTCGCATGGCTCAATTCATGGAGTTGATGCAGACTGTTGCTAGTGGGCAGGAACAGTTAAGAACTTTGGTCCAGCCGTTGATAGCACGGGTTGACGAAGAGGGCGTTTTGCATGGAGGAGCTAGTGTTATTCCTCCACCGATCGGTGGATCTATCCCACAGGGTATCCCTACTATTGTCATACCTCCGGGTGGAGGAGCTGCGAATGAGAATGGTAATGTTACTGGTAATGGAAGTGTGTGCGCTGTACACGGGGTTGCTGGCCCTCATTGTGAAGATAAACAGGATGATGTGTTTTCCATGAGAGATATGGAGGGTGGTTTACCGACTGAAGCTGACCGAAGGTTTAAATTGATCGAGGAGAAGATGAAATCTTTTGAGAATCAAAACTCTTTGGGTCTTGATATGTCAGATCTTGGTCTAGTTCCTGGGGTCAGGATTCCTCCCAAATTCAAGGTGCCCGATTTTGACAAATATAAAGGGACGACCTGTCCAAGAGTGCATATTTGGGCGTATTTCAGGAAGATGTCTGCTTACTCCAATGATGAAAAGCTGCTAATGCATTTTTTCCAAGACAGTCTGGCAGGGGCGTCTTTGGAGTGGTATATGGTACTTGAGAGAACTCATATCCACAGCTGGAGAGAATTGGCCGAAGCTTTTGTGCGTCACTATCAGTATAATAGTGATTTGGCCCCAAATAGGGTACAATTACAGAGCTTGTCGCAGAAAAGTACTGAGAGCTTCAAGGAATACGCCCAGAGGTGACGTGATTTAGCTGCAAGAGTACAACCCCCTATGGCTAAAAGGGAGTTGATCGACCTGTTCATGGCCTCGCTACCTGGTGTGTACTTTGAGAAGTTGATAGGCTGCATGTCTGCAGGGTTTTCAGATCTGGTAATTGCTGGTGAGAGAGTTGAAAGTGGGATTAAGTCTGGATAGATTCCAAATGGTGGTGGATCCTCTTCAGGAGGAACAAAGAAACCATGTTCAGCGAACCCTAAGAGAAGGGAAGGGGACGCAAATGCTATTTCTCACAAGAGTAAAGGAAGAGCTCAATCGCGTCATCATCAACAAGTTGCTACAGTAAATATCCCGGCCGTAGCTCCGCAGCAAGTCAATGCTCCACGACCTTATGCTGCTAGGCGCAGAATGCCTGATAGACAGTTCGCGAATCCTCTGATGTCGTATTCTCAATTGTTACAACATCTGCTGCAGTTACAATTGGTTAAGAAGAGGACTCTGGCTCCTCTCACGGGTACACCGCCTCCTGGACACGATGTGAATGCTCATTGTGATTTTCACTCGGGCGCCCCGGGCCATGATATTTACCATTGCAAAGCCTTAAAGCACAAAGTCTAGGATCTGCTTGATTCCAAAGCTATCAACTTCACCAATGATGGGCCCAATGTGAATCAAAACCCGATGCCGAATCATGGAGTGGCAGGAGCCAATGCCATTATTGAGGGGGAGAAGCTAAATCTGGTAACTGATGTTGGGGATTTGAAGACTCCGCTGGGGTTTGTGAAGGCTAGTTTGTTGAATAAGGGGGTGTTTCCAAGTTGTTCTCTTGACTGCTCAGAGTGTGAAATGCATCCAGAGGGTTGTGATCTTTTGAGAGAGGGAATTCAAAGAATGATGGATGAGGGCTGTTTGAATTTTGTAGAGTTGTGAAAGAAGATGTTGAGAATAAAGTGAGTAATGATGGAAGCGAAGTTGCTACGATTTCCATTCCATATCGGACGATTAATATTTCAGCGCCTGCTAGGCCAGCTCCAGTTATCATTGCGGTACCTGGACCTGTGCCATACGAGAGCACTAGAGCTATCTCGTAGAATTATAGGGGAGAGGTGTTCTGTAATAGGAAAAAGCAGGAATGGACCGCGTCTACAGATGGAAGTTCGTCAGTTGAGAATATAGTTGGGGCCGGAGGTATCACTAGAAAAGGTAGGGTATTTTCACCGTCGGAGGTTAATGCTGGTAAGAATGACAAAGGTAAAAGAAAGGTCGTGATTGAAGAGAATGTCCAACCACGGGTCGGTGCTGGCGATCTTTCGAAGGACACAGAGGAATTTATGAGACTTATTCGAAAAAGTGACTACAAGATTGTGGATCACTTAAATCAGACTCCTTTGAAGATTTCTATCCTGTCGTTATTGTTATGTTCGGAGGCACACCACAATGCATTATTGAAGATCTTGAATGCAGCGTACATACCCTAGGAGATTTCTGTTAACCAGTTGGAGGGGGTAGTAGCTCATGCAAACGCCGATAATGGTCTCGGTTTTACTGATTTGAATTTGACTCCTGCTCGAAGGAACCATAACCGTGATTTACATATATCTTTGGAATGTAGAGATTCTCTGATGTCGCATGTCCTGGTTGATACAGGATCATCCCTTAATGTGCTTCCAAAAAAGGCATTGATGAAGTTGGACATTCAAGGTTTGATATGCACGCCAAGTGATTTGGTCGTGAGGGCTTTCGATGGATCTAAGAGATTAGTGTTTGTGGAGATCACGTTGCCTATTCACATAGGACCAGAGATCTTTGATGAAACTTTCTACATTATAGATATCCAGCTAGCATACAACTGTTTGCTTGGCCAACCTTGGATACACGCTGCAGGGTATGTCACTTCAACGTTGCATCAAAAGTTAAAATATATGGTGGAAGGGAAGATATTCATGGTATGCGGTGAAGAGGATATTATGGTTAGCCATTTTTCATCTTTCAAGTATGTGGAAGTGGATGGGGAGATTCACGAAACACTCTTCCAGGCGTTTGAAACAGTTCAGATTCAGAGGACGTCTCCTGTAGAAGCCAAGAGCCCAGAGGTCTCGATGTCATCGCTCAAGGAAGCTCGTGCTATCATAGAATCCGGTTCATCGTAGAAGTGGGGCCAAGTTCTTAATGTTCTCGTCAAGTAGGACAAGTTCGGCCTGGGATACAAACCCTCCGGTTCTTCTCAGAGCATTCCGAAGTACAGGGGACTTATGCAATTCACCAGCAGGGGTGTAATATTTGACAGGATTAATTCCATTGGAGATGATGAAAGTGACAGTGACTGCGATATGGATGCTTGGATTTGTCCATGTACTCCTGGCCAGAAGTTGTGCAACTAGACTACCGAAAAAGTCATTCATGTTACTACTGTAGAGTAATGTTCACTGTTTTGATTATGTTCAGTCCTACATTCTGTCCAAGACGTAGTGAACCAATTTGTGGAGCCTCTTGTTATTTGCACTTTATCATTAAATAAAGGACGTTTTCGCATTCAAATATTGTGATCCCCCTTTGTCTTGTTTTTGTTTTGCATTTATATTAAACAGAAAATTGGCAATGTGTTTTGTTTGTTGCATCGCATAATAAACATAACATCAGCATGCAAGTCTTTTCTAGCAGATGCCATCGATTCAGATTCGGCTATGACTTCGTATGACTTTGATAATCCCATTTATCAAGCTGAAGAAGAGACTGACGAAGACTGTGAACTACCCGAAGAGTTAGCCAGGCTTCTCAAGCAGGAGGAAAGGGTCATTGTGCCTCATCAGGAGGATATTGAGATTATCAATCTAGGCACCGAGGATGATAAGAAAAAGGTTAAAGTAAGGGCTGCATTGGAAGACAGTGTCAAGAGAAGATTGGTTGAAATGCTCCGTGAGTATAAGGATATCTTCGCTTGGTATTACCAAGACATGCCTGGGCTGGATACAGATATTGTGGTACACCGGTTACCTCTCAGAGAAGAATGTCCGCCAGTCAACCAGAAGTTGAGACGAACAAGGCTTGACATGGAAGTCAAGATCAAAGAAGAGGTTCAGAAGTAGTTGAATTTTGGGTTTCTTGCTGTCACGAATTACCTTTCGTGGGTCGCTAATATCGTTCCTGTTCCTAAGAAAGATGGAAAGGTCCGATTGTGCGTCGATTATCGAGATCTGAATAAAGCGAGCCCGAAAGACGATTTCCCACTCCCTCATATTGATATGTTAGTTGATAACACCACTCAGTATTATGTGTTTCCGTTCATGGATGGCTTCTCTAGGTATAACAAAATCAAGATGGCCCCAGAAGACATGGAGAAAACTACTTTCATCACACCATGGGGGACCTTTTTCTACAAGGTGATGCCCTTTGGATTGAAAAATGCAGGGGAAACTTATCAGCGGGCAATGGTCACTTTGTTTCATGATATGATTCATCATGAGGTTGAAGTCTATGTTGATGACATGATTGCAAAGTCACAGACGGAGGAGGGACATCTAGTCGATCTTCTGAAATTGTTTGAAAGGCTGAGGAAGTTCAAGCTGAGGCTGAATCCTAACAAGTGCACCTTCAGGGTGAGATCTGGAAAGTTACTGGGTTTCATTGTCAGTGAAAGGGGTATTGAGGCAGATCCTGCCAAAATAAAAGCTATACAAGATATGCCTGAGCCGAGAACGGAAAAAGAGGTTCGTGGTTTCTTGGGGAGATTGAACTACATTGCAAGGTTCATATCTCATCTTATAGCCACTTGCGAACCAATATTCAAATTGCTAAGAAAAGATCAAACGGTCAGGTGGAATGAAAATTGCCAGAAAGCGTTCGAAGATGGATCCGATCAAGTACGTCTTTGAAAAACAAGCACTCTCCGGAAGGATTGCCCGATGGCAAATGGTTTTAACAGAGTACGATATTCTGTATGTTTCCCAGAAAGCCATTAAGGGGAGCGTCCTGTCAGAATATCTCACGGAACAACCAGTTGCGGATTATCAGCCGATGAAGTTTGATTTTCCAGATGAGGACATCATGTTTTTGAAGATGAAAGACTGTGATGAGCCTTTACCTGACGAGGGTCCTGAGACTGGATCTCCGTGGAAACTGGTTTTCAACGGAGCGGTTAATTCATATGGCAATGGTATCGGGGCTATCATTACTACTCCTCACGGTTCTCATATATCGTTCATGGCCCGATTGAATTTCGCCTGCACCAATAATGAAGCCGAGTAAGAAGTGTGCATATTGGGTCTAGAGGAGGCCGTTAATATGAGGATCAATAATCTGGATGTGTACGGTGACTCAGCGTTAGTCGTTAACCAACTCAAAGGAGAGTGGGAAACTCGTCAGGCCAACCTGGTGCCTTACAAGGATTATGCAAGGAGATTGTTGTCGTTCTTTGACAGAATCGAGTTCCATCATGTGCCAAGAGTCGAGAATTAGATGGCAGACGCCTTGTACACGCTATCTTCGATGTACAAAGTGAACTTCTAGGATTAAACTCCAGCCATCACCATTAACATTGTGCCAGTGGGTCTGTTTTGCTGATTATCTTGTTTGTTTGAGTACCGTTTCACATCGGATCATCATAGATCAATATGATGCATCAGGAGTGAAATGTTTTGGAAATTTTGCCGCTGTTTTGGTTGTTTAATTGGGACTTCATCAACACACATTCATTTTCCGCTTGGATACACATGGTTGTATGTGTTTTTCAAAGTGATGATGTGCTTGCATGTTCATGTTTTGCTTGCTCTTATTGCATGTTCTTGCCTTTCATATGCATGCTTGAGGTTGAGACGCGCTTGTGGCGGATGCTGCCCCACACTATTTTCCTCCCTCACTTCATTCTACTTGTGCATTACGTGTTTGCATTATGTGCATTTCCGTTTGCTCTTCTCTTCTTTTTCTTTGCCATGCTCCCCATAGGATCTCTAATCTCTTTTGAGGTTGTGATAGACTTTAGGTTGGAAGCCATGCATGATAACATTAGTGTCGCTACTGCGAAAATCGGCGCCGGCTATGACAGAAGAGTCGCCACCGTGCGTTATTTATCCCAAAGGAGGGAAAGGAAACACTCAGAGTAAACCTAACGCAAAACGGGAAAGAAATGTTCGTCGCAACCAAATTCTTGGATTCGGGAGTCGATTACGCAAGGGGAAGGTATTAGCACCCCTCACGTCCGCCGTACTCGATGGGATCCACACTTGTTTTCTATCTAAGGGATTGTATTCTATCTACTCTAAAGGTCAAGGGACAAAGAGAAGGAAAAGTGAAAAGAGACTCAATAGAGCTTCGCCGCTCTATGCCTACGCATTCCCTCGTGCAATGGGAAAGTCAGAGTCTACGTAGTTCGGCTAACTACGGATGAAGGTGGGAAGGTTGCTCGCTAGGATACGACATCCTATGCCTACGTACTTTCATACAGCATGAAAGATCAGAGCAAACGTAGTTCGGGCTACGGAAGACACAAGCTTGTCTGATTGTTTTTTATTACCTTCAAAAAGGGTTTTTCTTGATTAAGAGTCCAAGCGGACAAAAATGACACTTTGATATTTGTTTTGAATCTTTTACGAAAGAAGTGTTTTTTTTAGTTTGTTTGCAATCTCTGACGCACTAGAGACTATGATTTGAGAGTGACTACGTCGCGTGTCACCCAAAGGGTACCACACTAAGCAGCCAGACTACTGGAAAGAAGCTCTCCAGAAACCCCTTCTCAAATAGCTTAAGGCTCATAACGTACGACATCGATTAACCTTATTACTATATTTTTGAGTTGTTTTGAGATAAGAAGAGAAAGCAGCTCTAAAAAGCCTAGGGTTGAAAAGGGAATAAAAACTAACCTAATGTTGTCATGCATGGATAAGAATCCTAATGTCTGTCATAATTCCCTCCTGCACAGAGGAAATCAGAGGTCCTAGGGGATAAACAGAAAAGAAAGCAAGCAAATACAGTAAAATTCATGCAATGCAGCAATACAAGCGAGGCAAGGGAGTCCCGCTCAACCTCGAACCTGGGAAAACAACAGGCAAAGTGAATCAACATTCACTTCAAACCTAAAGGGGCAAGCTGCACAAGCCAACAAACAATACAGAAAAAACCAAAATAAAACAGAGGAGGCAGCCCAAGCAGCAGCATCAAACTCCCACAGTTGACAGCACAAGCAGCAGCTCTGACAGCAACAGTTGATTAAACAGCAAAACGTTGACAGCAACAACCTTCATCTTCATGAATAGCCCCTATCTTCAAGCTCCACTAAACCTTCAATCTTCAACAAGCACCAAGCTTCAACAAGCAAACAGATTCAACTAGTAAACATCTTCAACAAGCTCCTAACTTCATCTTCAACAAGAAAACAACTTCAACAAGCAACTGGCTTTAACAAGCAACACTCCTAGCTTCAACAAGCTACTGGCTTCCACAAGCAACACTCCTAGCTTCAACAAGCTTCTAGCTTTAACAAGCACCCAGCTTAAACCAGCAAACTTCAACCAGTAAACAACTTCAACAAGAAAACAACCTCAACAAGCAACACTCCTAGCTTCAACAAGCTTCTAGCTTCAACAAGCACAAACTTCATTCTCAACAAGCAGCAAAACCCTAGCTTCAACAAGCAACCAGCTTCAACAAGCACAAACCTCATTCTCAACAAGCTTCAACAAGCAACCTCCACAGGGGAATCAATTAACAAGATCAAGTTGGAATGTTGAGTAACTTAATGACAACCAAAGGAAGCCATTAAGCACTTAACATTGTAGTAGAAATGGCATCCTCAAAGTTCTACTCTTAAAGCATGCCCTTTGTTGCACCCTAAAATTTTCTCAACCTATTTCACCTGGGTTATGTTTCAATTGCATTGTCATTTTGCATAATAAGTCATGTACATAGTCTAATCATTTGCATAACATAGCATAACAAGTCATCTAACAGGGGATCAAGTGCCATTCTTATCAGAAATAGGCCCGTCAAGGGGTTTTATTCAAGTTCAAGATCATCCAAGTAATCAAGAAATGAGTTGAAGCTTTGAGAAGTTTGAAGGTCAACCAATGGATTTCTCTCCTAGCTAGGGGTGTGTTTGAAGATTATCAATGAGTATGTAAGTCATGACTGAGGGTATGGAAAAGATTATGGAGGACCTATAGGGTCATTTTGAAGATGAATCAAGTCATTGGTGTGATTACAAGAGCTACAGTTGAATGCAGTCAACTAGGGTTTCATCTGGATCAACCCTAGGTCAACCCTAGGTCAAATGATTGATTGGAGGGCATCAAGGCCTACTTGGAGGATGTGGAATTCATGAATTTATATGTGGATACAAGTGTGGTGTTGTGCCAAGGAGAAATCAAAAGAAATCAAGAAGAAAAGGAGTTAGTAAATTAGGGTTTCAGTGAAAAAACCCTAATTTAGGCCTATATTCCAAGCTAGACAAGTCAAAATGCAAGCTTCAAATGAATTCTTGGTAAACATGAAACTTGTAGAGCTTCTCAATATCTTTAATTTGAGTACTAGAAGTATTCAAGAAGATTTGTAGAGCTCATGTTATGGTTCTTGCAAGTTATGGGTCATCAGAGGACACTGGAATTTATCTGTGAAAGTCACTTGACTTCCAAGCAACTTTTTCCTATCAAGGAGTTTTCAAATGGATTCTTGGCCAACATAAGAGTTGTATATCTTGATCTTAGCTTTAATTTGAGTACTAGAAGTCCTCAAGAGGATTTGTGGAACTCAAGTTATGGTCTTGGCAACCCAGGGGTATTTTGGGAAAGTTGAATTACAGGTCATTTTTCAACATAGGTCCAAATCTCCATCTTCCACTCTTCAAATGAAAAAATGTTCAACATGAGAAGTGTTCAAAATGATGTTTTTAGGCTAGATAAGAGGTCATGAGAACTTGAAATGGCTTGATTCACAAAATCATAAAAATGGCCTAAAATGAAGGTATATTTTAAATGAACCAAAGTTGGAAATTAGGGTTTTTGATCTACACAACCAAACCAAGGCATATGACATACCAATTTGATTGTAAAAGGCATTTTTAGAACATTGAAATTGCCACAATTTTGAATTGAGGATTATTTTTAGGACTTGCTTTGTAAATGGCTTACTTGAATCATAAGGCACCATTGCAAAACCACTTGGCAAGGCAAATACAAGGCTCCTTTCCATCCATACACCTCCAATATCTCATTTGGAGAGAATTCAAACTCAGAACAAGTGCATTGCAAGCTAGGAGCATGAGATGATAAGTGCATATCATAAGAAGAGAATTTCATGACATGAGAAGTTGATTTTCTCATTGGATCAATCTAGATCTTTCTAGAGTCCTCCAACACACTCTATATAAGATTCAGAAGAGGTTCAGAGCAAGAGTTATAGAGAATTGGGAGAGATTTGTGAGATTGCAATTTGAAACTTACATGTGCAATTCAGAATCAGTTACAAGCATTTCATCCATTTCAATCCAAGATTTTGATTGTTATAGCTCCCATTGATACTAGTGAGTGTTTCCAGATCAATTTCCAAGCAAATTGGTGGCTGAATCGTGTTCTTGCAATTGAATTTCATCACTTGCAACTCAGAAGCAAGATTGTGACTCATTGAAGGTGTATTGAAGTTCTCAAAGCTTGATTTGAAGATTTTATACCTCTGTTCATCTCAAGTTTGCAGGTAGGTAAACTTCACTCCATGGCATGATTTAGGTAGTTTCAATTGATTTTGATTAGTTAGATTCATTGTAGATGATCATGTGGAGCTTTCTGGTAGCTTTAGGTTTGATTTAGATACAATTGGTTGAATGATGCAATTTCTGTTCATGATCGTATCTTGGCATTCTTGGTGTTATAATCATGGTTTGATGGATAGAAATGTTCAGTGAAGCGTGGTGAAGAGGTTAAGATACTTAATTTCAAGATTGGTGAGTTTTGATCATGGACTAAATTCTGAAGTTTGATTCGTGTTTTGAGTTAGGTTGTGTTTCAATGCTTGTGATTATCATGGTTAGATTCAGTGTAAAATTTGGAGCATGTTAGGGTTTTGAATTTTTGCATTTGATGAGGATTTGAGGGAGTACGATTGGGAGGAAGATGAAGTTCAAACTCTGTTCATCCATGGCTTTTCCCTCCATGAGAGTTTGAAGGTTGAAGATGACTCTACCACCATTGGATTAGAGCAAGACTTTTGACCAAAGGTGGATCTGATGGCCAGGATTCGTTTTCATTTGTGAAGGAGAAGGCTGAAGATCAAAACGAGGTATTTCATTTAAGTTGTAACATTGGGCTTAGTGGAAACATTCTATCAACACCCCCTCTAGAGGCCCATCCAAGAAATACACTGAAATGCATTGCTTCCTACACCAAGTTTTTTCCAATTTTTCAATGCTTTTTTATTTTATTTCTGATTAGTATTTGGGCTTAAGCGCACTTACTAGCCACATCCCCTTTTGGGCCCATATGTCTGTTTACACTGATCTGCATTGCTATTTGACACGCATGCTTTTCCATTTTTCTCATATTTTCTTTATTTTCACATATTTCTTTTAATTCTTTAAAAATTCATAATAAATTCAAAAATAGGTCTTTTTGCATGGGAGTTTTTTCTCCATTCTCATAATTATCTCAAGAAAATTATAGAAAAATAAAATTAGCATTTTAGTCATTTTTCTATTTTCTGGTGAATTGTTTACATTTAGTTGCTTTTATTGCATTTTATTTTGTATATCCATTTTGCTGAATTTTGTTTAGCCATTTTATTTCACATTTTGATGTAATTCTTTTTACCATAGTTAGATTGGAGAATTAGGTCCCCTTGGAATTATTTCACATTTTTTTGATTTAATTTTAATTAGTTTTGAATAAGGAACTTTAAGTGTGCTAGAATTAGGGTTTCAACTTGATATAGGTGCATTCACCACATAGTTTTTTGGGTTTCTAGTTTGATTTAGGCCTTGGGGTTCATGTGGGGTATAGGGTACATAGTTAGGGTCCCTTAGAAATTAATCTAGGATTTTATGATGAGTTTTGCCATTTTATTTGATTTTTGCAAGTTGATTGATATTGGTGTGTTTCCCTCTTGGGAAGTTGCTTTGGTTGTTGAGTTTTGGGCTTTTCTTTGGGTGTTGGGGTTTGTACTTGGCTTGAGGATTGTATGAAGACATGGAAGATGATTGAAGACCAATAATGATGCTTGAATCTTAAGTTGCTTGTGTTTGAAGATTGCTTGATGAAGACTTAGGAGCAGGGGATATGGGGGGAGCTCTAGAGTAGACTGATTTCTTCTGTCAAACATAGAGAGCTTCTTGTGCCTCTATTCCATCCTGTGACACAAGGTCCCCTCAAAGAGTTCCATCTCTCATTAGGAGGGAAGTAGAGCATGCTTTGATTGGGTAGAACTTTGAGGATACCTTTCACTTGTTGTGTTAAGATCTTAGTGATTTCCCTGGGTTGTCACTAAGCCTCTTAACATCCCAACTTCCTCTATCAGTTGATTCTCTCCTGTGAGTGTCTGCATGGAGATTGTGAGCCTATTGAGGATGAAGTTCATTGAAGACTAGATAAGATGAATCTTGTTCCTGTCAAAGATGGTTAACTGTGAGCTAGGGTTTTGCTGATGATTGAAGTTGTCTGTGCTTGCTAAAGCTGAAGACTATTGGAGATAAGAGCTTATCTGAAGTTTGAATATCATTGGAGAATGAAGATAGGATCTTGCCTAAAGTTGTTGCTGTCAACTTTTTGCTGTTAATCAACTGTATCTGCCAAAGCTGGTACTGTTTGAACTTGCCTGCTGTAGGAGTTGGTGTGGCTGCCTGAGCTGGTGTTAGGAGTGATTTTCTTTGCTGTGTTGTCTGTTGATTTTCCCTTAGGTTGGAAGTGAAGCTGTTTCACTTTGCCTATTGTCTATTGCTGCATCTCATGCATTTTACTGTTTATTATATTTTTGTTGTTTCTTTTCCGTTTATCCCCTAGGATCTCTGATTTCCTCTGTGCAGAAGGGAATTATGACAGACATTAGGTTGTAATCCATGCATGATAACATTAGGGTAGTTTTGATTCCCTTTCAAACCCTAGGATTTTTTAGAACTTCTTTCTCTTCTATCTCATAACAATTCAAAACACAGTAATAAGGATAATCGATGTCGTACGCTACGAGCCTTAAGCTATTTGAGAAAGGTTGCTGGAGGGTCACTCTTCAGTAATCTGATTACTTAGTGTGTTACCCTTAGGGTGACATACGACGTAGTCACCCTCAAATCATAGTCTCTAGTGCGTCAGAGATTGCAAACATCATAAAAGACAGTTCTTGCGTAAAAGACTGAAAACAAACATCAAGATGTCATTTTTATCCGCTTGGACTCTTAATCAGGAAAAACCCTTTCATAAGGAGATAAAAACAGTCAGACAAGCTTGTGTCTTCCGTAGCCCGAACTACGTTTGCTCTGATCTTTCATGATGTATGAAAGTACGTAGGCATAGGATGTCATATCCTGGCGAGCAACCTTCCCCTCCTTTCCCGTAGATAGGCGAACTACGTTGACTCTGATTTCTCGTTCAAGACGGGAATACGTAGGCATAAAGTGCGATACTTTGCCAAGTCATTTTATTTTCTTTTAACCCCAGACCTGTAGAATAGATAGAATAACAATCCGTACTAGAAAACAAGCGTGGATCCCGTCGAGTACGACGGACGTGAGGGGTGCTAATACCTTCCCCTTGCGTAATCGACTCCCGAATCCAGGATTTGGTTGCGATGACCATTCCTTTCCCGTCTTTGCGTTAGGTTTACTTCGAGCGTTTCCTTTCCCTCCTTTGGGATAAATAACGCACGGTGGCGACTCTTCTGTTCAGCCGGCGCCGACTTTCGCAGTAGCGACACCCTTCATCCCTCCAAAGAAGAGATGTGACTTCTTTAAGAGGACTTTATGTCATTGGATTGAATGGAGATGAACAATATACTCCATGTTTGAAGAAACAAGCAAAACTAATCTAATGCTCTTCCTAAAACCCTAGTTTCCCTAAGCTCCTGACAAGCATCCACAAGATGAGAAATTCTTCATGTCCATGCTCTTCAAGCACTCCAAAGCATCTTCAATGGGTCTTCAACTGCAACCAAGCACAAGAGAGCCACCACCCTAATCTAAGGGGAACTATTGAGTTGAACTAGTCAAGTTAGTTCATTAGAAACACCTAGAAGTTAGTCTTAAAACTAAATCTAATTAAAATACCAAAAGTAATTGTAAAATCCTATAAAAAATTCTAAGGGTTCCTAAACCTCTTAAGAATCTCTCATACAAAAACCAGGGGGTTAACCATTCATTAAGACCTAAAACTATGTCCTAAACCTAAGGGTACTATCCTAAAACCCTAATCCTAAAACACCTATTGTTTAATGTTCAAACTGGCCTAAAATTAACTCACAAAATTATGAGAAAATTACTAAGGCTACATGCATTTCTAAGCTACATAACCCAAAAAGAATCACTCCAAAAATCCACACCAATTATCCATACTAAAATCAGCAAGACCATGCATCAAACATATTCAAAATAAAACCAATTAAACTTCCAAAAATGCAATTAAATTCTAAAATGCATGAAAAATTAATCTCTCAATTTCCTAAAATTCTAGACTCTTTAAGGAGTCAGGGGAAAAAAAATCTAACCTAAAAAGACTAATTTTCCTATTTGTTATGAATTAATTTCTAACCTATATGCAAATGAAAAATAAAAGAAAATATAATGGAAATAAAGAAAACTGCGTGCTGAATAGCAATATAAACCAGTTATTCTCCAGGATGGGCCCAAAGGGGGGGGGGTGCGCGTAGAAATCCTGACTAGGCGCAAACCACACTAAAAACAAATCAGAAAAATAAAATGAAAATGGGAAAATGTTTGTGGCAAATAGCAAGACTTCCACGTTCATAATCAAGCTGGGCCTAAATGCAGGGTGTGAAGAGCAAGCAATGACTAAGGCCCATCCAACTACCATTAAGTGAAATGGTGAGTTTCAATCTAAACTCAACTCTTCATAAATTGAAACGAAATCCTGGCCGTGAATCCATGTTCTCAGTCAAAGTCAAGCTAGCATCCAACGGTTGTTGTTCATCTTCTCCAAATGTTTTGAATTTGAGAGGGAGAATGGGACGGTGGCCTGAGACACAGAGCCACCGTCGTCTCTAGCGAGAGTCCCCCAAAACGCATCAAACCTAACACTTAGCAATCTCACTCGCTTTTCTCTCCTGAGCATGAATATGATCTCTAAATCCATTGATTCTCACTCAATCTTCAAAACCGATCCAAAGTTCAGACATATCACAATTCTTGATCATCTCAAAACCTAAAACTAAAGATCCTAAACTCATCTACACGCATCAGGCATGAATTCTTGCTATCCAAACATGATCAAAACCTCAAGAATCTCAAGATATATGTTTCAATAGAAATTGCATCATACCTAGTTTTGTCTCTAAACACTCGATTCTTGTACTGAAATCCATCCTAGCAAAGTCTATAACCTATCCACATGATCATTTCTACCTAATTCCCTATAATCTAGAGCAAAAGATGAAATATGCATACCTAGTGTAAATGGATGAACAGAGGGTGATTTTGCTCGATTCAAGCTCCAATCTTCTCCAGAATCACTCAAGAACCACTTCCCAAGCTTCTCCAATCAACAATTTGCAATGAATCCACCTTGATAACCAAAACCGATTTTGATATGCACTTGAGAAATTTCAATGGCTTCCTCTCGATTCTCTTCACTTCTTGCCCCAAAAATGATCTGAATGCATTGCAATGGTTATATAGAGTGTGTTAGAACACTCTAGAAAGTTCTGTAACTGCTCAAATGAGAAATTGAATTTCTCTTGCTCTTTGAATTTCTCCCCCACCACAGTCGTGTACAGGCTCTCCCTTCAACTGGTTTTTCTTGAAATGTTTATCTCATGAGATATTGGAATGGTTGGTTGTGATAGATCCCTTGTTTTTGATCTTATGGTGTGCAATTCAAGTGTTGCTTCATCATGAAGTTACCAAGTGGAAGTGAGTGAAATTGACCTCAAATGCAAAAAGTAATATTGCCATCCTTTTTGGAATGTTGTTTCTGATCAAAATGACATATAACATGACTTTGTTTGGCCATAAATCAAGAAATCACATTTTTTTGGCCTTTTAATGACTTTAATTTCTTCCTTTTAAAGCCATTTCAAGAAACTTTGTGTTCCAAGCCAAACCAAACTCTCATGACCACTTGGTTGCACTCAAAACATCATTTTTAACAAGTTCCATGTTGAACAATTTTCCATTTGAAGCTTGCAAGTTGGAGTTATGGACCTATAATCCAAAGTGACCTATAATCTCACTTTCCCAAAATACCCCTGGCTTGCAAAGATCATAACTTGAGCTCTACAAATCCTATCAAGGACTTATAGTACTCTATGGAAATCTAAGAGGATGAGGAACAACATTCATGTTGACCAAAAGTCCATTTGAAAACTCCTTGAAGGGCAAAAGTTGCTTGGAAGTCAAGTGACTTTCACAGATAAATTTCATAGTCATCTGATGACCTGTAACTTGTCTGGACCATAACTTGAGTTCTACAAATACCCTTGAGGACTTATAGTACTCAAATTAAAGGTATTAAGATGCTCTACAAGTTTCATGTTGGACAAAGATTTATTTGAAACTCTTATTTTGACTTATGTGGCTTTGAAGTTGGGCACTAAACAAGGGATTTTACACTGAAACCCTAATTTAGCAACTTCCCACATTCTTGATTCTTCTTTGCTTGATCTTGGAGCAACACCACACATGTATCAACATACCAATCCATGAACCCCATGACTTAAAAGTAGGCTTTGATGCTCTTCAATTGCACATTTGATCTAGGGTTGACCCAGATGAAACCCTAGTTGACTGCACCTCAACTGTGGCTCTTGTACTTGAATCCATGACTTGTCTCAGCTTTAATATGGCCCTCTAGGCATTCCATGAGATCCATACACACCTCAAATTCACATTCCATGTTTCACATCCCACTGATGATTCTCAATATTCCTCAAGATAGGAGCAAAACCCACATGTAGGCACTCAATCTTCTCAAGACTTCAAGTCACTTCTTGATGGCCTGGATGACTTCTCATACTTGGATAAGACCTCTTGCTAGGCTCTTTTCTTGATAGACACCCTTGATCCCTTGTTGGATGAGTGATATGCTATGATATGCAAATGATTAGAACTATGTGAATGATGTAACTATGCAAATGAAATGCAATGAAACATAAATCAGGCAAGAAAAGGTTGAGCAAATTTTGGGGTGCAACAGCTGCCCCTATTCAAACGGCTTGGACCCGACCGGGTGAAGAGCGAACGGCCTTCAAATAATCAAGGTACGAGACGGTTGAATACCAAGGAACCCGGAAATTTGCCAACCGCAGAAATAAACTACACTGCTTGGGGAGCAACATCCCCTATCTGAATCTGGTTGTTACGGCAAAAACTGATCCAACGTCTGATAATAATTCTGATTTCAACTTCAACCACCTATGTAACGCCACAGGTACTGAACAATTTTTTGCGAAAACCCCTCCGTCCACAACTGGACTAACCTTGTCACCTCAAGAAGAGAAACAAATTCGTCAACACGAATAGAGATTCTGTCGTCACAGGAGTAACCTTGTCCACATCTGGATACAAATTTCGTCACATCACGAATAAATACAAATCCGTCCACGTCAGGACTCACATTTCGTCAACCCGAAGAAATCTCAACAACACAGGAATAGAACTTTGTCCATGTTAGGACGCTTGTTTCGTCAACACGAAGAAATCCCCTCAACAAGAGCAAAACTTTGTCCACGTTAGGACGCACACTTCGTCAACACGAAGAAATCCTATCGTCATAGGAATAAAACTTGTCCTCATCAGAACTCCACATTCCGTCAACACGGAGAAATCCTATCATCATAGGAATAAAAATTGTCCTCATCAGGACTCCACATTCCGTCAACACGGAGAGATCCCGGCGACTTCGCTGGGGGTGAGTTGTCCGCATCTCGTCAACACGAGGAAATCCTATCAACATAGGCAATAAAATCTTATTTGCGTCTCGTCAACACGAGGAACTCCTACCAACATAGGAATAAATTATCCACGCCAGGACTCACATCTCGTCAACACGAGGAAATAAACCCATCACCATGAAGAGAAATAAATTTGTCCACGTCAGGATTCCATCTCGTCAACACGAAGAACGGTAAATTTGTCCACGTCAGGACTCGCATCTCGTCAACACGAGGGAAGGTAACTTGATTTGTCAACGTCAGGACTCACATCTCGCAACACGAGGAAATCCTATCAACATATGAGTAAATTGTCCATGTCAGGACACTGTTTCGTCAACACGAAGAAAGATCAATTCGTCCACGTCAGGACTCGCGCATCTCGTCAACACGAGGAACTATAAACTTGTCCATGTCAAGATGCACATTTCGCCGATACGAAGAAAGATATCTGCTGGGGATAAATGGTCCACGTCAGGACACCATTTCGTCAACACGAAGAGTAATCAAATTGTCCACGTCAGGACTTCACATTCTGTCAACACGGAGGAATCAAATCTGCCCACGTTAGGACTAGCACATCTCGTCAACACGAGGAAATAAATCTGTCCACGTTGGGACGCACACTTCGCCAACACGAAGAAATCCCGTCAATACAGGAATAAATTGTCTACGTCTGGACTCATATCTCGTCAACACGAGGAACTCCTATCAACATAGGCAATAAAATTTTGGCGACTTCCGGGGAAATACTTCTGTCAACCAGTAGGAAAATACATCCGTTTATCCATACGGGAGGATACTCTGAATACAGTTTCTCTGCTGATCTCTGCAGTAGCTAACTCCATTGGTCCCAACCCACAAACCTTTTAGCACTGGCGTGACAGCGACTTTGAGGAGTCTACTGGGGATATTTGGAAACAAAATGTCGGACGCCTGTCTCGATAACCTGCGGCAGCTTCTGAAATTTTGATTCATGAAACCCTTTGACGCTGACGTAACAGCAAATTTGAAGAAAATAATCCGCTGGCCGGATAAGAGAAACTTCAACAAGCAACTCTGTGGGGAAACTAGTAAGACGAACCGTATCATCACATGTCTCACGGCGAGACCTCGAATACTTGGTAATAGATCTGAGCTAGAACTCCATACTCCTGCTGAGAAAACAAACCTGAAAGCAAAGGTTAACCAACCTGATTTATGTTTCAAAATGCGTATGTTTGAAAATGGTGTAATGCTCCGTACGGCACGGAAATGCTACGCGTTTGAGTAGATGCAAATATGACGATATATGCAAATGCAAATGCAGGCTCAAGCTGCCGGGGCCACTCTGATAATGATGTCTCAACAACATGAATGCTGAGGATAAAGCCAACTCCGCTGGGGAGAACAAGTGTCATAAGGTATTCCGGTAAAATAAATGCCGGAAACACAGTCAACTTTGCCGGGGAGAGATTAAACATCAATTTCCACTGGGAGGAAAGAACAAACACCCTGCTGGTGAACAAACTTAGCTGGGGAAGAAGCGACACTTCTGGGCAAAGCATACTGTCTGGGCACAGTTTACACATTCAGAGTTACCACTCCGCTGGGGACAATCATCCCGACGGAGGCAAGACGACCTGTGGGGAGCAAGAAAACCATCCTTCGCGGATATAAACCTTTCGAACCAACAACTTGGTTAACTATTGCGGGAATCTCCCATGCTGGAGATTGAACGTGCACATCTTCGATTCGCTGAGGAGCGCAACCTCTGCAGGGGACATTGATTTTGACTTGCTGGGGTTAATCCTATGGACGGCTTTCCATGAGGACACTCTCCTGGGGAAAATAATTCCCTCCTTCGGGAAGGGATAAATGTCATTTCAACTCTCTGGGGATAAGCTGCGACTAGCTGAGGAATGACATCAACTGGAGTCAGGTCTTACGTCAAGCGACCTTGGCTGGGGAATACAATTCCTGACCGTTTGCTCCAAAGGTAAGAACCCTGCAAAACACAAACGAGACAAAACATGCCTATACAACAGAATCTATCCGGGTTAGCATCTGTGACATTACTTCAGTAAATTCGAAGTTTTAGCAATTTTTGGCAAGGGCCAGCAAGATTAGGTAAGTGCAAGTTTATCAAAAACATCGGCGTCTTTCACAAACAAAACAGTAAAGAACAAGCATCAAGTACTGAATAACATGTTTTATTGATAACGCGCCTCTGAACAGGCAAAGTTTTGTACACTGGATGCAACTCCTGAAAAGAGGAAGTTACGCACAAACACACATAAATATATGCACAAGAAGCATAAAGAAAATACAAAACAATATTTGTATACATGTCGGCAACGTGGCATAGACAAACACCATGAGCTGATCCTCCTATGACTCGCCTGCTGTTGCACCCCAAAATTTGACCAACATTTATTTATCCATCAAGAATTATATAAGACTTTGAAGCTAGCCAAGAGGGCTATTCAAGTGATCAAAGATTGATATCTTTGTCATAGAACTCAAGAGATCCTCAGAGGAATTGGTTGAAACCAAGGTTGTGTGCCTCATAACTTGAGAGTTGTGGGAGCTCCTCAGATGATCCTGAGACTATGAGAATGGATTTGAAGCTTTGAGAAAGCTTATGAGATGTCTTGAAAGCCATCATGAAGCCTAGAGAGGTCACTGTACAAGAATTCAGAAGATTCAACCATGAATGGTAGAATTAGGGTTTGACTGGGTCAACCCTAGGTCAACTGATGATTTGGAGAGGGTTGAGACCTCATCCAGGAGCCATGTGATCATGGAATGATGTATTGAAGTATTATAAGGATGATTCCTAGACCAGATCATCATGATTGAGGAGTTTGAGAAGTTTCAAGCTAGGGTTTCTAAGGATTGACAGTGTAAAATCCCCTAGTTTGATCCCTATCTTCAAGGCAGTTTAGCTCAAGATGTGATTGTCATCTCATCTTCCCCACAACATGAATGTTGTATAGCTTGTTCTTAGATTTAATTTGAGTGGTAGAAGTCCTTGATAGGATTTGTAGAGCTCAAGTTATGGCTTTGACAAATTACAGGTCATCTGAGGTATGTGAATCTGGGTCCTTGAAAGTCACCCAACTTGCAGACAACTTTTGCCCTAGTAGGATGATTCCTATGGATTCTTGGTCAACATGAATGTTGAAGAGCATCGTCTTAGATTTCTAGAGAGTACTAGAAGTCCTTGATAGGATTTGTAGAACTCAACTTATGGCTTTGGCAAGTCAAGGGCATTTTGGTCATTTGGAGGTTATAGGTCATTTCAAGCATAAGGCCATATCTCCTAGTTCCAAGCTTCAAATGGAAAAATCTTCAACATAAAACTTGCTTAGAATGATGTTTTAAGGCTAGTAGGCAGGTCATGAGATGTTGAAAAGGCTCATATCAAAAAGTGATAAAAATGGCCTAAAAATGAGGCATAAGTTAAATAAAGTGAAGTTGAAAATCATAAATCACAAGCTACAAGTCCAAACCATGTCATGTAATAGGTCATTTTGACTCCAAATGACATTCTAAGAACAATGGTTCAGCCACAATATTTATTTGAGGCTTGGATCATAGGGCTACTTTGGAATTGGATTACTTGCATATTAAGGCATCAAGGCAAAACTCCACAAAACTCAATAAACAAGGAAGTTATGCATTGTAGCTTACCCTAAATCTCATGTGGGGATAAATTCAAGTCAGAATTGGTAGTCATGAGATGCTTGGCATGAGATACCATGTAAGGAGAATGAGAAATCAAAATACCATGACATGAAAAGATCAATTTCTCATTGGATTGTTCTAGGGGGTTCTAGATGATTCTAAACCATTCTATCAGATGAACACAACTTGCTCAGATGCAAGGTTGGTGAGAATTGGTGCATTAAAGAGAGAGTGAAATCCAAAAGCTTCCATTGCAAGTCACATTCAATCTCTTCATTCTTCTTCATTTCCCTCCATTTTTTCTTCACAAACCTTCTCCATAGATCCTTCTGAGTGTGTGCATGCTGAATTGAAGCTCCATTGATGGAAGATTGAAGGTGTTCCCATTGAATTTGCAAAGAGGCAATTACCATCGAATCTTGAAGTACAAGCTCTCTCCCTCCAATCTTTTGCAAACCGAAGAAGTTTCATCATCCAAGGATCATTCTTGAAGAGTTTCAAGCCTTGAAAGCAAGGATTTCATCATCTACCATATCAAGAAGCCAGGTTTGCAAAGTCTCTTCCACCTCATTATTTAGGCATGGTTAGGTTAAGTTATTAGTGTAGAACTCTTAGAGACAACTAGGTGATCAATTTTGGAGAGTTTGAAAGCATTTGATGAAGTTTCAGTCATGGATACCATTTCTTGATGGAGCAAGAATGAGTGATATAGTGAGTTTCAATGCAAAGTTGATAGCTGATTTTGATTAGTGGAATGTGAGGATCATTTTGATGCAAAGGAATCTAAGTTTGGTTGAGGTCAAAGATTGATGATATTTTGAGATTCATGGAGTTTCACTATCGGGTTGCATGATAGAGGCTCTTTCAATGTATTCTAGTACCATGATCGTGTTCAGGGCGAAATTCTGAGCAAGTTTGTGTTTTACATCTTGGAAATTGATGGAGAAACGAAGGAGCACGAGTTGGTAGAAATCTGTGCATGGAAGCTGCGTTTTAATGGAAGTTTCAGAAAACCCTAACCCAAGGTTGGTGATGATGTTTTAACCGTTGGATGATGCGCTTGACCCTTGACTTGAGACCAGAACCAATGGCCTAGATTTAATTGAGTTTTGGAGGGAGACTGAAAGCGCAGCGAAACGCCGCGTTTCATTTAAAAGGAACTCTGGGCTTAAGTGAAAAATGATATCCCACCCCTTTTCAGGCCCATTGCAATTTTGAACTGGAATCTATTGATATTTGCACCGTTGCTTTTTTATTTTTCTTTTCATTTTAATTGTTTTCTGATTTAGATAATGGGCCCAGCGCGCTTTTCTGTTTACACCCCCATGTTGAGCCCAAATGAAATGTGAACTGCATATCATTACTTGTTACACCCCATGTTTCATATTTCCATTTATTTCTCTCCATTTTATTTCATATTTTAGAAAATCATAATAAATTGAAAAATAATGTTTTTTTCATGGGAGCTTTTTAATTCTTTTATATTGATATATGATTTTGTAGATTTTAGTTTAGGTAGCTCCCTTAATATTTTTAGGTCAATCTTTTTAGGTAATTAGATATATGTTTTAGCTTCCCCCTGGATTTATTCCATATTTTTGTGATGATTTTTAGGATAGTTTTGATTAGATGCTATTAGGTTGTGTAGAATTAGGTTAAAACTTCAACATAGGTCCATAATAACTTTAGATTTTTGGGTTTTTAGGACAAATTAGACTATGGGACATATATGGGTATTAAGGGTAGGTATGTAGGATCCCTTAGAAATTATATTAGGATTTAATATAATAGTATACTATTTTTGGTTGATTTTTGTATTTGTTGATTGTTTGTGTTGCCTTTAGTGCATGTTTGCTTTTGTTTGCTTTGCTTTGTGGGCTTGGAGAGCTTGATCTTGTCCTAAGGAGCATTGAGGAGCATAGTAGATTGATTGAAGATGGATTGAGGAGCTTGAGAGCTTGTTCTTATTTCTTTTCTTTTTGTTTTAGGGTTAGGAATTAGGAAGAGTTTAGACTTAGATAACTTCTTTCTTAAACATGGATGGTATCATTCACCTCCATTCCTCCCTATGATTCAAAGTCCTTCCATGGTATACACCTCTCTCCTTTGGAGGGATAAGTGATGTACCTTGGGAGTAGAACTTTTAAGGGAACCATTCCATTGATGTTGAACCCTTATAGGTCACCTTTGGTGGTCAAATAAGCAGTTCAATATCCCCCAGCTTATCCAGTAAGTGATTTTCTCTGGTTTGATTGTCTTGAGAGATGTTAAGCTTGAGCTTGAAGATGAAGACTTCATTGCAGAGAATTGAAGAGGATGAATCCTTGAGTATTGTCATTCCAGCTGAAGCTTGAAGAGCAACAAGAGCAAGTTGATACTTGAAGATCCCTGAAGATTAGGTGAAGCCTGAAGGTGGAGCTGATCAAGAAGCTGAAGCTTAAGGGAGAAGATAAGTTGAAACTTATGTTGTAGGGTTGTAACCTGGAAAAGCAATTGATATTTGAAGTCTGAAGACTGGATTGTTGTTGGAAAAGCTGAAGCTTGGAGTTGAGAGAAGTTGATTTGCTTTCTTTTTCTTTTCTGTATTGCTGTGTTTTGTTTGACTTGTTTGATGCATTAGAATAAGTTCATATCTAGAATAGGTAGAATCTAGGAGCATGATTGCACTAGAGGTTGAGTTGCTCCCTCTGCTTGTATTGTTACTGTGTGGCTTTACTTGCGGGTATTTGGTAGAGCCCAACTCCCTTGCCCATGTGGTTTGTTTGCCTGATGGCATTTCATTTCATTTTTATTTGTATGATTGCAGTTTACTGTTTATTGCTTGATAGCATGTTTTATCTTTCAGTATGATTACTGTTATTTCATTCTGGCTTGAGGTTGAATGAGCTTGTGGAGGCTGAAGCCCCACACACATTTCCTCCCTCACTTGCATTGCATGCATTTTACTGTTAAGCTGATGCTTTGTCTGTTTTGGTGTATCATTGACATGATCCCTTAGGACTCTCATTTCCTTTGATAAGGATTTGATGATAGAATCTTAGGTTGAAACCTATGCATGACAACTTCTAGGAGTTCCCTGTTCAAACCTTGAACATAGGATGAATCCATGGCATGACAACAGTAGGACTTGATAGTCTCCCTCCTAGTTGGGCATGTTCTTTCCTCATCTCAAAACAGTTTAAGATACAGTAATCATGAATGATTTCTTTCGTACGTTACGAGCCTTAAGCTATCTGAGAAAGGATTGTGGAAGAGTTTCTTTTCCACAGTCTGGATGTTTAGTATGGTACCCTTTGGGTGACATGCGACGCATTCACTCTCAGGTCATAGTCTCTAGTGCGATTGAAATCGCAAACACAATAAAAAACACTTCTTTCGTAAAAGACAGGAAATAAACCGTAGTTTCCCGAACTACGCGAGCTCTGATCTCTCATACCTGTTGAGAGTACGTAGGCACAAGATGGCGAAGTCTTGGCGAGCTACCTTCCCTCATAATCCTTCGTAGGCCGAACTACGTTGACTCTGATTTCTCATTCTCTGATGAGAATACGTAGGCATAAAGCGCGACGCTTTGCCGAGTCATTTTCTTTTCTTTTTCAGCCAGCCTTGATAGGTAGATAGAATAAAACCAACCCGTCCAAGTAAACACAACAAGCGAGGATCCCGTCGAGTACGACGGACGTGAGGGGTGCTAATACCTTCCCCTTGCGTAACCGACTCCCGAATCCAGATAACGGTTGCGATGACCTTGTCTTACCCTTTTTCGTCAGGTTTTTCCGATCGTTTCCTTTCCCGCTCTGAGGGATAAATAACGAAAGGTGGCGACTCTTCTGTCATGCCGGCACCTTATTTTCGCGCAAGCGACAGCTGGCGACTCTGCTGGGGAAGCTGATAGTTTCCTAGGGATCCAACGTCCCGAAAGCGAGTCAGTTTGGGAATTCAACCGGTTCCCTGCGAGAGTCAATCCTAACGCTTGTATGTTTACCTGCTGGGTTGCGTTTATTTATCGCATTTTTACTTCTCGCACTTTATTTCTCGCATTTTATTTTCAGTATGATATGATTATCTGTGCTGTTGTGGGATGGGAGTTCTGATGAGTGAGAAGCCAGACCCAGGCTTGAGTGCACTATAGACTTAGAGTGGAAATTAGTGGGCGCGTGCTTGCTTTTCAGGCACTAGTGTCTCATGAAATCCACGCTCAGACGAGGCTCATTCGGTTGGCTTCCCTTTCAACCCTTTGGGTTGAGACAGTTTCTGGTTTGGTGGATTGTCGACTCTGGGGACCGATCATTTGTGATTCAGCTAAGTGAGGCCGCTTCATGAGCTGGTGATGCCACACCTTCTGGATATCGTATCACCCCTCTTGAAAGTCTGTGACGCTGATGAACGCATAGGATGCCGTACCTTGAGTCAGTTTAGGTCCATACCTGTGAGTAGGGTTGGGTTCATTGCAGGAAACCTTGCCCTCCAGACCACCTGGTTTTCTTGACAGTGAATCAGTTTTGTTGGTACCAGGGTTTCTCAGTTGCAGATTTGTCTGTTTTTGATAGAGCAGGTTTTGATCAGAGGATCTTATCATTAGGTGTTTGTCTGTTCTTAATAGAGCAGGTTTTGATCAGAGGATCTTATCATCAGGTGTATGTCTGTTCTTGATGGAGCAGAGTATTGTCATCAGTTGTTTGTTCTTGATAGAGCAGATTTTGGGGTCTGAAGATCTCATCAGCAGATGTTGTTTGTTCTTGATAGAGCAGATTTTTGAGTGGGGTCTGAAGATCTCATCAGCAGCTGTATATTTGTTCTTGATAGGGCAGATATTTCTTGATCATACATCCGAGGTCCCTATTATCAGACATTTGTTCTTGACAGAGTAGAATTATGATCCTGTGTATATGGTCCTATCAGATGGTTGTTCTTGGCAGATCAGATTTGTGGTTCTACACCGGGGTTTTCTTCTTATCAGTGATTGTTGATACAGAATCTCCACGACACCAGCTACCCGGATCTCTCATTGCATGATTGCATTTTGCATTAGTTTTCATATTCATTTGCATTCCATTAACGCGTGTCTGTGTTGCAGGTACCGTTTTCCCCGATCCAGGATTTCTTGCCTCCTATTGTATTGTTATGGGCTCTCTGAGGAAGACCGTGGCTTACAAGTTCCCTACTCCCGATGTGGTTAAGCTGACTGGTTTGATAGCTCTAGCAGGTGATTCTGTGAAGGATGAGTTCAGGAAATCTTACGGCAGGTTGCTCAGTTTGGTTCATAAGCCTTCTGTGTTCGAGTTGAATGGGTTGCACGCTCTGATGCAATTCTACGACCCTCCGCTGAGATGTTTCACTTTTCAGGACTTCGTTCTCGCGCCGACGCTGGAAGAGTATGCTGATTTGCTAGGTGTGCCTATCAAGAGGCAGATGCCTTTTGTTCACATGGATGCTGAGCCTGATCTGGCTGGTTTATCTCCTTCACTTCACTTGGACGCCTCCGAGTTAGTGTTGACTAGTTGGAACAAGGTTCCTGGGTTCTCCTTGCAGTTTCTGGTAGGTAAAGCTCAGTAGTGTGCCAAGGACGGATGTTGGGTTGCGTTCAATTCCATCCTCGCTCTATGCATATATGGCATTATTCTAATCCCCAACATGCCCGATTTTGTAGAATTTGATGCATTTCACATCTTTGCTTCAGGGAATCCAGTCCCTACATTGATAGGAGATGTCTATCACTCAGTGCACTACAAGAACAAGAACAGGAGGGGGAACAACGTCTCATGCTGTGTACCCTTGCTGTACAAATGGCTTGAAAGTCATCTACCCAAGAGGGGTCCTTTTGTCTTGTCTGCAGCCACAGCTGAGTGGCCTGAGCGTCTGATGAGCTTATCGACAGAGGATATTGATTGGTTCGACAGAGATAGGTTGGGCACTGAGGTGATCTTCAGTTGCAGCGGGTTTCCAAATGTACCTTTGATAGGTAGGAAGGGATGCATAAACTACAATCCGTCGTTGCTGGTTCGACAGTTCGCGTATGCATTGAGAACTCCGCCGAAGGATGAAGAGGTACAGGAATCTCTGTACCTCACTGGTCTTCTAGAGGGGGATCTGTTGTCCAAGCTTCAGCGCGCGTGGAATGGTATCAGTAAGCGAGGAAAGCCTTTGCTGGGAAAAAGCAACAATCAAGCCTACCCTCCGTACAGGACTTGGATCAGAGCCAGAGCCAATGCTATAGGGATGTCGTTCCCTCACGCCAAGCCAGAAAGTCCTCCAATGATCGAAGAGCCTACTACTGTGCCCATTCATCAGCATAACCAGGTATTAGCTGAGCGGGATGAATTGAAGCGGGCGAACGAAGAACTGGAGAAGGAATTAGCTCAGCTCCGAAGTGAGAGGAACGAGGCCGTTCATTCTTTCAAAAGGCAGACAGAGTTGGTAAACCAGCTGGGTACGGACCTGACGAAGCAGATAGCCGAGCGTGAACGCATGGGTCAAGACTTCAGGGTTGTCAACGACGTACTGGCTACGAAGAAGCAGCATTTGGACGAGGCATATCGGAGGATATCCAAGTTCAACCAGCACTGGAAGGCTTCCCTGGCCACCAGGAAAGAGCGGGAGGATAAGCTGATGCTGCAGATCTCCAAGCTGGAAGCGGAGGTGAAGGACAGTGAGCAGAGGTTTGATGAAGAAACCGCCCGCAGATACGCCGCCGAAGGCCAGCTCAACAAAGCTCTTACTAACCTGAAGGAGCGCAAGCTGATATTTGAGTCTAAAAAGCGGAAATTAGAGGATTGCTTCGGCGAAGGAGCATGGGAAAGTTCAGTTCAGGGACTTCAGTATACCATTGTGCAGAGGGAATTGCTCGTCGAGGGGTTGCTCACTCTGCCAGATCATCCAGAGACGAAGGAGTTGTTAGAAGAGTATCGCGCCCGTGGCCGTACTTGACTAGTTGTATTCCTTTTGTTTTGATCATTGTTGTATACTGACCATCACCAGGCTTGTTGGCTGAGGTCACGCTGTTGATTAGTCTTGTACTTGCTGATGCTATGTACTGCCTTGATAGGCTTTCTTTATATATGAGATTGATGTTTCCATGATTGGGCTCGGACTTCTTCTTATTATTATTATCAGCACTGGCACTCAGGCACTAGGATCGGGGGAAATCTCCCAAAACACACAGACACACGCATGCCTTTGCATGAAGCATTTGCATAGCGAGCATTTTTTTGTTTTTCCCAACCTTTAGTGTTTACAGGTTTTTCAGGTTTACAGGTCCCAGGCTGTTTTCGGTGACTCCAGGATTGATCAGAGACTAATTCACCGTTATCCGACTCGAGCTAATCAGACCAGGATCATGGACCAAGTGCAAACAGACGTTCAGGAGCTCCGCGAGAGGATGGATCGCTTTATGGAACTTATGCAGGTGGTCGCTAATGGTCAGGACCAGCTCAGGACTTTGGTCCAACCTTTGATCTCCAGGGTTGATAGCAACGGCATACTTCATGGCGGGGCTGTGCTTACTCCTCCACCAGTTGATACTCCGCAGAATGGTGTCCCCGTGGCCGGGGGCAATGGCAGTGCTAATGGCAATGTGATGGCCAATATCGGACTCAATACGACAGGCGTCGGTCATGGGAGTCTGGGAGCTAATGTCAACATCGGGCCGGTCAACGGCAATGCTGGCGTCGGGAATCTGTTGGTGCCTCAACCATGGCTTGAGGATCATCAGGATGATGTCTTCTCTCAAAGGGGTGCAGAAGGGGAGCTGAATGCTGAAGCGCGGCTCAAATTCAAAGCACTGGAAGATAAAATGAGAGATATTGAGAATCAGAATACTTTGGGCGTTGATATGTCCAAGCTGGGTTTAATTGCTGATTTCAAGGTACTTCCTAAGTTCAGGGTGCCTGACTTTGAGAAATATAAGGGTACCACTTGCCCTCGTGTCCACCTCAGATCGTACTACAGGAAGATGTCTGCCTATTCAGAGGATGAGAAGTTGCTGATGCACTTCTTCCAAGATAGCCTTTCCGGACCATCCCTCGAGTGGTACATGGGTTTGGAGCCCACTAGTGTGCGCACATGGAAGGATCTCGCTGAAGCGCTTGTCCACCATTACCAGTACAACAACAACTTGGCCCCGAACCGAGTTCAGCTCCAGAACCTTTCGCAGAGGAATAATGAAGGATTTAAGGAGTACGCCCAGCGGTGGCGTGAGTTGGCATCCCGGGTTCAGCCGCCGATGGTTGAACGCAAGCTCGTACAGATGTTTGTAGCTACCCTCCCAGGGGTTTACTATGAAAAGTTAGTCAGCGGTATGTCTGGGACGTTTTCATCTCTCATTATCATGGGCGAGCATGTCGAGAATGGAATCAAGATTGGGAAAATTCAAGGTGAATCATCCTCAGCTGGAGGAGGTGGAAAGAAACCTTATGCTGGTAAACGACGAGAAGGAGACGCAAGCGCTGTGACAAACGCTCGAAGGAAGGGCAAAGGCCCTCAGCAGCAGATAGCCAGTATAAATATCCCAGCAGCTCCGCAGCAGCAACCGAATCAACAGGGATATAGAAAGTACCAGAATCGAGCATCCTTGACAAATCGTCACTTCGAAGCACCGCCCATGTCGTATGCGCAACTCTTGCAGACTTTGCTTCAGCTTCAGTTGGTTCAGAAGAGGACGATGGCTCCCTTGACAGGGGCACCTGCACCAGGGTATGACGCAAATGCCACTTGCGATTTCCATACAGGGGCACCAGGCCACACAATCGAGAACTGCAAAGCCTTTAAGCACAAGGTGCAGGATTTGGTAGATGCCAAGATCATTAATTTCTCCGATAATGTGCCCAATGTCACGAAGAATCCTATGCCGAATCATAGGGGAGCCGTAGTGAACGCCATTATCGAAGAAGAGAGTGCAGATCTGTTGACTGATGTCAAAGACCTAAAGACGCCGCTTAGCTTCGTCAAAGCTAAGTTGTTGAAGAAAGGGTTATTTCCAGGATGCGGAGAACTATGCATGGACTGTGCTACGCATTCTGATGGATGTGAGCAGTTGGTAGAAGGAATCCAAAGCCTGATGACTAAAGGGATTCTGCAGTTCAGCCGGAGGGCTGAAAGTGTATCAGGAGAGGTAGTGTTGAAGCAGGCTGATGAAGTTGCCACCATCACCATCCCTCGCCGGCCGATAACCAATGTTGAAATGGATGGCGAAATCCATGAGACTCTCTGCCAGGCATTCGAAGCCGTCAAAGTGAAAGAGGTAGCTCCTGTCGTCACAGAGAAGCCAGAGATGAATCTCTCCTCATTCAAAGAAGCTCGGGCCGTTGTCGAAGCCGGATCCACCCCAGGCTGGGGGCATATTTTGGAGATACCAAACAAGCAGGATAAGTTTGGGTTGGGGTATTCTCCTGAAGCTGAAGCTTCTTCTTCTTCGTCTAGCAGTGCGTCACGGGGTAAGGGGCCGATCCTATTTACCAGTGGCAGAGTGATTTTCGAAAGCATCAACGCGGCGTCTGAGGACAGCAGGGATAGCGATTGTGATCTCGACTCTTGGATTCAGCCAAGCAAGCCGGGCGAGGGCCTCAACAATTGGACCATCAAGGATATCATCCCGATGACAAGTGAAGAGTAATGATTTACTTTTTCAATCATTGTACAACCCTATGTCCTACCCGGGGCATAGCGGTTTTATTGTCAGGGCCTTGTTGGATTATGTACATGCATTTTGTTAATAAATCAAAGGCGTTTTCTTCGTATTCAAATATTGTGATCTCTGTTATTCCTGTTTTATATTTGTTTTGAAAAACAGTAAAATGGCAATGGGGTTTGTGCTAACCTGCATATTCTTGTTTTAAACTTAACCCTTGTTATTGCAGGATCCACATAACAGATGACATCGACTCTGGACCTTCTACGGCTCACTTCGACTTCGATTGCCCGATCTATCAAGCCGAAGAAGAGATTGATGAAGACGAAGACCTTCCAGAAGAGTTGGCCCGCTTGTTGAAACAAGAGGAAAAGGTTATTCTGCCTCATAAGGAGGATATCGAAATCGTAAATCTGGGTTCTGAAGAGCTCGTCAGAAACGTCAGGATAGGGGCTACGCTGCAGAATGATGTCAAGCAGAGATTGGTCAAGATGCTTCGAGAGTATAGTGACTTCTTTGCTTGGTCATACGAAGATATGCCCGGACTTGACACGGACATCGTGGTCCACCACTTGTCGCTGTGAGAAGATTGCCCTCCCGTTAAGCAGAAGCTCAGGAGGACGAGACCAGATATGGCCGTTAAGATCAAAGAAGAAGTACAGAAACAGCTCGATGCTGGCTTCTTAGCGGTCACCACTTACCCTCCGTGGGTCGCCAACATAGTACCTGTACCGAAGAAGGACGGTAAGGTACGCATGTGCGTCGATTATTGGGATTTGAATAGGGCGATCCCTAAAGATGATTTCCCGTTGCCTCATATCGATGTGTTGGTCGACAACACAGCTCAGTTCTCCGTGTTTTCGTTCATGGATGGCTTCTCCGGTTACAACCAGATCAAGATGGCGCCGGAGGACATGGAGAAAACGACGTTTATCACCCCCTGGGGAACATTTTGCTATAAGGTAATGCCCTTCGGTCTGAAGAACGCAGGGGCCACTTACCAACGAGCTATGGTGACTTTGTTTCATGATATGATTCATCATGAGATCGAGGTCTATGTTGATAACATGATTGCGAAGTCCCAAACGAAGGAAGAGCATCTGGTCAACTTATTGAAGCTTTTTCAGAGGCTTAGGAAATTCAGGTTGAGGCTGAATCCTAACAAATGCACTTTCGGAGTGCGGTCCAGAAAGTTGCTGGGGTTTATCGTTAGCGAACGAGGTATCGAGGTTGATCCTGCGAAAATAAAAGCCATTCAAGAAATGCCAGCGCCGAAAACAGAAAAAGAAGTTTGTGGTTTCTTGGGCCGAATAAACTACATTGCAAGGTTTATCTCTCAGCTCACGGCCACTTGTGAACCGATGTTCAAGCTTTTAAAGAAAGATCAGGCAATTACTTGGAATGAGGATTTCCAGAAGGCATTCGACAAGATAAAGCAGTATCTTCAAGAACCTCCAATCTTGATACCCCCAGTGGCTGGACGGCCATTAATCATGTACTTGACAGTTCTTGAGAACAATATGGGCTGTGTTCTCGGTCAGCACGACGAGACGGGCAGAAAGGAGCATGCCATTTACTACTTGAGTAAAAAGTTCACTGACTGTGAATCTCAATACTCGATGCTGAAGAAGACGTGTTGTGCACTAGCTTGGGCTGCCAAACGTCTACGACAGTACATGCTCAATCACACCACCATGCTGATTTCGAAGATGGATCCGATCAAGTACGTCTTCGAGAAGCAGGCTCTTTCGGGCAGGATTGCCAGGTGGCAAATGGTGTTAACAGAATATGATATTCAGTACGTGTCCTAGAAGGCCATCAAGGGAAGCGTAGTGTCTGATTACCGTGCCGAGCAGCCGATCGAGGACTACCAGCCGATCAAATTTGAATTCCCTAACGAGGATATTATATTTCTCAAAGTGAAGGATTGCGATGAGCCGTTGCCCAACGAGGGGCCAGATAGGAAATCCCAGTGGAAGTTGATATTCGACAGAGCGGTTAATTCCTACGGAAGTGGCATCGGGGCTATCATCATGACTCCCCACGGATCCCATATCCCGTTTACTGCGAGACTGACGTTTCCAGTCACCAACAATGAGGCGGAGTACGAAGCATGCATCATGGGTCTATAAGAGGCAATTGATTTGAGAATCAAGAACCTAGACGTATATGGTGACTCAGCGCTTGTGATCAACCAAATTAAAGGGGAGTGGGAGACTCGTCAATCGAATTTGGTGTCGTACATGAATTATGCTAGGAGGCTGCTTCCATTCTTCGATCGAGTGGAACTCCATCATGTGCCCAGAGTGGAAAATCAGATGGCTGATGCCTTAGCCACGTTGGCTTCAATGTATAAAGTCAATTTTTGGAATGAGGCTCCAAGTATTGTCCTGTCGCGTCTTGATAGACTGGCATTTGTCTTTGCAATCGAGGAAGCCGCCGACGGCAAGCCATGGTTCCATGACATCCAGACCTTCCTTATGACTAAGGAGTATCCTGCGGGTGCGTCAACCCAGGATAAGAAGACTCTGAGGAGGCTGTCTGGAAACTTTTATCTCAATCCTGATGGAGTGTTGTATAAGAGAAACCACGATCTCGTGCTACTCAGATGTGTAGATGAGAAAGAGGCGAGTATGCTCATGGAAGAAGTCCATGAAGGCACATTTGGTACGCACGCCGACGGGCATGCTATGACGAGAAAGATCCTGAGAGCAGGATACTACTAGCTGATGATGGAGTCGGATTGCTTCAGATTCGCGAAGAGATGTCATAAATGCCAGATTTATGCTGATAAAGTTCATGTGCCGCCGTTCCCGTTGAATGTCATGTCCTCCCCGTGGCCGTTCTCCATGTGGGGCATCGACATGATAGGCAAGATCGAGCCCAGTGCATCTAACGGTCATCGTTTCATTCTGGTGGCTATCGACTACTTCACCAAGTGGGTGGAGGCAGCCTCGTATGCTAACGTGACCAAGCAGGTGGTTGCTAAGTTCATAAAGAGGGACATCATCTGTCGTTACGGAATTCCCGAGCGGATCATTACTGACAATGGTTAGAATCTGAATAACAAGATGATGAAGGAGCTGTGCCAAAGTTTCAAGATTGAACACCACAACTCATCTCCTTGCCGGCCGAAGATGAATGGCGCCGTTGAAGCAGCCAACAAGAACATAAAGAAGATTATTCAGAAGATGGTTGTGACATACAAAGATTGGCACGAGATGCTGCCATTTGCATTGCATGGTTATCGTACGACGGTACGTACGTCGACTGGGGCAACTCCTTTCTCCTTGGTGTACGGTATGGAAGCTGTCCTACCGTTAGAAGTGGAGATCCCTTCTTTGTGAGTTTTGGTTGATGTGAAACTCGACGAGGCAGAATGGATTACGAATCGTCTGAACCAACTCAGCCTGATGGACGAGAAGAGGTTAGCATCGATTGCGTTTGGTCGTCTGTACCAAAGCCGAATGAAGAAAGCTTATGATAAGAAGGTGCGTCCTAGAAGCTTTAAGACGGGGGATCTCGTCCTGAAAAAGATTCTTCCGCCACACTCCGATCACTGGGGCAAGTGGACTCCTAATTACGAAGGTCCGTACATCGTCAACAAGGTCTTCTCGGGAGGAGCTTTGTTGTTATCCACGATGGGTGGTGAGGATTTTGCATCCCCGGTGAACGCGGACGCAGTTAAAAAATACTTTGCTTGAAAGCGACCCGCTGGACAAAAAAAAGAGAGTCCAGGCAAAAAAGGGGCATCCCGGCGAACCAAAAACAGAATAAAAGGTTCGGGCAAAAATTAGGGATATATTGTAAAAAATGTACACCTGCGAAGTCGAAAACCTACACTGGGCGGCTTCGGCAAAAAAGGGTATCCTGGTGAACTGAAACCCGCAAAGGGTGGTTCACGCAAAAGTTAGGGATTTGAAAAAGCAAATGACTGCGTTCCGCGTGTGGACTTTCATTGTTTAGTGGTTTGGAGGACCTGAAGGCCGTTTATCTGAATCAATCTCTTCTGAAGCTGAAGCGTCGGAGAAGTATCGAAGTCGAGTGGGTCTTAGAGGGATCAACTCATGGTGTTCGTCTATGCCTCGTTGCCGACATTTGTATATACTGATGTATATTTATGTTTTATTTTTGTGCGGCTTCCTCATTCCAGGAGCTTGCCTCTGTTGTAAAACATTTTTACCCATTCAGGGGTTCATTATCAATAAAATGCATACTATTGAGCAATTCTGTTTGCCTGTTTAGCATTTATCTGTTTTGTTTGCGAAAGAACGCCGATGTTTTTGATAAAATGCGCATACATAAACTTACTGGCCTAGGCCATTGATTGTTGAAACAATTAGATACTTGAATATTGTCACGAGATAATAACCTTGATAGGTCCCTTTGAGAAGGGTATCTTGTCTGTTTGTTTGTGTTGTTACAGGTGTAGCATATTCCAGACAGAGCATTGTGCGCATCCCGAAGCAGGATGATTCCTCCTTCTCCAGCAGAGTTCAGTAGCCTCTCCCCGTAGAGTCTGAACGCAAGATAATGAGCATTGATATGTCTCCCCAGGCAGAGATGATTCTCTCCCCAAGCAGATGCGTCCTGAAGGAACGTCATCCCCTCAGCTGAGTCACGCGCCGAAGCATGAATTCTCCCCCAGCACCGGGTCACAAGTGTAGGTTTCGTAGAAAGAGTCAGGCGCCGAAGCATGATTTCTCCCCCAGCACCGGGTCACAAGTGCAGTTTCGTAGGAAACTATCCGTACGTCGAAGTACGCAGCAACTGATGGTGCTAGACTGAAGTCTCCAGCGGAATTGAGATTCCCCACCAGAGTTGTACTCTCTCCCGAAGTCGGATGATTCCCTCTTCCCCAGCAGCGTGTGGGAACAGCTGATGCTGTTTCCCCACAGAGTTGTACTCTCCCCCGAAGTCGGATGATTCCTTCTTCCCCAGCGGAATTGAGATTCCCCCGCAGAGACGTACCCTCTCCAGTGAAGCAGTTGGGACCATGAGTGGTTTTCCCCAGTAAAGTGTTGAACAAATGATGTTGTATTTCCCCCAGGGTCGTACCCTCCAGCGAAGCAGAATGATTTCTCCTTCCTCAGCCGAGTTTGCAGATCCCCAAGAGAGCCGAATCCTTGGAAGTTGCTCAGACCATGATTGGTTGTCTCCCCAGTAGAGTGTTGAACAACTGAAGTTGTTTCCCCACAGAGTCCTATCCCCAGAAGAGTAGCCGAGACGACCACACAGTTTATTCTCGCGATTGACATCGCCTTTCCCTCAGCAGGTCCAGGTTCTCGTAGAGTTTCGTCCCCCTGCAGCAATCAACTGAATTTGTTTTCCCCGCAGCAGTCAACTGAAGTTGTGTCCCCTGTGGAGTCCAATTGATATTGGTGTGACCATGTTCTCCTCAGCAGGATGATTCCTCTATCTGAGTAGTTCTTTCTCCTTGACAGGAGGATTCCCCCTTCGGCATCTATTTTGCTGATGGGATCGCATCATTATGCATGATTGTATAACATTTATCATAAACACATAGCATTTCCACCGTGTGGAGCATTGTGCCATTGACGAAACATATGCATAATAAACATGAGTTAGGTTGTTACCATTCTTGTTTTGCAGGTGTTCCGCCACAAATTGATTGCTCAGGATGATTCCTGACGTTCTCCTCAACGAAGTCGCTTGCTCAAGATGATTTTTGAGATCCCCAGCGAAGTCTTCGGTTCAAGATGATTCTTGAATTCTTCAGCAGGGCCGTTTGCTTAAGGTGATTCTTAAGCTCCCCAGTAGAGCCCCCAATGAAGGTTGCCCAGGATGATTCCTGAAGCCCCAAGAGAGCCGAATCTTTGGAAGCTGCTCAAGCTATGATTGGTTTGTCCCCAGCAAGAATTGCCCAGGATGATTCCTGAAATCCCCAACAGAGTGTTTGCTCAGGATGATTCCTGAAATCTCCAGAATGGTTATCGGTTCAAGATGATTCTTGAGGTCCCCGACGGAGTTATTTGTCCAAGATGATTCTTGAAGTCCTCAACAGAGTTGATTTATCCAGAATGATTTCTGGACCCACAGAGTGGAGTTACTTGATAGTTCTCCAGATTCCCCAGCGGCGAAGCGTCCTCCCCAGCAGGTTTTCTAACGGCGAAGTTGAAATCTCCCTTGAAGACTCCATGATTGAAGTCTGACCATGTTAATGCGGAATGCCCGATGGCATGATCAACCTGATGGTTGAAGTCCGGCTGATGCCCGACAATCTCTTTGAATGCCTGATGGCATGATCAACCTGATGGTTGAAGTCCGGCTGATGCCCGACAGTGTTCTTTGAGTGCCTGATGGCATGATTGACTATGTACTACTGGTTACCGTGTGACTAATTCCCCAATGGAGTTCCTTCACCCCGACGGCGAGGTCAGGGGAGGTTGGTGTTTGATGGCGAGGTCAGATTATTTCTAGTTCCCCAGCGGCGATGTTGGACGTTTGTTTTGACGATGAAGTCAGATTATGTTGAGTACTTGACGGCGATGTCGGGTGTTGCTCAGAGTTATGTTTGGTTGACGCCGATGTCCGATTCTCTATTTCTCCAGCGGTGATGTTGGACGTTTGTTTCTGACGGCGATGTCAGGTGAGTCAGTTCTCCAGTGGTGATGTTGGATGTTTGGTTCTCCAGCGGCGATGTTGGGTATTTCAGTTGGTCGACGGCGATGTCGGGTTCCTTAGTTCTCCAGCGGCGATGTTGGATGTTTATGACGGTGATGTCAGATTCTTTAGTTCTCCAGCAGGGATGTTGGGTATTTTGGTTGTCCGACGGCGATGTCAGGCGATTCAGTTCTCCGGCGGCGATGTTGGACGTTGATTTCTGGCGGCGATGTCAGGTGGTTTATCTTTCCAGTGGCGATGGTGGGTATGTCAGTTCCTTTGTTATCCCAGCGGCGATGTGGGATGTTTGTGTCTGGCGGCGATGTCAGTTGATCTAGTTTTCCAGCGGCGATGTTGGGTGTTTCTCAGATCCTTAGTTTCTCCAGCGGCGATGTTGGATATTTGTTTCTGGCGGCGATGTCAGATTCCCTAGCTTTCTAGCGGTGATGTGGATGTTTTTTTCTGACGGTGATGTCAGATCATTCCTTAGTTTTCCAGCGGCGATGTTGGGTATGTCAGACTCTTTAGTTTTCCAGCGGCGATGTTGGGTGTTGTGATTATTCGACGACGATGTCAGATCAGTATGTCTCCAGCTAGTTGCCGTGCAGCTAGTATTTCAGTGTTCGAATATCCGTTCCCAGCGGAGTACCGTGTACTTGCGCAGTTGGCAAATTTCCGGGTTTATCGGTATTCAACCGTCTCGCACCTTGATTGGCTGAGAGCCATTCGCTCTTCACCCAGTCAGGTTCAAGCCGTTTGAATAGGGGCAACTGTTGCACCCCAAAATTTGAACAACATTTATTTATCCATCAAGAATTATATTAGACTTTGAAGCTAGCCAAGAGGGCTATTCAAGTGATCAAAGATTGATATCTTTGTCAGAGAACTCAAGAGATCCTCAGAGGAATTGGTTGAAACCAAGGTTGTGTGCCTCATAACTTGAGAGTTGTTGGAGCTCCTCAGATGATACTGAGACTATGAGAATGGATTTGAAGCTTTGAGAAAGCCTATGAGATGTCTTGAAAGCCATCATGAAGCCTAGAGAGGTCACTGTACAAGAATTCAATAGATTCAACCATGAATGGTAGAATTAGGGTTTGACTGGGTCAACCCTAGGTCAACTGATGATTTGGAGAGGGTTGAGACCTAATCCAGGAGCCATGTGATCATGGAATGATGTATTGAAGTATTATAAGGGTGATTCCTAGACCAGCTCATCATGATTGAGGAGTTTGAGAAGTTTCAAGCTAGGGTTTCTAAGGATTGACAGTGTAAAATCCCCTAGTTTGATCCCTATCTTCAAGGCAGTTTAGCTCAAGATGTGATTGTCATATCATCTTCCCCACAACATGAATGTTGTAGAGCTTGTTCTTAGCTTTAATTTGAGTGGTATAAGTCCTTGATAGGATTTGTAGAGCTCAAGTTATGGCTTTGACAAATTACAGGTCATATGAGGTATGTGAATCTGGGTCCTTGAAAGTCACCCAACTTGCAGACAACTTTTTCCCTAGTAGGATGATTCCTATGGATTCTTGGTAAACATGAATGTTGAATAGCATCTTCTTATCTTTCTAGAGAGTACTAGAATTCCTTGATAGGATTTGTAGAACTCAACTTATGGCTTTGGCAAGTCAAGGGCATTTTGGTCATTTGGAGGTTATAGGTCATTTCAAGCATAAGGCCATATCTCCTTGTTCCAAGCTTCAAATGGAAAAATCTTCAACATCAAACTTGATTAGAATGATGTTTTAAGGCTAGTAGGGAGGTCATGAGATGTTGAAAAGGCTCATATCAAAAAGTGATAAAAATGGCCTAAAAATGAGGCATAAGTTAAATAAAGTGAAGTTGAAAATCATAAATCACAAGCTACAAGTCCAAACCATGTCATGTAATAGGTCATTTTGACTCCAAATGACATTCTAAGAGCAATGGTTCAGCCACAATTTTTATTTGATGCTTGGATCATAGGGCTACTTTGGAATTGAATTACTTGCATATTAAGGCATCAAGGCAAAACTCCACAAAACTCAATAAACAAGGAAGTTATGCATTGTAGCTTACCCTAAATCTCATGTGGGGATAAATTCAAGTCAGAATTGGTAGTCATGAGATGCTTGGCATGAGATACCATGTAAGGAGAATGAGAAATCAAAATACCATGACATGAAAAGATCAATTTCTCATTGGATTGTTCTAGGGGGTTCTAGATGATTCTAAACCACTCTATAAGATGAATACAACTTGCTCAGATGCAAGGTTGGTGAGAATTGGTGCATGAAAGAGAGAGTGAAATCCAAAAGCTTCCATTGCAGTCACATTCAATCTCTTCATTCTTCTTCATTTCCCTCCATTTTTTCTTCACAAACCTTCTCCATAGATCCTTCTGAGTGTGTGCATTCTGAATTGAAGCTCCATTGATGGAAGATTGAAGGTGTTCCCATTGAATTTGCAAAGAGGCAATTACCATCGAATCTTGAAGTACAAGCTCTCTCCCTCCAATCTTTTGCAAACCGAAGAAGTTTCATCATCCAAGGATCATTCTTGAAGAGTTTCAAGCCTTGAAAGCAAGGATTTCATCATCTACCATATCAAGAAGCCAGGTTTGCAAAATCTCTTCCACCTCATTATTTAGGCATGGTTAGGTTAAGTTATTAGTGTAGAACTGTTAGAGACAACTAGGTGATCAATTTTGGAGAGTTTGAAAGCATTTGATGAAGTTTCAGTCATGGATACCATTTCTTGATGGAGCAAGAATGAGTGATATAGTGAGTTTCAATGCAAAGTTGATAGCTGATTTTGATTAGTGGAATGTGAGGATCATTTTGATGCAAAGGAATCTAAGTTTGGTTGAGGTCGAAGATTGATGATATTTTGAGATTCATGGAGTTTCACTATCGGGTTGCATGATAAAGGCTCTTTCAATGTATTCTAGTACCATGATCGTGTTCAGGGCGAAATTCTGAGCAAGTTTGTGTTTTACATCTTGGAAATTGATGGAGAAACGAAGGAGCACGAGTTGGTAGAAATCTGTGCATGGAAGCTGCGTTTTAATGGAAGTTTCAGAAAACCCTAACCCAAGGTTGATGATGATGTTTTAACCGTTGGATGATGCGCTTGACCCTTGACTTGAGACCAGATCCAATGGCCCAGATTTAATTGAGTTTTGGAGGGAGACTGAAAGCGCAGCGAAACGCCGCATTTCATTTAAAAGGAACTCTGGGCTTAAGTGAAAAATGATATCCCCACCCCCTTTCAGGCCCATTGCAATTTTGAAAAGGAATCTATTGATATTTGCACCGTTGCTTTTTTATTTTTCTTTTCATTTTAATTGTTTTCTGATTTAGATAATGGGCCCAGCGCGCTTTTCTGTTTACACCCCCATGTTGAGCCCAAATGAAATGTGAACTGCATATCATTACTTGTTACACCCCATGCTTCATATTTCCATTTATTTCTCTCCATTTTATTTCATATTTTAGAAAATCATAATAAATTGAAAAATAATGTTTTGTTCATGGGAGTTTTTTCCCCCATCTCATATTTTTGTCAAGAAAAATATAAAATGAAAATATTTGTCATCTCATGCATTTTGGTATTTTTTGCATATTTTCTTCTTTAATTGCTTTTTAATTCTTTTATATTGATATATGATTTTGTAGATTTTAGTTTAGGTAGCTCCCTTAATATTTTTAGGTCAATCTTTTTAGGGTAATTATATATATGTTTTAGCTTCCCCCTGGATTTATTCCATATTTTTTTGATGATTTTTAGGATAGTTTTGATTAGATGCTATTAGGTTGTGTAGAATTAGGTTAAAACTTCAACATAGGTCCATAATAACTTTAGATTTTTGGGTTTTTAGGACAAATTAGACTATGGGACATATATGGGTATTAAGGGTAGGTATATAGGATCCCTTAGAAATTATATTAGGATTTAATATAATAGTATACTATTTTTGGTTGATTTTTGTATTTGTTGATTGTTTGTGTTGCCTTTAGGGCATGTTTGCTTTTGTTTGCTTTGCTTTGTGGGCTTGGAGAGCTTGATCTTGTCCTAAGGAGCATTGAGGAGCATAGTAGATTGATTGAAGATGGATTGAGGAGCTTGAGAGCTTGTTCTTATTTCTTTTCTTTTTGTTTTAGGGTTAGGAATTAGGAAGAGTTTAGACTTAGATAACTTCTTTCTTAAACATGGATGGTATCATTCACCTCCATTCCTCCCTATGATTCAAAGTCCTTCCATGGTATACACCTCTCTCCTTTGGAGGGATAAGTGATGTACCTAGGGAGTAGAACTTTTGAGGGAACCATTCCATTGATGTTGAACCCTTATAGGTCACCTTTGGTGGTCAAATAAGCAGTTCAATATCCCCCAGCTTATCCAGTAAGTGATTTTCTCTGGTTTGATTGTCTTGAGAGATGTTAAGCTTGAGCTTGAAGATGAAGACTTCATTGCAGAGAGTTGAAGAGGATGAATCCTTGAGTATTGCCATTCCAGCTGAAGCTTGAAGAGCAACAAGAGCAAGTTGATACTTGAAGATCCCTGAAGATTAGGTGAAGCCTGAAGGTGGAGCTGATCAAGAAGCTGAAGCTTAAGGGAGAAGATAAGTTGAAACTTATATTGTAGGGTTGAAACCTGGAAAAGCAATTGATATTTGAAGTCTGAAGACTGGATTGCTGTTGGAAAAGCTGAAGCTTGGAGTTGAGAGAAGTTGATCTGCTTTCTTTTTCTTTTCTGTATTGCTGTGTTTTGTTTGACTTGTTTGATGCATTAGAATGAGTTCATATCTAGAATAGGTAGAATCTAGGAGCATGATTGCACTAGAGGTTGAGTTGCTCCCTCTGCTTGTATTGTTACTGTGTGGCTTTGCTTGCGGGTATTCGGTAGAGCCCAGCTCCCTTGCCCATGTGGTTTGTTTGCCTGATGGCATTTCATTTCATTTTTATCTGTATGATTGCAGTTTACTATTTATTGCTTGATAGCATGTTTTATCTTTCAGTATGATTACTGTTATTTCATTCTGGCTTGAGGTTGAGATGAGCTTGTGGAGGCTGAAGCCCCACACACATTTCCTCCCTCACTTGCATTGCATGCATTTTACTGTTAAGCTGATGCTTTGTCTGTTTTGGTGTATCATTGACATGATCCCTTAGGAATCTCATTTCCTTTGATAAGGATTTGATGATAGAATCTTAGGTTGAAACCTATGCATGACAACTTCTAGGAGTTCCCTGTTCAAACCTTGACCATAGGATGAATCCATGGCATGACAACAGTAGGACTTGATAGTCTCCCTCCTAGTTGGGCCTGTTCTTTCCTCATCTCAAAATAGTCTAAGATACAGTAATCATGAATGATTTCTTTCGTACGTTACGAGCCTTAAGCTATCTGAGCAAGGATTGTGGGAGAGTTTCTTTTCCACAGTCTGGATGTTTAGTATGGTACCCTTTGGGTGACATGCGACACATTCACTCTCAGGTCATAGTCTCTAGTGCGATTGAAATCGCAAACACAATAAAAAACACTTCTTTCGTAAAAGACAGGAAATAAACCGTAGTTTCCCGAACTACGTGAGCTCTGATCTCTCATGCCTGTTGAGAGTACGTAGGCACAAGATGGCGAAGTCTTGGTGAGCTACCTTCCCCCATAATCCTTCGTAGGCCGAACTACGTTGACTCTGATTTCTGATTCTCTGATGAGAATACGTAGGCATAAAGCGCGACGCTTTGCCGAGTCATTTTCTTTTCTTTTTCAGCCAGCCTTGATAGGTAGATAGAATAAAACCAACCCGTCCAAGTAAACACAACAAGCAAGGATCCCGTCGAGTACGACAGACGTGAGGGGTGCTAATACCTTCCCCTTGCGTAACCGACTCCCGAATCCAGACAACGGTTGCGATGACCTTGTCTTACCCTTTTTCGTCAGGTTTTTCCGATCGTTTCCTTTCCCGCTCTGAGGGATAAATAACGAAAGGTGGCGACTCTTCTGTCATGCCGGCACCTTATTTTCACGCAAGCGACACCTGCCTCCGCGCTTTCCCGGTACTCGATCTTCGGAAGAGATTGCTTTTTTGGATAGACGGCCCCCAGGTACTCCTCAAACCACTAAGCAATGCCGTATCAAATCCGGACCGCAGTCATTTGCTTTTTCAACCCCTAACTTTTGCGTGAACCGCCCTTTGCGGGTTTTCAATTCACCGGGATACCCTTTTTTTCCGAAGTCGCCCTTTTCAGGTTTTCGACTTCGCGGGTGTACATCTTTTCAATTTTATCCCTAACTTTTGCCCGAACCTTTTATTCATTTTTTATGGTTCGTCAGGATGCCCCATTTTTGCCTGGACTCTCTTTTTACTGTCCAGCGGGTCACTTTCAAGCAAAGTATTTTTTAACTGCGTCCGAATTCACAGGAGACGTAAAGTCCTCACCATCCATGGTGGATAGTAACAAGGCTCCTCCAGAGAAGACTTTTCTGACAATGTAGGGACCTTCGTAATTGGGAGTCCACTTGCCCCTGTGATCTGATTGTGGTGGGAGAATCTTTTTCAAAACAAGATCGCCCGTCTGAAAGCTTCTAGGGCACACCTTTTTGTCGTAAGCTTTCTTCATCCGGCTCTGATACAATCGACCGTATGCTAGAGAAACCAGTCTCTTCTCATCCATTAAGCTGAGCTGATTCAGTCTATCTTTAATCCATTCTGCCTCGTCGAGTTGGACATCACGTAAAACCCTTAAGGAAGGAATCTCGACCTCCAACGGTAACACCGCCTCCATCCCGTATACCAATGAGAAAGGGGTTGCCCCGGTTGATGTGCGTATCGTCGTACGATAATCGTGCAAAGCGAAAGGTAACATCTCGTGCCAGTCCTTATACGTCACAACCATCTTCTGAACAATCTTCTTTATGTTCTTATTGGTCGCTTCGACAGCGCCATTCATCTTGGGCCGGTAAGGAGAAGAGCTGTGATGATCAATCTTAAAATTCTGACACAACTCTTTCATCATTTTATTATTCAAATTTGAACCGTTGTCGGTGATAATCCGCTCTGGGATTCCATATCTGCAGATAATATGTCTTTTGATAAATCTGGCTACCACTTGTTTGGTGACATTAGCATATGACGCTGCTTCCACCCATTTGGTGAAGTAATCGATTGCTACCAAAATGAAGCGGTGTCCGTTTGATGTCGTAGGCTCAATCTTGCCAATCATATCAATCCCCCACATCGAGAAAGGCCACGGTGATGACATCACATTCAGAGGGCTCGGAGGCACATGGATTTTGTCCGCATAAATCTGGCATTTATGACACCTCTTTGCAAACTTGAAACAATCTGTTTCCATAGTCAGCCAATAATAACCTGCCCGCAACAGTTTTCTCGTCAAAGCATGCCCACCAGCATGTGTACCAAATGTACCCTCATGTATCTCTTCCATGAGCAACTTCGCCTCTTTCTCGTCTACATAGCGTAGCAACACCAAGTCGTGGTTTCTTTTGTACAGGACACCGTTCGGATTCAGATAGAAATTGCCAGCCAATCTCCTGAGAGTCTTCTGATCTTGAATGGATGCCCCAGTCGGATACTCATTGTTCTTCAGGAAATTTTGGATGTCAAAGTACCAGGGTTTACCATCGGGAGCCTCGTCAATGGAAAATATGAAGGCAGGCCTATCAAGCCGGGAGATAACAATATGGGGAGCCTCGTTCCAGAAGTTAACTTTATACATTGAAGACAATGTCGCCAGGGCGTCAGCCATTTGATTTTCTGCTCGCGATACGTGATGCAATTCCACCTTGTCAAAGAAAGGCAACAATCTCCTTGCATAATTTATATAGGGTATCAAATTGGGCTAACGTGTCTCCTATTCTCCTTTAATCTGATTCACCACTAGAGCTGAGTCTCCGTATACATCCAGGTTCTTGATTCTCAAATCAATAGCCTCTTCCAGACCCATGATGCAAGCCTCATATTCCGCCTCGTTATTGGTAACGGGAAAAGTCAATCAGGCAGTAAATGGGATGTGTGACCCATGAGGAGTAGTGATAATTGCACCTATTCCGCTACCATAGGAATTAACTGCTCCGTCAAATATCAACTGCCATTTGGAACCCAACTCTGGTCCTTCGTCCGGCAACGGTTCTTCATAATATTTCATCTTCAGGTACATGATATCCTCGTCTGGAAAATCAAACCTCATCGATTGGTAGTCCTCAACCGGATGCTCAGCAAGGTACTCTGACAGAACGCTACCTTTAATAGCCTTTTGCGAGACATATTGGATATCGTATTCTGTTAACACCATCTGCCATCGGTCAATTCTTCCGGAGAGTGCTTGCTTCTCAAACACATATTTGATTGGATCCATCTTTGAAATTAGCATGGTTGTATGATTCAGCATGTATTGCCTCAAACGTTTGGTGGCTCAGGCTAGCGTGCAACACGTCTTCTCGAGCATTGAGTATCTGGACTCACAGTCGGTAAACTTCTTACTCAAATAGTAGATCACATGCTCTTTACGTCCGGTCTCGTCGTGTTGACCGAGAACACAACCCATACTTTCCCCAAGAACCGGCAAATACATAATTAAAGGTCTCCCGGCCACTGGGGGTATCAAAACAGGAGGTTCCTGCAAGTATTCTTTTATCTTGTCGAACGCCTTTTGACAATTTTCATTCCAGGTCAACACCTAATCCTTTTTCAACAACTTGAATAACGGCTCGTATGTCGCAGTTAGGTGAGATATGAACCGAGCAATGTAGTTCAACCTCCCTAAAAACCCACGCACTTCTTTTTCTGTTTTAGGCGTCGGCATTTCTTGTATAGCTTTTATCTTTGTAGGATCAACCTCTATTCCCTTATTGCTCACAATAAACCCCAACAGTTTACCCGATCTCACCCCAAAGGTGCACTTGTTAGGGTTCATTCTCAACCTGAACTTCCTAAGTCTTTTGAACAGTTTCAGCAGATTAAACAAATGCTCTTCCTCTGTCTGAGATTTGGCAATCATATCATCAACATAAACCTCGATCTCTTTGTGCATCATGTCATGAAAGAGAGTCATCATAGCACGTTGATATATTGCCCTAGCATTCTTCAGTCCGAAGGGCATCACTTTGTAGCAAAATGTTCCCCAGGGAGTAATGAAGGTAGTCTTCTCCATGTCTTCTGGTGCCATTTTGATCTGATTATAGCCTGAGAAGCCGTCCATGAAGGAGAATACGGAGAACTGAGCAGTGTTATCAACCAGCACGTCAATGTGAGGAAGTGGAAAGTCGTCTTTCGGGCTCGCCCTATTCAAATCACGGTAGTCTACACACATTCGCACTTTACCGTCTTTCTTCGGCACTGGTACTATATTAGCGACCCATGACGGATAAGTTGTAACGGCTAGGAAACTAGCATCCCACTGTTTTTGAACTTCCTCTTTGATTTTCACAGCCATGTCTGGTCTGGTTCTTCTGAGTTTCTGCTTAACAGGCAGACATTCCTCTCGCAACGGCAGACGGTGCACAACCATGTCCGTATCCAACCCAGGCATATCCTCGTATGACCACACAAATATATCACTATACTCTCGCAGTATCTCAATCAACCTTTGCTTAATGTCACTCTGCAGCGCAACCCCTATACAGATATTTCTCACAACTTCTTCCGACCCCAAGTTGATAATCTCAATTTCCTCCTGATGAGGTAGAATGATTCTCTCTTCCTGTTTCAACAAACGAGTCAGCTCCTCTGGCAAGTCGCTATCCTCAACAATCTTTTCCTCTGCTTGGAATACCGGGTGCTCGAAGTCGAAACGAGTCATAGGCGATTCGTAGAAGATGTCATCTGAAATATTGGTCCTGCAAAGGAAATGGTTAAATGCTTCAAAATGCAAACAAGCAAATAACCACGTTGCCATTTATTGTTAAAGTAAAAACAAGAAAAACAGGGATCACAATATTTGTATATGAAAAACGCCTTTATTTCATGATTAAAACAATGCAATACACATAATCAAGTAGCCCTAAGGTAAAATCACTGTGCCCCGGGTAGGACATAGGATTATCCAACAATTGACAAAACAAATCATTACTGTTTAAGAGTCACTGGGACAGTTTCCCGGATGGACCAGTTGCAGAGACTTTGTCCTGGCACGCTTGGTTTGATCCACGCGTCCATATCGCAATCACTATCTCCGTCTTCAGCATCGGAAATAGCGTTGATTGTCTCAAAGCACACCCCACTTGGCGTAATCGTTATCGGTCCCTTGAACATGGGCGCTCCTGAAGATGACGCTGACAACGTCGGTCGATACCCTAGCCCAAACTTGTCATTCTTCACGGGAACCTCCAGTACCTGCCCCCAACCTTTAGTCTCACCAGTCTGCACTAAAGCCTGAGCTTCCTTGTAGGATGACACTGCCACCTCTGGCATTTTGCTGGGACCCTGAGCTTTGTCTTTAATTCGCAACCCTTCAAAGGCTTGACAAGGTGTCTCGTGTATTTCTCCGTCGACCTCAACATATCTGAACGATGACAGGTGACTGACCAAAATGTCCTCATCCCCACAAACGGTGACAACACTATCACCCACCATGTACTTCAACTTCTGATGCAATGTGGACGTTACGGCCCCCGAAGCGTGGATCCATGGGCGCCCAAGAAGGCAGCTATAAGCTGGATGGATATCCATGACGTAGAATTCGGTATCAAAAATTTCTGGCCCCACCTGAAGCGGTAATGTTATTGACCCAAACACTGATCTTTTCGTCCCGTCAAACGCCCTCACAACCAAATCGATGGGCGTGCAAATAATTCCCCGTATGTCCAATTTCATCATGGCTTTCTTTGGCAATACATTCAACGACGATCCAGTATCCACCAATACACGCGACATTACGGTGCCCCCGCATTCCACCGATATATGCAAAGCCATGTTGTGCTCTCGACCCCTGGGTGTTAGATCAAAATCTGTGAAACACAGGCTATGTCCAGCATTGACATGTCCCATTATCCCCTCTAACTGATTTACAGAAACTTCTTGAGGTACAAATGACGTTTCCAGAATCTTTAGCAAGGCGTTCCGGTGGGCCTCGGAACATAACAACAACGACAAGATAGAAATCTTCGACGGCGTCTGCTGTAGGTGTTCAACAATTTTATAGTCGCTTTTGCAAATCAGTCTCATGAACTCCTCTACGTCCTTGAGTGATGTATCCTTTTCTTTCAACTGAGTAGGCCCGCTTTCTTTTACTTTGGCTTTGCCTTTGGCCAATCTCTCCGCTTCTATTTCCGGTGAGGTAAAGATCCTTCCGCTACGGGTCATGCCCCCCGTTCCAACAACATTATCAACAGCCCCAGCTGGCTGGCTATTCACCACAATCTTTTCACCGTTGCAATATGCTTCTAACTCGTATGTCCATAGGACGACTTTCGTACTCTCAAAGGGAACAGGCCCTGCTTTGGTAATCGTAATAGTTGGCCGCTGGGCGGGCGCCGTTATCGTTATAGTCTTCCTCGGGATTGTCACTGTTGCAATATCATTCTGCTTATCACATAATGCCTCCACAGGCTTCTCAACCGCAGTTCGATCAAATTGCAAGGTCCCTTCATCGATCATGGCCTGAATGCCCTACTTCAAATCAGTACAACCCTCAGGCTGGGTCCAACACTCTAAACAGTATTCATCACAACCAGGGAATACTCCCCCTCTGAGCAACCTGCTTTTCACCTCACTCAATGGTGTCTTCAGTTCGTTAACATCCATCACCAAGTTTAAATTTTCTTCTGTCAAGATGGCATTTGCCCCATGATTAAGCATAGGTTGTTGCTGATATTGGGCCCCACCTGGCCAAAGTTGATGGCTTTACTGTCCAACAAGTCTTGAACTTTATGCTTGAAAGCATGACAAGATTCTACATCATGTCTGGGCGCCCCGGAATGGAATTCGCAATGCTTATTAGCGTCATACCCATAAGGAAGTATCAGTCCTGTAAGCAGTTCCAATGTCCTTTTCTCAACCAAATTCAACCCCAGCAGTGTCTGAAGGAGCTCTGCATATGTCGACGGAGGCTTATCAAATACCCTCTTCGGCTTTACATTCTGAAACCTTCTCTGACCCTAATTCTTCCTTTGCTGCTGTTGTGGTTGTTGTTGCTGTTGTTGTGGTTGGATTGGAATGGTAACACTGGCTATTTGTTGAGGCTGAATGCACTGATTTCTGCCTCTGCCCCGGCCTCTGCCATCAAATACAGCACTTGTATCACCCTGTCATCTTCCGCCGAACGCTTTTCTCGCACCCCCAACTGAAGTAGATTCGCCTGCTTGAATCTTTCCGATTTTAATTCCATTTTCGATCCTTTCTCCCATAAGGATCATATCGGAGAAGCTACCCATCGAAACATTGAGTAACTTGTCATAGTACATTCCTGTAAATGTCCCCACAAACATGTCATTCATCTCCCTTTCAACCAAAGGAGGGTACACCCGAGCTGCCATATCGCGCCACCGCTGCGTGTACTCTTTGAAACTATCACCACTTTTCTGCGACAGACTCTGCAATTGAACTCTGTTTGGCGCCAAATCGCTGTTATATTTGTAATGCATAACGAAAGCATCAGCCAACTGCTTCCAGCTTCTAATCTGAGTGGGCTCCAGTCCCATGTACCATTCCAATGATGGTCCCGATAAGCTATCCTGAAAGAAATGCATGAGCATCCTTTCATCATTGGAATATGCAGACATCCTTCTATAATAAGAACGTACATGGACCTTTGGGCAGGTATCCCCTTTGTATTTGTCGAATGTTGGAGCCTTGAATTTTAATGGCACCCTCAGCCCTAGTACCAACCCCATAGTAGTCATATCTAACCCAGCGGAGTTCTGATTAACCACACCTTTCATCTGCTCTTCTAGCATTTCGATCCTCTAAACAGGGTCAATGGGGCCCTCAGGTCCCATACCTCTTCCTAAAAAAGCGTCGTCCTGGTGATCCACATTCCAGTCATTGCCATACCCATCGTAACCCATGTTACGGCCAAATCCTTGCTGATTGAACATAGGACCCTGTCCTCGGTTGCCGAACCCTTGGTTGACCCCAGCAGGTCCAAAACCATTGTTGAAAGGACATGCTCCAGCGCCGTTGTTATTCACATTACCGACTCCACCATTACCGTGGCCATACCCCTGATTGTTGTCGTAACCGTCATTACCAAAGCCTTGATTGTTGAACCCGAAGTTCCCGTCCTGATTGACATTGCCATACCCATTGTTTCCAAAGCCAGCATTGTCACCGAATTCTTGATTGGCATCCCCAGTGTTTCCTTTGTTGTTAAACACATGCCCATCACCACCATTTTCGGTATTGTCATTACCAGTGCCAGCACCTGCCCCAGTACCAGTGTTTCCGTTGACAGTCGCAACAGGTGGAGTAACTACCGGTATCTCATCCTCCCGGCGAGGAGTTCCAACAAAATTGTGGTCAGTATTGCCATTTCCGTTTGTCCGCGTCAGCAGCGGCTGCACCAAGGTCTGAAGGATCTCCTGGCCCTTGGCCATGCTCTCCATAGCTTGCATGAACAGAGTCATCTTCTCACGGATTTCCTGCATCTCGACTTGAACTTGATCCATTGCTTTCTTACAGTTGTTTCTGGTTGAGTAGCGGTGGATTCTTTGGTCGTCAATCCTGAAAAACCTGTGAGATGCAGGAAATAAGATACAGATTCAACAAGTAACTGGCAATGCAAAAATGAATATGCAGATGCAATATGTGTCTGTGCGTTAGGGAGATCAACCCCTGATTCTAGTGCCAAAGTGCCAGTGCTAAGAAGCTTGGATTCACTCATGGAAGAAACATCTCATATATTGCTGCAAAGAGCCCAACAAGGCAGAAATACAATATCTCTGAGTGTACACAATAACAAGAAGGCATGACCTCAACCAACAAGCCTGGTGATGGTCAGCACAATGCAAATAAAGCATATACAACAGTCAAGTGTTACAATGATCACGGTACTCTTCTAACAACTTCTTGGTCTCTGGATGATTTGGCTGAGTGAGCAACCCTTCGACGAGCAACTCTAACTGCCGTATAGTGAACTGGAGGCCTTCGTTGGAGTTTTCCCAAGCTCCCTTGCCGAAACAGTCTTCTAACTTCCTCTTCTTGGCTTCAAAGTTCTGTCTGTGCTCCTTCAGGTTTTTGACAGCTTTGTTCAACGAGGCTTGAATGGAAAAACTACGCACAGCTTCTTCCTCAAACTTCCTTTGGCTAGCTTTCAACTGATCCTCTAACTTGGAGATTTGCAACTTCAGCTTATCTTCTCTCTCCTTGTTGTTGGTCAATGTAGCGTTCCAGGTTTTGTTGAAAGTAGAGATCTCCAAGTAAGCTATATCAAGTGCTTTCTTCTTAGATTCCAGCATGTCATGAGAGCTCTTGAAATCTATCCCCAAACGTTCACGCTTCTTTCGTTGTTCAGTCAATTATGTACCTAACTGGTTCACCAGCTTTGTTTGCTGCTTGAAGGAATATACGGCTTCATTTCTTTCGCTTCTGAGCTGAACTAGCTCTTCTTCCAACTTCTCGTTGGCTTTCATCAACTCTTCTTTCTCCTTCACAACCTGCTCATATCTCTTAATAGACACAGTAGTTGGCTCCTCAACCACGAGGGGAGCAGGAGGTAATACTGCAGGAAACAGCATCAGCGCCTGCTTTGCCCTATCTCGGATCCATACTTGGTACGGAGGATAGGCTTGACTATCATTCTTACCCAACAACGACTTCCCTTTCTTGCAGATGTTATTCCAAGCATGCTGGAGCTTGGATAACAATCCTCCACTCAGATCACCTGTGAAGTACAGAGATTCCTGCACTTCCTCCTCTTTTGGCGGGCTTCTCAAAGCATAACCGAATTGCCTGAATAACAATGACGGATTGTAGTTAATGCACCCTTTCCTCCCAGTAAATCCCTATCAAACCAGACAACATCTTCTGAAGAAAGCCCCATCAGACGCTCAGACCATTCCACTGTAGCTGCAGACTCAGCAAAGATACCCTTCGTGGGCAGGTGACTATCAAACCACATATACAACAAAGGCACACAACAAGAGACATTCTTTCCCCTCCTATTCTCGTTCTTATAATGCAGAGAGTGATAGAAGTCTTCAATCAGTGTAGGCACAAGATTTCCTGAAGCAAATATACGGAATGCATCCAAATCAACAAAGTCAGGCATATTAGGGAACAGTACAATGCCATAGATACACAAAGCAAGGATAGCATTAAACACAATCCAACAGCCACTCTTGGCATACTCTTGTGCTTTCCCAACCAAGAACTTGAGAGAAAAACCAGAAACTCCATTCCACGAGGTTAACAGCAACTCTGAGGAGTCTAAATGCAAAGCAACAGCCAAATCCTCCAGCTTGGGCTCAGCATCCATATGAATGAAGGGTACCCTGTTCTGAATAGTCAACTCCAAGATCTCAGCATATTCCTCCATGGTCGGAGCCAGAATGAAGTCAGGGAAAGTAAAACACATCAGCGGGGGATCATAAAACTGCATAAGTGCATATAATCCGTTCAGCTCATACGGGGATGGTTTGCAAACCAGCCTAAGCAGTTTCCCATAACTCTTCCTGAAGCTTCTCTTCACATCATCAGCAGCCAAGGATATCAAACCAAGCAAAGAAGTAACATCTGGAGTAGGCAACTTGTATGCCACAGTCTTCTTCAAAGTATCCATAATAGCAGAAGACAGAAATTCGGGCAACTAGAATCAGAGGGTATGAAATGCATCTGCAGCACAGACACACGTTAATGATATGCAAAATAAGGATGCAACAATGCAATATGCAAATATGCAACAGGGATCAAGTGATATATTGCTGAAGAGATCCATCCACATCTGTCTCAACAGACCCGTAATACTGCTCAAACCTGGTCTCAACAGACCCATAACAATGCTCCAACCTAGTCTCAACAGACCTATAACAAAGCTCCAACCTGGTCTCAACAGACCCATAACAAAGTCCTGATGAAGAACCCCAAGTAACCACACATACTGATCCAATATTAAGAAAACCCGGTAGTCTGGAGGTCAAGTTTCCTGCATGTCCCAATCCCTCTCACAAGTAGGTGTCCTATCAACTGACACAAGGTACGACATCCTATGCGGTCGTCGGCGTCACAGACTTTCAAGACTGATGATACGATACCCAGAAGGTGTGGCATCATCATGTCTTGAAGAGGCCTCACTTAGCCAACTTCCAATTGATTGGTCCCTAGAGTCGACAATCCAACTAACCAACAACCCCCTCAACCCAAAGGGTTGAAAAAGAAGTCAACCAGAAGAACCTCGTCCGAGCGTGAATTTTGCGGGAAACTAGTACATGCAAAGCATGCACACGCCCACTACTTTCCACAACTAATTCTAGGTACACTCAAGCCCAGGTCCGACTTATCTCTTAATCTGACCCCCTACCCAGCATAACAACAATAATATAATGCTGAAAGTAAATACAGAAAGGTAAATCCATACAAAACCCACGACGGGAAAACAAGCGCTAGGATTGACTCGCGTAGGGAACCGTTGGAGTCCCCAGCAGAGTCGCCAGCTGTCGCTACTGCGAAAATCGGCGCCGGCTATGACAGAAGATTCGCCACCGTGCGTTATTTATCCCAAAGGAGGGAAAGGAAACGCTCAGAGTAAACCTAACGCAAAATGGGAAAGGAATGGTCGTCGCAACCAAATTCCTGGATTCAGGAGTCGATTATGCAAGGGGAAGGTATTAGCACCCCTCACGTCCGTCGTACTCGACGGGATCCACGCTTGTTTTCTATCTAAGGGATTGTATTCTATCTACTCTAAAGGTCAAGGGACAAAGAGAAGGAAAAGAGAAAAGAGACTCGATAGAGCTTCGCCGCTCTATGCCTACGTATTCCCTCGTGCAATGGGAAAGTCAGAGTCTACGTAGTTCGGCTAACTACGGATGAAGGTGGGAAGGTTGCTCGCTAGGATACGACATCCTATGCCTACGTACTTTCATACAGCATGAAAGATCAGAGCAAACGTAGTTCGGGCTATGGAAGACACAAGCTTGTCTGATTGTTTTTTATTACCTCCAAAAAAGGGTTTTTCTTGATTAAGAGTCCAAGCGGACAAAAATGACACTTTGATATTTGTTTTGAATCTTTTACGAAAGAAGTGTTTTTTTAGTTTGTTTGCAATCTCTGACGCACTAGAGACTATGATTTGAGAGTGACTACGTCGCGTGTCACCCAAAGGGTGCCACACTAAGCAGCCAGACTACTGGAAAGAAGCTCTCCAGCAACCCCTTCTCAAATAGCTTAAGGCTCGTAACGTACGACATCGAATAACCTTATTACTGTATTTTTGAGTTGTTTTGAGATAAGAAGAGAAAGAAGCTCTAAAAAGCCTAGGGTTGAAAAGGGAATAAAAACTAACCTAATGCTGTCATGCATGGATAGGAATCCTAATGTCTGTCATAATTCCCTCCTGCACAGAGGAAATCAGAGGTCCTATGGGATAAACGGAAAAGAAAGCAAGCAAATACAGTAAAATGCATGCAATGCAGCAATACAAGCGAGGCAAGGGAGTCCCGCTCAACCTCGAACCTGGGAAAACAACAGGCAAAGTGAATCAACATTCACTTCAAACCTAAAGGGGCAAGCTACACAAGCCAACAAACAATACAGAAAAAACCAAAATAAAACAGAGGAGGCAGCCCAAGCAGCAGTATCAAACTCCCACAGTTGACAGCACAAGCAGCAGCTCTGACAGCAACAGTTGATTAAACAGCAAAAAGTTGACAGCAACAATCTTCATCTTCATGAATAGCCCCTATCTTCAAGCTCCACTAAACCTTCAATCTTCAGCAAGCACCAAGCTTCAACAAGCAAACAGCTTCAACCAGTAAACAGCTTCAACAAGCTCCTAACTTCATCTTCAACAAGCAAACAGCTTCAACAAGCAACTGGCTTCAACAAGCAACACTCCTAGCTTCAACAAGCTACTGGCTTCCACAAGCAACACTCCTAGCTTCAACAAGCTTCTAGCTTTAACTAGCACCCAGCTTAAACCAACAAACTTCAACCAGTAAACAGCTTCAACAAGCAAACAACCTCAACAAGCAACACTCCTAGCTTCAACAAGCTTCTAGCTTCAACAAGCACAAAATTCATTCTCAACAAGTAGCAAAACCCTAGCTTCAACAAGCAACCAGCTTCAACAAGCACAAACCTCATTCTCAACAAGCTTCAACAAGCAACCTCCACAGGGGAATCAATTAACAAGATCAAGTTGGAATGTTAAGTAACTTAATGACAACCAAAGGAAGCCACTAAGCACTTAACATTGTAGTAGAAATGGCATCCTCAAAGTTCTACTCTTAAAGCATGCCCTTCATCCCTCCAAAGAAGAGATGTGACTTCTTTAAGAGGACTTTATGTCATTGGATTGAATGGAGATGAACAATATACTCCATGTTTGAAGAAACAAGCAAAACTAATCTAATGCTCTTCCTAAAACCCTAGTTTCCCTAAGCTCCTGACAAGCATCCACAAGATGAGAAATTCTTCATGTCCATGCTCTTCAAGCACTCCAAAGCATCTTCAATGGGTCTTCAACTCCAACCAAGCACAAGAGAGCCACCACCCTAATCTAAGGGGAGCTATTGAGTTGAACTAGTCAAGTTAGTTCATTAGAAACACCTAGAAGTTAGTCTTAAAACTAAATCTAATTAAAATACCAAAATAATTGTAAAATCCTATAAAAAATTCTAAGGGTTCCTAAACCTCTTAAGAATCTCTCATACAAAAACCAGAGGGTTAACCATTCATTAAGACCTAAAACTATGTCCTAAACCTAAGGGTACTATCCTAAAACCCTAATCCTAAACCACCTATTGTTTAATGTTCAAACTGGCCTAAAATTAACTCACAAAATTATGAGAAAATTACTAAGGCTACATGCATTTCTAAGCTACATAACCCAAAAAGAATCACTCCAAAAATCCACACCAATTATCCATACTAAAATCAGCAAGATCATGCATCAAACATATTCAAAATAAAACCAATTAAACTTCCAAAAATTCAATTAAATTCTAAAATGCATGAAAAATTAATCTCTCAATTTCCTAAAATTCTAGACTCTTTAAGGAGTCAGGGGAAAAAAATATAACCTAAAAAGACTAATTTTCCTATTTGTTATGAATTAATTTCTAACCTATATGCAAATGAGAAATAAAAGAAAATATAATGGAAATAAAGAAAACTGCGTGCTGAATAGCAATATAAACCAGTTATTCTCCAAGCTGGGCCCAAAGGGGGGGTGCGCGTAGAAATACTGACTAAGCCCAAACCACACTAAAAACAAATCAGAAAAATAAAATGAAAATGGGAAAATGTTTGTGGCAAATAGCAAGACTTCCACGTTCATAATCAAGCTGGGCCTAAATGCAGGGTGTGAAGAGCAAGCAATGACTAAGGCCCATCCAACTACCATTAAGTGAAACGGTGAGTTTCAATCTAAACTCAACTCTTCAAAAATTGAAACGAAATCCTGGCCGTGAATCCATGTTCTCAGTCAAAGTCAAGCTAGCATCCAATGGTTGTTGTTCATCTTCTCCAAATGTTTTGAATTTGAGAGGGAGAATGGGACGGTGGCCTGAGACACAGAGCCACCATCGTCTCCAGCGAGAGTCCCCCAAAACGCATCAAACCTAACACTTAGCTACCCAATCTCACTCGCTTTTCTCTCCTGAGCATGAATATGATCTCTAAATCCATTGATTCTCACTCAATCTTCAGAACCGATCCAAAGTTCAGACATATCACAATTCTTGATCATCTCAAAACCTAAAACTAAAGATCCTAAACTCATCTACACGCATCAGGCATGAATTCTTGCTATCCAAACATGATCAAAACCTCAAGAATCTCAAGATATATGCTTCAACAGAAATTGCATCACACCTAGTTTTGTCTCTAAACACTCGATTCTTGTACTGAAATCCATCCTAGCAAAGTCTATAACCTATCCACATGATCATTTCTACCTAATTCCCTATAATCTAGAGCAAAAGATGAAAGATGCATACCTGGTGTAAATGGATGAACAGAGGGTGATTTTGCTCGATTCAAGCTCCAATCTTCTCCAAAATCACTCAAGAACCACTTCCCAAGCTTCTCCAATCAACAATTTGCAATGAATCCACCTTGATCACCAAAACCGATTTTGATATGCACTTGAGAAATTTCAATGGCTTCCTCTCGATTCTCTTCACTTCTTGCCCAAAAAATGATCTAAATGCATTGCAATGGTTATATATAGTGTGTTAGAACACTCTAGAAAGTTCTGTAACTGCTCAAATGAGAAATTGAATTTCTCTTGCTCTTTGAATTTCTCCCCCACCACAGTCATGTACAGGCTCTCCCTTCAACTGGTTTTGCTTGAAATGTTTATCTCATGAGATATTGGAATGGTTGGTTGTGATAGATCCCTTGTTTTTGATCTTATGGTGTGCAATTCAAGTGTTGCTTCATCATGAAGTTACCAAGTGTAAGTGAGTGAAATTGACCTCAAATGCAAAAAGTAATATTGCCATCCTTCTTGGAATGTTGTTTCTGATCAAAATGACACATAACATGACTTTGTTTGGCCATAAATCAAGAAATCACATTTTTTGGCCTTTTAATGACTTTAATTTCTTCCTTTTTAAGCCATTTCAAGCAACTTTGTGTTCCAAACCAAACTCTCATGATCATTTGGTTGCACTCAAAACATCATTTTGAACAAGTTCCATGTTGAACAATTTTCCATTTGAAGCTTGCAAGTTGGAGTTATGGACCTATAATCCAAAGTGACCTATAATCTCACTTTCCCAAAATACCCCTGGCTTGCAAAGATCATAACTTGAGATCTACAAATCCTATCAAGGACTTCTAGTACTCTATGGAAATCTAAGAGGATGAGGAACAACATTCATGTTGACCAAAAGTCCATTTGAAAACTCCTTGAAGGGAAAATGTTGCTTGGAAGTCAAGTGACTTTCACAGATAAATTTCATAGTCATCTGATGACCTGTAACTTGTCTGGACCATAACTTGAGTTCTAAAAATCCCCTTGAGGACTTCTAGTACTCAAATTAAAGGTATTGAGATGTTCGAAAAGTTTCATGTTGGCCAAAGATCCATTTAAAACTTTTATTTTGACTTATGTGGCTTTGAAGTTAGGCACTAAACAGAGGATTTTACACTAAAACCCTAATTTAGCAACTTCCCACATTCTTGATTCTTCTTTGCTTGATCTTGGCACAACATCACACATGTATCAACATACCAATACATGAACCCCATGACTTAAAATTAGGCTTTGATGCTCTTCAATTGCACATTTGATCTAGGGTTGACCCAGATGAAACCCTAGTCGACTGCACCTCAATTGTGGCTCTTGTACTTGAATCCATGACTTGTCTCAGCTTCAATATGGCCCTCTAGGCATTCCATGAGATCCATACACACCTCAAATTCACATTCCATGTTTCACATCCCACTGATGATTCTCAATATTCCTCAAGATAGGAGCAAAACCCACATGTAGGCACTCAAACTTCTCAAGACTTCAAGTCACTTCTTGATGGCCTGGATGACTTCTCATACTTGGATAAGACCTCTTGCCAGGATCTTTTCTTGATAGACACCCTTGATCCCTTGTTGGATGAGTGATATTCTATGTTATGCAAATGATTAGAACTATGTGAATGATGTAACTATGCAAATGAAATGCAATGAAACATAAATCAGGTAAGAAAAGGTTGAGTAAATTTTGGGGTGCAACAATTAGGTAGCATCCCCCTAACCTCAATCATAGGACCATTTTGCTTGACAACTACTAGGTTTGAGTTAGTCTCCCTTTAGTTTGTCCTCTCTCCTTCTCATCTTCAAATCATGTCAAAACACTTAATAAAGGCTAATGAATGTTGTGCGTTACGAGCCTTAAGTACTTGGGAAATGATGATTGGGTGGTTGCCTCTCAAATGTCTAGAGTGTCTAGTATACACCCTTAGGGTGATATGCGACGCATTCGCTCCTAAGTCATAGTCTTTAGTTCAGCATGAATTACAAACAATAATCAATGCACTTCTTCTCTAAAAGTCACAAAAACAACTTCAAACTTCTTTTTGTCCTTTGGGGACCCTTAATAATGGAAAACCTTTTTCATAAAAAAGAGAGTTTTTAAGCTTTGGTTCTACCGCAAACAGGCATTGTCCCTAACAGCTAGAATGAATGTTTGACCCTACTAGGGTAAAATATTTTGAACCGTCCGGTGTTCTCGTTAGCCTGACTTACGTTTGCTCTGATTTCTCATACCAACTGAGAATACGTAGGCACAAGACGGTGATGTCTTGGCGAGCAACCTTTCTCCCTCTTTTCACCCGTAATTAGCCGAACTACGTTGACTCTGACTTTCCCATTGCACGAGGGAATACGTAGGCACAGAGCGGCGATGCTCTGCCGAGTCATTTTTCTTTTCTTTTTGTCGTGTGAGCCTTTATCTTAGATAGATTAAACACACTCTTAGATAGACAACAAACGTGGATCCCGTCGAGTGCGATGGTCGTGAGGGGTGCTCATACCTTCCCCTTGCGTAATCGACTCCCGAACCCAGGACTTGGTTGCGATGACCTTGTCTTTTCCTTTTTTGGTTAGGTTTTTCCGATCGTTTCATTTCCATCTATTTGGGATAAATAACGAAAGGTGGTAACTCTTCTATTTTCCGTCGGGTGTTTTTCGCAGTTGTGACACTATTTGATAGTCTTTAGTATAATGCACATCTCAAACAAAATTAATCCACTTCTGTTAAAACTCTTAAACAAATTCAAATCATTTTTATCCTTCGGGATTGTTTGTAAAACATTTTAAAAAATGGCATGTTATTTCCGTTCTACTGCAATTAGGCATCGACCCTAACTGTTGGAACGCGAACTTAGTGTCGCTCATAAAAGACACTTAACCACCCGTAGTTGGCCGAACTACGAACACTCTGATTCCTTGTTCCCTGATGAGGATACGTAGGCATAAGGGTCCATATCATTGGTGAGCAACCTTCCCCCCTTTCACATATAATCCTCTGAACTACATTGACTCTAAGTTTTCCATTGCACGAGGCCAGTTTCCTTTTCCCCCCTTCCCGTTTCGTTTTTGTTAGCAATTAGGCTTTAGATAAATACACTCTTTGATTAGAACTACAATAGTGGATCCCGTTGAGTACAACAGACGTGAGGGGGTGCTAACACCTTCCTCTCGCGTAATCGACTCCCGAACCCAGGATTCGGTTATGAAACTATGCTTCTTTCCCTGTTTAAGGTTTCTTCGATCGTTTCCTTTCTCCTGTCGGGAATAATAGAATTCAGTGGCAATTTTGTGTTTTTCGCTGGTTATATTTCATAGTTGCGACTGTCGTAACCCGAAATTTGACCTCCCTTTTGCCGTTTGCATAAACATGTGTATTCGCATCGCTGGCATATGCACTCATTTTTTTCTCTATGATCTTTGTTGCATGAACTTTCACGTTTTACAAGCCCGATTAATCAACTTCTCCTAAAGATATTACATCATCAAAACAAGCACAAAATAAAGGTTTCTACACATATTCATCAGAGCAAGAGGTTGAAAATTAGAGCCATGACCATAACATCATTTTCAAGAAAAATTGGGAAAGTTTTAGCTTGGTTAATCGATTAACCATTTGCTAAAGCAAATGGGTTAGTTGATTAACCCTTGCAAAATTTACAGAATTTGCTGCATTTTCAGGACAACAACTTCCACTTCTCATTTTTGGGGTCTACATTGTTCTAGCATTGTGTGGAACATTCTAGACAGCTCTAGACACTTCAAGACATTTCTACACACTTTAAAGCATTTGCTCCAATACATTAATTTGGATTGAGACCACCATATTGCTTCATTTCCAAGCATGTGAGCCCTTAGATTCAAGTTTTCATTAGGATGGTTACCGAGTCAACTACCTAACTAACCGAGTTAACCTCCAACTCAGTGAGTTGAGGCTAACTAACTCCAATGCTAGTTCCAAGGCTACGTCCCAAGCTCAGTCCGAACCTAGCAACTGCAAAGCAAAACTCTATATAAGAAAATCATCACCATTTCACAAAGGATCCATTCATTTTCCCAATTTTTCACCCTTGATCATTCTCAATCTCTCACATTCTCTCTGAATTTTCTGCAACTTCTACTCATAATCTTCTTCTCTTTCATCCAAAACCTCACTAGAGCTCAAAACCTCCATTAAATAGTAGCAACTTCTTAATTGGAAGTACTTTCTATTGAGCTTAACAATCATTATCTTGAAAATTCTTGTTGCTTTTCTGGAGTTTTATCGCATTCAGATTCATCTCAAGTGATTACTTCAAGCTTATTCAGTTTATTTTTAATTTTGGAGTTTTCGTCGTATTTTCCTCAGTTTTGCTACGGTTCGATTGCAAATTCTGTTTTCTCTGGATATCTTTGAGTAACTCCGTCAAATTCTCTTTGCAACAACATCCAAGGCAAATCTCAGCCTTGTAGGTTGGTTAATCCTCACTCTTTTCACTATTTCGATCATTACTGTATCGTTTGTGATGTAGTTTCGACGTTTTTCTCGTTTGTGACTTAATTATACATTGATTTGATCTTCATTCTTGATGTATTAATTGATCATATAAGTGCTTATTTGCTGTTTTTTAACTTGATTTTGGTGCATAATTGTTTGTCCTAACATGTGAGGAATTGCACAAATTAAAACTGGACAAAAGTGCTTTTGAAAACTCATTTTTCAAGCTCTGTCTCAGTGTTAATCGATTAACACTTTTGCACAGGCAAAGTGTTAATCAATTAACCGTGCATTTTTCAGCAAAACCTGCCTGTTTTTAGAGGGTTAATTGATTAACACTTTTGCACAAGCAAAGTGTTAATCGATTAACACTAGTCCAGAAGGCCATTTTTGTGCATTTTTCATGTACGTTTGGCTTTCTTTTCTCTTTCAGCTCCCATGGATTGATATGTTTGATTTTATGGATGTTTTAACTTCTGTTTAAAGCATGCTTGTGCAGTTTCCAATGCCCGACTTTTTCGATTTCGCATTTATTTGCATTTTTGACATTGTATGAACATGTTCATTTTTGCCTAATCTTTGATCACATGATTGCTTGGTTTGTGATGCATGCTAATTGACTTTGGTACTGTTTTACTTCCATTTTCTTGCATGCATTAAGATTTTTTCCTCTTTAGAATGAACTTAATCTTGTTTAGTCAATAAACTTCCATTTTGCTTTAACTATTTTTCCTTTAGAAAATTGTTAGCATATCTTTTCCCTTTGATTAATTGTTTCGATTAGTCGATCTCCCTTTTTTCTCCTCATTTGTATTTTCTTGAGCTTTGTCATCTCTTTCCCCATGTGGAGTTAAAGATTTCAATGCATTGGAGCACTGTATAGATTTTGTACAGTTGTGCTATCTGTTCTGTTTCTTGCACCGCACTTTGGTGTTAGAGAAGGAATAAGAGTGGAGACTTCCTACACCCATTCTGACTATTTTGGGTAGGGGAGAATGACCATGTGCCTGGAGTAGTCGCCTCTATCTCCTTACTGTAGTTTCCTTGTTCCTCTAGTCGCTTCGATCCTTGATCACTTGCACCCTTACATCCTCTTGGGAAGTAGCCTTCTCCTTATGTTTTCTCTTGTGGCCAATCCTTTCTTGGTTTCCCTTGAGATTTTCTATTTAATTCCTTTTGCTTAGTTGGTCACCTGTCCTTCAGTTAAAACCTATTTCTATTCTTCCCCAGTGAAGTTGACCCTTTATCTTTTCGGTTTTACACAGTCTTTTTGTTAAAACCTAATCCTTACCAAAATTTGCAACCTTCACTCGGTTATTTTTCCTGCCTCTTTGGTTAATCACTGCCTGCCAGTTAAAAACCATTTGCCTTTCCTCAGTTAATCACAGTCTTCCTGTTAACACTGAGTTTTCTTCGGGTTAATCACCGTTCCAAGTTAATTACTCGTTCTTTGGTTGATCATGGTCCGTCCGTTAAAACCTGTTTTCTTTTGAGCTAATCACCTTCTCTTGGTTAATCACTCATTCTTTTCAGTCTATAATAGTCCATATGTTAGACACTTAATTCCCCGCAATTAGTAACCTTTCTTTGGTTCGGATACTCTCAGCTTTGGGTTAGTAACCTTTGATCGGTTCGAATACGCTTTCCTTTGGTCGAGTACTATTTCTTTAGTTAGCGTACCTTTCTTTGGGTCACAACCTTTGATTGGTTCTACACCCGTTTTTCTCGGTTGATCACCGTCTATCGATTAAAGCCACTTCCTTTCTCTTTTCTCAGTTAACCACTGTTTATCAGTTAATATACCTTGATCCCTTTGGAGTTAACACCTGTCTTTGGTTCCTTACTCTCTTTCTTCCGGTCCCTCACAGTCCGTCTGTTGACACCAAACCTTTTGGCTTTTCCTCGCAGAATCTTTCTCTTTTTTTCTTCGGTTAAACACTGCGTGACAGTTAATGCACCATATTTGCTGCAGTTCTTATCCTTTTACTTTGATTCTTGCCTCCTTTCCCTGACTCCTTCGCCATTCTTTTGTTTGTTTTCCTTGGTGGAGTCATCTGTGTTCTTCTACATTTTCCGGCAGAGTTCATGCATTTGCTTTTTTTCATTCCTCAGTAGAGTTTTTTATCTTCTTTCTTTGTTTTGACACCATTCTTTTTCCATCCCCCAGTTGGGTCTTGCTTTCTGTCTCTTTTCACTCTTGGCTTTGTCGCCGTCTCTTTTCCATTCCTTTTTCAGTGTTCATTCCCTGAACTATGTAGACTCTGATTTCCTCATTGCACTATGAGGGTACATAGGCACAATATTGTGAAATCTTAGCGAGCCACCATCCTTCGTCTTCTTCCATTCTTCTGTCTCTCTGGTCTGCCCAGATCTTTTTATTTTCCTTGGTTCCTTGAACTACGTAGCTCTGACTTCCTCATTACATTATGAGGGCCCCAATCCTCTGCGAGCACGTTCTTTTCCTTTTCCTTTCCTCTCTCTCCTTTCTTTAGTTAGAATCCTTTAGATAGATAACACATCTAAGCTTAAAAGTACGTGAAATGGTTCCTGTCGGGTACGATAGATGCTTAAGGTGCTAGTACCTTTCTTTTGCATAACCGAACCCCTTTCCTGTTTCTCTTCCCTTGAGTTTTATCGATATTTTCCCTGTCGTTTAGGACTAAATAAATTTTGGTGGCAACTCTGTTATTTCTTTGAGTGTGTGATTCACTCAGGTATAATTCCGCTAGCCTCAGCTGGCGACTCTGCTGGGGAGTCCTTGCGCTTGCAAGTTTGGTCTCGCATAGTTTTTCTTGCTTTTCCTGCTTGTTTGGGTGTTTATCTTGATGCTTTACTTGCTTTATCTTTATGTTATTTACAACATTTCTTTATTGCTTTAAATATTCATATGCTGCATATTCTGCTGTTGTTGAGATGTGTAGATATTATTAGAGAGATAAGTCCTAACACCGGGCTTGAGCATACACATAGGCTAGAACATGGATAGTCATGACGCCTGCGTTTTGCGCGTTGGTTTGTCATGAGAACCACATCCCATATCGTGATTCACTTGAGAATACTTCCGTCTCGCGAGAATTCAGGGGTTTTCATTTGAGTCCTATGGTTTGGGAGACCTTTTTGGGGACTACCTTGTTGTGTCTAGATCACACCTGTGAAAGGGATATGAGTTTTTGCAGGAAACCAAGACTCTTCATACCTTTTGTTCTCTCACACACATCATATTTTTGCACCGACACAGAATTATATGCAGATATTTAGATTGTGCAGATTTGGATATTCAGGTTTGGTCTTTCGGATTTGTGCTTGGCATCGTGATTCCTGTGTTGCATGACATTTAATCATAACCATTAACATTTTTTGCATGTGCATTTTCCAGGTTATTCAAGAGCTTGTCCTTTGTTGGCATAGTCATAGACGATGAGTACTAGTTGTAGGGGTATCTTCAGTTACAAGTTTGTGGAGCCTATGCTGAAGACTTTGAGGGGTCTAGCATCTTGTCTGGTTGAAGATAACAGGGGTGTTTTCAAAGATGATTATGGGAATCTATTAGCCATTCTTAACACCAAAGTGAACATTACTGCTATTCATACACTTGTTCAGTTCTATGACCCACCACTAAGGTGTTTCATATATCACGATTATTAGTTAGCACCTACTCTTGAGGAGTACTCTCATATCTTGGGGGTTGAGATCAAGATTCAGGTTCCTTTCGTTTACACCAGCAGTTGTCCGAAGTTTCCTCTTATTGCTGAAGCTCTTGGCTTTAGTAAGAAGGATGTGGAAGATAATCTCAAGATGAAAGGAAAGGGTATTCGAGGGTTTGCTTTGAAGTTTCTAGTCGACTAGCCAAATTTGTCGAGCATGCACTGGAGGATCTACCAGAGTTGTCGAGGGATGCATATGTTGATGTGCTATCATACAAGACTCCTTGGGATGTATTTCACTTCTTGTATGTTTGTAGGGTTGTATTTGATAGGATTCATGCTGATCTTGTTGTAGCCCAAAAGGCAGATATTTGAGTTTGTATTCGAGCTTGTACTTCTTTGTCTCATTGATTGAATGAAGATTTCTCTTGTCAATTTATCTGTGTACCTTTACTTATATGCTTTATGATTATTTCTAACAAAGATAATGCTCACGAATTCTTGGAATTTAAAACTTTATTTTTGCATACATTGCATTCAATCATACTCATATGCATGTCCTTCTTCCAGAAACCATTGTGCTTACACTGTCTGTCTCTGCCTTGTAGCAAGACAACGACTCAGCATCGCTATTTCACTCATGCAAACAAGACCAGGATCATGGCTGATATCGAACAAGAGAACGTTGCCTACAAGGAGACCTTGGCTCAGTTTTAAGGTCGGATGGATCAGTTCCAGACTAACAAGGATGTTATTATGGAGTTCCTTCATGCTCAGAAGGACGCCGTTGTTGCAACTTCTGGTGTTGCAACTGTTACCGATGCTATTGTCGTCACTCCTGTGGTGATTCCTGCTCCTGTCATTGCTTCTTCTCCTGCTATTATCGAAGCTCCAATTGAGACTGTTGTTCAGCCTTCTGTCAATTTGCCTTCTGCTCAACCTGGTTTGAATATAATGTTTGCTGCTTTCCCATGGGAGAAGCCGACGAACTTCACTCCTCAGGTTACCGGTGGTAGTGTATATGTTCTGTATCAACCTTTTGTTGCAACCATGCTCAATGGTAATTCTGTTGCTTATCCTTGGGGGCATGCCTACTCTGATTCCACCTTCTGTGGTGAATTATGATGATCACGAGATTCCTCAGACGCAAATTCACTAGACTCCTGTGTCTACGGATGTTAAAACTCTTGACAAAGATGAGCACCGGTATATGGGTCCTCCTTTTTATGTTCCAGTGTTGTCTCAGCTTGCCCAAACTATGGTTCAAAATGTTCATGTTGGAATTCCCTATCCTAGGGCATCTTATGCTGCTGTGATAATTCCCACCGGTTACTAGTATGGTTTTCAGATGGGTTATAATGCTGGTCATATGGTGAATTCTGGACTGGTATATCCATCTCAGTTTTCTTCCCCACAGATACCTGCTCCATCCGCATCACAACTTCCGAATCCTCAAGCTCTTGTCAGATCTATCGGTAATAATATACCTGCTGATCATAACAGACCTTCTGGCTATAGATTGTTGGATGAGATAATCCGGACAATCAAAGGGTATTTTGATTTTGGCATGGAAGCCAAAGACTTATGTTTGGTTGCTAATGTTGTATTGTCGCAGAAATTCAAGATTCCAGCACTACCTAAGTACAAAGGTTTGAGTTGTCCCCGCAGTCATATGACCATGTACTGTAGAAAGATGGCGCCCTATATCGACAACAATGAATTACCGGTGCATTGTTTCCAAGATATCTTGTCTGGAGCTTCTCTAGATTGGTATATGGGTTTAGATCATAACAACATTCGCTCGTGGAGAGACCTATCAGAAGCATTCTTGAAGCAATACAAATATAATCTTGATTTGGCTCCTACCAGATTACAGTTGCAGAATCAATCGCATCATACAACTAAAACATTCAAAGAATATGTACAAAGGTGGCGTGAGATGGCCTCTCATGTGTGACCTGCTCTTTCTGACAATGAATTGGTTGACATTTTCATGGGTACTTTGTAAGGGTTGTACTATGAGAAAATGGTTGGAAATTCATCTACAAATTTCGCTGATATTATCGAGAATGGGCTGAAAATTGGTAGGATTGTTGGTTCCGCTGTTCAACAACCAACCAAGAAACCTCACAGCATTCATTCAAAGAAAAAGGAAGGTGAAGTGAATGCTGTGATGGCAAAAGCATCTCCTCAGTATCAGGTTCCCATGGCTCCCATGCCATATTATCCATATCCTTATGTCTCTACCGCTCAATATCAACAATCGTCATATCAGTATCATCCTCAAGTTCAGAACTCTCAGAATCAGAATCAACCTCAACGTCAATAGTCTCAGCAAAACAACAGAAATTAGCATCAGAACTAACAGAACAACAACAATCAGAACAACTGTAAGCGGATAAATTTTGACAGAATTCCTATGCCTTATAAAAAATTGTTTCCTTATCTCATCCATCAAGGGGTAATTGTTCCCAAAGAGTTTGCGCCTACAATGCCTCCTTTTGGTCCTAAGCATAATCCAAACGTATCATGTGCTTACCATGTTGGGTACATAGGACATGTGTCACTACTGCGAAAATAAGGTGCCGACAAAACAGAAGAGTCGCCACCTTTAGTTATTTATCCCACAAAAAGGGAAAGGAAACGATCGGAAAAATCTGACGAAAAGGTATAAGACAAGGTCATCGCAACCATGTCTGGGTTCGGGAGTCGGTTACGCAAGGGGAAGGTATTAGCACCCCTCACGTCCATCGTACTCGACGGGATCCACGCTTGTTGTGTTTATTTGACGGGTTGGTTTAACTATCTACCTATCAAGGCTGGCTCAAAAAGAAAAGAAAATTGACTCGGAAAAGCATCACGCTTCGTGCCTACGTATTCTCGTCAGAGAACGAGAAATCAGAGTCAACGTAGTTCGGCTAACTACGGGTAAAGGGGGAAGGTGGCTCGCCAATACGTCAGTATTGTGCCTACGTACTCTCAACAGGTGTGAGAGATCAGAGCTTACGTAGTTCGGGATAACGAAACACAGGGTTTTGATTCATCTGTTTTTACGAGTAGGGTTAACAAACAGTTCCAGCAGTTTGGTGTATGTAGCTCGCTTGTCGGAGACTCGTGCATTACCGTTTGCGGTAGAACTGAGAGTTAACGACACTCTTTTTTTGAAAATGTTTTCCTGATTAAAGGAGCCCACGGGGCAAAAGGGTTTGAAAGTCTGTTTTTGAGTCTTTTACGAAAGAAGTATTTTTTATGGACGTTTGTAGTTTGTACATCACTAGAGACTATGACTTAGGAGTGAATGTGTCGCATGTCACCCAAAAGGTGCCATATTAAATATCCTGATCACTGGAAGGAAACCCTCCACCAACCATTTCCTAAGTGGCTTAAGGCTCGTAATGTGCCATACCAACTCGCCTTTATTACGTATTTTACTGTTGTTTTGGAGATGAGAAGGAGAACGACCTCTACAGGGGAAACTATCAAGATTCCTACTGTTATCATGCAATGGATTCATCCTATTGTTGAGTTTGAAACAGGGAACTCCTAGATGTTATCATGAAAAGGTTTCAACCTAAAAGTCTATCATCACTCCCTTATCAAAGGAAGTGAGAGCCCTAGGGGATCATGTCAATGGGAAACATAAACAACTGCAATAATCATAAAGCAGACAAACAGAAAATCCAACAGTAAAGATGCAAATGCAATGCAGCAATACAAGCAGAGGGAGCAACTCAACCTCTAAGCAATCAAGCAAAGAGAACAAAAACAGACAAGCAAAAGGAGGGTCACCTCAACCTTTCAATGCAAACACATCAGTTAGAAAATGGAAAATAACACACAAGCAGAGGGAGAAACTCAACCTCTAAAGCAAACAAGCAAAGGGAGCTCAATTCAACCTTTCAATGCAGTCATGCTCCTAGCCTAAAATATTATATACATGATGACTATCCTAATGCATCAAGCAATGTCAAACAATCATGAATGAGGGGATGAACAATATGACATATAAGGAAGTCAATCCAAAGTAATCAAACAAGGCATATAATCCTAGAGAGAAGATTGATGGATGGTTGTATGCATGATGTAAACCAAAGGTATCCATCATGACATTCAACCAAAGATGAAGTTTGATGAAGGGAAACATGATGTGTACCATAGGTATCCATCATGGCACTCAATGATTCATGGAAGAAATGAAATCATTCATGGGAAGCATGATGTATACCAAAGGTATCCATCATGATATTCAACCATTCATGGGAGAATTGAAATCGTTCATGGGAAGCATGATGTATACCAAAGGTATCCATCATGACACTTAACCATTCATGGAAGAATTGAAATCATTCATGGGAAGCATGATGTATACCAATGGTATCCATCATGACACTCAACCATTCATGAGAGAATTGAAATCATTCATGGGAAGCATGATGTATACCAAAGGTATCCACCATGACACTCAACCATTCATGGGAGAATCACTTGAATTTCAGGAGGGAGATCATGTGTTTCTTCGGGTTACTCCTATGACTGGTGTTGGTAGGGCATTGAAGTCGCGTAAGTTGACGCCGCGTTTTATTGGTTCTTATCAGATTTTGCAGAGGATAGGAGAGGTAGCCTATCGAGTTGCTTTACCGCCGTCGCTTGCTAATCTCCATGACGTGTTCCATGTATCTCAGCTGAGGAAATACATAGCGGATCCGTCTCATGTAGTCCAAGTAGATGATGTGCAGGTGAAAGATAACCTGACTGTGGAGACATCACCTATGCGGATAGAGGATCGGGTGTTGAAGCAACTTCGAGGCAAAGAGATTACTTTGGTGAGGTCGCTTGGGGAGGACCAGCTGGTGGAAATGTGACTTGGGAACTTGAGAGTCAAATGAGGGAAACTTATCCAGAGTTGTTTGAATCAGGTAACATTTTCGAGGACGAAAATTCCTAAAGTGGGGGAGGGTTGTAACAGCCCAATTTTAATTAATTAAATATTCATATTAAATAATTGATTTATTTGGATGATTTTAATTATTGGAATTATTGGTAGATATTTGAGAGAAGAAATATGATGGAAGGAAATAGAATAGAAAGACATATAAGGAAAAGTGGAAGGAAAAGGAAATAAAAGAAACATAAGAGAAAGAGAAGAGAAAGAAAGAGGAAGAGGAGAAAAGAGAAGGAGAAGAAGGAAAAGCTTAGAAAGCTCAAGAACAACTTCTAGCTTTCGATTTAATCAAGGTAAGGGTGTGAAATATCATTATCTTGTCAATGTATATGATTATGTATGATTGGTTTGGATTGTTGGATGTTTTTCTCCATTTTCCATTTTAGGGCAGGATGAGTTTAATTGGTAGAATCGATGTTTGAACGGTTAGAAGTTGGCTTAAATGGTGTAGATTAGTCGAAGATTGTTAGGCTAAGACTACTGGAAGTCCTTGGAATTAAATCGGGTGGTTTTGGAAGCTTCTGATGAATTTGGACAGTTGGGGTTTTGAACATCGCAAACATTCCCTAGCACCTTCGCTAGGCGAGCAGGTCGCGAGTGTTCGCTGTAGCGAGCTAGTAGCGAATGGTCCCAGACTTGGAAAATATTTAATTGACCTTCTTCACTGGTAGCGTGCAAGGTAGTGAGGGGTTCGCTAAGCGAAGCCCCAGCGAGTAGGTAGCGAAGCCTTACAGTAGCTTCTATTTGCCTTCGCGAGCTTGTTCGCTAAGCGAACAGGTAACGAGTGTTCGCTAGGAACTCGCTAGGCGAGCAAGCCAGCGAGCGTGACAGCATTCTCATTTCTTTGTGATTCCATCCAATGTTGATTGTTTGGTTCGATTGTGTTCAATCTTGATCTGAAATGAGTAATTGAGTGCTGTTATATATATGCTGTGGGTAGCCATATGGCGTGAATCCTAGATTGTGGAATCGATTGTGGAATGTGGTTTCTTTGACAAATATGTGCATTGTTTGAATTGATTAAAAATGCATGATGAATTGTGATGAAGTTTGTTGCCGTTTGGCACGATGATGTGAATGCATATTGATTGTATGCGATTGTATGTGAATAATGCATGAGAACATATTGTGAATATGTGTGCATTGTTTGATAAATATGGTGATGGCATTGGATTGTGAATGCATATTGATTGTATGCAATATTGTGAATAATGCATGAGAACATATTGTGAATATGTGTGCATTGCTTGATAGATGTGATGATGTTGAAAGTATGAATACGTTGATATGATGTGTGAGTGTGCAATCATGTTATAATTCTTATGTGATGAATTATTTGAGAATGCATGAGATTAAGATGCGAGAACGGTCTTAAGTGCATTTGGTTGTTGATTGCATACGCATCATTTGGTCAAGAGGCAATGCTTGCTAGTTTCGTGGAGACTAGTGACTTGTCCCAAACCTAGAAGAGTGGGTTTGAAAGCTTAGAGGACGGGCTTTTGTTGTTATCGGTCTAGAGGACGGGCCCGGTTTAAGTGTAAAAACCGAAAAATGATAACAAGTGTTGGTACCACATGGCATGAGTTGCATTGAGTTGCATCGAGTCGCATGGCATAGATATCATTGTTATATGAAAGTATGCTTGTGTATGAATTGTTGAATTGAGGATTATGGATGTGTGCATGATGAAACATGTTTGAGGATTATCCATATTTGTTTATACATATATTGTGATGTATATGATGATGATAATGAATTATGGTGAGAAACGCGGAGTATGTGTATTCTATACTTGTATATATATGATTATATGCATTGATTATTATGATAATATTTCTCACCCTTCTGTTGTTTTATAATGCTTTATGAGGCATTGTAGATTAGGTTTGTTGGAGGTCTTTTGTGAATTATAGCTTCATTCTTTTGGTCGGTTAGCTCTGATATGTAGCACCGGGTAGTTAGGATTGTATATAATTCTCTTGTGATACATTTGTATATGTATCTGCTGACAAATGTTTATGTAAACATGAATGATGTGGTTAATCAAACTGGATGATATGTATTTATATGATTACATGTTTAAAGTGATTCAATGTTTAGATTTTCCGCTTTTAATTCTAAATATTGAGATGTGGGTGTAAGGAATAAGTTCCTCTGTTGACAGCTACCCCACTGTTGCATGTCTTTTATAGAGCAGGTGTTGTATGTTTCAATTTTGTGTGTGATGTTACATACCTCTTTTGTACCATGTTTTAATTATACTCTGATGAAATTTTAATATGTGCTTAAATGATTTATTGTTTATTTGGGGGTATAGAAGGGGGTGTTACATTGTCGACTCTGGGGATCAATCATTTGGGAGTCAGCTAAGTGAGGCTGCTTCGTGAAACTATGAGGTCAAACTAGAAACGGTGAACGTATCATCGTTTCTCGAAAGTCTGTGACGTTGACGACCGCATAGGATGCCGAACCTTATCAGTGATTAGGTCCATACCTGTGAGAGGGATTAGGTTATGTAGGAAACTTCAACCTTCAACCTACCCGGTTTTCTCGTCAGTGTGAACCTGTGTTCTTGATGCAGAGGGTTCTTATGACAGTGCTATGTTCTTGCAAAAGCGGAGCGCTGGTTCTTCTCAATCAATAGCACAACAACCTTGATCCCCTGTTGCATTTTCATTTGCATTTTTCATTTGCATTTAACATTGACATGTAATTATGCTGCAGGTGTATATTTTCCCTTCGATTCTAGTGATCTTGTTCCTCTGCCGACATGGAGCCTAACCTGAAGAAGACAGTGGTATATAAGTTCCCTACTCCTGACATTGGACCTCTACTTAGTTTGATTTCTGTGGCTGACAGGAAGGTGATGGAAGATTTCAAGCAATCATATGGGAAGCTTCTGAGTTGTGTCTACAAGCCCTCAGTTTATGAGTTGGGTGGTCTTCATACTCTTCTGCAGTTCTATGATTCTCAGTTACGGTGTTTAATTTTTCCAGGTTATGTATTGCTGCCTACTCTAGAGGAGTTCTCTGTTCTACTTGGAGTGCCTATCTTGGACCAAATGCCTTTCTATCATACTAATGCTGAGCCTGATCTGGTAAAGCTTGTTGGTTCCCTTCATTTGGATGCTTCTGAGCTATAAGGGAAGTTGGTCAAGAGAAATGGAATGCCTGGTTTCCATTACCTTTTCTGGTTGCTAGAGCTCGACACTTTCCGAAGGAGGGTTGTTGGGTTGTGTTTAATGCTATCCTAGCACTGTACATTTATGGTATCATGTTGTTTCCTAATATTCCAGATTTTATGGATCTAAATGCCTTCCACATTTTTGCTTCAGGAAATCCTGTACCTATGCTTCTGGGCGACGTCTATCATTATATGCATTACAAGAATGAGAATAGGAGAGGGAAAAACGTATCTTGTTGCGTACCTTTGTTGTACAGGTGGTTTGTGAGTCACCTTCCCAAGTCCGGTCCTTTTGTTGATACTGCTAGTAACTCAGAGTGGTCAAAGAGATTAATGGGCTTGACTTCTGAGAATATCATTTGGTTTGATAGATATCAGCTAGGTACGAAGATTATCTACAGTTGTGGTGGTTTTCTAACGTCCCGTTGGTCGGAAGGAAAGGATGCATTAACTATAACCTATCTCTTGCAATGAGGCAGTTTAGGTATACATTGAGAGAGCCTCCGAGAGAAGAGGAAATACAGGAATCTCTGTATTTCACCGGCTTTCTGGAGCACGAGACCTTGGCTAGAGTTGAGAAGGCCTGGAACAAAATTCATCGCAAAGGAAAAGCTTCTTTGGCGAAGAGTAATAGTCGAGCTTACGATCCTTATGTGACTTGGATTCAGGAGAGAGCTGAGAGAGTGTTGATGCCTTTTCCACCTCGTGAGCCTTTATATCCTTTGATGATTGAGGAGCCTACTACTGTTGATGTTCAGAAGTATAATCAGTTGTGGTCTGAAAAAGAGGAGTTTCACAAGGTAAATGAAGAGTTGGAGAAAGGGATTATTCAGCTCCGAAGTGAAAAGATTGAAGCCACTCACTCTTGCAAGAGGAAAACTGAGTTGGTAAACAAGCTAGGTACAGATCTTACCAAAGAGATTCGCGCTCATGAGCGTCTGGGTTTAGATTTGAAGGCTGTAAGTGATGTCCTTACTTCTAAGAAGAAGGAGTTGGATAGAGCTTACCTATAGATTTCCAGGTTTAACGATCAGTAGAATGCTGCCCTCACTAATAACAAGGAGCGGGAAGATGTACTCAAACAATAAATTGCTAAGCTGAAAGCTCAACTCCAAGTGAAGGATGAGAAGATTGCAGCTGAAGCTTCACTCTGATGTGACATCAATTGTAGACTAAATGAAGAGCTTGCAGCGTTAGATGATTACAAGTCTAGAGCTGATGTGAAGAGGTGTAACCTTGATGAGGCTTTTGGTGAGGGCACTTGGGAGGATTATGCCCAGGATTTGCAGACCACTATTAGCCGGAGAGAGCTGCTTATCCGAAGGTTGCTTATCAGGCCTGACCATCTAGAGAGGAAGAAGCTGTTAGAGGATTTCCAGTCTTGGTGTCGTACTTGATTGTATTTCTTTCTAGTTTGTTGTTATGATGTATATAGTGACCATCACCAGATCTGTTGGCTGAGGTCACGTTGATTCCATTGTATTGTGGTAGCACTGTGCTCTGTATCTGACTCTTGGCTCTCATTTTATTTATGAGGATTTTGCTTGCTGCTTATCTGTTAGCTCTCCATTGTCATACCGTTCTCGTGGAACTAGAATCAAGGGGGAATTTTCCCTAATGCATATATACATATCTGCATATTGCATCATTCGGCATTTTTGCATCGCAGGTGCACCGGGATCGTTAACCTTATTTCCGTGGTTTTTTAGTTTGTTTCAGGATTGAACATCAGATGACTCACCGTTATGCCACTCAGGGAAATTAGTGTAAGATCGTGGAGCAGATGCAAGCTGAGATGTAAGAACTTCGGGACAGGATGGCCCAATTTATGGATTTGATGCAGGGTGTGGCAAATGGTCAAGAGCAACTAAGGACTCTGGTACAACCACTAATTGCAAGGGTAGATGGTAATGGTGTACTTCACGAGGGAGCCGTTGCTAATCTTCCTTGTAATGATGGTGGTACGCCACATGCTAATGTTATTCCCCCAGTTGTGATCCCTTCGGGCGGAGGTAAGGTAGGTGGAATCCCTATGCCTGAAATGGCGTATGCTGCACATGGAAATAATGTTCCTCAGTGGGATGAAGATCAGCAGGAAGATGCATTCTCTATGCGAGATATTGGTGCGGGGTTACCGTCTGAGGCAGATAAGAGGTTTAAGCTAATTGAAGAGAAGATGCAGAGCTATGAAAATCAGAACTCTATGGGATTGGACGTGGCTAATCTGGGGCTGATCCCAGACTTGAAAGTACGTTTGAAATTCAAAGTTCCTGATTTTGACAAATATAAAGGCACTACTTGTCCTAGGGTTCATTTGCATTCTTACTATTGTAAGATGTCCGCCTACTTAGATGATGAAAAATTGCTGATGCACTTTTTCCAGGACATCCTTTCTGGACCTTCTCTTGAATGGTACATGAGTTTAGAACTAGTAAATATCCGATGCTGGAGGGATTTGGCTGAGGCCTTCATTAAGCATTATCAGTATAACAATGACCTTGCACCAAACAGGGTCCAATTGCAAAATCTGTCTCAGAAGAATGGTGAATGCTTCAAAGAGTACGCCCAGAGGTGGCGTGAGCTGGCAGCTAGGGTGCAGTCTCCTGTGGTGGAAAGGGAGTTAATTGATATGTTTTTTTGCCATGCTACCGGGTGTATACTATGAGAAGCTGATCGGTAATATGTCGGGTAGCTTTTCTGATCTGATTATTATTGGGGAAAGGGTGGAGAACAAAATTAAGCTAGGAAAGATTCAAGCTGGTGAAGGGTCCTCAGCAGGAGGTGGAAATAGAAAGGTTTTTGGTAATAAAGAGCGTGAAGGAGAAACCAACGCAGTGTCCAGTTCCAGGGGAAGAAACAGAAATAAGCGGCAACGATATCATCAGCAGCAGCAGGTTGCAAGTATCACAATACCTGCGGTACCACAACAACAACATCAACAACCACAACAGAATATGCAGAATTACGCTCCGCGTAGATTTCAGGATCGGGGCAGGGTGGTAAATAGACAATTTGACGTGCCTCCGATGCCATATTCTCAATTACTCTAACACTTGTTACAGTTACAGTTGATACAAAAGAGAACTTTGGCTCCATTGACAGGTGATCCACCACCTGGTTATGACGCTAATGCTCGATGTGAATTTCATTCTGGTGCTCCGGGCCACAATATTGATAACTGTAAGGCGTTTAAGCGCAAAGTTTAGGATCTCATAGACAGTAAGGCCATAAATTTTTCTCACGGTGCGCCCAATGTCGTGCAGAACCCCATGCCTAATCATGGGGCAGTTGGGGTCAGTGCTATCCTTGAAGATGAGAGCTTGAATTTGACGTTGGATGTTGATGAGTTGAAGACGCTGCTGAGTTTTATAAAGAACAAGTTTTGAGGGGAGGGGTATTCCCAGGTTGTGATGAAGCTTGTGCTGAATGTTTGAGCCATCCCGAGGGATGTGAGAAGCTGAAAAACCATATTCAAAAGCTGATGAATGATGGGGTCTTGCAATTTGACAGAGTTGTTGAGGAAAAGACTGAGGAATTAGTGGTTGAAAAGAGTGATGGGGTTGCGACAATCTCGATTTTGTACAAGACTATTACTATTTCTGCGCCGCCTAGGCCGCCAACCATCATCATTACTAAAGTTGCTCCGATACCATATGAAAGTACTAAGGCGATTCCGTGGAATTATGAAGCCAAAGTATACTGCAACAGACAAAAGCAGGAGTTGAAAAGTTTACCGGTGGATTCTGGGGACAACCTAGTTGGGGCTGGTGGAATTACTCGGAGTGGAAAAGTATTTTTGTCACCTGAAGTGGTCGCTGATAAATCTGACAGAGGGAAAAGTAAAGTAGTGGGTTAAAGAGACTTCTCAAGCTGGTGGGAAGGATTCCTTGTTGAAGCAGGCGGAGGAGTTTATGCGCTTGATAAGAAAGAGTCATTACATGATTGTTGATGACTTACAGCAGACTTCGTCCAAGATATCCATTTTGTCCTTGTTGTCGTGTTTGGAAGCGCACAAGAATGCTTTGTTGAGAATCCTGAATATAGCTTATGTGCCATAGGAGATTTCTGTGAACCAACTCGAGGGAGTGGCAGCACATGTAAATGCAGGTAGTGAACCAACCCAAGAGGAAGAATCATAACTGTGCGTTGCACATATCTATTGAATGTCGAGGAGCTATTCGTCACACGTGTTTGTTGATACAGGGTCATCCTTGAACATACTTCTGAAGAAAGCGCTGATGAAGTTAGATACCCGGGGTATATTGTGTACGCTAAGTGACTTGGTAGTACGATCTTTTGATGGGACTCAGAGGTCAGTGTTCGGGGAGTTGACTTTGCCAATCCAGGTCGGTCCTGAGGTGTTTGATGTTGTGTTCTACATTATGGATATTCAGCCAGCTTATACCTGTCTGCTGAGACGTCCCTGGATACATTCGACAAGCGCCGTAACCTCTACGCTCCACCAAAAGTTGAAGTACATGATGGGTGGTAGTGTTGTCATTATTTGCAGGGAAGAAGATATGATGATTAGTCATTTATCTTCGTTCAAGTATGTCGAGGTCGACGGAGAAATCCATGAGACTTTGTGTCAGGCCTTTGAAACTGTGCAAATCAAGGACAAACCACCGGTTGTGAGCAAAGCGCCTGAAGTAGCCATGTCATCCTTCAAGGAAGCCCAGGCAGTGATGAAGGCTGGGGCATCACAAGGTTGGGGGCAAGTGCTGAACATCCCCAATAAGCAAGACAAATTCGGATGGGGATACAACCCATCTTCCTCCTCCTAGAGTGCACCGCATTATAAGGGGCCTGTCAAGTTTACCAGTGGTGGGGTAATCTTCGAGCAGATTAATGTCATATCTGATGATGACGGTGACAGCGACTGCGACATGGTTGTGTGGATTCGACAGTGCACTCCAGGACAAAGCCTAAACAACTGGTCTGTCGAAGAAATCATTCAAGTGACGACAGAAGAGTAATGATTTGTTTTTCTGATTATTGTATAGCCCTATGTTCTACCTGGAGCATAGCGGTATTTGTCTTCAGGGCCTAATTGTTTATGTTTGAACAATCTTTTTATCAATCAATCAAAGGGCGTTTTTTTTATGCATTCAAATTTTGTGATCCTTGTCTTTCCTGTTTTATTTTTAATAATAAAATGACAATGTGGTTTGTGCTTGTTTGCATATCATTTTATGCATTAAATCATCATCATTGCAGGTTTCGCATTGCAGATGACACAACTCCAGAGCCGTCTATGACTCGCTTTGACTTTGATAATCCGATATTTCAAGTTGAAGAAGAGATTGATGAAGATGAAGACTTGCCAGAAGAGCTAGCCAAACTTTTGAAACAGAAAGATAAAATCATTCTGCCTCATTAGGAGGAAATTGAGGTCGTCAACTTGGCTACCGAGGAGGTCAGAAGAGATGTTAGGATAGGGGTTGCATTGCAGAGTGATATCAAGTAAAGATTGGCTGAAATGCTCTGAGAGTATAGTGATATCTTTGCTTAGTCATACGAAGATATGCCCGGTCTTGACACATATATTGTGGTTCATTGCTTGCCTTTGCGTGAAGAGTGTCTTCCAGTCAAGCAGAAGCTTAGAAGGACTAGACCAAATATGGCTGTGAAAATTAAAGAAGAAGTCTAGAAGCAGTTGGACGCAGGATTTCTTGCTGTAACAACTTACCCTCCGTGGGTCGCTAACATCGTACCGGTACCAAAGAAAGACGGTAAGGTACGAATGTGCGTTGATTATAGAGATTTGAATAAAGCGATCCCGAAAGACGATTTCCCGTTCCCCACATTGGCGTATTGGTTGATAATACCGCTCAGTATTTCGTGTTTTCCTTCATGGACGGTTTTTTCGGATATAATCAGATTAAGATGGCACCAGAGGATATTGAGAAAACAACGTTCATTACATCGTGGGGGACTTTCTGTTATAAGGTAATGCCTTTTGGGTTGAAAAATGCAGGGGCAACCTATCAGCGGGCAATGGTCACTTTGTTTCATGATATGATTCATCATGAGATTGAGGTCTATGTTGATGACATGATAGCAAAGTCGCAAACAGAGGAGGAACATCTGGTAAACCTTATGAAGTTGTTCGAAAGGCTAAGGAAATTTAGACTGAGGTTGAATTCAAACAAGTGCACTTTTGGTGTCAGGTCCGGAAAGTTGTTGGGGTTCATTGTAAGTGAAAAAGGAATCGAGGTCGATCCTGCAAAGATAAAAGATATTCAAGATATGCCACCGCCGAAAACGGAGAAAGAGGTTTGTGGTTTCTTGGGTAGATTGAACTACATTTCTAGGTTCATATCTCATCTCACAACCACGTGTGAACCCATGTTCAATTTGTTAAAGAAAGATCAGGCGGTCGTCTGGAACAAAAATTTCCAAAGGGCATTTGATAAAATAAAAGAATATTTGCAGGAGCCTCCGATACTGATACCTCCAGTAGCTAGAAGACCATTGATCATGTATTTAACGGTTCTTGAGAACAGCATGGGTTGTGTTCTCGGTCAGTATGACAAGACTGGAAGAAAAGAGCATGCCATATACTACTTGAGTAAAAAGTTCACAACTTATGAGTCTAGGTACTCAATGTTGGAGAAAACGTGTTGCGCACTCGCCTGGGCTGCCAAACTCCTGAGACAGTATATGCTAAATCATACAACCATGTTGATTTCAAAGATGGATCTGATTAAATACGTCTTTGAAAAACAAGAAATTTCGAGGAGAATTTACAAATGGCAGATGGTTTTGACAGAGTATGATATTCAATACATTTCCCATAAAGCTATCAAGGGGAGTATTTTGTCAGAGTATCTTGCTGAACAACCGGTTGATGACTACCAACCTATGAAGTTTGAATTTCCTGTTGAAGACATCATGTTACTAAAGATGAAGGATTACGATGAGCCATTACTCAATGAAGGTCTGGAAAAGGGTTCCCAAAGGCAGATGATATTTGATGGTGCTGTTAACTCATACGGTAGTGGCATTGGGGCAATTATCATGACGCCTCATGGTTCTCATATCCCCTTCGCTGCCAGGTTGACATTTCCTTGTGTTAGTTCCATGACTCTATGATTGTCCATGGTTCTATGATTGGCTAAATTTTGGTAAAACATGGTTTTGCACTAATGTTAAGCAGGATGTCATTACCAATGTCATGACATTGCTGTCTGGCACAGCAGGAGCTGATGACAGTACTGCTGTCATGTGTTTTAAACAGGATGTCATTACCAATGTCACGACATCGCTGTCTGGTGCAGCAGGAGCTGATGACAGAACTGCTGTCATGTGTTTTAAACAGGATGTCATTACCAATGTCATGACATCGCTGTCTGGTACAGTAGGAGCTAGCAGGAGTTGATGACAAAACTGTTGTCATGGATGTCATACTGAATGTCATGACATTGTTGTCGGGTACAACAGGTGTTGCTGTTTTATCACTTGACAGAAGTGTTATGGATATACCTCATCAGTATGTGTAGGCCAAAGTGATTCATTAGGAACAAAGTGCAGATTTAATTGGTGTTCATAAAAAGGATCTTTGAGACTTTTTAAGAAACTATAATATGCTTGTTTCTACTGTTGTGAAGAAGATTCTGCAAGAGTGTTCAGCAGGGGGAGTTTGGTCAACTAAGAATAAAGTGTGTTGGATGTCATTAACAATGTTATGACATCAAACGTATGGCATCAGATAGCTGACATGCAGAGCAGGCATGTTGGTTTTCTGTTATAATGCATGAGTAAGCTCAGGCTAGATTTCAAGAAATCTGTTAGGGTTCCTTAAGTATCTCAGACGAGATTCTAGGTAGTGTTGAGCTTATCATGGAACGGCTATGACCTATTTGAAAGCTCCTTGAATTATGGAAATTAGTTTTACTTTGTTAAACCTAATGTTTGTTACTTGTGACCAGCCCAAGTTCAGTCTGCAGTACTATTTAAGGAGGAGCAGAAGCAAGGGAAATCAAGCACTCACAATAAGAAAAACTTGAGTGTAAAAGTAGGGTTTTGAGAGTCCGTGTGTGTGACTTTGTAAGTCACCCTTTGTATCTTTGGATGCATTGTGGTAGACATGTTTAGACTGTTAGGTCTTATCTGTGAGTGAAGAACTCTGTATTATGAAGTTAGGTCTTCACGTGTATGTTGTGTCTTAGGAATACTTGTACACCAAGTAATTGTCTGATTTCATTGGTTTAGTATTATTGAGCTGTTTAGTGTTCACTCAAAGCTTTTAAGCAAGAGTGTATTGTCCTTGATTGAAGCTGTAAAGAAAAATCAAGTATTGTGGCTTTGAAGAGTGTCTTCTAAAGTCTGTCATTTGTATTGAATTGTTTATCACTGCGGTGATTGAGGGGGAGTGAGTGGGAAACTCTGGTCTAGTGGTTTCTAGGCTGAAGTGTCATTGGGTAGGTCTTAAGTGAGGAGTGCAAACGATTTGTTTGACTCTGAATTAATTCTACTAATAGTGAATTTCCTCCCTGGCTTGATAGCCCCCAGATGTAGGTGAGGTTGCACTGAACTAGGTAAACAATTCATTGTGTTATTTATCTTTCAGCATTTACAATTCTGTACAATTTAAATGGTTAGATAAATAGTTCTATCAGTCTGCAGATGTCACAATAGAGGTCATGACATTGTTAATTCTTGAAGGAATTTAAAATGGTCATGGTTTGTCCTCGTCCTTGTTGAGCAGAGATCAATGTTCTTGGGACATATGAGATCTGCATACCAGAATTTCACCTTGCACTAATATGAATCCAAATACGAAGCATGCATTATGGGGTTGGAAGAAGCCATTGATATGAGGATCAAGAATCTAGATGTATATGGCGATTCAGCGCTAGTTGTCAATCAGATCAAAGGAAAATGGGAGACGCGACAGCCTAATCTGGTACCTTACATGAACTATGTTAGACGATGGCTCGGATCTAGAAGGGGGGTTGAATAGATCCCAATTAAAAATTGAGTTGGCGCTTACCAATTTAAATTTGGTTTTAAAAATATTTTTAAGTGCGGAAGCGGCCTTGGAAAAACACGTCTAAAACGAACCGTTATTGGAAGATCGGATATGGGTTAAGCTAACAGATATGATAATAAAAGAAGAGTAGATTCAATACACTAGTCACACTAATCAATTGATTTCACCACTAATTAGTAGTGCTAGTTCCAATGCTCAACACAACCCATAAAACAGAGCAAGTAAACTGAGTAAGTTTTGGTTCAGGCAATTTATCGAACACTTGGTGTCCGAAACACTCCAAGTGGATTTTGACTTAAGTAAGTAACTTTAAAATCCTTGTACAAGTGTTTATTGTACTCAAGTTTAAACAATACCAGTTACTTACTAAATTCAATGCTCGAATCAATAAAATTGCTTAAACTAAAATCACTTAATTTTTAAGCTGAAAATGAAAATACTGAAAAATAATGGAGACAAAGATTTGTTGAGGAAGTTCCCCCGCCGTCCTCGCTTCGGGGTACGTCTGCCTTCAATTCTAAAAATAGAATTGAGATGATTTATAATAGATATCACCCGTAGAGTTGTAGTAGTTTATACAAGAGTTGATAAGCAATAATACAAACAATCCCTATAGATGTTGATAATGCTTTCACTTCTTGCTCCTTGATTCGAGTTGAATCAAGACCTTCGATCGTTGTGAATTGACCTCCGATTCCAGCCCCTTTGTTGAATAACTTTCAGTTCTTTAAACCCTCGACCCGACAGATCTTAGACACCAACGAATCGAACCCGGAACTCCCTTCAACACTTCACAGCCCCAGCTACTAGATTGATGAAATCTTCCGTTTCTCAATCACCTTCGCACCGCTGAATGTTGGTAGACACGATTCGTACCAAAAACCCCCAAATTCGTAGAATCTTGGAGGGCAAAACCTTCAAGGTTTTATTCAAGAAAAACCTACCACAATTCTCCACCCGAACCGGATCTCCAATCAACGGATTCGAACCTTATCACCTTGAATGAGACACCAAACACTCCAAGAATGATTGTGTGTAGTTGCAGTGTTGTGTGTTGTTTGAGGATGAAGATGAAGACAAATGTAGGCACCTATTTGACTTTTCTTGTTTTCACAATTTACTCAAAATTCAATTGTTAATCAGTTAAAATGAACAAACTTCTATTTATAGTAATAAGCCAATTAACTAACACAACAGGATTTCAAACACAATGGAAAATACTTCATTAACTGTACCAACGCACGAACGGTCGACCATAGCAGGTCTATGCATCCATGCATGGCTTGTAGTTTTTAGCAATATAAAAAAAAACCAACAGTATGCGTCGACCATAGGTCGGCGTGCGCTGACCCGTGGGAAATGTGAAGTCTCCATGCGCCGACTGATGATCGACTCAAGGTTGCCATGCGCTGACCCGTGGGAAAGTGAACTATGTTATGCGCTGACTGGTGGTCGACTCATAGCTTCCATGCGCTGACCCGTGGGAAAGTGAACTAGGTTGTGCGCTGACTGGTGGTCGACTCATAGCTTCAAAATCTGCAAAAATGATATATTTGTTGTTTCGTGCATTTTGTCACGACTGAATATTTATCACTTGTATTGCCGATGATAATATACGAATTAAACAAATATAGGAAGGATATGATATGTTAAGTGTTGCAATTATCTTCTGGGTAGAGCTGACAACTCCGATTGGTCTGAGGTTGTACTTTGTCATCATCGAAACTTGAGAACATATGTTGTGTGACAGCTTGCCCTCACAAACTATACAAGGAGGCTGTTACCTTTCTTTGATCGGGTAGAGTTCCACCATGTGCCTAGAGCAGAGAATCAGATGGTGGATGCCTTAGCCACTTTATCCTCGATGTATAAGGTGAATTTTTGGAATGATGCTCCAAGAATAGTCATCTCTCGCCTTGATAGGCCGGCATTCATATTCGCCATTGAGGAAGCTTCTAACGGCAAGCCATGGTTTTATGACATCCAGAATCTCCTAAAGAACCAAGAATATCTGCCAGGGGCGTCGACCTAGGATAAGAAGACTCTGCGGAGATTAGCTGGGAACTTTTATCTGAACCAGGATGGTGTACTCTACAGGAGGAATTATGACTTGGTATTGCTAAGGTGCGTGGACAAAAAAGAAGCTAGCCTGCTTATAGGAGAGGTCCACGAAGGTGCCTTTGGTACACATGCCGGTGGGCATGCCATGTCTCGAAAGCTGTTACGAGCAAGGTATTATTGGTTGACTATGGAGTTAGATTTCTTCAAGTATGCAAAGAAGTGTCATAACTGCCAAATTTATGCTTGCAGGATACATGTGCCGTCGAGTCCGTTGAATGTCATGGCGTCACCTTGGCCCTTTTCCATGTGGGGCATTGACATGATTGGCAAGATTGAGCCCACCATATCTAATGGACATCGTTTCATCCTGGTAGCCATTGATTACTTCACCAAGTGGGTGGAAGCTGCTTCCTATGCTAATGTCACTAAGCAAGTGGTAGTCCGGTTTATCAAGAAGGACATCATCTATCATTACGGAGTGCCTGAAAGAATCATTACTGATAATGGTTCGAACTTGAATAATAAGATGATGAAGGAATTGTGCCAGAATTTCAAAATTGAGCATTACAACTCATCTCCCTATCGTCCGAAGACGAATGGCGCTGTTGAGGCAACCAACAAGAATATCAAGAAGATAATGCAGAAGATTATTGTAACCTATAAAGATTGGCATGAGATGTTGCCCTTCGTTTTACATGGATATCGAAATTTGGTACGTACCTCAACTGGGGCAACTCCTTTCTCGCTGGTGTATGGTATGGAAGTTGTCTTGCCATTAGAAGTCGAGATTCCCTCTTTGAGAGTCCTGGTCGATGTCAAGCTTGATGAGGCAGAATGGATAAGAAATAGATTGAACCAGCTTAGCCTGATGGATGAAAAGAGGCTAGTGTCTATTGCATATGGTCGGTTGTATCAGAGTCGGATGAAGAAATCTTTTGACAAGAAGGTGCGCCCTCGAAGCTTTAGGACGGGCGAGTTAGTATTGAAGAGGATTCTCCCTCCACAAACATATCACAAGGGCAAATGGACTCCCAACTATGAAGGTCCATATGTCGTACGAAAGGTTTTCTCAGGAGGAGCCTTGCTGTTTTCAACCATGGATGGTGAAGATTTCACATCCCCTGTGAATGAAGACACAATTAAAAAATACTTTGCTTAAAGAGACCCGCTGGAAAGAAAAAAGAATATCTAGGCAAAAATAGGGCATCCCGACGAACCATAAAAAGAATGGGTTCGGGAAAAAATTAGGGATAAAAAAGAAAAATATGTAAAACCGCAAAGTTGAAAACCTGAAAAGGCGACTTTGGGAAAAATGGGTATCCCGGTGAATTGAAAACCCACAAGGGCAATTCAGGAAAAAGTTAGGGATTTGAAAAGCAAATGACTGCGGTCTGTGTATTGATCTTCAGAGTATAGTGGAATGAGGGAGGACCTGAGGGCCGTTTATTCGAATCAATCTCTTCAGAGGACAAAGCATCGGGTAGAATCATCGAAGTAAGGTGAGTCATAGAGGGATCAGCTCATGGTGTTTGTCTGTGCCACATTGCCGACATTCTGTATATTTCTGTGCATTTCTATATTTATTTATTTATTTATTTTTGCACAGCTTCCGCTTTTCAGGGGTTGCATCTGTTGTAAGATCTGCCTATTTATAGGCCATTTGTCAATAAAACATATACTATTCAGTAATTTGTTGCTCTTGCTTTAATATTTACTATTTTGATAAAATTACGCATACATAAACTTACAGGCTTTGGCCGATAATCATTAAAACTTTGATTTATTCGAGCAATGTCATGGATGATGATCGAGGTAGTCGCCTTTGTGCAGGATATCTTGTTTGTTTGTTCATTTTTGCAGGGCTGTTACCCTTGGGGTACATTTCCAGAGGTGTATTCTGGTAAGATCACCGTCCCCATAGAAAAAGGCGTGTGGTAGAGACTCATTCATCCCCAGCAAGTGGAGGTTGTGCATCTCCATCCCTAGCAAGGGTGTGTTTCTACAGGAAAGGACACGAAGGTCGAGTGTGTACACCTCTCCGTGATAGATTTTTTGTATACACTCACTCCTCAGCAGTTCAGATTAAATTCTCCGGCAGCGTAGAAGGTACGCACCTACTCCTTAGCAATTCGAGATTAGATTTCTTCCCACCAGGCAGGTTTGGAACTGTTTTCCCAGCAGCGGAGCAAGTTCAGATTTTGGATTCTCCACAAGGTCTACGTATATGATCTAGTATCCTCTCAGAGTCTTAAGTGGTGATTCGTTCCCCAAGCAGAGGTCGAAGAGGTTTCCTCTCATTGGCTAATCCCTAGCGGAGTCAGCAGAGCAATTGTTCTTCCATGTAGAGTGAAGATACTCCCTGAGAATTTTTATCCTCAGCAGAGAGAGTGTGGTTGGATATCCCTAGCTGGGCAATCCCCGGTAGGTCAGATTTTTAATCTTTAATCGAGCAGGATTGTTCCCAGCAATGTGTTTTGTACCCTAGGAAGGCTTCGGTGTTCTAGGAGGCCGTTTAGGGCTGATTCCTCCGGTAAATTGAAGTTAATCTCAGTGGTTGATTGTTATCCCCAATAGATTCGTTGATTTCCCCAGCAGGTTAGACTTATCTCCAGTATTTGTTTGTCTTTCCCCGGCGGGTCATATATTCCCCAAGAGAGGTGTATCTTGGAAGGCCGTTCAAAGCATTTTCTCTCAGCAGGTTTTGATTTGACCTCTGGTAGGGTAGAGTTATTGTTTAGCATGTTGTGCTATTTCCCCAGTAGAGTGGATTTGTTCTCCCCAACCGAGTCGGGCGAGCCCTAGAAGAGGTGTATTCATGTAGGCCGTTTATGGCATTTTCCTCAACAGACTTGAGTTGATCCCCAGCAGGGTGAATTTTTGTTCTCGTCGGAGCAATGTTATTCAGGAAAGTTCTCTTTTAGAAGGCCATCCCGGGTTTATTTCTCAGCATAAGTTCAATCGTAATTGGCATGTTCCCTCTCCCCAGCGGAGTTGGCTTTGTCTCTTCAGCATTTATTTTGCTGATTCGATTCTGGTGCATTTTGCATTTGTGCATAGCATTCTCAGAAACGCGTAGCATTTCCATTTCGTATGGAGCATTACACCATATTTAAACATATGCATGTGAAACATAAGTCAAGTTGTTACCTCTTGTTTTTCAGGTGTATTTCCAGCTGATGGATAATCTTCTTTAGCCCGTACAGGTATCCAGACCGCGGAAAAAGATTCTTGATGAACATGCAAGTTATTCCTCATGATCTTAGCTTTCCAAAAAGTCCTAGAAGTCTTTCATATCATTTGTGGAACTCATGTTATGAAGCTTGCAAGGCAAGGGTATTTTGGGAAACTTTGATTATAGGTCATTTTGATTATGGGTCATTCTCATGCCTTTAAGTACTTCAAATGGAACTTCAACTAACATGAAAGGTGTCCCAAATGACTTCAATTTCATCATGAAGCTCAAGGTTGGTGTAAGTTATGCTTGGATATGAACATTGGTGAAGAAATTCAAGTGAAATTTGGATTTTTAAAGGTGAACTCAATTGAACAAGTTAAAGGTCTTTTTCATGCCATATTTTGATCCTATTTTGTTCACAATGTTCCAACAAGCAAAATGCACAAAGTTATATTGGTTTATGCTAGAAAAAACACGTGAGAATGAAGCTTACTTTCCAAAGAAGTTTTGCATCCAAACTTGTGAATGGAACCAAATCAAAAGCCCATTCTAATTCTAATTCTAATGCAAGATTCAAGTTGTCAGCTACAAGTCCATGCTAATTTCATGTGTGTACACAACCATATTCACGTGTGCATGAATCACTTGCCAATTTTGGGCATTTTCAAATTCAACCACAACAAGGCTTCATGGGCCTCCAATTCACTCACATATCCATCATATAAAAGCTCCAAGTTCATTTTGAGAGCTCACTTTTGCATTTTCGTGGAGGGAAGAGCAGAACCAGTTTTGAAATTCAAGAGAGAATTTGAAAATTGTAAACTCAGATCTAGATCAATTTAAGCCAAATTGAAGCAAGCACTCACTTCCTCAAGTTCATTGGAGTTGACCTGCATGTTTTGGAGCAAGCTTGACATCAATTGAACCACCAACGGAGTGTCTCAGTTAGGTAATATTCTCTTCCAAATTTCTCTCATGATTAGGCACTGAACCTAGGTCATTGTGGTCGCATCTGAAGCCCTACATCTTGTAGGCAATGTTTGTATGCTTAATTTCTATGTTTGATGAACTTTTCAGTTGAGCAAGATTGAGAAACTAACATCCTATTTATAAAAAAATAGCACAATAACCTAATGGGCTTTTTAACAATTACCCATTACAAGCTAACTTAGGGTACAAGTTAACTTAAACACTTGGGCTTACAAGCAAGGTCCAATCCAATATGCTAACAACCTAGCAATATTGACTAATGCATGTTAAAACAAACTTCGACTACAACACGCATTATCTTCAACATCAGCATGCGAACATACTTCGACCTCATGCTTAATTCTTATCGAACCAGAAGCTACCCTTCGACCATACTGGATTTTAATCCAATATCTCGCAGTATCTAACACTGTAGGGTCTTTGTCTCACTCTGTCCTCACTCTAAGATGTAGTGCTTAGTATTTGTAGTTCTTGCTTTGGAGAAGTTTATCATCACAATGTTATTTCTTAGGGTGTTAATTAATTTTCTCAAATTTTTATTTTCATTTTCTTTTATTTTTTCAATTTAATTGGAATTTCACAAGTGGAGGTATTTTTAATGGTTTCTTTTGTTGTTCATGTTTGTTCTTGCTTGAGTTTTGAACCATTTTTAATCACCTATGAATGAGGCATCTTCCTCATTTTGATGGTGAGTTGAAGTGCCTCTGAGGATGGTTTTGGTCAATGTTTGACTTGCTTTTGGTTGACTTTTATGTTCATTTGTTTGACCCTCGACAACCCTCCTTCATAATGGAGCACCCTAGTGGATCAACTCCTTTGGTGATGTTTTGAATGGACTTTGGTTGAGTTGCTTTGGCCTCTGGTTTCCAACATCTTTAAGAGCTTTGTGTATTTTATTTGGATTTATTTGAACTATTTTCCTATTTTTGGTGTGCCTTACAAGTCAAGATACTCCTAAGGATGGTTCAAACACACACTTGACCTAGTTTTGATGGGAAATGACCCTTGTGGATCTCATATGCTTCCAACTTTTTTGATTCAAATTTCTAACATGTTAAAGTGGCTGGTTGCAAACTTTTAGGACTTACAATTGCTTGGTTCATGTTGCAAGTTGCATTTTTTTAAGGCTTTCCATTTGATGTTGAATGTTGAAAGTGTTTAGAACTTAGGTTCTTTACCATGCCTTATCTTGCAATTTGCTTTGGCTTGCTTTCTTGTTTGGATTGCCTATACTATTCTCTTGTTCTCACTTCTATCCTAGGACCTTAGGGACTCATCCAAGTTGATTTGGTGCCTCTTGGTTGCACTTTGGGTTTGACTTGGATGAGAGGCCATTTTGAGAACTTCTTTTGTTCTTTTCTTGCATGATCATGGTGAGGCCTTTGGTTGAGTTTCATTTTGTGTTGCTTGCTGCCCAAGCCTTATCTTCCATCCTCATCTTGATCATGTCTTCTCTTCTTGATTGTTTTTTTTTCCTTGGTTAGTGATTGATATACAAGTGGTTGTAGGAATCCTATTTCTCCCACTTCTTCTCACTTTTGTCTTGAACTTGTTTAAGTTCTTTGGTTTGCTTTATTTTCTTGTTTGCATCTCTTGCTTGCATTCTTGAGGTTGATATGTGCTTGTGGTGGCTACTGCCCCACACTTTGTTCCTCCCTCTTTCTTCATCTTTGTTTTGCATTGCATGTTTGCATCTTCTTTCTTATTTCACTTATGCTTTCTTTTTCTTTCTTCTTTGCCATGTTCCCTTAGAACCTCTAATCTTGTTCAAGATGAATTATTATAGACATTAGGTTTGAACCCATGCATGATAACATTAGGATAGCTTTTCCTTTTCATCCCAATCATAGGTGTACTTTGCATGATAACATTAGGTTGAGTTTAGTCTCCCTGTTAGTGTTTCTTTCTCTTCTAATCTCAAAACACTTTTAAAACACTTAATAATGGATAATGAGTGTTATACGCTATGAGCCTTAAGCATTTGGGAAATGATGATTGGGGGCCTCATCTCATTTGTCTAGAGTGTTTAGCGTATGTCCTTTGGACGATATGCGACACATTCGCCCCTAAGTCATAGTCTTTAGTGCAACATGAATTAAAAACAAAGTTCAATTTACTTCTTTCTTAAAAGACTCTAAAATAAACACCAAATATTTTTATCCTTCGGGATTAATGGAAGACTTTTTCATGAGGAGAGTTTTGTTAAATCTTGGTTCTACCGCAAACAGGTAACACCTAAGTCTCCAATGGTCGAGCTGCATACACCTAACTGCTAGAACTAAGTTTTAACCCTACTCGGGTAAAACACTTGAACCAACCTGTGGTCGTGTTAGCCCGAACTACGTTTTCTCTGATTTCTCGTACCAAACAAGGATACGTAGGCGCAAGACGGAGATGTCTTGGCGAGCAACCTTCCCCACCTTCACCCGTAGTTTTCTGAACTACATTGACTATGACTTTCCCATTGCACGAGGGAATACGTAGGCATAGAGCGGAGGTTCTCTATCGGGTCTGTTTTCTTTCTTTTGCCTCTGTGGCCTGTAGCTTAGATAGATAAACACCCTTTAGATAAATAACAAGTGTGGATCCCGTTGAGTACAACGGACGTGAGGGGTGCTAATACCTTCCCCTGGCGTAACTGACTCCTGAACCCAAGATTTGGTTGCGATGACCTGTCTTCTCCATTTTTCGTAGGTTTTCTCTGATTGTTTCCTTTCCCTCTTTTGGGATAAATAACGAACGGTGGCGACTCTTCTATCCTTGCTGGCCCCTCTTCGCAGCAATGCGACAGATACCAACATCGTTGAACATCACTTGCCACTCAAGCCTGAATGTCCTCTTGTCAAGCAGAAGCTCAGAAGGACCATGCCCGACACGACACTTAAAATCAGAGAAGAGGTAAAGAAACAGTTTGACGCTGGGTTCCTAGCCACTTCCGAATATCCTGAATGGATCGCCAACATCGTCCCAGTTCCAAAGAAAGATGGGAAGGTCCAAATGTGTGTGGATTATCGAGATATTAATAAGGAAATACCAAAAGATGATTTCCATCTGCCCCATATTGAAGTTTTGATAGACAACAATACACAGTTCTCTATCTTTTCTTTCATGGACGGTTTCTCAAGATATAATCAAATCAAGATGTCCCCAGCCGATATGGAGAAGATTACTTTCATCGTGTAATGGGGTACATATTGCTACAAAGTCATGCCATTTGGTTTGAAAAATGCAGAGGCAACATACCGACATGCCATGACAACCCTCTTTTATGGTATGATCCATAAAGAGATTGAGGTTTATGTGGATGATATGATTTCCAAATCCAAAACTGAAGATGATCATTTGGACCATCTGAAGAAGCTATTTGACAGACTCCTCAAATTCAAGTTACGGTTGAATCCAGCAAAGTGCACCTTTGGAGTTCGATCGGGCAAACTTTTGGGCTTTATCGTAAGTCAGAAGGGCATTAAAGTTGATCATGATAAGGTTCGGGCAATTCAGAACATGCCACCTCCCAAAATAGAAAAAGAAGTCCATGGTTTTCTGGGCTGACTTAATTACATTTCCAGATTAATCTCTCATATGACGGCTACCTGCAAACCAATATTCAAATTGCTAAGAAAAAATCAATCGGTTAAATGGAACAATGATTATCCATAAGCTTTTGACAAAAATAAAAAAGTATTTGCAAGAACGACCGATATTAGTACCTTCGGTTCTGGGTAGGCCTTTAATCATGTATCTTACTATTCTTGATGAATCAATGGGATGTGTATTAGGTCAGCATGACGACACTAGCAGAAAAGAACATGTAATTTGTTATTTGAGCAAGAAGTTCAATGATTGTGAGACCATATACTCACTATTGGAGAAAACTTGTTGTGTATGACTTGGGCTGCTCGACTGTTGAGACAATACATATTTGCCATACTACTTTGTTGATATCCAAGATGGATTCGGTAAAGTACATTTTCGAAAAGCCTGCTGTCTCTAGATGAATTGCTCGGTGGAAAATGATGCTGACTGAGTATGACATCCAACATGTTACCCAGAAATCAATAAAAGGGAGCGTCTTGTCTGACTACCTTGCTCATCAATCTATGGGGGGTTACCAACAAATGAGGTTTGACTTTCCCGATAAGGATGTTCTGTTCATCATAGATTATGAAACTCCAGACTCTGACATAGTACAAGAACCAGGTGCATGATGGATGCTCGTGTTCGATGGTGCTGCCAATGTCAAAGGTCATGGAATTGGTGTTATTCTCATATCTCCGGCATGTTTTCATCTTCCTTTTACCTCCAGACTATGCTTTGAATGCACCAACAATATGGTTGAATACGAATCATGCATCTACAGTATTGAAGCGACAATTGACATTAGAATCAAATTTCTTGAGTGTACGAAGATTCTGCTTTGGTGATTAGCCAGAGGAAACTTCACGACTTGGGATTCCAAGCTAGTTCTGTACCAAAAGCACATCGCAAAATTTATTTCCTACTTTGATGAGATCTCTTTTCATCATATTTCTAGGGAAGAAAATCAACTAGCTGATGCTCCTGCCACCCTGGCATCTACGTTCAAAGTCAAATGGAAGAATGAAGCTCCTTCTATCCGCATTGATCATTTGAACAAACCAACACACTGTTTAGAAATCGAGGACGAGCCTGATGACAAACCTTGGTACTACGACATCAAAAGATATCTGAAAAAACAGGAATATCCCAAGGATATTACTATCACTGACAAGAAGGCTCTCAAACGGCTCTACGCCAAGTTCTTTTCGAGTGATAATGTACGATACAAGAGGAATTATAATTCTGTGTTGCTCAGATGCATGGATATACATGAAGCAAACACAATTATAATGTCCATACATGAAGGTTGTGAGGATGTACATGCCAATGGTCCTGCCATGGCTAAAAAGATCCTTCGAGCTGGGTGTTACTAGACAACAATGGAGGTAGATAATTACAAATTTGCCAAAAGATGTTACAAGTGCCAAATCTATGGTGACAAGATCCATGTGCCACGAAATCCATTGAATGTTCTGACTTCACCTTGGCCCTTCTCTATGTGGGGTATTGATATGATTGGAATGATCGAGCCGAAGGCTTCCAACGATCATCGCTTCATTCTACTTACTATCGATTATTTCACCAAGTGGGTTGAAGCTGCTTCTTATGTAAATGTCACACGCCAAGTGGTCGCCAGATTCATCAAGAAAGAAATACTATGTCTCTATGGTATTCCTAGCAACATTATCACTGACAATGCAAGCAATTTGAATAACAAGATGATGAAAGAGTTATGTCAAGAATTTAAGATCGAGCACCATAACTCTTCACCATATCGGCCTAAGATGAATGGTGTCGTTGAAGCAGTAAACAAAAACATCAAGAGGGTTGTCCAGAAGATGGTTAGGACTTTCAAGGATTGGCATGAAATGCTTCCCTTCGCATTGCATGGCTATGGAACTTCAGTTCGTACTTCTACTAGGGAAACTCCGTATTTGCTTGTGTATAATATGGAGGTTGTTCTACCCATCAAAGTTGAAACTCCTTCACTCAGAGTCATAATGGAGGAAGGTCTTGATGAAGCTGAATGGGTTCAATCTAGATACAACCAGCTGAATCTCATTGAAGAGAAGCGCTTGACAGTCGTGTGCCATAGTCAATTGTATCAGAAACGTCTCAAGTAAGCTTTTAACAAGAAAGTTCTCCCTTGAGCGTTCCATGCAGGCGAACTTGTGCTCAAGAGATATTCTTCTGTTCATTTGGATCCATGCGGCAAGTGGACTCCCAATTACGAAGGACCTTTTGTTTTTAAGAAAACCTTCTCAGGCGGAGCCCTGATCCTCACCACCATGGATGAGGAGGAGTTTCCACATCCTGTGAACTCCGATACAGTAAAAAAATATTATTCCTAAAAAAAAATAATGATGAATAAATAGCCCGCTAGATTGGCATCCGCAAGGGCAATCTAGGCAAAAATGGGTTTCCCGATGGACCACAAAAATAAATGTCCATGTGTTGTACCCCAAAATTTGACCAACCTTTTCTTCCTAACTTGGCTTATGTTTCATTTCATTTTTTTGCATTTTCATTTGCATAGCATTGGTCTTAACAAGGGATCAAGAGGCTGTTGTGCCACTCAAGAGGAGAGTCTCTTTGGTTTCAAGCTCAAGAAAGAGCGTTTGTGCAAGCCATCAAGTGTTTATCATTATCATGGAAGGTTCAAAGCTCTTTGAAATGAGAGATTGATGTGTGGATGTTGTCTCCTATCTTGGGGATCATTAGAGGATCATCAGAGGGATTCATGAGGTCTCTATCTTGGAGTAGACATGGCGCAAAAGCTCATGGAGTATCTTAGGGGTAATTTTGGAGCTTGTGCAATCATTCAATTCATTTGCAGGAGCCATAGTCAAAAGATATGGACTAGGGTTTCATTTGGTCAACCCAAAGTCAATTGTGGACTTGAGAAGGTTCAAGACTTGGATCTAAGTCATTGAGGCCATGGGAAGTTATCTTAGTGTAATTGGGATGTCATTTTAAGATCAAATCAAGAGGAATCAAGGGTTCAATAAGTTACTAAATGAGGGTTTCAGATGATTTCAGTGTAAAATCCCCCTTCTTTAGTGCCTAACTTCAATGACATTTTTCATATGATGCAAGCTCAATATCTTTTTCATAAAAACATGAGACTTGTAGAGAATGTTATTATATTTATTTTGAGTATAATAACTCATCCATTGAGTTTGTACATCTCAAGTTATGATGCCAACAAGTTAGGGTCCTCAGATGAATAGAATTTTGGTCAACTTAAAGTCAATCCATTTCCAAGGCATTTTTGACTTAGAAGCATGTTTGTCCTCAACAACAAGTGAACATGATAGATGTTCCTCATGGTCTTATCTTTCCAAAAAGTCCTAGAAGTCCTCATTCTCATGTGTGGAGCTCAAGTTATGGTCTTAACAAGTCAAGGGTATTTTTTGGAAGGTTCATTATAGGTCATTTGTTTCAATGGTCTTTTTCATGAATATATAGGCCTCAAATCCAATTTTGACCAACATGAAACTTGTGCTTAAGGGTCTTAACTTCACAATGTACTCAAAATACATGGATTTTGGTGCATTATGTGATCATGTGGATCATTTTAAAGGTGAAATGTTGACTTTTGGTCATGGTTCAAGTATCTTACGTTACATGACATAAAAGAGGTTTACCACAAATGGACCAACAAGAATGCCATTTATATGCCCCATTTTCAAATTTCTTACTCAAAAAGTAATGAATTCAAACATGGTATATGAGAGGTTTACAAAGCCAAAGCCAATTCATTTCATTTATGCACCTCATGAACTTCATTTTGATGACCCATTGTTGTGTAAAACGTACCAAACTCGTGTGCATGAGGAAATGTATTATTTTTGGCATTTTTTGAAATATCACCAAAGAAGTATTATGGGCCTGCATGGAGCCATCAAAGCCCACATATATAAGTTCAGAAGCTTTCCCTAGTCATCAGAATACAAGGTTGCTGCGTGAGAGAGTTCATATATCTAAAAAATTCTCCAAAGTTTTCCATCTTCGATTCAACAGTTTCAGAGTGAATTTCTTAAAAATTTTTCTTGAATCTTCTTCATCATAGACTGAGGAACAAATTGGAGGCAAGAGGGTGAAGTTTGTAAGCTTTGAAAGAGCCAACGAAGCTGCTTCGTTCAGTAAGTTTCCACTTCTAATATCTTTCATTCTAGGCATATTTCTAGGTCCATACCGGGTGCATCTGAAGCCCTACCCTTGGTAGGCCATGTTTGAATCCTTTAATGGCATGTATGTTAGAGTTTCAGCATGTGTATTCAAAAATTCATGTCTTCGATTCTCATTATCCATGAACCTTTTTGATAAATGATGGTTAGATTTGGAATCCTTGTGAGCTCAGCTTTCTTTTGATATAAGATTTGGCCATTTTTATTGAGTTTTGAACCTTGAGCTCCGGCGAGTCGGCCGGAGAAGACGACCGAAGCCCTAGCTCCGGCGTCTGGTTCATTATCAGGCCAAGCTGACTCACATTTCCTTTGAGCATTGGACTTGCTTGCTTGTCATGTTTTAATTTGGTTAACGTGTGCCACGCGTGCGTTGAAATCCAACTGGATTAATGAAACACATCGTTTCATTTAGTGAACTGAATTTGGGTTAGATGGGCTTAGATTTCTTTCGATGCCCTCCACTTCACTTGGCCCAGACACACTTTGCCTTGGATTCAGTTCAATGTGGTTTTGCTAATACACCTCCCATGGTTTCTCTTTTATTTCATTTTTAATTATTTAAAATAGCTCGAATCATCCAAAAATTTCCCAAAAAATATTTTCTTATACTTTGGAGTCTTATTTAATTTTCCATAATTTGTATTCTGTTTTTATTTTTATTTGCCATTTTATTTTTATTTTCTAAGTAAAAGTGTTTTTTTGATGTTGTCTTCATTTGATCATGATTGTTTGGACTTCAAATCCTTATCCCCTATGATCATGGCTTCTCCCTCACTTAGTGAGGGATTTAGGCATCTTTGAGGGTGATTTTGAATGGTCATTGATCATTTTTATGTTGATTTTGAGTTGACTTTTAGTGCCCCTCGATTTATGCTCGATAAGGTGGAGCACCCTTGATAATTAATTTATTTGGTGATGCCTTGAGATGAGTTTGACCTTGAAACTTTGGCTTATGTTTTCACATAGACTTGGTTACTTTGTGATTTTTATTTGGGATTTATTGAACATTTTTCCTATTTTTGATGGAGCTTGCAAGTCAAGTCATCTTAGGAGAGGTTCATACAAACTAGTTTGACCTAGTTCCTTTGGGAAATTCTTCTTATGGATCTCATATGCACCCTATGAGTCTTTATGCTTGTTTATGACATGATTAAGGTGTTGGTCCTTATTTTTTAGGTCATACACTTGTGTAACTTGTTTCACAAGTTACCTAGAAGTCATGTCATTCCACTTGGTTTTAAGTGTTGAATTGGTGAGGGAACTTTGATTCTTTCACTTGCCATGACTTTGTTCATGTTTGTGTCTTGTTTCCCATCTTTTTTTAAGACTTTATTCTTATGTTTTCACTTCTTCCCCTTAGGCTTTGGCTCTTATTCAAGATGATTTAGTGTTCACATCCACACTTTGAGTTTGTCTTGGATAATTGGCCACTTTCTTGCACTTGTTTGCTTGTCCCTTTTGCATGATCAATTTGAATTATTTGGTTGAGATAATTCTCATGTGCTTGATGCCCAAGCTTCTTTCTCCCATCTTCTCTTTGATCATGGCCTTTTGGTTTTGCTTTGTGCTTAGTCTTTGTGTAGGTGATGGATGTTTGAATGGTTGTAGGAGTTGTTGCTTCTCCCATTTCATCTCACTCTTTTTGACTTGTTTAAGTCAACTTGTTTTAATCATTTGTTTTTTATTGCATCATTTGTTTCTCACATATCATTTTTGCATCTTTACATATCATGATTGCATTTTCTTTGACTTGTTTAAGTCAACTTCTTCTCATTTCTCATTTCATCTGTGATTGAATTATCTGTTGTTTACTTGGTCTTTTGCCATGATCCCTTAGGATTCCTAGTCCCTCTGTTTAAGATGGGAGTAGGAGAGACATCAGGTGTGCGTACTTTGATGACGAGAAGTTGCTGATGCATTTCTTTCAGGATAGTCTGTCTGTTCCGTCCTTGGAGTGGTATATAGGTTTGGAGTCGGTCAATATTAGAAGTTGGAGAGACTTGGTAGAGGCTTTCGTCAGACACTATCAATATAACAGTGATCTGGCGCCTAACCGTGTGCAGTTGCAGAACCTGTTGCAACAGAATATTGAGGGGCTTAAAGAGTACGCCTAGAGGTGGCGCGAGCTTGCTGCAAGGGTTCAACCTCCCATGGTGGAGAGGGAACTCATTGACCTGTTTGTAGCTACACTGCCTAGTGTGTACTACGAGAAGTTGGTTGGGAATATGTCTGGTAGCGTTTCAAATTTAATCATCACTAGTGAACGAGTTGAAAATGGGATTAAGCTGGGAAAGATCCAAGCGGGAGAGGGGTCCTCATCTGGAGGAGGTAGAAAGAATTTTGGTAATAATAAGAGGGAAGGAGTAACGAACGCGGTCTCAGGGTACATGAATAATAACAAAAACAGAAACAAAAATCAATAGTGTCATCAGCAACAACCTCAGATTGCGAGTATTGCTATTCCAGCAGTGCAACCTCAACAACAATAACATCCACAACAACAGCAGCAGCTGCAGAATTACGCATCGCGACCGTTTCAAGACCGTGGGAGGGTAATGAATACACAATTTGATGTACCACCAATGCCATACTTACAGCTCTTACAACACTTGTTGCAGCTTCAGTTTGTCCAGAAAAGGACAATGGCACCTCTGACTGGCGCACCACCCCTAGGGTATGACGCGAACGCCAGATGTGACTTTCACTCAGGTGCTCCCGGCCATCATATAGACAACTATAAAAATTTTAAACATAAGGTTCAGGACCTTATAGATAGTAAGGCAACCAATTTTACAAATGATGCGCCTAATGTTGTGCAAAATCCTATGCCTAACCATGGAGCGGCTGGGGTAAATGCTATTGTAGGTGAAGAGAGTTTGAATTTGGTGACCAATGTTGAAGAGCTGAAAACTCCTTTGAATCTTGTTAAGAATAGGCTATTGAAGGGTAGGGTGTTTCCAGGCTGTATTGAAAACTGTGAAGGTTATTTGGCTCATCCTGAGGGATGTGAGGACTTGAAAAATCATGTGCAAAGATTAATGAATGAAGGTGCGCTACAATTTAATAGAATTGGTGAAAAGAAAGATGAGAAGGTGATTGGTCAAGAGCAGGATGAGGTTGCCACAATCTCAAGATTATAAGATTGTGGACCATCTACAACAAACCCCGTCAAAAATATCAATTTTATTATTATTATTATGCTCTGAGGCACATCAGAATGACCTTCTGAGGATTCTAAACACTGCGTATGTGCCACAAGAGATATCAGTGAACCAACTAGAAGGAGTGGTGGCATATGTGAATGCTTGAAATGGATTAGGATTTACTGATCTGGACTTGACACCTAAAGGGAGAAACCACAATCACGCCCTGCATATTTCCATTGAGTGCAGAGGGGATGTATTATCTCATGTTCTGGTGGATATTGTGTCTTCACTTAATGTGTTGCCTAAAAAGACTTTGATGAAGCTTGACACCAAAGTGTCGCATCGCTGTGAAGAGGGGCCAGCAAAGACAAAAGAGTCACCATCGTTCATTATTTATCCCAACATAGGGAAAGGAAACGATCAGAGAAAACCTAACAAAAATGGGAGAAGACAGGTCATCGCAACCATATCTCGGGTTCGAGAGTCGGTTACGCAAGGGGAAGGTGTTAGCACCCCTCACGTCCATCGCACTCGATGGGATCCACGCTTTGTTGTCTATCTAAAAGAGTGTTTACTATCTAAGCTACGGCTCAGGGACAAAAGAAAAAAAAGAGACTTGATAGAGAATCTCCGCTCAATGCCTACGTATTCTCTCGTGCAATGGGAAAGTCAGAGTCAGCGTAGTTTGGCTAACTACGGGTGAAAAGGGGGGGGGGAAGGTTGCTCGCCAAGACATCGCCGTCTTGTGCCTACGTATCCTCATCTGGTACGAGAAATCAGAGCAAATGTAGTTCGGGCCAACAAGAACACGGGTTGGTTCAAAATGTTTTAGGCCCAAGTAAGGTTAAAACTTAGTTCTAGCTGTTAGGTGTATGCAGCTCGACCATTGGAGACTTAGGCGTTACCTATTTGCGGTAGAACCAAGAGTTAAAAATAATCTCCTTATGAAAAAGGTTTTCTAAATTAAGATCACGGAGGATAAAAAAGATTTGAAGTTTGTTTTTGTGGTTTTTAGAGAAGAAGTGCATTGATTATTGTTTGTAATTCATGTTGCACTAAAGACTATGACCTAGGAGCGAATGCGTCGCATATCGTCCAAAGGACATACGCTAAACACTCTAGATGATTGAGAGGAGGACCCCCAATCACCATTTACCAAGTACTTAAGGCTCGTAACATACAACAATCCTTAACCTTTATTAGATGTTTTGAGAAAGTTTGAAGATGAGAAGAGAGAGACACACTAAAGGGAGACTAAGACTCAACCTAAAGTTATCATACAAAGTGCACCTATGATTGGGATAAAAGTGAATGATACCTAATGTTATCATGCATGGGTTCAAGCCTAAGGTCTATCATAATCTATCTTAAACAAGAGAGATTATAGGTCCTAAAGGAACATGGCAAAGAAGAGAGAAGAAGAAAGCATAAGAAAAATGCAAGTATGCAAACATGTAATGCACAAATAGAATGAAAGTGAGGGAGGAAAAAAGTGTGGGGAAGTAACCTCCACAAGCACATGTCAACCTCAAGCATGCATATGAGATATGCAAAGAAGAAGGAGGAAAGAATGCACACAAAAGATATCAAACAAGTGAACAAAAGTGGGATGAAATGGGAGAAGGAATCCTACAACAATTTGTCATCAACCACAATGTCCAAAGGCAAACCAACAAGAGATGAAGATACAACACAAAGTGAGGATGGGAGATGAGATGAGGACAACAAGGAACTCATAAAGATCACTCAACCAAAAGCATCACCAAGATTATGCAAACAAAAGCACATAAGAGTTCTCAAAGTATCACCATTTATGACATGTTCCAAGTACCTCCAAAGGAGAGACTAAACCATCTTGTCGCAACTGCGAAAAACACCCGGCGGAAAACAGAAGAGTCGCCACCTTTCGTTATTTATCCCAATGAGAGGGAAAGGAAACGATTGGAGAAACCTGACGAAAAAGGGAAAGACAAGGTCATCACAACCAAGTCCTGGATTCAGGAGTCGGTTACGCAAGAGGAAGGTATTAGCACCCCTCACATCCGTCGTACTAGACGAGATCCATGCTTGTTGTCTATCTAAGGTTGTGTTTAAACTATCTATGCTACAGGCTTACAAGACAAAAAGAAAAGAAAAGAGACTCGGCAGAGCATCGCCGCTCTGTGCCTACGTATTCCCTCGTGCAATGGGAAAGTCAGAGTCAACTTAGTTCGGCTAACTACGGGAGAGAAGGGGGGAAGGTTGCTAGCCAAGACATCACGCCTTGTGCCTACGTACTTTCATCTAGTATGAAAGATCAGAGCAAACGTAGTTCGGGCGGACACGAAACCACAAGTTGATTAAGTGTTTTAACTGAGTAGGGTTAAACCTCCGTTCCAGCAGTTAGGGACTAATCCTATTTGCGGTAGATCCGAAGCTTAACAACACTCTTTTCTGAAAAAAGTTCCGATTAATCCCGAAGGAAAAAGGTTTGAATTTTTTTTGTGTTTTTTAGTGAAGTGAATTAATTCAGTTTGTGATTCACGTTGCACTAAAGACTATGACATGAAAGTGAATCTGTCGTATATCGCCCCCAAACGGGACGCATACTAAACACTGTAGATAAGCGAGAGGAGACCCCTCACTCATTATTCCTCATGTAGCTTAAGGCACGTAGCGCGCAACGTTTATCGCCTTTATTAGATGAGTTAGCATGATTTGGAGATGAGAAGAGAGTCGCACAGAAGGTATAAGGGAAACTCGGCCCTAACATCGTCATGCAAAGTGATCCTAAAGTTTGGATGAAAAGGGGAAACATCTACCCTAATGTTAGCATACTTGGATTGAGCACCTAATGTCTCTCCTACTCCCATCCTAAACGGAGGGACTAGGAATCCTATGGGGATCATGGAAAAAAGCACAAGAAGAACAAAGGAAGGATCAATCACAAGTAGAAAATGCAAACATGAAAATGCACATCTAGAATGGTGGGAGGGAGGAAAAAATGTGTGGGGAAGCAGCCACCACAAGCGCATCTCGACCTTAACAGTGATGCAAGAATGATGCAAACATGTGGAGAAAACAAGAGATGAAAGCGAATGAACATGCAAACAGATGATCAATTCGAACCATATACACAAGCATGCAAACAATTGAAAGATGATCATACATGTCAACAAAATCATGATTAATCAACCACAAACAGTGACAATTATCCCAAAACCATTCAATCCTAATGCATCACACTGATCTATGATGATTTGAATCGAACCGGTATGCAAACATGCACGCAAAACAACAAATATGGCATTCTGGCACAGTGTTAATCGGTTAACCCCTGGGGTTAATCGGTTAACACCTTAAAAAGTTTAAAAATTCTAAAGTTTTGAACAGGTTAATCGGTTAACCCTATGTGTTAACCGATTAACACTGTTAACGTTTGAAATTTTTTTGAAATTTTGAATTTGTTAACCGGTTAACCATATAGGTTAACCGGTTAACACTGCATCAGAAGCCAAAAACAGCAGCAGAAAATCACTTCTAGCACATAAACAACTTATCCAAGGTTCCAACAGATAAACTTATCAAATAAGCACGAATTTATCAATAGAAAACAGAGGTCCAACAACATGGATACACAATTACACAAAAACATCACAAATTGAACGGATCAAAATCAACAAAATTCAATCGAATATGAAGATTAACATGATAAGCTCAAAAAAAAACGGATCAAGAATTCCAACCTTCGAAGTGGAGATTTGCTTCGGTGAGTGTTGATCAACTGAATTTGAGCAGATCAAATGTTAGAAATCCGGAAAACTTCAAGATCCACAATAATTGTTGTTGTATGAATGAAGATCCACCAAATTTGAGTCAAAAAGCTCCAAATAACCACTTCTAGATCCAACTCCAGATTCAGATCCAAGCTTGTAAGAAAATTGAAGATGAGAATTGATTCAATGGTGATGGTAAATGGAGGTTTATGCTCAAGAATCCATTGATTCCAATGAAAAAGAGCTTTGAGTGAGTTTTGGAAATGGAGAAGTTGAGAGAATTTGAGAGAGAATTCTGATCAATTCTGAAAAATGAATGTGAGAAATGAAAATTGGATGGCTTGCTTTGGATTAAATCACTTAAATATGACTTAGGTTTGGGTTCCAAAGCAAGGATTGGAATTTGGGTTGGAAATCAAGGCTTGGAATGTGGAATGGGATTTTGGAGAGAAATCTGAAATTTAAAGGTGTTCTAGATCCTTCCCAAGTGAACATTTGAATTTCAAAGTGATCAAAATTGGACCCCAAGTGCATTTGGCTTGCAAAATCACGTACAGGGCAAAATCTGCTATGGTTAACCGGTTAACCATCTGTGTTAACTGGTTAACACTGTTAAAATTTCCAATCTGGGTTGATTCTCCAATGGTTAATCGGTTAAACATATGTGTTAACCTATTAACACCTTTAAAAATTTGAATTTTGCGCCTTTTGATGGGAAATCTGTCCATTTGCCCTGTTTCAACTGTCTGGAGCTCTGTTTAGCTGCTGAACCTCATTTTTGAACGTTATCACTAGGAAGATACTTGCTATGAGCCTGAGTGCTGCTTTCTGATATGAAATTAACCTGCAAAATAAAATCGGTCGCCTGACCGCTGGACAAAATAAATGCCCGAAGCTCTTGATGCTCACTGTTCGCTGTTCTGTCTTTTGCTCCGAAATGAACTTGAGCCACAGGAACGCCTTGATCCCATGCCTCGAGAACAAATGCCATAATATGCGAAAAATGCAAAATGCAAAGAAACAAAAGCCAGTTACGGTTAAAACGAAAGGCAAATTTTGGGGTGTTACACATATCAAATGGGATCCAAAAGTCATTGGACAGAAGTAAAGATGAGAGGAGAGAGTACATAAACCAAAGAAGGAAAAGCACAAAATAGAATGCAAGAATAGGCATGGAGAAAGACCTAGGTCTTGAGCACATTCAACACTTGAACTTCAAGTGGAAAGCCTAAAAAGAAATGCAAATCTCAACAAGCAACGAACACGTTTATGACCTAAAAATGAGAATTAAAATACCTCAACATGTTAGAAGTATGAATCAACAAGAATTGAGAGCTCAAGGGATCCATAGAAGTCATTTCCCATTCAAACTAGGTCAAGTGTTTGTATGAACCTCCCATAGAAGTAACTTGACTTGCAAGTTACCTCAAAAATAGGAAAAAATCTCAAATAATCTGAAATAAAATCTCAAATTCTCATCAAAGAGTTGGCAGCCAGAGGCCAAAAGATCACAACCAAAGTCACTTCAAAGCATTATCAAAGAATTTGATTCACAAGGATGCTCCACTTTGAAAGAGGGTTGTCTAGGGTCAACAAAAATGAAGTCAAAGTCAAACCAAAAATGGTCAAATGAGGGGAAAATTCATCCGCAAAGATCCTTTAACTCATTATTGAAATGAGAAAATAATCTTATTCACTGGAGAAAAAATATTGGATCAAGAACAAGGCATGAACAATAAAGGAGCAAGAAATAATTCAATTAAAACACCTCCAAAAAATAAATTCCTTTTTAATGGAAAAAAGAACCAAAAATGAAAATAAAAATTTCCAAAAATTGAATGACATCTCAATGTGTCTTGAGAATATTTTTGTGGAATTTTATTATTATTGGAGGTATTTTAAAATGAATTAAATCTAAACAGAAAAAAAACAAAAAAAAAAAACAATCAAAAAAGATCCAGCGGTGCAGATAGCAAGTATTACAGGCAAATACATTGGGCCTCACAAGAAAGGGGGTGTGAAGAGCGCTTTGAGCCCAAACAAAAGCACACCACATCCAATAATGGAACGCATCGTTTCAATTACACGCATGGCAACTCAAGAAAGACGCTGGCTGGTAAGCTTAGATCTAGGTTGTTGATCCAGTTCAAGTCAAACAGTCGAACGCATACACGTCAGCTTGGACAGAAATTGAACTAGACGCCGGAACAACTGTTCCGGTCGTCTTCTCCGACAATGTCACCAGAGCTTTAGGTTCAGATCATCACCAAATCAAATGAAATTTGATACCTAAATGAAGCTCGTGCTATGTAGATCACGTATCCACAGTCCAATTTCATTTATCATGTGTAAATCAAGCAAATCGAACGATTAAAGATTCATGCTCAAACCTGAAAGTTCAACAAACATCACAAAGAATTATCCAAAATTTGCCTACACATGTAGGTCTTCAATTTGAAACAAAAATGGAATGGAAATGATGCATATTATGTGAGAATTTTTGAAAACAAGAATACCTAACGGAGTCTCTCCGTTGGAGCTTCTAATGGTGTCAAGCTTAAGCAAAAGCGTGCAGAATCACTCAAGGAAGTTTAAGGAAGAGAATGCTGGTGTTGATTTGGCATGAATTGGCTTCAATTTCAGATTCCAATTTTCACTTTTCTCTTGAATTCTCCAACTTTTCTCTGCTCAATTCTCCACCAAAATGCACGAATGAATGATCAATCTTCACCTGGAGCTTTTATGTAATGGATCTAGAAGTGTTTGGAGGCCCAATATGGCCTTATTGGAAGGTAATTCAAAAATGCCCAAAATTGAAAATGAGCTTCATGCATATGTGAAAATGGCTCCAATTCTAATTGAATTTGATTCAAACCAGCTGCTGAGAGTGTGTATGGATCGTGTGGATTGAAATCTTCCCTTAATTTGATCCAATGGTGGAGATTGAATGTGAAACTTCTTCTTGAAGTAACTTGAAATTTCACGTGTATTTCACATTATGAGCCAAAATGGATTTGTGCATCTTGCTTGTTATGATATTGGGAATGATTTTGAGCACAAATATGGCATGTAAATGTTCCAAAATCAATTCAATTTAATTCATGACTTTAAGTTCATTTTTCCATGGAATTTCTTCACCAATCTCCTTGTCCTTCCATAATTCATGATAATTTGATGTTCCATTATGAAATTGATACCATTTGAATCAAAGTTCATGTTGGAGAAAGCTTCATTTGAAGTGCATAAGTGGATGAAAAGGACCTATACTGAAAATGGCCTACAATCTCACTTTCCTAAAATACCCCTGCCTTGCAAGTTTCATAACTTGAGTTCTACAAATGAGATGAAGGACTTCTAGGAATTTTTGGAAAGATAATATCATGAGGAACAACTTTCATGTTCATCAAAAGTTAAGGAGAAACATGATTCTAGGTCAAAAGTGCCTTGGAAGTTTGTTGACTGAAAATATGACTCATCTGAGACCTCTAACTTACCAGCATTATAACTTGAATTCTAGAAACCCAATGGATGAGTTCTAGTACTAAAAAGAAAGCTAGGAACATGCTCTACAAGTCTCATGTTTATGTCAAAGTGAGATTACACTTGTATCTTGAGATACGTGGTCATGAAGTTAGGCACTAAACAGGGGATTTTACACTGACAAACTTCTGAAACCCTAATTTAGTAACTTCTCACACTCTTGATTCTTCCTGAGTTGATCTTGAAATAAAATCTTAGATGCCTCAACAGAACTTTCCATGACTCTAAATACTTATAACTAAGTCTTAATCTCCTTCAAATCCACAATGGGTCCTGCGCTAGGCAGATGAAACCCTAGGTGTGCAATCATTTGACTGCAACCTCTTGCACATGATATAACAACTTGCATAAACTCCACAATGGCTCTCAAAGAACTCAACGAGCTTCACAATATCTCATATCCATATCCATGAACTTGTGCTCCTCAGATGATCTTCAATTGGCCTTCAAGATAGGAGATAAGCAATATACATCCATTCACCTTCTCAAAGAGCTCTGACCAGCTCCTAATGACTTGATGAGCACTCAAGCCTGCTTGGAACCTCTAACAAATCTTCTCTTGCTATGCACACCTCTTAATCCCCTGTAAATGAACAATGATATGCAAATTCCAATGCTAAAACAATGTAATGAAAACATAAGCCAAGAAAAGCAAAGGTTGGGCAAATTTTGGGGTACAACAGTTGCCCCTATTCAAGCGATTTGGACATGAATGAGTGAAAAACAAACAACTTTCAAACAATCAAGGTAAAAGATGGTTGAATACCAAAGAACCCGGAAATTTGCCAACCGCAGAAATAAACTGCAAACTCTGATTGGGGATAAGAATCTCCGGAAATAACTGAACCGATAGTTACAACGGTAACAATTGAATTGATTACCAATTTCAAATCGTCACCACTAAGTCGGAAAGATCATCTAACATCGCCGTCAAGCATCGAAACTAAGTCGGAAAGATCATCTGATATCACGTAGCGGATACTGAACCTCTGACTTCACCGTCAGGCCTTTGCATCAATTTGGGAAAACATCTAACATCGTCGTCAGGCATCGACATTAAGTCGGTAAATCATCTGACCTCGTAGTCAGGCATCTGACCTGCCGTTAGGTATCGAAATCAAGTCAGTAAATCATATGACCTCGCCGTCAGGCGTTGACATCAAGTCGGTAAAACATCTGACATCAGCGTCAAAACTAATGAACACGATAAGCATTGAACCCGAAGGCTGGCTCAACCCGCAGCTGAGAAGAAACATCTGGCATCGCCGTCAAACAACTATCAAATAAAAACATGTACTAAATCCGAAGACGCGATCTCTGACATCGCCATCTGGCATTCGCTAAATAAAAGCGAGTAGCAAAACTGAAAATCGGGTCAACACATAGCATCTGACATCGCCGCCAGGCCTCTATTGAGTTGATAAAAACGTCTGACATCGCCGTCAGGAATCCACGAAGTTGATACACACCTGACATCACCACTAGGCATCTACAGAGGATAAAACATCTGACCTCGCCGTCAAGTATCCATGAATTTGAGAAACATCTGAAATCGCCGTCAGGCATCTATTGAAACCAATAGGCAACGAACCCTAAGGTAAGGACATCTAACATCGCCATCAGGCATTCGCTAAATAAAATCGAGCAACAAACCCAAAGGTAAGGACATCTGACATCGCCGTCAGGCATTTGCTAAATAAAAGCGAGTATCGAACCCAAAGGTCGGATCAACCGAAGCTGATAAACATTTCTTGAGAATACTCTGCTGGGGAAGAGAGAAACTTAACCAAGCAACACTAGCAGGGAGAAAAATAGAAATTTAACCAAATAACTCTGCTTTGGGAGCGCGAAGAAACTTAACCAAGTAACTCTATTGAGGACAAAAGAGAAACTTAACCAAGTAACTCTGTTGAGTAATATATGATAAAAGGAACGCGTCCATCAAAGATTGCACCATGGTCTGGATACCATATGAGTTTATAACAACAGCTAAAGTCTAGCGACGCCGCTGGGGAAAAACATAAGCGGGGGTCTGAATACCACGCAAACTAACAGAAACTGCCATGGTCTGGATACCATTTAGGCAAAGATATCAAGCATACGTCAGAGATATACCTGCAAAAAAAGAGGTAACCACATGGCTTATGTTTCACATACGTATGTTTAAAAATGGCGTAATGCTCCATACGAAATGGAAATGCTACGCGTTTGGAGGATGCTATGTGCAGAATGCAAAATGCAACGGAACCAAACCAGCAAAATAAATGTTGAAGAGAAAACTAAAGTCCACCCTGCTGGGAAAAGGTTATCACATGCCAATCGCAACTGGACTTAACTGGGAAACAAACCTTGGATGACTTCTTTACTGGGGAACAAAGTTCTTATGAGAACAAGAAGTTCAAGCTCAACTGGGGATTCACATCAAAACCTGCTGAGGAAAATACCCTGAACAGCCTTCTAGAATACAACTCTTCTGGGGAAACGACAGCTCTGCCGGATAGACAACCAGACATTGAAAACAAATTCACCCTATTGGGGAACCAACAACTCTATGGGGGATCCAGAATCAACCACCGAGATTCACAACATGCCCTGCTGAAGAAAATAGCCCTGAATAGCCCACAAATACTCCCCTGAAAGTGACGACTTACTGGGGAAGCAATCCAAACTGCTGGGAACTACTCACTTGAGGTACAATATGCTATAGATCCACTCTGCCAGGGAATCACAAACTTACCGAATTTGCTGGGAAATAGTCTATCTCTGCGGGGAAATAAAACTACTCCATGCTAATTTTGCTGAGGGTAAAGATAACTGTGCTAACCTGCAAGGAGAAAAGTCAACTCTACTTGGGATTGCCCGATGAGCGAAACAACATCGACCTCTGCTTGGGGGTACAAAGTTATACTTTCAAACTCTGTGGGGAGACAACACCTGATATTGCCCCGCTGTTGGGAATAGTTCCACACCTGCACGGTGGAAAGAAAACCAGTCTCTACTCGATAAGGAGAGTAAGTGCATACTTGCAACCTACGGGGATTAAATGTGTATAGACCAACTGCTGGGAATAAGCGTGCATACTTAATCTATTGGGAATACCAATCTCGACCCTCTGGGGATAACCTTACTCTGCTGGAGATTTCGGTCTCGAATTGCGAAGAGCTAAATGTGTACCGACCAACTGCTAGGGATAAGCATACATACTTAACTGCTTGGTCTAGCTGCATACAACTCTACCGGGATAGAGATGTTCAAACTTGAGTAGCTGGGGAATATGGTGATCATAACAGAGATACACCTCAAACACATTGCCCCAAGGGCAACGACCCTGCAAGAATGAACAAACGGACAAGATATCCTATACAAAGGTCCTATCTCAGTCATCATCCGTGACGTTGTTCAAATAACTCAAAGTTTTAACGATTATTGGAAAAGCCTGCAAGTTTATGTATGCACAGTTTATCAAAAACATCGGGCGTTTTTTGCAAACAAAACACTAAGGCTAAAGCAAAGCAAAGAATTACTGAATAATATATGTTTTATTGACAGATGGGCAAGATTGCCTGTAAATAGGCAAGATTTTACAACAGATGCATCCCCTGAAAAGAGAAAGTTGCGCAAAAAATATATAGAAATATACAGAATGTCAGCAATAGGGCACATGCGAACACCATAAGTTGATCCATCTATGACTCGCATGACTCCGATGCTTCACTTACGCTTCGTCTTCAGAAGAGATTGATTTAGATAAACGGCCCTCAGGTCCTCCCTCAATCCACTAAGCTCTGAATATCACACGCAGACCGCAATCGTTTGCTTTTCAAATCCCTAACTTTTGCGTGAATCGCCCTTGCAGGTTTTCAATTCACCGGGATACCCTTTTTTGCCAATGTTGCCTTTTCAGGTTTTCAACTTTGCGGGTCTACATATTTTTTCTTTATATCCCTAACTTTTGCCCGAACCCATTCTTTTTACAGTTCGTCAGTATGCCCCATTTTTGTCTAGATATTCTTTTTTCTTTCCAGCGGGTCTCTTTAAGAAAGTATTTTTTTAACTGCGTATGCGTTCACAGGGGATGTAAAATCCTCACCATCCATGGTGGATAGTAGCAAGGCTCCTCTGGAGAAGACCTTTCGCATGATGTATGGACCTTCATAGTTAGGAGTCCATTTGCCCCTGTGATATGTTTGTAGGGGGAGAATCTTTTTCAGCACAAGATCGCCAGTCTGAAAGCTTCGAGGGCGCACCTTCTTGTCGAAAGCTTTCTTCATCCGACTCTGATACAATCGACCATATGCAATAAACACTATCCTTTTCTCGTCCATCAGGCTAAGCTGATTCAATCTGTTTTTTACCTATTCTGCCTCATCGAGCTTAACGTCGACTAGAACTCTCAAAGAAGGAATCTCGACTTCTAATGGTAGGACAACTTCCATACCATACACCAGCGAGAAAGGAGTTGCCCCAATTGAAGTGCGTATCGTAGTACGATATCCTTGCAAAGCAAAGGGCAACTCTCATGCCAATCCTTATAGGTTACGACCATCTTCTGTACTATCTTCTTGATGTTTTTGTTGGCCGCTTCAACAGCACTGTTCATCTTCGCACGATAGGTTGATGAGTTATGATGCTCGATTTTGAGACTCTGGCACTGTTCCTTCATCATCTTGTTGTTCAAGTTCTAACCATTATCGGTAATGATTCTTTCGGGCACTCCGTACCTACAGATGATGTCCCTCTTGATAAATCTGGCTACGACTTGCTTCGTGACATTCGCATAGGAGGCTGCTTCCACCCACTTGGTAAAGTAGTCAATGGCGACCAAGATGAAACGATGTCCATTGGATGCGGTTGGCTCGATCTTGCCAATCATGTCAATGCCCCACATGGAAAAGGGCCAAGGAGACGCCAAGACGTTCAGAAGACACGGCGGCACATGAATCTTGTCTGCATTAATATGGCATTTATGGAATTTCTTTGCATATTTGAAACAATCAGATTCCATCGTCAGCCAATAATACCCTGCTCGTAACAGCTTTCGAGACATGGCATGCCCGCCGGCATGTGTACCAAAGGCTCCTTCATGGACCTTTTTCATAAGCAGGATTTGTTCTTTTTCGTCCACACATCGTAAAAGCACCAGGTCATAATTCCTCGTATAGAGTACATCATCCTAATTCAGATAAAAGTTGCCAGACAACCTTCTTAGAGTCTTCTTATCCCGGGTCGATGCCCCTGGCGAATAATAAAACCATGGCTTGCCATCAGAGGCTTCCTCAATGGCAAATACAAATGTCGGCCTATCAAGGCGCGAGATGACTATTCTTGGAGTGTCATTCCAATAGTTCACCTTGTACATTGAGGATAACATTGCTAGAGCGTCTGTCATCTAGTTCTCCGCCCTCGGCACGTGATGGAACTCTACACGATTAAAGAAAGGCAACAACCTCCTTGCATAATTCATGTAAGGAATTAGATTAGGCTACCTGGTCTCCCATTCTCCTTTGATTTGATTTACAACTAGCGTTGAATCACCGTGCACATCTAGGTTCTTGATCCTCAGATCAATGGCTTCTTCCAACCCCATGATGCACGCTTCATAGTCCGCTTCATTGTTGGTGTAGGGAAATGTCAACCTGGCAGTGAATGGTATATGAGTACCATGAGGCGTCGTGATGATGGCCCCAATTCCACTTCCATATGAGTTAACAACACCATCAAATATCATTTGCCACTAGGAGCCAAGCTCAAGACCTTCGTCAGGCAACAGTTTATCACAATCTTTCATCTTCAGATACATGATGTCTTCGTCAAGAAAATCAAATTTCATAGGTTGATAATCATCAATCGGCTGTTCGGCGAGATATTCTAACAGAACACTCCCTTTGATAGCCTTCTGGGGAACATATTGGATGTCATTAAAGTAGCCAGATCATGCTCAGCTTCAGTGTGATAGAATGGCATCTGATCAAGGATAGGCACTCCCAATAACACAGAGAACTCTTCTAAGGTAGGCGCCAGAATATAACCAGGAAAAGTAAAGCACCTCAGTTGTGGGTCATAAAACTGCAAGAGAGCATAAAGACCATTCAACTCAGGTACTGATGGCTTGCAGACAACACTCAGAAGCTTCCCATAGGATTCCTTGAAGTCTTCCATCACTTTCCTGTCAGCCACAAAAATCAAACCCAGCAGAGATCTGATGTCAGGTGTTGGAAACTTGTATACCACTGTCTTCCACAGGCTAGGCTCCATGTCATAGAAATAAGAACACTAGAATCAAAGGGAAATGTACACCTGCAACATAAATACATGTTAATGAATATGCAATATGAAAATGCAAATGCAAATGAAAACAAGGGATCAAGTCTGTTGTGCTGTTGATAGAGAAGAACCAGCGCTTCGCTTTGACAGTAACATAGCACTGATAATTAGGTCCCACTGTGTCAAGATCAAAAGTTCGCACCGACGAGAAAATTGGGTAGGTTAGAGGTAAAGGTTTCCTGTATAAACCAATCCCTCTCACAGGTATGAACCTATCACTAACAAGGTACGACATCCTATGCGGTCATCAGCGTCACAGACTTTTGAGAAACGATGATACATTCACCATTTCTGTTTTGGCATCATAGTCTAACGAAGCGGTCTCACTTAGCTGAATCACAAATGATCGGTTCCCAGAGTCGACAATCCTTAGATCCAAAATCCCCTCGAGCCCAAAGGGCCAAAAAAGAAATCATCAAAGAGAATCTCGTTTGAGCGCGAATTTCATGGGAACTAGTGCATGCCAAACATACAGGTTCATCACTACTTTCCACTTCTAATGCTATGTTTGTACTCAAGCCCGGGTCCAGCTTATCTCTCAATGGAACATTCCCCTCCCCCCCCCCCCCCAACAGCACAACAAAACTGATATATACAATGCTGAAAGTAAATGCGGGAAAATAAAGTACAACACATATATACACACCCAAGAGATAAACAACCAAGCGTTGGGATTGACTCGCATGGGGGATGTTCATGTCCCCAACAGAGTCACTAGCTGTCGCATCGCTGTGAAGAAGGTCCAACAAAGACAGAAGAGTCACCACTATTCGTTATTTATCCCAACAGAGGGAAAGGAAATGATCAGAGAAAACCTAATGAAAACGGGAGAAGACAGGTCATCGCAACCATATCTCGGGTTCGGCAGTCGGTTACGCAAGGGGAAGGTGTTAGCACCCCTAACATCCGCCGTACTCGATGGGATCCACGCTTTGTTGTCTATCTAAAAGGGTGTTTACTATCTAAGCTACGGCTCAGGGACAAAAGAAAAGAAAAGAGACTCGATAGAGCATCGCCGCTCTATGCCTACATATTCCCTCGTGCAATAGGAAAGTCAGAGTCAACGTAGTTCGGCTAACTACGGGTGAAAAGGGGGGGGGGGGAAGGTTGCTCGCTAAGACATCGCCGTCTTGTGCCTACGTATTCTCGTCTGGTATGAGAAATCATAGAAAACATATTTCGGGCCAACAAGAACACTGGTTGGTTCAAAATGTTTTAGGCCCGAGTAGGGTTAAAACTTAGTTCTAGCAATTAGGTGTATGCAGCTCGACCATTGGAGACTTAGGCGTTACCTGTTTGCGGTAGAACCAAGAGTTAACAAAACTCTCCTTATGAAAAAGGTTTTCCAAATTAAGATCCCGGAGGATAAAAAATATTTGAAGTTTGTTTTTGTGTTTTTTAGAGAAGAAGTGCATTGATTATTGTTTGTAATTCAGGTTGCACTAAAGACTATGACCTAAGAGCGAATGCATCGCATATCGTCAACAGGACATACGCTAAACACTTTAGATGATTGAGAGGAGGCCCCCCAATCACCATTTCCCAAGTACTTAAGGCTCGTATCATACAACAATCCTTAACATTTATTAGATGTTTTGAGAAAGTTTGAAGATGAGAAGAGAGAGACACACTAAAGGGAGACTAAGACTCAACCTAAAGTTATCATAAAAAGTGCATCTATGATTGGGATAAAAGGGAATGCTACCTAATGTTATCATGCATGGGTTCAAGCCTAACGTCTATCATAATCTCTCTTGAACAATAGAGATTAGAGGTCCTAAGGGAACATGGCAAAGAAGAGATAAGAAGAAAGCATAAGAAAAATGCAAGTATGCAAACATGTAATGCACAAATAGAATGAAAGTGAGGGAGGAAAGAAGTGTGGGGCAGTAGCCTCCACAAACACATCTCAACCTCAAGCATGCATATGAGAGATGCAAAGAAGAAGGAAGAAATAATGCACACAAAAGAGATTAAACAAGTGCACAAAAGTGGGATGAAATGGGAGAAAGAATCCTACAACCATTTGTCGCCAACCACAATGCCCAAAGGCAAACCAACAAGAGATGAAGATACAACACAAAGTGAGGATGGGGGATGAGATGAGGATAACAAGGAACTCATAAAGATCACTCAACCAAAATCATCACCAAGATTATGCAAACAAAAGCACAAAAGAGTCCTCAAAGAATCACCATTCATGACATGTTCCAAGTACCTCCAAACGAGAGACTAAACCATCTCAAATGGGATTCAAAATTCATTGGACAGAAGCAAAGATGAGATGAGTAAGTACATAAACCAAAGAAGGAAAAGCACAAAATAGAATGCAAGAATAGGCATGGAGAAAGACCTAGGTCTTTAGCACATTCAACACTTGAACTTCAAGTGGAAAGCCTAAAAAGAAATGCAAATCTCGACAAGCAATGAACAAGTTTATGACCTAAAAATGAGCATTCAAATACCTCAACATTCTAGAAGTATTAATCAACAAGAATTGAGAGCTCAAGGGATCCATAGAAGTCATTTCCCATTCAAACTAGGTCAAGTGTTTGTATGAACATCCCTTAGAAGTAACTTGACTTGCAAGTTACCTCAAAAATACGAAAAAGCTCAAATAATCTCAAATAAAATCTCAAATGCTCATCAAAGAGTTGGCAGCCAAAGGCCAAAAGATCACAACCAAAGTCACTTCAAAGAATCATCAAAGAATTTGATTCACAAGGATGCTCCACTTTGAAGGAGGGTTGTCGATGGTCAACAAAAATGAAGTCAAAGTCAAACCAAAAATGGTCAAATCAGGGGCAAATTCATCCTCAAAGATCCTTCAACTCATTATTGAAATGAGGAAATAATCCTATTCATTGGAGAAAAAATATTGGATCAAGAACAAGGCATGAACAATAAAGGAGCAAGAAAGAATTCAATTAAAACACCTCCAAATAATAAATTCCTTTTTAATGGAAAAATGAACCAAAAATGAAAATAAAAATTTCCAAAAATTGAATGACATCTCAAAGTGTCTTGAGAATATTTTTGTGGAATTTTATTATTATTAGAGGTATTTTAAAATGAATTAAATCTAAACAGAAATAAAATAAAATAAAATAAACAATCAAAAAAGAACTAGCGGTGCAGATATCAAGTATTACAGGCAAATACATTGGGCCTCACAAGAGAGGGGGTGTGAAGAGCGCTTTGAGCCCAAACAAAAGCACACCAGATCGAACAATGAAACACACCGTTTCATTTACACGCGTGGCAAGTCAAGAAACACGATGGCTGGTCAGCTTAGATCTAGGTCGTTGATCCAGTTCAGGTCAAATAATCAAACGCATACACGTCAGCTTGGACGGAAATTGAACCAGACACCGGAACAACTGTTCCGATCGTCTTCTTCGGCAAATTCATCGGAGCTTCAGGTTTAGATCATCAGCAAATCAAATGAAATTTGATACCAAAATGAAGCTCGTGCTATGTAGATCACGAATCCACAGTCCAATTTCATTTATCATGTGTAAATTTAGCAAATAGAACGATTAAAGATTCTTGCTCAAAACTGAATGTTCATTAAACATCACAAAGAATTATCCAGAATTTGCTTACACATGTAGGTCTTCAGTTTGCTACAAAAATGGCATGGAATTGATGCATATTATGTGAGAATTTTTGGAAAGAAGAATACCTAACGGAGTTTCTCCGTTGGAGCTTCTAATGGTGTCAAGCTTAAGCAAAAGCGTGCAGAATCACTCAAGGAAGTTCAAGGAAGAGAATGTTGGTGTTGATTTCGCTTGAATTGGCTTCAATTTTAGATTCCAATGTTCACTTTTCTATTAAATTCTCCAACTTTGCTCTGCTCAATTCTCCACCAAAATGCACGAATGAATGATCAATCTTCATTTGGAGCTTTTATGTAATGGATCTAGAAGTGTTTGGAGGCCCAATATGGCCTTATTGGAAGGTAATTCAAAAATGCCGAAAATTGAAAATGAGCTTCATGCATACGTGAAAATGGCTCCAATTCTACTTTAATATGATTCAAACCAGCTGCTGAGAGTGTGTATGGATCGTGTGGATTGAAATCTTCCCTTAATTTGATCCAATGGTGGATATTGAATGTGAAACTTCTTCTTGAAGTAACTTGAAATTGTACGTGTATTTCACTTTATGAGCCAAAATGGATTTGTGCATCTTTCTTTTTATGATATTGGGAATGATTTTGAGCACAAATATGGCATGTAAATGTTCCAAAATCTATTCAATTTAATTCATGACTTTAAGTTCATTTTTCCATGGAATTTCTTCACCAATCTCCTTGTCCTTGCATAATTCGTGATAATTTGATGTTCCATGATGAAATTGATACCATTTGAAGCAACTTTCATGTTGGAGAAAGCTTCATTTGAAGTGCATAAGTGGATGAAAAGGACCCATAATGAAAATGACCTATAATCTCACTTTCCCAAAATACCCCTGCCTTGAAAGTTTCATAACTTGAGTTCTACAAATGAGATGAAGGACTTCTAGGATTTTTTGGAAAGATAATATCATGAGGAACAAGTTTCATGTTCATCAAAAGTTGAGTAGTAAAATGATTCTAGGTCAAAAGTGTCTTGAAAGTTTGTTGACTGAAAATATGACTCATCTGAGACCTCTAACTTACCAGCATTATAACTTGAGTTCTAGAAACCCAATGGATGAGTTCTAGTACTCAAAATAAATCTAGTAACATTCTCTACAAGTCTCATGATTATGTAAAAGTGAGGTTACACTTGTATCTTGAGATATGTGGTCTTGAAGTTAGGCACTAAACAGGGGATTTTACACTGACAAACCTCTGAAACCCTAATTTAGTAACTTCTCACACTCTTGATTCTTCTTGAGTTGATCGTGAAATAACATCTTAGATGCCTCAACACAACTTTCCATTACTCTAAAGACTTAGAACTAAGTCTTAATCTTCTTCAAATCAACAATGGATCATGCACTAGGCAGATGAAATCCTAGGTGTGCAATCATTTGACTACAACCTCTTGCACATGATATAACAACTTGCATAAACTCCACAATGGATCTCAAAACACTCAATGAGCTTCACAACACCTAATATCCATATCCATGAACTTGTGATCCTCAGATGATATTCAATTTGCCTCCAAGATAGGAGATAAGCAATATACATCCATTCACCTTCTCAAAGAGCTCTGACCAGCTCCTAATGACTTGATGAGAACTAAGCTTGCTTCGAACCTCTGACAAACCTTCTCTTGCTATACACACCTCTTGATCCACTGCAAATGAACAATGATATACAAATGTCAATGCTAAAACAATGTAATGAAAAGATAAGCCAAGTAAAGCAAAGGTTGGGAAAATTTTGAGGTACAACACCAAGGAGTAATATGCACGCCTTGTGTAACACCCTTCTAATCCCCACGGAAAAATACATATTTAATCAGAGTAAATTAACATGCTTTCACAAAGGGCGTCACACATAATTACAAAATCTTAACATTCACCTGTCATACTCATGTAACATTGAAATAAATAGTCATTCTATTAAATTTTCATCTTGCATGAAGCAGCGGATTCAATTTGGTTTACATAACTCTTCACAGAAAATTCATGTTCATCACATAATCATCAACACTTAGGCGCAGAGGCCATTATCACATATTTGAAATACATTTAAAACACAACTTAGAATATACAATATATCTCTAAGGCATAAACCCCGCGATCCCTGTGTTACATAACCAGAGCATGAGTTGACCCAACATTATTAAATACTAATAGCTGCACCATCAGCGACCTTGCAACTACTACCAGTACTAATCCTTGGTACCTGCACGATGTCATGTAGGACATCATTCCAGCAGAAGGGTGAGAAACATTACCATAATAATCAATGCACATAATCATATATCAATGCACAAGTACAGAATATATATATTTCACAGTTTCTCACTACAATGCCTCACAATTCACTATCGTACATCATAATGTATATATGTATAAAACCAAGCATTTTATCATGCATACATTCACAATTACAATTAATCCACGTAGACTTATACATTATGTTTCATTTACCGCCAATCATATAAACATACACAATCATACTTAATCAGCAATTCATTAGTCAATATCTTTCACATTTACATTATTCTCACATCTACCAAGCAAAACATGTATATATATATATATATATATATATATATATATATATATATATATATATATATATATATATATATATATATATATATATATATATATATATATATATATATATATATATATATATATATATATATATATATATATATATATATATATATATATATATATATATATATATATATATATATATATATATATATATATATATATATATATATATATATATATATATATATATATATATATATATATATATATATATATATATATATATATATATATATATATATATATATATATATATATATATATATATATATATATATATATATATATATATATATATATATATATATATACTATTACATCCTCTGGCATTATTCATAATTTCTCATATACACTACAACCACATTCAATCATGCTTCTATAATTCACATCATTTTCACATAAACATACACATACATATTTATTTCACCAATGCATCATATAAAGATGAATCATGCAACTCATAGAGACCAACTCACGACTCTATGCAGATGCAAATGCGGTACCGACTCAATTCAGCAGGTTCAATTGAAGAACCAAAAATAACCATTGCTCACACCCCACAAGGGCACACGAGGTTCTGTATATTCTCCGAGGAATCAATAAATAACCATCGCTCACACCCCACAAGGGCACACGAGGTTCTGCAGATTCTCCGAGGAATCAATAAATAACCATCGCTCACACCCCACAAGGGCACACGAGATTATGTAGATTCTCCGAGGAATCAATAAATAACCATCGCTCACACCCCACAAGGGCACACGAGGTTCTGCAGATTCTCCGAGGAATCAATAAATAACCATCGCTCACACCCCACAAGGGCACACGAGGTTCTGCAGATTCTCCGAGGAATCGGACACACAAGTATGCAATTATGATGCTTCACATGCAAAATGACCTAATCAATATAGACCATCGCTCACACCCTACAAGGGCACACGATTTCTCTGCAGATCCTCCGCGGGATCAACCGATACAACATGCATACGAGTTTGCAAACATACTCATGCATTCATTATATATCACATACAGTAATCATACCTTCACAATGTATATAGCATTCATCATTCGTCACGCATCAACACGTACGTTCAATATACACTCGCAAATATATTTACTCTATATTCGTCATTCATCTCATATTGTTTCATACTAGATTTGCATTCATAACTCACAATTATCGTGCCAAATGGCTACAAACTCAATCCTACCCAATAATGCATTTTTAATTAATTTAAACAACGCATCACATATGCCAAAACCACATATTCACAATCAATTCATAATCTAGGATTCACGTCATACGGCTACCCACAGCACAACGTACACAAGCTATTCGCTACATGCTAAAACCAAAGACATCAACATTGGATGGAAACAATCAAAATAAAACAAATGTTGTCCCATTCGCCAACCTTCGCCTGGCGAAGCCATTGGCGAACCTTCGCTGCAACGTTCTCCTGGCGAACTTACCAGCGAAGACCACTGGGAGCTATTCTGGAATTACTCGCTAGCACACTCGCCTGGCGAACCTTCACCACTCTCATTCGCCCGGCGAACTTGCCAGCGAAGACAGGGTGTTTGGTTCTGACTAGATTCGCTACCGTTCGCTGGGCTTCGCCTGGCGAACCTGCGAGATCAGAACTTTCATGGCTGTCCAAAAGCCCAAACCTCACAAAACCAACCGATTTAATCCAAATCAGCCCCAGTAGCACAACCCACTCATCACTCGACTATACTACACCGTCAATTCCAAATTCTAACTGATAAAACTCAGTTTCTACAGATTAAACTCATTTCGACCTAAAATGGAAAATATCCAAAAACACCCAAACAATCCAGCACACATACACAATGATTAAGATAGTAAGATTTCACACCCTTACCTCGATTAATCGGAAGCTAGAGGATGTTCTTGATGATTCTCCAAGTTTCCTCTTTTTCTCCTCCTTTTCTCTTCTTTCTCTTTCTTTTCCTTTCTTTTCTCTTCCTTCTTTCTTTTCTTTTCCACTTCCTCATATATATATCTTTCCCTTTATTTCTATCCAATATATTCCCTCTCTCAAACATCTATAAATCCATTTAAACAATCATCTAATTATTCAAATAATTAGAATAATCCAAATAAATCAATTAATTAACACAAATAATTAATTATTGAAAATTGGGCTGTTACAACTCTCCCCCACTTTAGGAATTTTCGTCCTCGAAAATGTTACCTCAATGAACCGAGTCGGATACGACTTCCTCATCCCAATCTCTCAAATCCCGCTTTCTCTAGTTGGTTCACCCAACTGTCTTTACCAAAGAAATCTTCATTGCCTCGAAGTTACTTCTTGCTCATCAATCTAAACTAGCAATGTCTCAACAGTCAAATCCTTCCTCACTTGTACACCATTTGCCTGAATGAATGCACTTGCACTTCCTAATTAGGCACATACCACATCATGTAAATTCACAAGCGAAAGCGGTAAGATAATCTAACATGATACTTCTTCCACGCTTCCGCTGCGCCACTCTGATACTAAGTAATAAAACATGGTGTGTGCTTCCGAGACTTCAAAGCTTGATCAACACCCGTCACCACTGAAACTCTAAGAACACGTCCTTTCTTGGATCTTCTTGATCTTTTCAGTCGCCTCTTACACAATCCTCATTGGTAGGAAAAGAGCCAATCTAGTCATTCCATCCAAAATCACTCAATTAAAACCATATTCCTCAAATTCGGTTACATCTTTATAGCACTAGGATGGATACTCCATCTACCTTGATACTCTTATTCCGCATAATAATAACTAGAACATAACTCTATCCCGACATCTCATGATACCATTCCCATTAATACGAAAATCAGTCCTTCAACTTAATTCATCAAATTCGACCATCATCATCAGTATATACCAAATTTTCAAATCGATGCATCAGCTACTGCGTTGCTCTACCCGAATGGTAATTCAATCTAAAACCATAATCCCTCAGGAGTCCCAATCGTTTTCCTCCGCCTCATATTCAAATCTCCCAATTCAAACCAATACCTTAAGCTCTTGAGATTACCAATCATTTCAAATCTCACACTAACCAATTGGAGCCTCCAACTCTGGCACATACACAATAACAACCAACTCTAAGTCACTTGTCAGATAATCCCTCTTATATACTTTAAATTGCCTTCAAGCAACTAAACTCACTGATGTTTCACTTAACATAACTCCCAAACATACCCACGAGGCATCACAAACCACGATAAACAATTCTGTCGAATTTCGGTAAGAATCTACAAACGAGCTGTTGACAGCTCTCCGAAACTCTTTGAAACCCTCTTCGCCTTGGCATAAAAACTGCTTTCCCTCTCACACTGATAACTTAAGTTCCCCATGCTCAACATGATTCCATATCTTCTTTGAATACACCAAAATATCATAGGTTAACACAACTATTTCCTCGCTCCATCAAGTAGGGAAAATCCCATGCCAAACGGATACTCACTCTCGCAAGTTATGCCGGAAACACACATCACACACTCTACATCTACAACAAAATCCAAAAATATTCCTTCAATAATTAACTTAATTCCATCCCAATACTCCACCATCATCTAAATCTTTGGACTAGCTTTCCAACGCTTCGAACCGTGCGTCATTCCGAGTTACGGTTCTCCCGTTACGACAAAAACACCAAAACAACTTTCTCTGCCCAGGACTTCCTCGCCAGGCAAACATAGTAGCGAGTCGTTCGCTAGCATGCTCACTAGGCGAAGGGTCTGGCGAACATGACAGTCCGAAATCTCATTTTCGACCATTACCTGACTTTCGAGTGTCCGATTTTGATTCCGTAAAAAGCTGCGATCTCGGAATTCAATGTACTACAACAATTTCACACTTAGAAGACCATTCAAGACATCCTCAACTCTTGGAACACTTAAAGGCCGAGTTACACCGATTTACACTCCACATTCTTACTTTCTTTAACATCCACCAGATGTCACTATCCACACTTACATACTCGGCTTCACAATCTGTCGTCACAGCACACACGCTCGATACCAGTCTCAAAACTACTCCCTCGATTCAATCCTTGTCCATCCAAACAAACATACCATATGGAGTCCTCACTCTCGGACCGGTTCCCGTAACTGAGTCGGCCACAACTCCACTTCACGATCTGACTGCTAATTACTACCTTGTCAAGATAACTCTTCAAACAACCACAATCAATCGGTAAATCTCCAACTTTCCCACTTCCATTATAACTCGAATATTTCCATCAAAATTCAAACACTTCAACACTGTTCTGAGCCGACCCGCCCAAACAATTCTCAAGCACCCAGCTGAACTCCAGACAATTCACTGCTCAGGCCATCTAAGCTTGCAAGACACGTCCATCCTATCCAACACAATCCAAACTACTATCAACAAGAGATTAAGGGTGATTAGTTCCTCAATTTATCAATAGACAGCCGAAATCGTGATGGGGTATAAACCATCTTTACCAAACTGTATGGGCATTCAACCATACTGAGCTACAACTCCATACTTTACAGCAACCTAGAGAAGCACAAGTTCTCCCCCACTTGGGTCATTCCGTCATTCCCACTTCTGCAGACAAAGACTAGACAACAAACACGTACCAACAGTGTTTCACACACATGTCGCGTACAAGGGAACAACCAACATTAGAAAACTTGGTCGGATGGACCGACCTGCTCTGATACCACTAATGTAACACCCTTCTAATCCCCACGGAAAAATACATATTTAATCAGAGTAAATTAACATGCTTTCACAAAGGGCGTCACATAATTACAAAATCTTAACATTCACCTGTCTTACTCATGTAACGTTGAAATAAATAGTCATTCTATTAAATTTGCATCTTGCATGAAGCAGCGGATTCAATTTGGTTTACATAACTCTTCACAGAAAATTCATGTTCATCACATAATCATCAACACTTAGGCGCAGAGGCCATTATCACATATTTCAAATACATTTAAAACACAACTTAGAATATACAATATATCTCTAAGGCATAAACCCCGCGATCCCAGTGTTACATAACCAGAGCATGAGTTGACCCAACATTATTAAATACTAATAGCTGCACCATCAGCGACCTCGCAACTACTACCAGTACTAATCCTTGGTACCTGCACGATGTCATGTAGGACATCATTCCAGCAGAAGGGTGAGAAACATTACCATAATAATCAATGCACATAATCATATATCAATGCACAAGTACAGAATATATATATTTCATAGTTTCTCACTACAATGCCTCACAATCTACTATCGTACATCATAATGTATATATGTATAAAACCAAGCATTTTATCATGCATACATTCACAATTACAATTAATCCACATAGACTTATACATTATGTTTCATTTACCTCCAATCATATAAACATACACAATCATACTTAATCAGCAATTCATTAGTCAATATCTTTCACATTTACATTATTCTCACATCTACCAAGCAAAACATGTATACATATATATATATATATATATATATATATATATATATATATATATATATATATATATATATATATATATATATATATATATATATATATATATATATATATATATATATATATATATATATATATATATATATATATATATATATATATATATATATATATATATATATATATATATATATATATATATATATATATATATATATATATATATATATATATATATATATATATATATATATATATATATATATATATATATATATATATATATATATATATATATATATATATATATATATATATATATATATATATATATATATATATATATATATATATATATATATATATATATATATGTATATACTATTACATCCTCTGGCATTATTCATAATTTCTCATATACACTACAACCAAGCACATTCAATCATGCTTCAATAATTCACATCATTTTAACATAAACATACACATACATGTTTATTTCACCAATGCATCATATAAAGATGAATCTGCAACTCATAGAGACCGACTCACGACTCTAGGCAGATGCAAATGCGGTACCGACTCAATTCAGCAGGTTCAATTGAAGAACCAAAAATAACCATCGCTCACACCCCACAAGGGCACACGAGGTTCCGCAGATTCTCCGAGGAATCAATAAATAACCATCGCTCACACCCCACAAGGGCACACGAGGTTCCGCAGATTCTCCGAGGAATCAATAAATAACCATCGCTCACACCCCACAAGGCCACACGAGGTTCTGCAGATTCTCCGAGGAATCAATAAATAACCATCGCTCACACCCCACAAGGGCACACGAGGTTCTGCAGATTCTCCGAGGAATCAATAAATAACCATCGCTCACACCCCACAAGGGCACACGAGGTTCTGCAGATTCTCCAAGGAATCAGACACACAAGTATGCAATTATGATGCTTCACATGCAAAATGACCTAATCAATTATAGACCATCACTCACACCCCACAAGGGCACACGATGTCTCTACAGATCCTCCGCGGGATCAACCGATACAACATGCATACGTGTTTGCAAACATACTCATGCATTCATTACATATCACATACATTAATCATACCTTCACAATGTATATAGCATTCATCATTCGTCACGCATCAACATGTACGTTCAATATACACTCGCAAATATATTTACTCTATATTCGTCATTCGTCTCATATTGTTTCATACTAGATTCGCATTCATAACTCACAATTATCGTGCCAAACAGCAACAAACTCAATCCCACCCAATAATGCATTTTTAATTAATTTAAACAACGCATCACATATGCCAAAAGGCCACATATTCACAATCAATTCATAATCTAGGATTCACGCCATACGACTACCCACATCACAACGTACACAAGCTATTCGCTACATGCTAAAACCAAAGACATCAACATTGGATGGAAACAATCAAAATAAAACAAATGTTGTCCCATTCGCCAACCTTCGCCTGGCGAAGCCATTGGCGAACCTTTGTTGCAACGTTCACCTGGCGAACTTGCCAGCGAAGACCACTGGGAGCTATTCTGGAATTACTCGCTAGCACACTCGCCTGGCGAACCTTCGCCACTCTCATTCGCCTGGCGAACTTGCCAGCTAAGACAGGGTGTTTGGTTCTGACTTGATTCGCTACCGTTCGCTGGGCTTCGCCTGGCGAAGCCTCGCTGCCATTCGCCTGGCGAACCTACGAGATTAGAACTTCCATGGCTGTCCAAAAGCCCAAACCTCACAAAAGCAACCGATTTAATCCAAATCAGCCTCAGTAGCACAACCCACTCATCACTCGACTATACTACATCGTCTATTCCAAATTCTAACCGATAAAACTCAGTTTCTACCGATTAAACTCATTTCGACCTAAAATGGAAAATATCCAAAAAGACCCAAACAATCCAACACACATACACAATGATTAAGATAGTAAGATTTCACACCCTTACCTCGATTAATCGGAAGCTAGAGGATGTTGTTGATGATTCTCCAAGTTTCCTCTTTTTCTCCTCCTTTTCTCTTCTTTCTCTTTCTTTCCCTTTCTTTTCTCTTCCTTCTTTCTTTTCTTTTCCACTTCCTCATATATATATCTTTCCCTTTATTTCTATCCAATATATTCCCTCTCTCAAACATCTATAAATCCATTTAAACAATCATCTAATTATTCAAATAATTAGAATAATCCAAATAAATCAATTAATTAACACAAATAATTATTTATTGAAAATTGGGTTGTTACAACTAGCAATCTAATTGTGCGAGCATTTGATGGGACAAGGAGGTCTGTGTTTGGAGAAGTGACTTTTTCTGTCCAAGTTGGCCCAGAAGTTTTTGATGCCTTCTTTTACATAATGGATATCCAACCAGCATACAGCTGTTTGTTAGGTCGCCCCTGGATTCACTCGGCTGGGGCAGTGATGTCGACCTTGCATCAGAAGTTAAAGTATATGGTGGGGGGTAACATTTCACCTTCTGTAGTGAGGAGGACATTATGATTAGCCATTTATCCTCGTTCAAGTATGTGGAAGTTGATGGGGAGATACCTGAGACCTTGTGTCAAACGTTTGAGACAGTCCAGGTCAGAGAGAAGGCGCCAGTTGTAGGCAGTGTTCCTGAGGTTTCTATGTCTTCATTCAAAGAAGCGCAAGTTGTGGTAAAGTCTGAATCATCTCAAGGTTCGGGTCAGGTGCTGAGTATCCCTAACAAGAAAGATAAGTTTGGATTGGGGTACAACCCGTCGTCTTCTTCTTCGCAGAGCGCTCCATGCTACAAAGGACCGGTCCAGTTTACAAGTGGTGGGGTGATATTTGACCGAATCGACACTGTGTCCGAGGATGAGGGTGATAGTAATTGTGATATGGATGCATGGATCCAGCCATGTGTTCCTGGCCGAAGCCTGAGCAACTGGACTATTAAATAAGTTGTCCAAGTGACCCGTGAAGAGTAATTATCTTGTTTTCTGATTATGTGTAGCCCTATGTTCTACCCGGAACATAGTGGTCTTTGTCTGTAGGGCCTTATCCTTGTTTATGTTTTGAACAATTGTTTTATCATTAATCAAAGGGCGTTTTTGCATTCAAATATTATGATCCTTGTTTTTCTTGTTTTTATTTGTAACAATAAAATGGCAATGTGGTTTGTGTTGTTTGCATATCATTTTAAGCATCAAATCATCATCATTGCAGGTTTCACATAGCAGATGCCACCGACTCAGACTCGTCTATGACTCGGTATGACTTTGATAATCCAGTCTTTCAAGCTGAAGAAGAGATTGAGGAAGATGAAGACCTGCCTGAAGAGCTCTCCAGGTTGTTGAGACAAGAAGAGAAGGTTATTCTTCCTCATCAGGAGGAGATTGAAGTCGTCAACCTGGGTACAGAGGAAGACATAAAAGAAGTCAGGATAGGGGCTTCTTTAGAGGATGATGTCAAACAAAGACTGGTAGAAATGCTCTGAGAGTATAGAGATGTCTTTGCTTGGTCATACCAAGAAATCCCGGAGTTGATACGGATATTGTGGTTCATCGCTTACCTCTTCAAGAAGAGTGAACACTTGTGAAACATAAGATTAGAAGAACCAGACCGGACATGGCAGTTAAGATCAAAGAAGAGGTCCAGAAGCAGTTGGACGCTATATTTCTTGTCGTGACGAACTACCCTCTGTGGGTCGCTAACATTGTACCTGTACCTAAGAAGGATGGTGAGGTAAGAATGTATGTAGATTACCGTGATCTAAATAGAGCAAGCCCGAAATACAATTTCCTGATCCCTCACATTGATGTGCTTGTTGATAATACTGCTCATTATTCAGTGTTTTCCTTCATGGACGGTTTCTCCGAGTATAACCAGATCAAGATGGCCCCTGAGGACATGGAGAAAACGACCTTTATCACGTCGTAGGGGACCTTTTGCTATAAGGTAATGCCCTTTGGATTGAAGAATGCAGGGGCAACCTATCAGCGGGCGATGGTGACTTTGTTTAATGATATGATTCATCATGAAATCGAGGTTTATGTTGATGACATGATCGCAAAGTCACAAACAGAGGAAGGACATTTGGTGAATCTATTGAAGTTGTTTGAGAGGTTAAGGAAATTCAGACTAAGGTTGAATCCGAACAAGTGTACTTTTGGTGTACGGTCAAGAAAGCTATTGGGGTTTATAGTCAGTGAAAAAGGAATCGAGGTCGATCCTACAAAAATAAAAGCAATACAGAAAATGCCAGCACTGAAAACAGAAAAGAAGGTTCGTGGTTTCTTGGATAGATTGAACTACATTGCAAGGTTCATATCTCACCTCACAGCCATGTGTGGACCAATGTTCAAGCTGCTAAATAAAGATCAAGCGGTGGTCTGGAATGAAAACTTCCAAAGGGAATTTGAAAAAATAAAAGAATATTTGCAGGAACCTCCGATACTGATGCCCCCAGTGGCGGGAAGACCATGGATAATGTACTTGACAGTTCTTCAGAACTCCATGGGTTGTGTTCTCGGTCAACATGATGAGACGGGAAGAAAAGACCATTCCATCTATTACTTGAGTAAAAAGTTTACAGATTGTGAATCCAAATACTCAATGTTAGAAAAGACGTATTGTGCACTTGCTTGGGCTGCCAAACGCCTAAGGCAGTATGTGTTGAATCACACAACCATGATGATTTGGAAGATGGATCCAATTAAGTATGTGTTTGAAAAGCAAGCGCTTTCGGGAAGGATTGCCAGATGGCAGATGGTTTTGACAGAATACGACATTTAATACATCTTCCAAAAAGCTCTCAAGGGGAGTGTTCTGTCAGAATATATCGCAGAGCAACCAATCGATGATTATCAGCCGATGAAGTTTAAATTTCTTGATGAGGATATCATGTTCTTGAAGATGAAATATTGCGATGAACCGCTACCTGGTGAAGGTCCTGAGCTAGTTTCCCAATGGCAATTGATCTTTGACGGTGTCGTTAACTCCTATGGCAGCGCAATTGGGGAAATCATTACCACTTCCCATGGTTCGCACATACCATTTACTCCCAGATTAACATTTCCCTGCACCAATAACGATGCTAAATATGAAGCATGTATCATGGGTATTGAAGAAGCGATTGATCTGAGGATCAAGAACCTTGATATTTACGGTGATTCAGCTTTGGTAGTCCATCAAATCAAGGGAGAATGGGAGACTCGTCAGCCTAACTTGATTCCTTACATCAAATATGCGAGGAGTTTGTTACCTTTCTTCGACAAGGTAGAGTTTCATCACGTGCCAAGAGCCGAGAATTGGATGGTAGATGCCTTGGCTACATTATCCTCGATGTATAAGGTGAATTATTGGAACGACGCTCCAAGAATTGTCATCTCTCGCCTCGATAGGCCAGCGTTCCTATTTGCAATAGAGGGAGATTCAGATGGGAAGCCATGGTATTATGATACTCGAAACTTTCACAAGAATCAAGAATATCCTCCTGGGGCATCGAGCCGAGATAATAAGACCTTGAGAAGATTGGCTGGAAACTTCTATCTGAACAAGGATGATGTACTCTACCGAAGAAATTTCGATCTGGTTCTGTTGAGACGCGTGGACGAAAAAGAAGTAAGTTTGCTTATGGAAGAAGTCCACGAGGGTGCTTTTGGTACGCATGTAGGCGTACATGCAATGTCTCGAAAACTTTTGAGGGCAGGCTACTCTTGGTTGATTATGGAGTCTGATTGTTTCAAATACGCCAAGAAATACCATAAATGCCAAATTTATGCTGATAAAATTCATGTGTCGCCGAGTCCTCTGAATGTCATGGCGTCTCCCTGGCCCTTTTCCATGTGGGGAATTGATATGATTGGTAAGATTGAGCCGACCGCATCCAATGGACATCGCTTCATCTTAGTGGCAATTGACTATTTCACTAAGTGAGTTAAAGAAGCTTTATTTGCCAACGTCACCAGACATGTCGTGGCTCGATTCATCAAGAAGGACATTATCTGTCATTACGGAGTGCCCGAAAAAGTCATTACTGATATTAGTTTGAATTTGAATAACAAGATGATGAAGGAAATGTGCCAGAGTTTCAAAATTGAACATCACAATTCTTCTCCTTATCGCCTGAAGATGATTGGCGTGGTTGAGTCGGCCAACAAAAACATCAAGAAGATTGTGCAGAAGATGGTTGTGACCGATAAAGATTGGCACGAGATGTTGCCCTTTGCATTACATGGATATCGTACCTCGGTACGTACTTCAACTGGGGCAAATCCGTTCTCGCTAGTGTATGGTATGGAAGTTGTCCTACCATTGGAGGTCGAGATTCCGTCTTTTAGAGTTTTAGTTAACGTCCAACTTGATGAGGCACAGTGGGTGAGGAACAGATTGAATAAACTCAGCTTGATGGACAAGAAGAGGTTGGCGTCCACTGCATATGGCCGTTTGTATCAAAGCAGGATGAAGAAAGCTTTTGATCAGAAGGTGCGCCCGCAGAGCTTTCAGGCAGGTGATTTAGTGTTGAAGCAGATTCTCCCTCCACAGACAGATCACAGGAGAAAATGGACTCCCAAATACGAAGGTCCATACATCGTAAGGAAAGTCTTCTCAGGAGGAGCTTTGCTACTTTCAACTAAGGAGGGTCCAGATTTCACATCCATTGTGAATGCAGATGCAGTTAAAAGATACTTTGCTTAAAAAAGACCCGCTGGAAAGAAAAAAGAAAATCCAGACAAAAATGGCGCATCCCGGCGAACCATAAAAAGAATGGGTTCGGGCAGAAATTAGGGATAAAAAGAAAAAGAATGTAAACCCGCAAAGTTGAAAACCTAAAAAGGCGACTTTGGCAAAAATGGATATCCCGGTGAATCGAAAACCCGCAAGGGCGATTCAAGCAAAAGTTAGGGATTTGAAAAGCAAATGATTGCGGTCTGCGTATGGATCTTTCGAGCACAGTGGATTCTGGGAGAACCCGAGGGTCAACCAATCAAGTCAGTCTCTTCAGAGGATGAATCATCAGAAGACGCATCGAAGTCATGCGAGTCATAGATGAATTGATACATGGTGGTTGTTTGTGCCACATTGTCGACATTTTGTATATCTTTTGCATTTCTGTACTATTTGCGCAACTTTCTCTTTTCAGGAGTTGCATCTGTTGTAAATTTTCCTATTTACAGGCCATTTATCAATGAAGTATGTATTATTCAGAAAGCTTCTGTGCTTATTTTAGCTTTTACTATTTTGTTTGCAAAAGACGCCCGATGTTTTTGATAAAACTTTGCATACATAAACTTGTGGGTTCTGCTAATAATCATTAAAACTTTGATTTGCTTGAACGATGTCATAGACGATAATCGAGGTAGCCCTTGTTGTATATAGGATAATTTGTTTTTTTTTTTTCCAGGGCTCTCATTCCCGAGACTATTCCAGAGAGGCATCCTCAGCAAGACCACCATGTATCTGCCCGCACAAGAGGAAGATGTGCCGCTCGAGACTAGTGTTTCCCAGCAGGTTAGGACTGCGTGTGATCAAGGTTATCCTCAGCAGGTCGATATTGATATCTCCGGTAGAGCAGATTTTATCCCCAGCAGGCTGAGACTAGTTTCTCCTTAGCAGTTTGACTTTGTGGTTATCCCCATCAGGTAAACTTGGGATTATCCCCTAGCAGTGGAGCGAGTTCAGAGTTTTGCTTCCCCATAGAGTCTAAACCTTTGACTCCTTTCCCCTCAGAACCTAGGTCATTGGCTCATTCCCTAAGCAGAGGTTCATATTGTTGAGTTTGTTGCTCATTTCCCCAAAGCATAGGAAGATGTTGATCCCCTCATTTGGTGATCCTTAGCGAAGTTGTTGTCCGTAGAAGAATTCAGTTGGTCGTTGGTATTCGTCAGAGTGAGTGTCTTTCGGGATATTTCCCCAATTAATTTTCATCCCCTGCAGATCCACAGCAAAGTCACTGGAGTAGTTTTCTTCCCTGCAAAGTGGAATTGACTCAGAGATTATTTTTCTCCTTCCTCAGCAAAAAAAGTTTTGGATATCTTCTTAGTCAATCTTATTCATTATCCTTGGCAGAGCGGATTCAACTCTCCAGCAGAGTGGAATCCCCGACAGAATGGAGTAATTCCTTGCAGTTTGCTTTATTCCCCGGTAGAGTCGTATTCTAAAAAGCCATCCAAGGTTGTTTTCCCCAATTGAGTGGATTTGTTCTCCCCAGCCAAGTACTTGTTCCCCAGAAGAATTGTATTCTGGTAGGACATCCAGGGCCATTTTCCTCAAGAGTTGATTTGATCCCCAGCGGAGTGGATTTTGCTCTCAGCAGAGCAGTTATAGTCAGGAGAGTTCTTTTCCAGGAAGCCATCCAGGGCTTGTTTCTCCCAGCAAAATTCCAACCGTACTTGGCACCTGGTCATCCCTAGCGGAGTTGGCTCTGTTCTCTTCAACATTTATTTTGCTGGAGCGGTTCCTTTGCATTTGCATTGTGCATAACATCCTCCCAAACGCGTAGCATTTCCATCTCGTATGGAGCATTACGCCATATTCAAATATGTGCATTCAAAACATAAGCCAGGTTGTTACCTCTTGTTTCCGGTTGTATCTCCAGCAGTCAATGATGTGTTCATCTTACCAACAGTATATTTCTTGATCCTGTGTGGTATCCAGACCCCAACAAGATCATTGACAGATGTGTTTATTTTATTATTTCCCCAACAGAGTTTACTTATTCAAGTTTGTTCTTTCCCTAGTGGAATTCTTCTTTCAGATTATGAATCGACAAATGTTCTTCTCAACTTTGAGTTGAGCCGGCCTTCGGGTTCAATGCCTGTTTGTTTAACAGATGACTAACGGTGAGGTCAGATGTTCTTCTCAACTTCGGGTTGAGCCGGCCTTCGGGTTTGATGCTTGTTTGTTTAACAGATGTCTGACGGCGAGGTCAGATGTTCTTCTCAACTTCGGGTTGAGCTGGCCTTCGGGTTAAATGCCTGTTTGTTTAATAGATGCTTGACAATGAGGTCAAATGTTCTTCTCAACTTCGTGTTGAGCCGGCCTTCGGGTTCAATTCCTGTTTGTTTAACAGATGCCTGATAGCGAGTTCAGATGTTCTTCTTAACTTCGTGTTGAGCTGGCCTTCAGGTTTGTTGCCTGGTTTGTTTAACAGATGCTTGATAGTGAATTCAGATGTTCTTACCGACTTAATGTCGTTGCCTGCGTGTTAAAAGATTTTTTTCCCGACTGCGTGTCAATGCTTTCTAACAGTTATAGTTTCTCCAGTGGTTCTACTTCCACTTTGGTGGATCAGTTCTACAGTTCTGTTATGCAATTGGCAAATTTCTGGGTTCTTTTGTATTCAACCTCCTGTTACCTTGAATGTTTCAAAGTCGTTCGCTTTTCATCCCTTCAGGTCCAAGTCGTTTGAATAGGGGCAGCTGTTGTACCCCAAAATTTGACCAACCTTTTCTTCCTAACTTGGCTTATGTTTCATTTCATTTTAGCATTTGCATTTGCATAGAATTGGTCTTAACAGGGGATCAAGAGGTTGTTGTGCCATTCAAGAGGAGAGTCTCTTTGGTTTCAAGCTCAAGCAAGAGCATTTGTGCAAGCCATCAAGTGTTTATCATTATCATGGAAGGTTCAAAGCTCTTTGAAAGGAGAGATTGGTGTGTGGATGTTGTCTCCTATCTTGGGGATCATCAGAGGGATTCGTGAGGTCTCTGTCTAGGAGGATACATGGTCCAAAAGCTCATGGAGTATCTTATGGGTCATTGTGGAGCTTGTGCAATCATTCAATTCATCTGCAGGAGCACAGTCAAAAGATATGGACTAGGGTTTCATTTGGTCAACCTAAAGTCAACTGTGGACTTTAGAAGGTTCAACACTTGGATCTAAGTCATTGAGGCCATGGGAAGTTATCTTAGAGTATTTGGGATGTCATTTTAAGATCAAATCAAGAGGAATCAAGGGTTCAAGAAGTTACTAAATGAGGGTTTCAGATGATTTCAGTGTAAAATCTCCCTTCTTCAGTGCCTAACTTCAAGGACATTTTTCCCTATGATGCAAGATCAATCTATTTTTCATGAAAACATGAGACTTGTAGAGAATGTTTTAAGATTTCATTTGAGTATAAGAAGTCATTCATTAAGTTTGTACATCTCAAGTTATGATGCCAACAAGTTAGGGTCCTCAAACGAATAGAATTTTGGTCAACTTAAAGTCAACCCATTTCTATGGCATTTTTGACCTAGAGGCAAGTTTCTCCTCAACTTTAGGCGAACATGAAAGTTGTTCCTCATGGTCCTAGCTTTCCAAAAAGTCCTAGAAGTTCTCATTCTCATGTGCAGAGCTCAAGGTATGGTCTTAACAAGTCAAGGGTATTTTTTGGAAAGTTCATTATAGGTCATTTGTTTCAATGGTCTTTTTCATGAATTTATAGGCCTCAAGTCCAATTTTGACCAACATGAAACTTGTGCTTAAAGGTCTTAACTTCATAATGTACTCAAAATACATGGAGTTTGGTGCATTACGTGATCACGTGGATCATTTTAAAGGTGAAATGTTGACTTTTGGTCATGGTTCAAGTATCTTACATTACAATTCACCTTTTGGCCTCATTTTTTATATGTTTTGTACCATTACATGACATAAAAGAGGTTTACCACAAATGGACCAACAAGAATGCCATTTATATGCCCCATTTTCAAATTTCTTACTCCAAAAGTAATGAATTCAAACTTGGTATGTGAGAGGCTTACAAAGCCAAAGCCAATTCATTTCATTTATGCACCTCATGAACTTCATTTTGCTGACCCATTGTTGTGTAAAAAGTACCAAACTCGTGTGCATTAGGAAATGTATTATTTTTGACATTTTTTTGAAATCTCACCAAAGAAGTATTATGGGCCTGCATGGAGCCATCAAAGTCCTCATATATAAGTTCAGAAGCTTGCCCTAGTCATCAGAATAGAAGGTTGCTTCCTGAGAGAGTTCATATATCTCAAAATTCTCCAATGTTTTTCATCTTCGATTCAACTGTTTCAGAGTGAATTTCTTCAAATTGTTGCTTGAATCTTCTTCATTAGAGTCTGAGGAACAAATTGGAGGCAAGAGGGTGATGTTTGCAAGCTTTGAAAGAGCCAACGGAGTTGCTCCGTTCAGTAAGTTTCCACTTCTAATATCTCTCATTCTAGTCATATTTCTAGGTCCATACTAGGTGAATCTGAAGCCCAACCCTTGGTAGGCCATGTTTGAATGCTTTAATGGCATGTATGTTAGAGTTTCAGCATGTGTATTCAAAATTTCATGTCTTCGATTCTCATTATCCATGGACCTTTTTGATAAATGATGGTTAGATTTGGAATCCTTGTGAGCTCAGCTTTCTTTTGATATAAGATTTGGCCATTTTTATTGAGTTTTGAACCTTGAGCTCTGGCGAGTCTGCCAGAGAAGACGACCGAAGCCCTAGCTCTGACATCTGGTTCATTATCAGGCCAAGCTAACTCACCTTTCCTTTGACCATTGGACTTGCTTGCTTGTCATGTTTTAATTTGGTTGACTTATGCCACCCGTGCGTTTAAATCCAACTGGATTAATGAAACACAGCGTTTCATTTTGTGAACTGAGTCTGGGTTAGATGGGCTCAGATTGCTTTCCATGCCATCCAATTCACTTGGCCCATACACGCTTTGCCTTGCATTCATTTCAATGTGGTTTTTCTAATACACCTCCCATGGTTTCTCTTTTATTTTATTTCCATTTTATTTTCTGTTTTCATTTTTAATTATTTAAAATAGCTCAAATCATCCAAAAATTTCCCAAAAAATATTTTCTTATACTTTGGAGTCTTATTTAATTTTCCATAATTTGTGTTCTGTTTTTATTTTTATTTTTATTTTCCAAGTAAAAGTGTGTTTTTGGTGTTGTCTTCATTTGATCATGATTGTTTGGACTTCAAATCCTTATCCCCTATGATCATGGCTTCTCCCTCACTTAGGTGAGGCATTTAGGCATCTTTGAGGGTGATTTTGAATGGTCATTGATCATTTTTATGTTGACTTTGAGTTGACTTTTAGTGCCCCTCGATTTATGCTCGATAAGGTGGAGCACCCTTGATAATTAATTTATTTGGTGATGCCTTGAGATGGGTTTGACCTTGAAACTTTGGCTTCTATTTTCTCTTAGACTTGGTTACTTTGTGGTTTTTATTTGGGATTTATTGAACATTTTTCCTATTTTTGATGAAGCTTGCAAGTCAAGTCATCTTAGGAGAGGTTCATACAAACTAGTTTGACCTAGTTCTTTTGGGAAATGCTTCTTATGGATCCCATATGCACCCTATGAGTCTTGATGATTGTTTATGACATGATTAAGGTGTCTGTCCTTGATTTTTAGGTCATACACTTGTGTAAATTGTTTCACAAGTTACCTAGAAGTCATGTCTTTCCACTTGGTTTTAAGTGTTGAATTGGTGAGGGAACTTTGATTTTTTGCCTTGCCATGACTTTGTTCATGTTTGTGTCTTGTTTCCCATCTTTTTTTAAGACTTTCTTCTTATGGTTTCACTTCTGCCCCTTAGGCTTTGGCTCTTATTCAAGATGATTTGGTGTTCACATCCACACTTTGAGTTTGTCTTGGATAATTGGCCACTTTCTTGCACTTGTTTGCTTGTCCCTTTTGCATGATCAATTTGAATTTTTTGGTTGAGATAATTCTCATGTGCTTTCTGCCCAAGCTTCTTTCTCCCATCTTCTCTTTGATCATGGCCTTTTGGTTTTTCTTTGTGCTTAGTCTTTGTGTAGGTGATGGATGTTTGAATGGTTGTAGGAGTTGTTGCTTCTCCCATTTCATCTCACTCTTTTTGACTTGTTTAAGTCGACTTGTTTTGATCATTTGTTTTTTATTGCATCATTTGTTTCTCACATCTCATTTTTGAATCTTTACATATCATGATTGCATTTGCTTTGACTTGTTTAAGTCAACTTCTTCTCATTTCTCATTTCATCTGTGATTGAATTATCTGTTGTTTACTTGGTCTTTTGCCATGATCCCTTAGGATTCCTAGTCCCTCTGTTTAAGATGGGAGTAGGAGAGACATTAGGTGCTCAATCCTTTGCATGATAACATTAGGATAGATTCTTCCCTTCTTAATCCCAACTTTAGGAGCACATTGCATGATAACATTAGGATTGATTAGTTCCCTCTTAGAGTTTGTGTCTTTCTCTTATCATCTCCTAAACATCTTAAGACACTTAATAAAGGATAATAAATTTTGTACGCTACGAGCCTTAAGTACTTCAGGAATGATAGTTGGGGAGCCTCCTCTCAATCTGTCTAGAGTGTTTAGCGTATGCCCTTTGGACGTTATTCGATGCATTCACTCTCAAGTAATAGTATTTAGTGAAACATGAGTTACAAACTTAACTCAATTCACTTCTTGTTTAAAAAACACAAAGCAAAACATCAAACCATTTTATCCGTCGGGATTGTTTGAAAAATCATTTTTAGAAAGAGTGTGTTAATTGGTTCTACCGCAAACAGGCATCGTCCCTAACTGCTAGAAGGAAGGTTTAACCCTACTCAGTTAAAACACTTGAACTAACCTGTGGTCGTGTCAGCCCGAATTACGTTTGCTCTGATTTCTCATACCAGATGAGAATACGTAGGCACAAGACAGTGATGTCTTGGCAAACAACCTTTCACCCCATCACCCATAGTTTTCCGAACTACGTTGACTCTGACTTTCCCATTGCACGAGGGAATACGTAGGCATAGAGCGGCGATGCTCTATCGAGTCTCTTTTCTTTTGTTTTGTCCCTGTGTGCCAGCCTTTTGATAGATTAACACCCTTTTAGATAGACAACAAGCATGGATCATGTTGAGTACAACGGACGTGAGGGGTGCTCATAGCTTCCGATTGCGTAACCGACTCCCGAACCCAAGATTTGGTTGCGATGACCTGTCTTTTCCCTTTTTCATAGGTTTTCTCTGATTGTTTCCTTTCCCTCTTTTGGGATAAATAACAAACGAAGGAGACTCTTCTGTATTTGTCGGCCCCTTCTTCGCAGTGATGCGACACCATGCAAAAGTTAGGTACAATAAAAAAAAAACAATAATAGCCCGCTAAGTTGAAATTCCGAAAGAGCGACTTAGGCAAAAATGGGTATCCCGGTGGACGAAAAAAAAATAGAAAATGTCCAGGAAAAATTAGGGATAAAGGCATTTTACTATGAACACTTGAGTCTATCTTCGTCATAATTAGACTTCAGACGGAAAATGATCAGTCAAATCATCATCAACTGACGCACAATGTTAGAGCCTAGACTTACAGGGGATGGTAGCCAATGTTGTAATTAATGCAAAGTCAAAATTCTCATTGCCATTTACTTTGTTTCTCAAGTTTTTGTAAATTTCTTCATCAAGGATTTTTACATCCTTGTACACATCTTATGTAGAAATTATTTTCATATTCAATAAATTTCATCCTTTGATTTCTCATATTCCTCTTTCTAGTATTTTGTTTGCAAATTGAGCAATTATTTGTGGTCACATAATACTTTAAAGCGTTGAGAATAAAAAAAATCTAAAATCAACCAGGAAAACATTATGCATTGCATGCTTTACCGAAAATCATCAAGGGAAGATAGGTGGTTTTCCTTTGTAAGCTTGATCTCCGGTGAACAATATCATGATTGGTTAAGAAGGTTGTTTGTTTTCCCCAGCAAGTACTATTATGGTTCATTGGAAGGATTGTGTACTTTTCCTCTCCTCAGCAGAGCCATAATTTCACCAATGGCCATTAGATTGGTTCTTTGGAAGGATTTATCTTTCATTTCCTCAGCAGAACCATGTTCCCCAAGAAGAGACATGTTCGCTTTTCCCTAGTCAAAGTAGGAACTCTTGCAATACCCTAGCAGATCGAGGTTGTCGTTCCCCAGCAGTGATGATGCTTCGTTTCATTTTGATTATCTTGACTTTGTTCTACCCCATGAAGTGTCAGCCATAATACCATCACTTCCCAACCTGGGTCATCTATGGTTAGAATTTTCTATTTCTCCAACAGTAGTGTTGGTAATTGCTTGGATGTCTAATATTTCTAAGCTTTTTCCGCAACAACGTCATCGTCATCCATGGATTTCTGTTCCCCAACAGAGGATGTCGAGTTCGTTTTACTACAAGCTCTGTTTGTCTACTTGCAACACAATGTTTCAACCTTTGTCGCTACATAGCCTAATATCAAGCATCATGCAACATCATCATAGCATATGCACCATAACATGCTTCCCTTAGACTGATTTATCTCCCCAGTGGTTCTCAGCCAAACATTTCTCTTAAGCCTCTCGTTGCTTTTCCCATCGGTCGCCATCGGCTAAATCTTTCAAGCTACTCTTTTATTTAATCCTCTTCCACCTTGAACAATCGAAAAGCTAGCTCAATTCAAACATTCAGGTCCAAGAAGATTAAATAGGGGCAGCTGTCGTAACCCGAAATTTGACCTCTCTTTTTCCTTTTGCATAAACATGTGCATTCACATTGCTGGCATACACACTCGTTTTTTCTCTGTGATCTTTGTTGCAGGAACTTTCAAGTTTTACGAGCCCTATTAATCACCTCCTCCCAAAGATATTAGATCATCAAAACAAGCACAAAATAAAGGTTTCTACACCTATTCAACAGAGAAAGAGGTCGAAAATCAGAGCCATGACTACACCATTATTTTCAGGAAAAATTGGAAAGTTTTAACTTGGTTAATCGATTAACCATTTGCTAGTGCAAATGGGTTAATCGATTAACCCTTGCAAAATTTGCAGAATCTACTGCATTTTCAGGACAACAACTTCCACTTCTCATTTTTAGGGTCTACATTATTCTAGCATTGTATGGAACATTTTAGACAACTCTAGACACTTCAAGACATTTCTACACACTTCAAGGCATTTGCTCCAATACATTAATTTGGATTGAGACCACCATGTTGCTTCATTTCCAAGCATGTGAGCCCTTAGATTCAAGTTTGAATTGGGATGGTTATCGAGTTAATTACCTAACTAACTGAGTTAACCTCCAACTCAGTGAGTTAAGGCTAACTTACTCCAAGGCTAGTTCTGAGGCTACATCCAAAGCTCACTCCGAACCTAGCAACTCCAAATCAAAACTCTATATAAGCAAATCATCATCATTTCACAAAGGATCCATTCATTCTCTTAATTTTTCACACTTGATCACTCTCAATTCTCTCACATTCTCTCTGAATTTTCTGCAACTTCTACTCATAATCTTCTTCACTTTCATCCAAAACCTCATTAGAGCTGAAAACCTCCATTAAATAGTAGCAACTTTTTCACTGGAAGTGCTTTCTCTTGAGCTTAGTGTTGCGGTGAGAATCGTGCTACCAAGCTATTGATTAACTTGAATCTTAATTCTTAAAACTGTACTTTGATTTATCCAAAGGAAAGGTTAAAGAAATAAATACCTTTTGCGCGATGTAACAACAACGCTAAGAGATTGGGTATCGGGGGTCGGTTATGCCTAGGGTAGGTATTTCACATCCTAAACATCTGTAGTACTCTACAGGAACCTTTTGTATATTTGTATGCTATACTTGCTAAATGTTTTCTATAGTTTGGGATTGGGTAAAAAGTGTAGTTAATGACCTAAGGATAGTTTCTAAGTTTTCTCGCAAAGATATCGCATCTTCTGCCTACGTATTCTAACTAGGATAGAATCAGAGCAATCGTAGTTCACCTCACTGAGGATAAATAACTCTTGATTATGATCAAGGTTCAAAGGGGAACAAACATAATAATGCTTGTATAGAGTTTAACAAAACTCTCTATTCTAAGTTGAAACACTCAAAGGAGTTGACTTTGACAAAAGCCAAGAGGGGAGTAAGTAATCATCACCATGATTCTTACATAGAGTTAACAAACTCTATCTTAAAGTTCTAGTGAAAGATACTCCTAATAAGGGTTAGGTCTTTTAGACTTAAAGCAAAGTCTAAATGGGTATAGGTTTTATCTTAACTAAGTTCAAGATGACTTGACAAAGTCAAATGGAGTGTTATGAGCTATTTATGACCTCGAGGGTCAATAGAGAGACTTTCCTTTGGAATGGGGAAAAGATGAGGCAACCAGATGAGAACTAAAGAATTCCATCATTGGGGAAAGTAACTTCATAAAGTATAAACATTCCAACATGATGAATACAAGAGATATGGTTACAACCAAGAAAAATCAAGCATATAACAATATCAAGCAAGGATTTCAATCAAGATCAATGATTACCACCAAAGTGTACTTAAAGACATTTCAATACCTAAAGGTAAGTTCTTATAAGACTCAAAATGAAAGTAAAAACCAATGGCATATCTTAACAAAGATGGGGATATATCTTGACAAAGATGAAGTATGTCTTAACAAAGATGAGTAATTTTAAAGGATGTTATATGTAACTACATGAGCAAGCATCATACATTTGATGACAATCAACCATAGGCAATCAAACAATGTCACAACAAATGTAAGTAAGAAGGTTTAATATTTCATGGGGAAACTTTCAAGTTTCAAAGATGAATAACCTAGATGCTCACAAGAAAAATTTTGAAATTCAAACTCAAATACACAAGGAAGCTAACAAGCCAAACAATTTCAACTTAAACTTAAAAGTTTGAAATAAAAGATGAGAGATAGGAGGGTAAAAACCCTAAAATGAATTACAATTTTCTCACAATATAAAGTGTTTCTAAAATAGGAATTTTAGAATTCTTTAATTATTATGTAAAAATATACATTAATACAAAAATTTGGCAAAAAGAATCATTTAAAAATGATTAAAAATGAAGAAGTTATGTTATTTTGAATATTTAATAAAAATTAAATAAACAAGTGATAAAAAATAATGAAATGTCTCACCCAAGGCTTGAACTCAAGACCTTGGGGTCATGGACTCAAAATAGGACCAACCCAACCATTTCACGCGTGTGATCATAAATGGAAAGAGGAAATAAAATATTGAAAGTCATGAAAAATTACAAAATGAGCAAAAATTGCCCTCGCTGAGGGTCGAACACGGGATCATTAGGCATGGCAAGTACTTAAAGGCAAGGAAATAACCATTGGGGTGGCGATACATTGGTTGTATCAAGCCACCACATTTGGATATGTACCTAAAAAGCTTGTTTTCTAGGCAACTCTTCAAGGAAACTCAAGTGGAGATTTGAAAAACGGTTTGATCCTAACTTTATTAATTCTCAACCAAAATTGATAAAATTTGAGTCAAACTCACTTGATTTTTTAAGAGGAAAATGATGGTGTCAACCAAAACTTCAAATGGAGCACACACAATGAGATTCGCAGGAACATATATAATGAAGTTAGAAATGCATTTGGAAACTCATGGGTTAAAACAGGTGCATTTAAACACAAGTAAAGGTCTGCTCTTATTTTAAATGCAATACTCATGGATATGTTCAGAGAAGGATCTCTGTTTTTTGTCATGAATCAGAAGGTGATTATCAAATTGTAATTCAGTGAAATGATTTAGGAATGGATTGTGTATCCAACAATGTTGAAGCAAAGTATTTATTACAACAAGCAACTTATCAACCCGGCTGTAATGAGTTAAGAGCTTCTCACACAAATTGCAAGAATGGTTAAAAAGTGAAGCTTAGATGGCAACAGGGTTTAATCAAAGCTCAAGACAATGGACTAACCACATATCAATGCACCAACCCATTTATCATTGTCCTTACAAAGCAAAAGTAAGAGTCTCACAATCTAAACTGATTTTAGCCAAAGACATGAGTTAAATCCAAAAATATCAAATGCACATCTGATGAGAATCCAGGTTGATAGACCTTACAACAACTTGGACAGTGAATACAATATAAAAACAACTTTCCATTATGTCAACAAAGTATGAAATTCAAACCTGGCATGAATTCAAACTGACCTATAATGACTACCCTCTCCTAATTAAATTCGCACAAGCAAAGCACTTACAAAAGATCTTGCTAAGTACTATAATCTAGCCTCACCTAGACTGTCTAAAACCTGCCCTCATGGATTAGTCAATCATGATGTACCATGTGTCTGCTAAGTGTAGAAAAACCTGATGACAACAGTAAATCCCCCCCCCCCCCATCTTATGATAGTAACAGCTTGTTAACACAATGTCAAACTCACACACTAATCAAAAATGGTTTTAGATGAAAGCTCCTAATCTTGTTAAAACAATTACAATCAATTCTAGCATGAACAACAAATTTAACCAGCCAGCAATCAGGGGTTGAGAAACTCATACTTCAATAGTACAATTGTGAATCCAATCAATGACAAAGGACGTGTTATGACCAATAGCAACCCTAATGTAAGATTTATGGAAGTAGCATCTCAAATGCCACATCTTGATGTAATAAAACCACACAGACTAAACAATAGCCCTAAAGTAAACTCTTATAACAGTTCATCAAATCATCTATCCACTTAAGCCTCTCAAACATGAATGGGCAGTTCCAACATAACTTCCAACAACAAGTGTTAAAGCAACAAAATCTCAAAGACAGTCCTAGTGTAACTATACTAAGCTAGTCAGATTCAAGGTCAAGCTCACAAATGGAAGGTACTAAACATGGCAATGTTTAAGATGCAACTGTATACCCGAGTGGACCAACCACATATCCAATGCTCCCAACAGAATTATGGTGATAACCTCCTTCAATGATCAACAAAAATCTTAAGTTTTCAAGACCACCCTAACTTGGTCCTCCAAAACTGTTCCAAAACGAACAACATAATCCTAACAAATTGATAGAAGTCTATGTTTGAGTTAACAAACTCAAATCTGAAGCACAGTCATAGGCAGCAATGAAACATGGCTTGAATATACCAAAATCCAATTTGAAGCCAAACCACTGAAACTCAAACAGCCTAGAGATACTAAGAAACACCAAGAACCTGGTATCATATTTCAAGGATAGATGCAACTATATGAAGGATCAATAACCTTAGAAATTATAAATTAGATGTGATGGATCTAACCTCTAACAACAGTCTTCAACCAAAAGACTCTAATGACAGTCTCAAAGCCTAATGACAGCCTCAAAGCAACCCTCATACTAACAATTTAAAAAAAAACAGTTTGGTAGTCATAACATAACAATGTTAAAAAACAATAGATTCAATCAAATACTCAGCAACATACATTCATAAAAGTGAGGAACCACATATGTTATCCTAATGGCATTCTAACAGAAGATACCACGGTATTGACAAACTCAAACCTCAACATATCTTTGGACATCATAATTAACAAATCAACCTAACATAACAATGTATAAGCTTTGCAACAGAACCAAGTAACACATGATGATACAAGTTATTGGAAGAGCTTATAAAGACATACCTCTTGTAGTCTTTCCTTACTATGCTAGCTGCCTAGAAAACTAGAGATTCTTCCCTTTGAGCAAACTTGTGAGAGTTACTTCCTCTTGAAGAAAGAAAGCAAATGTATCGACAGTTGGAGCAAATTTACTTCCAGCTGTGATTTGAGATTATGGACAACTAATACATCATAAATATGAAGTGTCCCAAGTGTTTTGGTGATGGGAAAAGATTTTTGTAGTGGTATAGTGAGAAAAATGCACAAAAGTCAAAGCAAAGTGGTGTGAAAGTTGACTTTTCGATTCAAAGTTATTTTGGTGAAACTAATGGTGGGAATAGCTTCAAATGGTCATTTTAAGGGTGTGTGTATGGTCTTTGAGGTGTTTTTGTGTTTAGACAAAGGATTGATGTGAAAAATGCAAAGTAACAATTTTGGTGGTTTTGGAGAATTTCTTTACTTGCAAGCAAGGAGAGTAAGAAGGAGAGCTGTTATTTCTCTTGAATATTGAGAGCTCTAGTGTGATGTAAAGAGTGGAATGAAACCTTTATTTATAGGCTAAGTGGAGGTTATGGGCAGAATTGTCATTTGGAAGGCAAATTCACATTTAAGTGGGAAAACCCTTATCATTTCAAAAGTGATCTCATATCTGCTGGTTTGAGTTCCCTTCCATCAGTTATTAACCTTATTAATAGCTGCCTTTATGCTGGTTTGTACGGGAAGCAGAGGAGCTTAAATCAAACTTATCAAATCCACGCTCTCTCTCAAGTACACTTTTGTACTTTTTATAATAAACAAAAGGGATTATGGCTAGACTTTTAGATTTGCTTTGATTCTCTCCCCAAATCTGGTACAAAGTTCCATCTACACATCACACCATATGTTCCCTCATGGTTGGAAATGAACCACATGGTTGGAAACCAAGTCCATGTTGAGTTTTGACAAGTTGACCAACTAGTGCACATGCCCAACTTGCTCAATTTGAAACTCTCAGCTAACAAGGGCTATGGAAGTGTTCTGGTACTTTTTAGAAAGCACTCATAGAGCTCTACAAATTTCATGTTTTGGGAATTTTCAAATTCCAAGTGGAACTAGGTCAAAAACACCCTTGAAGTTGGCTGAAAACATGACTTGAAAGGCCAGAAACTTAGAAATTTTGTAAGTGTTTTCTCTCTCTTGTGATGATTTTGACTATAACTCCAAATTTATGCATTTCTTGCCCATAGGTCAGTTTTACACTTTTGTAGAGCTTGCCAAGACCTTTCCAACAAGCTTTGAACCACCTCATTTGGATGTGTGGTTAGAAAGTTATGGTCTTTCCCTTTTCAAAACCCTTATCCCGACTTTTTCTATTACTCCTCAATCCTTGTTCCAATGGTCATGACTCTCATGGATAACTGTAATATGTTATTAGGAACATATTTGCTTCAAACTTTGAGATCAAATTCCTTATGGTCAAACGAACCGATCGATCGATAACTACCGGATCGAGTGTTGATGTTCTGGGTCTTTTGAGGTATTGAAACTTCTTGAGTAGACTTCACTAAGCCATATGAGCTTCATGGACCATGATTCCATCATTGGAACACCTTTTTAATCAAAATTCAAACCACAATTGACTTTTCCTAATCAGAAACCCTAATCGGGGGTCCTGGACTGCACTGTTCTTGATCTTTGGGTGACAACTTCAAATTAGATTCATACTTGACCCAATGTGGTATCTTTGATGATGTAGATACTTGTTTCATGGAGAACCAATCCAAGGCATTGACTAATTAAACCATCGAAACCTCGATTCCTGACTGTACGAAACCCTAATTCACCTGTATCTTAACAAAGAGAAACTTGAAATAGGTTATGGTTAGATAATCAAATGAAAATGATCCTAGAATGATGATGAAGATCTAAAGGGTCAAAATTTAGGGTGCAACAGTTGCCCCTATTTAAATATCTTCAACAGATGGCAATGAGAGATGACAATCCTCATAGAATCATAATGAAAGGTATTTAAATATAGCAAGCCAGAAATTTTATCCCTTAGATCCTATGGTATACAAAAGGACAAATGCTAAAATGCAATGAATTCTAAATGATGTTTTATGATGCTTGGATGCAATACTAATGCTGACACACGAGCGCAAAATTAAATAATGGCAACACAACGAGTAACTACTCACAGAGACCCGACATACTGGGGAAAATCCAAGGCATAACAAGCAATAGTTCAAACATGACTAATGATGGTATTTCAAAGGGAATCTTCCATGCAGGGACATGAATTCCACCGGGGAAGACAAGTATTCTCTAGGGGAAAGAGGGAACACACTCTATTGGGGAAGAAATCAAATCTCCACCGGGGAAGCAAAAGACTAGAGACACGACCCTCACTGGGGATAAGCCAAAATGAGGAACCTCCTATAACGAAGAGTTCGAATGGGATCTTCAAGAAAGGACTAGAAACAAGACCAGACGCACCGGGGATGCCAGTAACACACTAGCTCTCCGAGACTTGATTGGGGAAAGAAAAGGCTTTATTGGGGATACCAGTAACAACCAATTTTAACGGACGGTTTCAAATGGTACTAGTAACCACTGGACTTCCTGGGAAATCGATAATGACCGAGTCATGGAATTCCAATAACCATTGGATTTGGGCAGCACCAGTAATCACTGGATTTTCAAAGGGTTTGGTGACAACCAGATCAAAGCACCAATAACAATTGGATTAAGAGGCGCCAATAACCATTGGGCTTTAGATGAGAGGATTGGTAATAACCAATTTAGAGAGTCGATAACAGTCGAATTTAAACACCGCCAATAACTATTGGACTTAGACAAGTTGGTGACAACCCAAATCAAAGGTATACCAATAACAACTGGCTTTTACAATTCAGAGGACATTAGTGATAACCAAATCAAGTACCAATAACCATTGTAGTTAAAGATAATACTAGTAACTACTAGATTTCAACAAGGATTGGTGATAACCAAATCAAACGGAGTTCCAATAACAAATGGTTTTGAACAGAGCCAACGACCACTGGGTTTTGAATGATTGGTGATAACCAAGTCAAAGTACCAATAATAATTGGGTTTTGAACAATGCTAGTAATTACTAGACTTCAAAGATTGTTGGTGATAACCAAATCAAAAGCAAGTGTAGTAACAGCTGACCATCTTGATAATATCAGATATTGCTAGTCACAACTAAACTCTCAGGAAGGAAACATGTAACCCTAAGATTACTGATAAAAAATTGGGGTGATAACCGCAAAGAAAAAACCTTGGCAAACAGAAATAAAGAGGGTGGTAGCGACCAAAGGATCTCAAAGGCAACAGCCAGAAACCCAAAGCAAATGCAAGCATATGTGTATGCTGATATGACGCGAATGCACAAGTGCAGACCGACCCGTGAAGGAGAAATAAAGAGCAAAACAAAGAACACAAAGAGGGAAACCAACACGCTGAGTCTCGATGTTTCAAACTGGGTGGCGCTTCCTTCGAGGAAATAACAATTTTTCGATGTAATCAATATTCTTGCAAATTTGTACAGGAGAAATCCTGGCTTAAGAGCGGGTATTGCCGTTGGATGCATCTTTTTTGGTTGGAGGCGACAACAAGCTTTTTTAGAGTAGTCTAACACTGTCATGTTACCTCTAGAGCTTTTCGACATGCCTTGTCAAATCCGTTTTTCCTTTAAAACAAAAATTTAAGTTTTTCAAAACACTTTGCTTTTCGAAAAAATATTTATTAACAAATAAGTGAAATTACATAACAAAAATAGAAGATCATAACAATGATTGGTCCAAAAATCTGATTTCATTAATAGACGAGAACTTTACAAAGGGTATAGCCTCGGGAACAAATACATTTTGAAAAATGACAACAAAAGGGGTTACATAATCCCACAATGATCAAGTCCTACTAACTAGCAGTCCAGGCGCTTCGTTGCTTCTGACGAGAATAATAATTATTGAGTCTCTTTTAGTTCTTTGGATAAAACCCTCCCCCTGCATTTGCCGGCTTTTGTTCTTCAGGATTTTGCCTTGCTGAAGTGTTGGTCCACCTTTCTAGGCTTTCCATTTAGGCATAGTACTTCCTTACTGCATCAGAGTTGATAGGGTACTTGAGTTGTTCGCCATCCATAGTCTCAAGAATCAGAGATCCTCCCGAGAAGACGGTTTTTACAACGAAAGGGCCATCGTAGTTGGGCATCCACTTACCGTGCATGTCTTTCTGTGTTGGTAAGATTTTTCTGAGCACAAGCTCTCCTTCTCTATACTCTTTGAGATGAACCTTCTTGTCGAACACTCTTATCATCCTTTGTTGATAGATCTGGCTATGAAACATGGTTGTCATCCTTTTTCTCATCGATGAGATTCAATGAATCGAACCTTTCTTTTATCCATTCGTCTTCCTCAAGCTTGGCTTCCATTAAGATCTTCAATGATGGTATCTTAACTTTGATAGGTAGCACAACATCTATCCCATAGACAAAGGAAAAGGGAGTTGTCCCTGTTGAAGTCCGCACTGATGTCCTGTACCTATGTAAGGCAAATGGTAACATCTCATGGCAATCCTTGTAAGTTACGACCATATTTTGTATTATCTTCTTGATATTCTTGTTTGCAGCTTCGATAACACCGTTCATCTTGGATCTGTACGGAGATGAATTGTGATGCTTGATCTTGAATTCATCATAAAGTTCCTTCATTGTTTTGTTGTACAGATTCGACCCATTGTCGGTGATGATCTGGTCAGGGATACCATACCGGCAGATGATTTCCTTTTTAATGAAGCCCGCGACCACTTGCTATGTTACATTTGCATATGACGCTGCTTCTACCCATTTGGTGAAGTAATCTATTGCAACAACGATGAAACGATGGTTGTTAGAAGATTTAGGCTCTATTGCTCCAATCATGTCTATGCCCCACATTACAAATGGCCACGATGAAGTCATCACATTGAGAGGTTGTGGAGGCACATGCACTTTGTCGGCATAGACTTGGCATTTGTGGCACTTTCGAGCGAAGAGGATGTAGTCTGTCTCTAGAGTCAACCAAAAGTAACCGGCTCTTAGAATCTTTTTAGCCATGGCGTGACCACTGGCATGGGTACCAAACGTTCCTTCATGTACTTCGATCATCAAAATACTTGCTTCTTTTTTATCGACACATCAGAGCAAAACTATGTCGTGGTTTCTCTTTTAAAGAATGCCATTGCTGATGAAGAACTTAGATGACAATCTTCGTATGGCACTTTCATCAATTCTAGATGTGTCAGCTGGATATATCTGATGTTAAAGAAAATTCTTGATGTCGTGGAACCAAGGTTTCTCATCAGAGTATTCTTCTATTGTCATAACATATGTTGGCACTGTTCTTCTTTCAATGCGGATCAGAGGCGCCTCATTAACAAATTGGACTTTCCACATTGATGCCATCATAGCTAAATCATCATCAATATGATTCTCTGCTCTTGGTACATGCTTGAAGGTAATTTCGTCAAAATATTCGGCCATCTCTAAAATGTGAGCTTTGTAAGGGATCAACTTTTCATCTCTAGTTTCCCATTCTTCTTTGAGCTGATAGATCACTAAAGCAGAATCACCGATTACTTCCAAGATTTTAATGCGGAGATCAATGGCAGCTTCCAACCCTAAGATGCAGGCTTCGTATTCGGCTATGTTATTAGTACATCAGAAACAAAGTCGGGCTGTGACAACAGTATATCCTCTGGTCAGATTTTTGAACACAGCTCTAATACCATGTCCATTTTTGTTTGACGCATCATCAAACATCATTTACCATCGGGACCCAGGCTCAGAACCTTCGTCAGGACCGTGTTCTGGCTTCATGCGCTGAATGTACATCACATCTTCATCAGGGAACTCAAACTTGAGCGGCTGATAATCTTCCACGGGATGCTCTGCAAGGTGTTCTGACAGGACACTTCCTTTGATGGACTTTTGAGCAACATATTGGATATCATACTCTGACAAGAGCATATTCCATCTGGCCAACTTTCCAGTTTGAGCTGGCTTTTCAAATATGTACTTGATTGGGTCCGTCTTAGAAATCAGCACCGTGGTATGGCAGATCATATACTGTCTTAGGCGCTTGGCGGCCCATGCTAAAGCACAACAGGCTTTTTCTAACGGGGAGTAGCGACTCTCGCAATCTGTGAACTTCTTGCTTAGATAATAAATTGTGTGCTCTTTCTTGCCTGACTCATCAGTTTGGCCCAAGACACAACCCATTGAATCTTCTAATATTGTCATGTACATGAACAATGGTTTTCCTGGTACTAGAGGAATTAATATCGGAGGCTCTTGCAAATACTGCTTGATTTTCTCAAATGTCGACTGGCAGTTTTTGTTCCACACCTGTCTGATCTTTTCGTAACAACTAGAAGATCGGTGCACAAGTAGGCGTTAGGTTGGAGATGAACCTGAAGATGTAATTCAAACGTCCAAGGAAACCTCTAACCTGTTTCTCCGTTTTAGGAACAGGCATTCCTTAGATTGCTTTGACCTTATCAGGATCTACTTCAATTCCTCGTTGACTAACAATGAAACCAAGTAGTTTTCCTGAGCGAACTCCAAAAGTGCATTTAGCTGGATTTAGTCGTAGCTGATACTTTCGGAGCCTCTCAAACAGCTTCAATAAATGATCCAAATGGTCTGCTTCACTTCGAGATTTTGCAATCATGTCGTCCACATATACTTCAATCAGTGGTCGAGTTAGCCTGAACTATGTTATGCTCTGATTTTTTATACCAGATGAGAATACGTAGACACAAGACACGATGTCTTGGCGAGCAACCTCCCCCGTAGTTTCCCGAACTACGTTGACTCTGACTTTCACATTGCACGAGCGAATATGTAGGCATAGGGCGGCGATGTCCTATCGAGTCAGTTCCTATTGTTCCTCCGTTTAGCATCCTTTAGATAGTTTACGCCCATAGAATAGACAACGAGCATGGATCCCGTTGAGTACAATGGACGTGAGGGGTGCTCATACCTTCCCCTCACATAACCGGCTCTCGAACCCAAGATTTGGTTGTGATGACCTTGTCTTTCCCTTTTCATCAGGTTTTCTTTGATTGTTTCCTTTCCCTCTCTCTGGGATAAATAACAAACAGTGGAGACTCTTCTATCTTTGCTGACCCCTTTTCGAAGCGATGCAACAGCTAGCGACTATGTTGGGGAACTTTCCCATCCTCTATGCGAGTCAATCCTAGCGTTTGTTTGCTTGTTTTTGGGTGTGTATATTTGTGTGTTATATATGTATATTGTTGTATTTACATTTTCTACACTTTATTATCATGATATTGATGTGCTGTTGGGCGGGACTGTTCCATTGAGCGATAAGCCAAAGCCCAGGCTTGAGGATATCCATAGTATTAGAGAGAGGAAAGTAGTGATGGACCTGTATGTTTCAGCATGCACTAGTCCTCACGAAATTCACGTTGAAACGAGGTTTTCTTTGAACACATCATATCCTGTACATTAGTCGAGAGGGGGTGTTGGATCTGGAAGCTGTCGACTCTGGAGACTGATCATTTGGAAGTTAGCTAAGTGAGGCCTCTTCGTTTGACTATGATGCCAAACCAGAAATGGCGAACGTATCATCGTTTCTTGAAAGTTTGTGACACTGATGACCGCATAGGATTCCGAACCTTATCAGAGATTAGATTCATACTTGTGAGGGGGAGGGTTATGCAGGAAATTTTGACCTTCAACCTACCTGGTTTTCTCGTCAGTGTGAACTTTTGATCCTTGGTACAGTAGGTTCCTTATATCAATGTTGTGTTATTTTTCTCGCCGAATCGAAGCTCTGGTTCAACTCAGTCAATAGCACAGCGATCTTGATCCCCTGTTGCATTTGCATATTCATTTGCATTTTAACATTTGCATGTATTTGTGTTTCAGGTGTATATTTTCTCCTTTATTCTAGTAATATAATCCACTGCCGTTATGGAGCCTGATTTGAAGAAAAGTGTGTTGTACAAGTTCCCGACACCAGAGATAGGACCTCTGCTTAAGCTAATTTTTGTGGCTGATCGTAGTGTGATGGAAGATTTTAGAAAGGAGTATGGAAGGGTTCTGAGTTTTGTCTGTAAGGCCTCCAAGTTTGAGTCAGATGGCATTTACGCGCTGCTGCAATTTTGCGATCCTCAGTTGCATTGCTTCATGTTCCCAGGATATGTTTTATTTCCAACTTTGGAAGAGTTTGCTCAATTAATAGGAATTCCTGTGTTGGAAGAAGTGCCTTTTATGCACTCTGAGAAGGAGCCTGAGTTATCCAAGTTGGCTGGTGCTCTCCATCTCGATGTCTCTGAGTTAAAGGGTAATTTGGTATGGAGAATTGGAACTCCTGGTTTTATACTTCCATTCTTGATGGGTAAAGCTCAATGTTTCGCTAAGGAGGGATGTTGGGTGGTCTTCAATGCTATCTTAGCTTTGTGCATATATGGGATATTCCTATTTCTTAACTTACTTAACCTTGTTGACTTGGATGCCTTCTATATCTTCGCTTCTAAGAATCTTGTGCCAACCCTTTTAGGTGATGTTTATCATTCAATCCACTACAAGAATGAGAACAGAGGAGGAAAAAACGTCTCCTGTTGCGCTTCGCTGCCATACAGATGGTTTATTTCACATCTGCTTAAGTCTGGACCTTTTGTTGATATTATGGACACTGTTGATTGGTCGGAAAGACTTATGGGTTTAAGGTCGGAGAATATTGTATGGTTTAACAGAGACCTTTTGGGTATGGAGATTTCCCCAATGTTCCTTTGATTGGGAGGAAGGGTGGCATTAATTATAACTCTGCTCTCGCCGTTAGACAGTTCGGTTACGCTATATATGAACCTCCAAGGGAAGAGGAAATACATGAATCTCTGTATTTCATCGGTTCAGTTGACAATGAGACCTTAATTAGGTTGGAAAAGGCTTGGGGCAAGATTCATCGTAAAGGAAAATCTTCTTTGGGCAAGAGCGATTGCAGAGCCTATGGACCATACATAGAATGGATCCAGGAGAAGATTGAGAGACTGTTGCTACCATTTCCAGTCCGGGAACCTTTGTATCCTCTAGTAATTAAAGAACCAACAACAATTGACATTCAGAAGTACAATCAACTGTGGGCTGAAAAGGAAGAACTACGCAGAGTGAACGAAGAGTTGGAGAAGGAATTCATTCAGCTTAGAAATGAGAAACGTCAAGCCACTCACCTTTCCAAGAAGCAGACAGATACTCTGAACAAGATGGGGAGGGAATTAACTAAAGAAATTCGCGTCAGAGAACGTCTTGGTCAGGATATGAGGAGCTTGGGTAATGCTCTCAAACGGAAGAAGAAAGAGTTAGAGAAAGCACACCTGGAAATATGAAAGTTCAACGCTCAGTGGAATTCTATCTTGACTAACAACAAGGAAAGAGAAGATGAACTTCATCGGCAGATTGACAAGTTGAAGACTCAACTCCAAATCAAAGATGAAAAAGCTCCTGGAGAATATGCTCGTCAGTACGAAAGCGACCGCAAACTATGATAAGCTCTTGCAATGTTAGAAGAGTACAAGTTGAGAGCAGACCTGAAGAAGCCTAGACTTGAGGATGTGTTCGGGAAGGATGCTTGGGAGGACTATGCTCAAGGCTTGCAAGCTACCATCAGCAGGAGAGACTTGCTTATTCAAGGGTTAATTGCCAGACCTGATCATCCTGATACGAAGGAGTTATTGGAAGAGTTCCAGACTCGTTGCCATACTTGATGCAATTTCTCTTTTTGTATTTGTTGTTATCTAGTACTCCGACCATCACCAGGATTGTTGGATGAGGTCGTGTTGACTCTGCTGAATTTCCTTGGTGATTTTGATACTCTGTTTCTCATTTTATTTATGAGGAATTTTGTGGCTTCATCTGTCAGCTCTCCATTCTCCTATTGTTTCCGTGGAACTAGAATCAAGGGGAAATTTTCCCTGAACCATATTTACATGCCTGCATTTTGCATCATTTGTCATATTGCATTGCAGGCATTCTGGTTCCGTTGACCTTATTTCTCTCTGTGGTTTTCTTCATAGTATTTCAGGATTGAAGATCGGACCATTCATCGTTATTCAACTAGGGGAAATCAGCAAAAGGCCATGGATCAAATTCAGCTGGAACTACATGAGTTCAGAGCTCGCATGGCGCAGTTCATGGACCTTATGCAGGGGGTCGCTAACGGCCAAGAACAATTGAGAACACTTGTTCACCCTCTGATTGCTAGGGTTGATGGAAGTGGAGTTTTCCATGGTGGGACCCCTGTTGTTCCTCCTCCAGCTGACACTGGCACTCCTCATGCTGATGCTATCCCAAAAGTTGTTATTCCTTCGGGCGGAGATAATCTAGCTGGAATTCATATGACAGGTGCAGCGGGCGTTGTACATGGGAATGCCGGTCCTCGGTTGGAGGAGGATGAACAAGATGATATTTTCTCCATGGGAGATCTGGGAGCAGGTTTGCAATCTGATGCAGACAAAAGGTTCAAATTGATAGAAGAGAAGATGAGGAACTTGGAGAATCAAAATTCTCTTGGTCTGGATATGTCTAACTTTGGGCTAATCTCAAGTCTAAGGATTCCATCGAAGCTCAAGGTACCTGACTTTGACAAGTACAAGGGAACGACCTGTCCCAAGGTACACCTCAGGTCATACTATAGAAAAATGTTTGCGTGCTCTGATGATGAGAAGTTGCTGATGCATTTCTTTCAGGACAGCCTATCTGGCCCATCTTTGGAGTGGTACATGGGTTTAGAGCCAACCAATATTAGAAGTTGGAGAGACCTTGCGTAGGCTTTCGTCCGACACTATCAATACAATAGTGATTTGGCGCCCAACCGTGTGGAATTGCAGAATCTGTCGCAAAGGAGTGACGAGGGATTTAAATAGTACGCACAGAGGTGGTGTGAGTTAGCTGCAAGGGTTCAACCTCCAATGGTGGAGAGAGAACTCATTGATATATTTGTAGCTACATGGCCTAGAGTGTACTATGAAAAGCTGATAGGGAATATGTCTGGTAGCTTCTCAGATTTAATTATCACTGGCGAAAGAGTCGAGAATGGTATTAAGTTGGGAAAAATCTAAGTTGGAGAGGGATCCTCATTTGGAGGAGGAAGAAAGAACTTCGGTAACAAGAAGAGGGAAGGAGAAACGAATGTGGTTTCAGGATACAGGAATAATAACAGAAATAGAAACAAAAATCAACAATATCATCAGCAACAGCCACAAGTTGCGAGTATCGCAATTCCAGCTGTACAACCTCAACAACAACAACAACAACAATGTCCACAATAGCAACAACAGAATTACGCACCACGACGGTTTCAAGAGTGTGAGAGAGTAATGAATAGACAGTTTGATGCACCACCAATGCCGTAATCACAACTCTTACCACATTTGGTGTAGCTTCAGTTGGTGCAGAAGAGGACAATGGCACCTTTGATTTGCGCTCCACCCCTGGGATATGACGCAAATGCCAGATGTGACTTTCATTCAGGCGCCCCTGGTCATCATATAGACAACTGTAAGGCTTTCAAACATAAGGTGCATGACCTTATTGATAGCAAAGCCAACAATTTTACAAATGACGCACCAAATGTTGTGCAAAACCCTATGCCCAACCACGGAGCGGCTGATGTCAATGTTATTGTTGAAGAAGAGAAACTGAATTTGGTGACTGGCATTGAAGAGTTGAAAACTCCTTTGAGTTTTGTCAAGAGTAGGTTGTTGAAGGATGGAGTTTTTTAGGGTTGTGGGGAAGATTGTGAAGGTTGTTTGGCTCATCCCGAGGGATGTGAGGACTTGAAAAATCATGTGTAGAGTTTAATGAATGAGGGCGTGTTACAATTTGATAGAATTGTTGAAGAGAAGGTCGAGAAGGTGATTGATAAGGAGCAGGATGAGGTTTCCACAATCTCAATTCCTTTCAGAACAATTAATATATCTGCGCCTCCGAGGCCAGCAACTGTTATAATCACCAAGGCAAGACCAATGCGTTATGAAAGTACTAAAGCAATCGCGTGGAACTATAGGGCTTCCTATGTATCAGCCTGTGTAACTGACTCCTGTCTATCAACATACTCCTGGTTATCAACCAGCACAAGCTCCTGCCAATTATCAACGAGCGCCCAACGCTCCTGCTTATCAACAGCTGAAGAATCAGGCACCTCATCAGAATGCTCCCAACAGGAGACAGTACAAGCAGTGTCCTCCCATTCTGATGGCTTATACCAAGTTTCACCCTTCATTAGTGCAGCAAGGTCTGATTACTACCAGAGATTTGGGTCAACCTCCAAATCGGTTACCTACTGTCGCTACTGCGAAAATCGGCGCCGGCTATGACAGAAGAGTCGCCACCGTGCATTATTTATCCCACAAAAGGGAAATGAAACACTCAGAGTAAACCTAACGCAAAGAGGGAAAGGAGTGATCATCGCAACCAAATCCTGGATTCGGGAGTCGGTTACGCAAGGGGAAGGTATTAGCACCCCTCACGTCCGTCGTACTCGATGGGATCCACGCTTGTTTTCTATCTAAGGGTGTGTTATTCTATCTACTCTACAGGTCTGGGTTAAGAAGAAAAGAAAATGACTCGACAAAGTATCACACTTTATGCCTACGTATTCTCGTCTGAAACGAGAAATCAAAGTCAACGTAGTTCGCCTACCTACGGGAAAGGAGGGGAAGGTTGCTCGCCAAGATATCGCATCTTGTGCCTACGTACTTTCATACGGCATGAAAGATCAGAGCAAACGTAGTTCGGGCTACGGAAAACATAAGCTTGTCTGACAGTCTTTATCTCCTTAAGAAAGGGTTTTCCTGATTTAAGGTCCAAGAGGACAAAAGCAGAGTTTGAATGTTTGTTTGAGTTTTTTACGAAAGAAATGTTTTTCAGTCTGTTTGTAACTTGTACTGCACTAAAGACTTGTGATCTGAGAGTGACTACGTCACATGTCACCCTAAGGGTACCATACTAAGCAGCCAGATTACTGAAGAGTGACCCTCCAGCAACTTTTTCTCAAATAGCTTAAGGCTCGTAGCGTACAGCACGCGTTATCCTTATTACTGTATTTTTTTTGAATTGTTTTGAGATGAGAAGAGAAAGACGCTCTAGAAAAACCTATGGTTGAAAGGGAAACTAACCTAGTGTTATCATGCATGGGTCAGAACCTAATGTCTGTCATAATTTCCTCTTGCACAGAGGAAATCAGAGATCCTAGGGATAAACAGCAAAAGACAGCAAGCAATTACAGTAAACAATAAAATACATGCAATGCAACAATATAAGAGAGGCAAAGGAAGAAAACAATAGGCAAGAGGAGACAAGCTCCACCTCTAACCTAAGGGTAATCAACACAAGAAAACAAACAATACAGAGAAAAACAAAAGACCCAGAGGAGGCAGCCCAAGCAGCAGCAACTAACTCCTACAGCAAACAGCAACAACAGCTCTAAACAACAAAGTTGGATAGACAACAAAATTGACAGCAAGGACTTCATCTTCAAGCAAGCTTCTATCTTCAAGCTTCATCAATCTTCAAGCTCCAACAAGCACACTCCAAGAAGAGGATCGATCATCAAGATCAAGTTATAATGTTAAAGAACTTAATGACAACCAAAGGAAATCACTAAGAACTCAACATTGCAAATGAAAGGTATCCTCAAAGTTCTACTCACTTGGGCATACCACTCATCCCTCATAAGGAGAGATGGAGTTTCCCAAGGAGGACTTTATGTCATTGGATAGAATGGAGGCAAACAATACACTCAATGTTTGAAGAAAGAATCAAAACTAGGTCTAAGGTATTTCCTAAAACCCTAATTTCCTAAGCTCCTAAAAAGAACCTCCACAAGAGGAAAAACTTTCAACTCCAAGCTCCAATCCTCAATCCCAAGCATCTTCAATGAATCCAAAAGCTCCACCAAAAAGAAATCCAAGCCAAGCAAGCCCCAAAGTAACCAACCAAGCCAAACAAGCAAAGGTACTCAAGAGAAAACAACACAAACACAAGCAATTTGCAAAATTCAACAAAAATAGCAAACAAAATCATAAAATTCTAATTAAATTCCTAGGGGAACATACATGTTTGAAAAACCTTGTGTAAAAAGATTGAAGCCTAAATCAACTTCTAAGTTATCTAAACAATTTCTACATTGAGATAGGTCAAGGTAATCCACAAGTTTGGGAGGGTCCTAATCTCAATACCTAAAACAGAACCTAATGTCGTTCTAAAAATCCACCAAAAATTCTAAAGGAACATACATGTCTTCCCTAACACATATTAAAAAATCAAGGCCAAACTCATCACCAATTGGAAGAACTAAATTCAACAAAACGGATAGCCAATTATGCAAAAATAAAGAACAAAATAAAATGTGAAAAATCAAATGAAAAATGCATGAAATATTTTTTGTTAATCCCAGAAAATCATAAATTCCATAAGGATCATGAGGATATTTTTAAAATAATTTTGTGATCAAAATTGGAATTTATAGGATTTTTGAAATAACAATGCAATTAAAATAAAACAAAATGAAATAAAAAATGAATTAAATGTTGAATTAAATCAAGGCCTTTGGATCAGGAGACCAGTCAATCTATCCAACGCGCCAGAGCTTGCCACCTCATTTATTTAAACGCAGCGTTTTGGATTAATCTGGAGTCAACAAAATAACAAGTCCCAGCCACACGATCTGGTGGTCAGTCAATGGTCCAAGGGTGATCTAATGGCTCTCACATCATCTTTTTCATTTTTCAGGTCATCTGAGTAGAGACACAGGGCAGTGGTGCGTGGTGGCCGGAGAAGACTTCGGTTGTCTTCTCCGGCGAGAGTCCAGTTTCAGGCAACCAAAAAAGATAAACAAAATACCAAATCAACTCAGTTTTTCACGTACAATCCAAATCTCCACTCAAAATCCTCTAGATCTGGCTAGATTTTAAAATTCAAAGGCAAACTCCAAATGCACCTCAATTCTGATCATCATCAAATCCTAAACTAAATACACAGAATTGTTCCTCAGGCTTCCTAGGTCATCATCATCTATCCAATTCATGTCAATTCTTCAAGATCAAGCCAAATCGTGCCTCAACAGAATTCATACATGATCCTACATTGTCTCTAATTGTCCAAATTCCTATCTAGAAACGATCTACATCTCTTCCTGATTCTAAAAGCAAGTTCAAAACTAAATGAATCATTCTAAATCATGTAGAATATGGAGATTTACTAACCTGCTCTAGATCTGTTGACAGAGGTACTTAGAGCTCGTGGCTTGCTTCCAAATGCTCCAGAAACTTTCAATGATCTACAAGAAAGAGCTTGCACACCTCAATTTTGCTTGAATTGGCTCCAAACTCAGAATCTGATTTCAAGTTGCAGCTGTGAAATGTCAATTGCTCTTGCTTGCTCTGGCGCGAAATGAAGCTCCAAATTGATCTGAACTCACTCTAATGAATATATAGAAGAGTTTCATGGGCCTTTGGATCCAAGTTGAAGCCCAAAACAGTGATTTGCATTTTCTGATTTTTCCTTCAAAATTCACTATGACAGTCGTGTATTGCAAGCTTGGCATTGGTTCTAGAAGTTTCTAACACCTTGCACATGTCATTTAAAATGAGTTTGGATGGAGAAATTGGCCTGAATTGCCTTGTGTATGATTTTGCATATGTGACTTGTTCATGAAGTAACAACATTGAAAGTCATGGAATTATGCCTCAAATCAAAAATGTAAAAATTTCAAAGTGTTCAAAATGAAATTTCTAGTCAGAAAATGTACCCATTTGCTTGGTTTTGGTCATCTTACTCAAAATCCCATTTTCCCTCCTTTCCATATTTGAAATTTCTTCATTTTCAAGCCATTTCAAATGAATTTTTGATATGAGCCAAAACAAACTCTCATGACCACTTGGTTGCACTCAAAATATCATTCTAAGAAACTTTCATGTTGAACAATTTTCCATTTGAAGCTTGCAAGTTGGAGATTTTGGCCCATGCTTGAAAATGACCTATAATCTCACTTTCCCAAAATACCCCTGACTTGTAAACCTCATAACTTGAGTTCTACAAATCAAATGGAAGACTTCTAGTACAATTTAGAAAGCTAAGATCATTAGGAACAAATTGCATGTTGACCAAAAGTTCAAGTGAAACCTCCTTCTAGGTCAAAAATAGCCTTGAAGTCAGATGATTTTCACAGACAAATTTCAGAATCATCTGAGGACCTATAACTTGTCTGGACCATAACTTGAGTTATATAAATCCCCTTGAGGACTTCTAGTACTAAACTTAAAGGTATTGAGATGCACTACAAGTTTCATGTTGGCCAACAATCCATTTGAAACTTGTATCTTGACTTATATGGCTTTGAAGTTAGGCACTAAACAGGGTAATTTGCACTGAAACCCTAATTTAGCAACTTCCCACATTCTTGACTCTTCTTGATTTGATCTTGGCACAACACCAAAAATGTCCTATCACATCATTCCATGAACTCCATGACCTCAAAGTAGGCTTGAATGCTTTTCAATTGCATAATTAACCTAAGGTTGATCCAGATGAAACCCTAATTGCTTGCACCTCAACTGTGGCTCTTGCATTTGACACAATGGCTTGACTTAGCTCCAACATGGCTCTCTAGGCACCCCATGAACTCTATACACATCTCATATTCACACCTCATGCTTCACATCCCATTGATGGTCCTCAGCTAATCAAGACCTCCCACCACCTCCTGATGACTTGGATGACTTCTCAAGCTTGGATAAAATTTCTTGCTAGGCTTCTCTTGATAATAATCACACTTGATCTCCTATTGGATGAATGATATGCCATGATATGCAAATGATAGAACTATGCAAATGATAATGCAATGAAACATAAACCAGGTAAAAGATGTTGAGCAAATTTTGGGGTGCAACAGTTGCCCCTATTCAAACGGCTTGGACCCGACTGGGTGAAGAGCGAACGGCCTTCAAGCAATTGAGGTAAAAGACGGTTGAATACCAAGAAACCCGGAAATTTGCCAACTGCAGACACGAACTGCAAAAACTGCTTAGTGAACAACATCCGTTGTGCTGAACCCATTTGTTATGGCAACAACTGATCAATCTTCTAATAAAACTTTTGATTTTAGCATTAACTCCCTGTGTGACGCCACAGGCATCGAATTAACTTTACAAGAAACAACTCCGTCCACAACGGGACTAAACTTCGTCAACGCGAGGAAGGACTCCATCAACATGGGTACCATTCCGTCTATAATTGGAATAACGATCTCTATCAGTCACAGGTAACAACTCCACTGAGGATAATCCATCGATTACGGATAATAACTCCGTCCGCACGGGTAGCCATCACTGTCAACATAGGTGCAAATCAATGTCAATCACAGGTAACCATCTCTGTCAACACAGGCGCGATCTCTGTCCATTACAAGTAACAATCTTTTCGGACGCTTTTACTGGGGAAATAAATCTGCCAACAACACAGGGAAATAATTATGTCCAATACAGGAAAATAACTCCGTCACCACTACGGGAAATAACTCTGTCCAATACAGGAAAATAACTCTGTCACCATTACGGGAAAATAACTCCGTCCGACACAGGAAAATAACTCTGTCACCACTATGGGAAAATAACTCCGTCCGACACAGGAAAATAAATCTATCACCACTACGGGAAAATAACTCTATCCGACACAGGAAAATAACTCCGTCACCACTACGGGAAAATAACTCTGTCCGATACAGGAACATAACTCCGTCACCACTACGGGAAATAACTCTGTTCGATACAGGAAAATAACTCTGTCACCACTACGGGAAAATAACTCTGTCCGACACAGGAAAATCACTTCGAATACAACTTCTCTGCCTATCTTTGCAGTAGCTAACTCCATCAATCAAATGGGTAACAAAATACTGGTCCAATCTTCAAATTTTTAGCGCAGACATGGCAACAAATCTGAGAAGGACTCTACTGGGGATTTTCTGAACCCAAACTGCCAGATACCTATTTCGACATAGGCGGCAACTTCCAAAAACCGATTCACGAAATCTTTTGATAATGTCATAACAACAATTTTGAAGAAATACTCCGCTGGAGGGGTAAGAGAAACTTAACCAAGCAATTCTGTGTGGAATAATGACAAAACGAACATTATCATTACACGTCTCACGCCGAGACCTTGCTTATCTTGTAATTAATCTGAGCAAGAGCTCCCTCCACCTGCAGGGAAAACAACACTTGAAAACATAAGGTTAACCAACCTGGCTTATGTTTCAAAATGCGTATGTTTGACAATGGCGTAATGCTCCATTCGACATGGAAATGCTATGCGTTTGGGTAGATGCAAATATGATGATATATGCAAATGCTAATGCAGGCTCAAACTGCTGAGAAACACTCCGGTATGAAATGGCTAAGAACAAAACCAACTCCGCTGGGGATGAACGAGTATCACAAAGTATTCCAGCAAAATAAATGCCGGAAACAACAACCAAATGTGCTGGGGAGAGATCAGACATTCGGGAAGAAAACACAAACCCTGCTGGGGAAAGATGCGACCCTTCTGGGGGAAGAACTACACTGTCGGGACACAGTTTACAACCTCAGAGCTACAAACTCTGCTGAGGATAATCATCCTGACGGAAGAATTACAACCTGCGGGGAAAGGGATAACCATCCTCTGGGGAGGCGTCCTCTGCCGGGGATATTGATTTTGACTTGCTGGGGATATCCTATGGACAACTTCCATGAGGATACTCTTCAGGCGACATTCGTGGTGATACTCTCTCGGGGAAGATAAATCCACATCTGGTAGGAATAAGCGCTGTCTCCACTCTCTGGGGATAAGATACGACTTGCTAAGGAACGACATCAACTGAAATCAGACCCTACGTCAAGAGACTTTGGTTGGGGAATACAATTCCTGACCGTTTGCTTCAAAGGTAAGGACCCTGCAAAACACAAACGAGAAAAAACAAATCTACACAACAAAATCTATCCGAGTTAATATCCGTGACGTTCATTCAGTCAATTTGAAGTTTTAGCAATTATTGGCAAGGGCCAGCAAGTTTATGCAAGTGCAAGTTCATCAAAAACATCGGCGTTTTTCACAAACAAAACAGTAAAGGACAAGCATCAAGTACTGAATAACATGCTTTATTGAATGGGCCTGTAAATAGGCAAGGCTTTGTACACTGGATGTAACTCCTGAAAAGAGGAAGTTACGCACAAGCAAAATACAACATATGCACAAGAAGCACAAAGAAAGATACAAAATAAATTTGATATACATGTCAGCAACGTGGTACAGACAAACACCATGAGCTGATTCTCCTATGACTCGCCCGACTCTGGCGCTTTCCCGGTACTCGATCTTCGGAAGAGATTGTCTTGGATGAACGACCCTCAGGTATTCCCAAACCACTAAGCAATGCAGTATCAAACTCGGACCGCAGTCATTTTATTTTTCAATCCCTAACTTTTGCGTGAATCGCCCTTTGCGGGTTTTCAATTCACCGGGATACCCTTTTTTGCCGAAGTTGCCCTTTTCAGGTTTTCAACTTCGCGGGTGTACATTTTTTCAATTTTATCCCTAACTTTTGCCCGAACCTTTTATTCCTTTTTTATGGTTCGCCGGGATGCCCCATTTTTGCCTGGACTCTCTTTTTCTGTCCAGTGGGTCACTTTAAGCAAAGTATTTTTTAATTGCGTCCGAATTCACAGGAGACGTAAAGTCCTCACCATCCATGGTGGATAACAACAAGGCTCCTCCAGAGAAACCTTTATGACGACATATGGACCTTCATAGTTGGGAGTCCATTTGCCCCTGTGATCTGATTGTGGTGGGAGAATCCTTTTCAACACATGAACACCCGTCTGAAAGCTTTGAGGACATACCTTCTTATCGTAAGCTTTCTTCATCCGGCTCTGATACAACCGACCATATGCTAGAGAAGCCAGTCTCTTCTCATCCATTAAACTGAGCTGGTTCAATCTATCTTTTACCCATTCTGCCTCATCAAGTTGGACATCGCGTAAAACCCTCAAAGAAGGAATCTCAACCTCCAATGGTAACACTGCCTCCATGCCATACACCAATGAGAAAGGAGTTGCCCTGGTTGATGTGCGTACCGTCGTACGATAACCGTGCAAAGCGAAAGGCAACATCTCATGCCAGTCCTTGTAAGTCACAACCATCTTCTGAATAATCTTCTTTATGTTCTTATTGGCCGCTTCGACAACACCATTCATCTTGGGTCGATAAGGAGAAGAGTTGTGATGCTCGATCTTGAAATTCTGATACAGCTCTTTCATCATCTTGTTATTCAAGTTTGAACCGTTATCGGTGATAATCTGCTCTGGGATTCCATATCTGCAGATAATATCTCTTTTGATAAATCTGGCTACCACTTGTTTGGTGACATTAGCATATGACGCTGCTTCCACCCATTTGGTAAAGTAATCAATAGCTACCAAAATGAACCGGTGTCCGTTTGATGTCGTGGGCTCAATCTTTCCAATCATATCAATTCCCCACATCGAGAAAGGCCACGGTGATGACATAACATTCAAAGGGCTCGGAGGCACATGAATTTTGTCTGCATAAATTTGACATTTATGACACTGCTTCGCAAACTTGAAACAATCTGTTTCCATTGTTAGCCAATAGTAACCGGCCCGCAACAGTTTTCTCGTCATTGCATGTCCACCAGCATGCGTACCAAATGTACCTTCATGAATCTCTTCCATGAGCAACTTAGCCTCTTTCTCGTCCACACATCGCAACAACACCAAGTCGTGGTTTCTCTTGTACAGGACGCCATCCGGATTCAAATAAAAATTGCCAGCCAATCTCCTAAGAGTCTTCTGATCACGACTGGACGCCCCAGCCGGATACTCTTGGTTCTTCAGGAAATTCTGGATATCGAAATACCACGGTTTGCCATCGGATGTTTCCTCAATGGAGAATATGAAGGCGGACCTATCAAGGCGAGAGATAACAATCCTGGGAGCCTCATTCCAGAAGTTAACTTTATACATTGAAGACAACGTTGCAAGAGCGTCGGCCATCTGATTTTCTGCTCGTGGCACATGGTGCAATTCCACCTTGTCAAAGAAAGGCAACAATCTCCTTGCATAATTCATATAGGGTATCAGATTGGGCTGCCGCGTCTTCCATTCTCCTTTAATCTGGTTGACCACTAGAGCAGAGTCTCCGTACAGATCAAGATATTTGATTCTCAAATCAATAGCCTCCTCAAGACCCATGATGCACGCCTCATATTCGGCCTCATTATTGGTAATTGGAAAGGTCAATCTGGCAGTAAAGGGAATGTGCGTCCCTTGAGGAGTAGTGATAATTGCCCCTATTCCACTACCGTAGGAGTTAACAGCGCCATCAAATATCAACTGCCATTTGGAACCCAACTCTGGACCTTCATCCAGCAACGGCTCATCACAATCTTTCATTTTCAAGTACATGATATCCTCGTCAGGGAAATCAAACCTCATTGGTTGATAATCTTCAATCGGCTGTTCCGCTAGGTACTCTGACAGAACACTACCTTTGATAGCCTTTTGAGAAACATATTGAATATCATATTCTGTCAGCACCATCTGCCATCGAGCAATCCTCCCGGAGAGTGCTTGTTTTTCAAATACTTATTTGATCGGATCCATCTTTGAAATTAGCATGGTTGTATGGTTTAACATGTATTGTCTCAAACGTTTGGCAGCCCAAGCTAGTGCACAACACGTTTTTTCGAGCATTGAGTAACAGGATTCACAATCTGTGAACTTTTTACTCAAATAGTAAATCGCATGCTCTTTACGTCCACTCTCGTCATGCTGACCGAGAACACAACCCATACTTTCCTCAAGAACCGTCAAATACATAATCAATGGTCTCCCGGCTACTGGGGGTATCAATATTGGAGGTTCCTGCAAATATTCTTTTATTTTTTCAAACGCCCTTTGACAATCTTCATTCCAGGTCACAGCCTGATTCTTTTTCAACAATTTGAATAATGGCTCGCATGTAGCGGTTAGATGAGATATGAACCGAGCAATGTAGTTCAACCTCCCTAAAAACCCACGCACTTCTTTTTCTGTTTTAGGCGTTTGCATTTCTTGTATTGCTTTTATCTTAGCAGGATCAACCTCAATTCCTTTTTCTCTCACAATAAACCCCAATAGTTTACCGGATCTCACCCCGAAGGTGCACTTGTTAGGATTCAGCCTCAGCCTGAATTTCCTAAGCCTCTTGAACAATTTCAGAAGATTGACCAAATGCTCTTCCTCCGTCTGGGATTTGGCAATCATATCATCAACATAAACCTCGATCTCTTTATGCATCATGTCATGAAAGAGCGTCGTCATAGCATGTTGATATGTTGCCCCAACGTTCTTCAAACCAAAGGGCATCACTTTGTAGCAAAATGTTCCCCAGGGAGTAATAAAGGTTGTTTTCTCCATGTCTTCTGGCGCCATTTTTATCTGATTGTAACCCGAGAAGCCATCCATGAAGGAGAACACGGAGAATTGAGCAGTGTTATCGACCAACACATCGATATGAGGAAGCAGAAAGTCGTCCTTTGGGCTCGCCATATTCAAATCACGATAGTCTACGCACATCCGCACCTTACCGTCTTTCTTTGGTACCGGTACTATATGGGCGACCCATGATGGATAAGTTGTAACAGCAAGGAAGCCAGCATCCCACTGTTTCTGAACTTCCTCCTTAATCTTCATAGACATATCTGGTCTGGTTCTTCTGAGTTTCTGCTTAACAGGCGGACATTCTTCTCGCAATGGCAGACGATGAACAACCATGTCAGTATCCAATCCTAGCATATCCTCGTACGACCAAGCAAAGATATCACTGTACTCTTGCAACATCTCAATCAGACTTTGCTTGATGTCGCTTTGCAATGCAGCCCCTATCCGAATGTTCTTGACAACTCCCTCGGACCCCACGTTGATAATCTCAATCTCTTCCTGATGAGGCAGAATGATTCTCTCTTCGTGTTTCAACATTCGAGTCAGCTCTTCTGGCAAGTCGCTATCCTCAACAATCTCTTCCTCAGCTTGAAATACCGGGTGCTCGAAGTCAAAGCGAGTCATAGGAAGTTCGTGTTCGGTGTCATCTGAAATATGAATCCTGCAAAGGAAATGGTTAAATGCTTCAAATGAGTGCAAACAAAGCTCATAACCACGTTGCCACTTATTGTTAAAATAAAAATAGGAAAAACAGGGAACACAAAATTTGTATGAGAAAACGCCTTTATTCAATGATTAAACAATGCATACACATAAGCAGGTGGCCCTAAAACAAAATCACTATGCCCCGGGTAAGACACAGGATTATACAATAATCAAGAAAACAAATCATTACTGTTTTATAGTCACTGGGACAATTTCCCGAATGGACCAGTTGCAGAGACTTTGTCCTGGCACGCTAGGCTTGATCCACGCGTCCATGTCGCAATCACTATCTCCGTCTTCAGAGTTAGAAACAACATTAATCGTCTCAAAGCAGACTCCCTTTGGAGTAATCACCACCGGTCCTTTGAACTTGGGTGCTTTCTGTGAAGAAGATGCTGATGTTGGGCAATACCCTAGTCCAAACTTGTCCATCTTGATAGGAATTTCCAGCACTTGACCCCAACCCTTGGTCTCACCAGTCTGAACCAACGCTTGAGCGTCTTTGTACGAAGCCACAACAACCTCTGGCCCTTTGCTGGGAACACTGGACTTGTCTTTGATTTGCAACCCTTCGAAGGCTTGGCAGGGCATTTCATGGATTTCTCCATCCACTTCAACGTACTTGAATGATGAGAGATGACTGACCAAGATGTCCTCTTCCCCACAAATAGTAACGATGCCACCACCGGCTTCAAACTTAAGCTTCTGATGCAGCGTGGACGTCACAGCCCCTGTAGAGTGTATCCACGGACGCCCAAGTAAACAACTATAAGCTGGATGAATATCCATGATATAAAATTCAGTGTAAAATATTTCCGGCCCGACCTGCAACGGCAACGTTATCGATCCAAACACCGACCTTCTCGTTCCATCAAACGCCCTCACAACCAAGTCACTTGGCATGCAAATAATTCCCCGAATATCCAACTTCATCATATCCTTCTTAGGCAATACATTTAGAGATGATCCGGTATCCACAAGAACATGCGACATTACGGTGCCCTGGCATTCCACCGATATGTGCAAAGCCGTATTATGCTCTCGGCCTCTGGGTGTTAGATCAAAATCAGTGAAACCCAAACTATGTGCAGCATTGACATGCGCCAGTACCCCCTCTAGCTGGTTGACAGAAACCTCCTGAGGTACAAATGACGTGTCCAATATCTTCAACAAAGTGTTTCGATGAGCCTCAGAACAAAGCAACAAAGATAGGATTGAAATTTTTGAGGGTGTCTGTTGTAAGTGCTCAACAATCTTATAATCGCTCTTGCGAATTAGCCTCATGAACTCTTCTACGTCCTTGAGCGACGTGTCTTTCTCTTTCAACTGGGATGGTCCACTTTCATTCACCTTGGCCTTGCCTTTAGCAATCTTCTCTGCTTCAACTTCAGGTGCGGTGAAGATTCTTCCACTACGGGTCATGCCTCCCGTTCCAACAACATTGTCAATTGCCCCTGCCGGCCGACTATTCACCTCAATCTTTTCTCCATTACAATACGCTTCTAACCCATATGTCCATGGAACAACTTTTGTACTCTCAAAAGGAATAAGTCCTGCTTTTGTTATTGTGATAGTCGGCCGCTTGGCGGGCGCCGATATCGTAATAGTCTTCCTTGGGATCGTAACAGGTTCAATCTCATCCTGCTTTTCAAACAATGCCTCAACAGGCTTCTCAACTGTAGTCCGATCAAATTGCAAAATCCCCTCATCCATCATGGCTTGGATACCTCTTTTCAAATCAGAGCAACCCTCTAGTTGGGTCCAGCAATCTAGACAATATTCGTCACATCCGGGGAATACTCCCCCTTTCAACAGTCTGCTTTTAACACAACTCAATGGTGTTTTCAATTGATTCACATCCATAACCAAGTTCAAATTCTCTTCCATTATGATAGCATTCGCTCCATGATTCGGCATGGGTTGTTGTACAATATTGGGACCATCCTGACCAAAGTTAATGGCCTTACTATCAAGCAAATCTTGAACCTTATGTTTGAAAGCATGGCAACCTTCAATATCATGTCCGGGCGCCCCGAAATGAAAATTACAATGTTTACCAGTGTCAAAACCAAATGGAGGAGTGCCCGTCAACGGGGCCATCGTTCTCTTTTCAACCAAATTCAGACCCAACAGCGATTGAAGAAGTTCAACATAAGTTGAAGGAGGTGCTTCAAATACTCTCTTCAGCCTACCCTCTTGAATTCTACGCTGAGTAGGGTGCATTCTCTGTTGATGAGGCTGTTGTTGTCGTTGTTGTTGTTGTTGTTGTTTTTGCTGAGGTATCGGGATAGTAACACTAGCAACTTGCTGTGGCTGATACTGATTCCTACCTCTTCCATGACCTCGACCACTATATACCGCACTGGCGTCGCCTTGTCTCCTTCCACCAAAGGCTTTCCTTTCACCTCCAGCTGAAGTGGATTCACCTGCCTGAATTTTCCCAATCTTAATTCCGTTTTCAATCCGTTCTCCCATGAGAATCATGTCGGAGAAACTACCCATCGAGACATTAAGCAATTTGTCGTAATACATTCCAAAGAATGTTCCAATAAACATATCAATCAACTCTCTTTCAACCAAAGGGGGATGAACCCTAGCCGCAATATCACGCCAGCGATGCGCATACTCCTTGAAGCTCTCACCATTCTTCTGAGACAAACTCTGCAGCTGAACCCTGTTTGGCGCCAAGTCACTATTATACTGGTACTGTTTAACAAAAGCATCAGCCAATTCTTTCCAGCTTCTAATTTGGGTGGGCTCCAGTCCCATGTACCATTCCAGCGATGGTCCTGATAAACTGTCTTGAAAGAAATGCATAAGCATCTTCTCGTCGTTAGAGTATGCAGACATTCTTCTGTAATAAGAACGTACATGAACTCTAGGGCATGTATCCCCCTTATACTTGTCAAATGTTGGAGCTTTGAATTTCAAAGGCACCCTCATCCCAGGCACTAGTCCCATGGTAGTCATATCTAACCCAGCAAAGTTCTGATTGGCTATCCCTTTGATCTGCTCTTCCAGCATTTTGAACCTCCTATCATTATCATTAGGCCTTTCAAATCCCACGCCTTGTCCGGAGAAGGCATCTTCCTGTCGATCCTCGCCCCAGTTCAAATTCTCATTGCCATATCCCTCGTAACCAGTGTTACGGCCATATCCCTGTTGATTGAAAATAGGACCCCGTCCTCTGTTACCGAATTCTTGGTTGACCCCACCTAGTCTGTAACCAATGTTGAAAGGCACCATCCCAGCACTGTTGTTGTTCATGTTACCAAAGCCAACATCCTCGTTTCCATACCCTTGGTTGTTGTTACCATAGCCATCGTATCCAAAGCCCTGATTGTTAAAACCAAAATTACCATCACGATTACCAATGCCAAACCCTTGGTTATTGTTTCCAAAACCAGTGTTGTCACCGAACCCTTGATTAGCATATCCAGCATTGCCAGTATCATTAACAACATTCCCATCACCATTTCCAGCGTTTCCAGTACCAGTGTTACCAATACCAGTGTTACCATTACCAGCACCAGCGCCAGTATTTCCATTGCCATTGCCGTCACCGGCACCAACTCCACCACTTGTGGGAACGACCACTGTAGGTATCCCATCCTCCCTGCGAGAAGTTCCAACAGAGTGATAATCAGTATTTCCATTCGCCTGCACCAACAGCGGTTGTACCAGAGTCTGGAGATTCTCCTGGCCCTTGACCACAGTTTCCATTGCTTGCATGAAAAGTGCCAACTTCTCACGAATTTCCTGTATCTCGACTTGAACTTGATCCATGATTCTCTTGCAATTGTTCCTGTTAAAATAACAGTGTGTTCTCGGGTTGTCAATCCTGAAACCTGTGAGATGCAGGAAATAAGATACAGATTCAAAAAACACTGGTCATGCAATATACAGATGCAAATGTATAAATATGCTACAGGTTATCTCCCCCCCCCCCCCCCCCCCGATTCTAGTTTCAGAGAGAAGGCCATCACGACAATGGAGTCCCGATCAAGCAAACAAGGAATCAGAAAATCCTCATACATAGACAAATGCCAAGAGGCAGAGTACAAAGATATAACTGAATACAACCGAAAAGACCTCGACCAACAAGCCTGGCGATGGTCAAAATACAAGTACAGATAACAAAAGCAAAGCAAAGATAAATCAGACCAAATGGCGTGCTCTGACATCTTCCAATATCCTCAACGTCTCCGAATGACCTAGTCTGGAGATTAGCTCCTGTATCAATAATGCATGTCGCTCAGCAGTGGATCTCAGCTTTTTGGCATCATCCTTGCAGGTTCCTTCGCAAAAACACTCGTCGAGTCTGCATCTCTTGAAACCGGCCTTCGATTCACAACCTCTCAGCTCCTTGCCCAGGTCACTTACTCTAAGCTCAACAACGCTCCTAAGTGATGTCTCTTTGGTAATCTTCGCATCCTGGGCTCTAATCTGCGCCTCTAGCGTGGCAATCTGCAGCTTCAGCTCATCCTCACGCTCCTTTCGTTTGGTAAGCATGGTATTCCACAATGTTTCCCACTTGCCGAGTCGGGAATAAGCTTTGTTTAAGAGTTCCTTCTTGGAAGCAAGCACCTTGCTAACACCTTTCAAGGCTACTCCCACCTTTTCCCTCTTGTTGGTCTCTTCAGTCAAATCTGAACCCAATCTATTAATCAACTCAGTCTGTTCCTTCACAGTAAAGGTAGCTTCATTCTTCTCATGACGCAACTGGAAGATCTCTTTCTCTAACTCATCATTGGCTTTCTTCAATTCTTCGTTTTCAGCCAACAATTTGTTATACTTCTCAATCTCTACCGAAGTAGGTGCCTCAATCACCGGAAGATACAGAGGTTCCACAGCAGGATATGGCATCAAGGAAATCCCAGCTCTCTCGTGGATCCAAGCCAAATAAGGATCATAAGCTTTGATGTTGCTCTTACCAAGCAAAGCTTTCCCTCTCCTATGGATGTTATCCCATGCATGTCTCAACCTGATCAAAACAGCCTCGTCTAATAAGCCCGTGAGATACAGAGATTCCTATATCTCAACCTCAGTAGGAGCATCTCTCAAGGCATAACCAAACTGTCGCACCAGCAGAGAAGGGTTATAGTTGATACATCCTTTCCGTCCAATCAAAGGTACATTCGGAAAGCCATTGCAACTATATATAATATCAGTGCCAAACATACTCCGATCAAACCAAATGATGTTCTCAGCAGACAGCCCCATCAACCGGGAAGACCAATCCAAAGTATCAACAACATCAACAAAAGGGCCTGTCTTCGGAAGATGCCCCTGGAACCACCTGTACAAAAGAGGAAGACAGCAAGAAACATTCTTGCCACGACGTTTCTCATTCTTATAGTGAATAGAATGATAAACATCGCCCAAGAGAGTAGGAATTGGATTCTTCGAGGCAAGAATCAAGAAGGCATCTGAGTCAACAAAGTGTGGCACATTGGGAAACAAGACAATCCCATAGAAGCAGACAGCTAGAATGGCACTGAAGGCAACCCAACATCCACTCTTCGCGCACTGTGTAGCCTTCTCAACCAGGACAGACAAGTGAAAACCATAAGCTCCGTTCAGCTTGACCAAACCTCCAGGGAACTCAGAAGCGTCTAAACTGACAATCTCAGTAAGTGTAGCCAACTCAGGCTCAGCATCAACATGTATAAAGGGCATCTGGTCTAACACAGGAACTCCCAACATAGCAGAATACTCCTCCAAAGTGGGTGCTAGAATATAGTCGGGAAACAGGAAGCATCTCAGCTGAGGCTCATAAAACTGCATCAAAGTATACACCCCAGTCGTCTCAAATGCTAAAGGCCTGTACAACAAACTAAACAATCTCCCATAAGATACTCTGAACTCAGCCCTCACTCTCTCATCTGCTAGAGAAACTAATCCTAGCAAGGAACTGATATCTGGCGAATGCAACCGGTAAGCAACTGTCCTCTTCATGGACTCCATGTCTGGCTAGAAGATACACTAGAATCAGAGGGGAATGATCACACCTACAACATAAATACATGTTAATGAAATGCAAACATGAAAATGCACATGCATATGCAAACAGGAGATCAAGTGCAATGCTGATGAACTGTGCTGCTTTGTACTGAAGCCTGAGAACCATCAAATCTTCGCCTCAAACCAAACCAACCATTCAAATGAACCCTGTAACCACATATCACTAACAGAGATAAACCAGGTACTCTGAGGTCAAATGTTTCCTGCAAACAGACCTACCTACCCCTCACAGGTATGTACTTAACTCGCAGACGAGGTACGACATCTTATGCGGGTTCAACGTCACAGACTTTCAAGAGCGATGATATGATACCCAGAAGGTGTGGCATCATCATCCCTTGAAGCGGCCTCACTTTGCTGAATCCCAATTGATAGGTCCCCAGAGTCAACAATCCTCGGGTCAGACAGCTTGTCGAGCCCTAAGGGCCAGCCAAGAAGCATCAAAGAGAATCTCGTCCGAGCGCAGCTTTCGCGGCTAGCTGGTGCGAGCTAAGCAAGCAGGCTAACCACTACTCTCTACTTCTAAGTCTATGTGCAACCTCAAGCCCAGGTCCGACTTATCTCTCAATCTAACCCTCTTCCCAGCACAACAACAATAATATAATACTGAAAGTAAAGGCAGAAAGGTAAATACATACAACATCCCAGACGGGAAAACAAGCGCTAGGAATGACTCTCATAAGGAACCGTTGGAGTCCCCAGCAGAGTCGCCAGCTGTCGCTACTGCGAAAATCGGCGCCGGCCATGACAGAAGAGTCACCACCGTGCGTTATTTATCCCACAAAAGGGAAAGGAAACGCTCAGACTAAACCTAACGCAAAGAGGGAAAGGAGTGGTCATCGCAATCAAATCCTGGATTCGGGAGTCGGTTACGCAAGGGGAAGGTATTAGCACCCCTCACGTCCGTCGTACTCGACGGGATTCATGCTTGTTTTCTATCTAAGGATGTGTTATTCTATCTACTCTATAGGTCTGGGTTAAGAAGAAAAGAAAATGACTCGGAAAAGTATCGCACTTTATGCCTACGTATTCCCATCTGAAACGAGAAATCAGAGTCAACGTAGTTCGCCTACCTACGGGAAAGGAGGGGAAGGTTGCTTGCCAAGATATCGCATCTTGTGCCTACGTACTTTCATACGGCATGAAAGATCAGAGCAAACGTAGTTCGGGCTACGGAAAACACAAGCTTGTCTTACAATCTTTATCTCCTTAAGAAAGGGTTTTCCTGATTAAAGGTCCAAGAGGACAAAAGCAGAGTTTGAATGTTTGTTTGAGTTTTTTACGAAAGAAATGTTTTTCAGTCTGTTTGTAACTTGTACTGCACTAAAAACTTGTGATATGAGAGTGACTACGTCACATGTCACCCTAAGGGTACCATACTAAGCAGCCAGATTACTGAAGAGTGACCCTCTAGCAACCTTTTCTCAAATAGCTTAAGGCTCGTAGCGTACAGCACGTGTTATCCTTATTACTATATTTTTTTGAATTGTTTTGAGATGAGAAGAGAAAGACGCTCTAACAAAACCTATGGTTGAAAGGAAAACTAACCTAGTGTTATCATGCATGGGTCAGAACCTAATGTCTATCATAATTTCCTCTTGCACAGAGGAAATCAGAGATCCTAGGGATAAACAGCAAAAGACAGCAAGCAATTACAATAAACAATAAAATACATGCAATGCAACAATATAAGAGAGGAAAAGGAAGAAAAAAATAGGCAAAAGGAGACAAGATCCACCTCTAACCTAAGGGTAATCAACATAAGCAAACAAACAATACAGAGAAAAACAAAAGACCCAGAGGAGGCAGCCCAAGCAGCAGCAACTAACTCCTATAGCAAACAGCAACAACAGCTCTAAACAGCAAAGTTGGATAGACAGCAAAATTGACAGCAAGGACTTCATCTTCAAGCAAGCTTCTATCTTCAAGCTTCATCAATCTTCAAGCTCCAACAAGAACACTCCAAGAAGAGGATCAATCATCAAGATCAAATTATAATGTTAAAGAACTTAATGACAACCAAAGGAAATCACTAAGAACTCAACATTGCAAATGAAAGGTATCCTCAAAGTTCTACTCACTTGGGCATACCACTCATCCCTCCTAAGGAGAGATGGAGTTTCCCAAGTAGGACTTTATGTCATTGGATATAATGGAGGCAAACAATGCACTCCATGTTTGAAGAAAGAATCAAAACTAGGTCTAAGGCATTTCCTAAAACCCTAATTTCCTAAGCTCCTAAAAAGAACCTCCACAAGAGGAAAAGCTTTCAACTCCAATCCTCAATCCCAAGCATCTTCAATGAATCCAGAAGCTCCACCAAAAAGAAATCCAAGCCAAGCAAGCTCCAAAGTAACCAACCAAGCCAAACAAGCAAAGGTACTCAAGAGAGAACAACACAAACACAAGCAATTTGCAAAATTCAACAAAAATAGAAAACAAAATAATAAAATTCTAATTAAATTCCTAGGGGAACATACATGTTTGAAAAACCTAGTGTAAAACGATTGAAGCCTAAATCAACTTCTAAGTTATCTAAACAATTTCTACATTGAGATAGGTCAAGGTAATCCACAAGTTTGGGAGGGTCCTAATCTCTATACCTAAAACAGAACCTAATGTTGTTCTAAAAATCCACCAAAAATTATAAAGGAACATACATGTCTACCCTAACACATATTAAAAAATCAAGGCCAAACTCATCATCAATTGGAAGAACTAAATTCAACAAAACAGATAGTCAATTATGCAAAAATAAAGAACAAAATAAAATGTGAAAAATCAAATAAAAAAATGAGAAATGCATGAAATTGTATTTTGTTAATCCCAGAAAATCATAAATTCCATAAGGATCACGAGGATATTTTTAAAATAATTTTGTGATCAAAATTGGAATTTATAGGATTTTTGGAATAACAATGCAATTAAAATAAAACAAAATGAAATAAAAAAATGAATTAAATGCTGAATTAAATCAAGGCCTTTGGATCAGGAGACCAGTCAATCTATCCAACGCGCCAGAGCTTGCCACCTCATTTATTTAAACGCAGCGTTTTGAATTAATCTGGAGTTAACAAAATAACAAGTCCCAGCCACACGATCTGGTGGTCAGTCAATGGTCCAAGGTTGATCTAATGGCTCTCACATCATCTTCTTAATTTTTCAGGTCATCTGAGTAGAGACACAGGGCGGTGGTGCGTGGTGGCCGGAGAAGACTCCGGTTGTCTTCTCCTGCGAGAGTCCAGTTTCAGGCAACCAAAAAAGATAAACAAAATACCAAATCAACTCAGTTTTTCACGTACAATCCAAATCTCCACTCAAAATCCTCTAGATCTGGCTAGATTTTAAAATTCAAAGGCAAACTCCAAATGCACCTCAATTCTGATCATCATCAAATCCTAAACTAAATACACAGAATTGTTCCTCATGCTTCCTAGGTCATCATCATCTATCAAATTCATGTCAATTCTTCAAGATCAAGCCAAATCGTGCCTCAACAGAATTCATACATCATCCTACATTGTCTCTAATTGTCCAAATTCCTATCTAGAAACGATCTACATCTCTTCCTGATTCTAAAAGCAAGTTCAAAATTAAATGAATCATTCTAAATCATGTAGAATATGGAGATTTACTAACCTGCTCTAGATCTGTTGACAGAGGTACTTAGAGCTCGTGACTTACTTCCAAATGCTCCTGAAACTTTCAATGATCTACATGAAAGAGCTTGCACACCTCAATTTTGCTTGAATTGGCTCCAAACTCAAGAATCCAATTTCAAGTTGCAGCTGTGAAATTTCAATTGCTCTTGCTTGCTCTGGCGTGAAATGAAGCTCCAAATTGATCTGAACTCACTCTAATGAATATATAGAAGAGTTTCATGGGCCTTTGGATCCAAGTTGAAGCCCAAAACAGTGATTTGCATTTTCTGATTTTTCCTTCAAAATTCACTATGACAGTCGTGTATTGCAAGCTTGGCATTGGTTCTAGAAGTTTCTAACACCTTGCACATGTCATTTAGAATGAGTTTGGATGGAGAAATTGGCCTGAATTGCCTTGTGTATGATTTTGCATATGTGACTTGTTCATGAAGTAACAACATTGAAAGTCATGGAATTATGCCTCAAATCAAAAATGTAAAAATGTCAAAGTGTTCAAAATGAAATTTCTAGTCAGAAAATGTACCCATTTGCTTGGTTTTGGTCATCTAACTCAAAATCCCATTTTCCCTCCTTTCCATATTTGAAATTTCTTCATTTTCAAGACATTTCAAATGAATTTTTGATATGAGCCAAAACAAACTCTCATGACCACTTTATTGCACTCAAAATATCATTCTAAGCAACTTTCATGTTGAACAATTTTCCATTTGAAGCTTGCAAGTTGGAGATTTTGGCCCATGCTTGAAAATGACCTATAATCTCACTTTCCCAAAATACCCCTGACTTGTAAACCTCATAACTTGAGTTCTACAAATCATATGGAAGACTTCTAGTACAATTTAGAAAGCTAAGATCATGAGGAACAACTTTCATTTTGACAAAAAGTCAAGTGAAACCTCCTTCTAGGTCAAAAATAGACTTGAAGTCAGATGATTTTCACAGACAAATTTCATAATCATCTGAGGACCTATAACTTGTCTGGACCATAACTTGAGTTCTATAAATCCCCTTGAGAACTTCTAGTACTCAAATTAAAGGTATTGAGATGCTCTACAAGTTTCAGGTTGGCCAAATATCCATTTGAAACTTGTATCATGACTTATGTGGCCTTGAAGTTAGGCACTAAATAGGGTAATTTGCATTGAAACCCTAATTTAGCAACTTCCCACATTCTTGACTCTTCTTGATTTGATCTTGGCACAACACCACAAATGTCTTATCACATCATTCCATGAACTCCATGACCTCAAAGTAGGCTTGAATGCTTTTCAATTGCATAATTGACCTAGGGTTGATCCAGATGAAACCATAATTGCTTGCACCTCAACTGTGGCTCTTGCGTTTGACACAATGGCTTGACTTAGCTCCAACATGGCTCTCTAGGCACCCCATGAAATCTATACACATCTCATATTCACACCTCATGCTTCACATCCCATTGATGGTCCTCAGCTGATCAAGACCTCCCACCACCTCCTGATGACTTGGATAACTTCTCAAGCTTGGATAAAATATATTGCTAGGCTTCTCTTGATAATAATCACACTTGATCTCCTGTTGGATGAATGATATGCCATGATATGAAAATGATAGAACTATGCAAATGATAATGCAATGAAACATAAACTAGGTAAAAGATGTTGAGCAAATTTTGGGGTGCAACACCTACCAATTACAACGTCTCCGCTTATTGTTTATTTCATGAGGGTGCGCCTGGCCATGATCTAGAAAGTTGCTACGCTCTCAAACACCTCGTCAGGGAGTTAATGGAAAAGAAGATCCTATCCTTTGATGACCCTCACCCAAATGTCTGGAATAACCCTTTACCAAATCATGGGGCTATTAATGTTTCTAAAATCCGGACTCCTCTCAGGGTTTTCCCTTTTCCAAGATCAAATTCTGCGAAGCCTGTTTTCAACATATCTAAGCCAGTTACTCCTATAGTGAATCAGCCGAAGTCGGTAATTATTCAGAAGCCTAGTCCATCTCATTTCAGTGATCCTCATGTTGTACTCTGGAAATATGATGGGACCATGATCGACAAAGAATCTGGGAAGATTATTCCAAAGGAAGAATGGAAGACTGTTGATAAAGATGTGACAAACATAGCTGAGGCAAGCAAGATGACTCGCAGTGGTCATATTTATACTCCTCATTCCAATGAGACTCCTCTAGAAGAAACCATTACTACTGTGCCGGTATTGAATACAAAGACCTAATAAACTCCTTTAGATAGGTTTGTCAGACAATTCATTTTGTTTATTTATATGTATTTTGTTTCTTTGATTATAAAGGAATAATTGGCATGTAGAAACTTGTTTATTTTGAATGATTAATGTAATGCATATGTTTGTCTTGAAGAAATCCATTTGTATTCAATCATAAAATTATTTTTCATAATTTATAATGCCAACTCTACCCGACCTCTTAGTTTTGATACAGAATTGGGAGGAGGAGGATGAATCAAAACGCAAGATCTCTTGTCATATGTGTCGCATCGCTGCGAAAAGGGGCCGACAAAGACAGAAGAGTCGCCACCGTTCATTATTTATCCCAGAGAGAGGGAAAGGAAACGATCGAAGAAAACCTGACGAAAAGGGAAAGACAAGGGCATTGCAACCAAATCTTGGATTCGGGAGTCGGTTACGCGAGGGGAAGGTATGAGCACCCCTCACGCCCATTGTACTCAATGGGATCCACACTCATTGTCTATTCTATGGACGTAAACTATCTAAAGGCTGCTAATCGGAGGAACAAAAAGAACTAACTCGATAGGACATCGCTGCCCTATGTCTACGTATTCCCTCGTGCAATGGGAAAGTCAGAGTCAACGTAGTTCGAGAAACTACGGGGGAGGTTGCTCGCCAAGACATCATGTCTTGTGCCGACGTATTCTCATCTGGTATGAGAAATCATAGCAAAACGTAGTTTAGGCTAAATCGACCACTGGTTGGTTAAATGTTTTAACTAAGTAGGGTTAAACCTTTGTTCTAGCAGTTAGGGACGACGGCTGTTTGCGGTAGAACCAAGACTTAACACACTCTTTTTGAAAATGACTTTCAAACAATCCCAAGGGATGAAAAAGGTTTGATATTTTGTTTTGTATTTTTTAAAGAAGAAGTGAATTGAGTTAAGTTTGTAACTCATGTTGCACTAAAGACTATGACTTGAGAGAGAATGCATCGCATATCGCCCAAAGCGCATACTCTAAACACTCTAGACAGTATGAGAGGAGCCCCCCCAACCATCGTTGTGTATCATGGCTACTCTTTCGCGAGCCAGGTCATACCAACTGATGTCATAATGAGAGAGTGTAACCAATTTTCCAATCCACACGTCACTGTATTCCAAGTTCCATAGAGGGAATGTCTTGGGCAAGTGTGAAATAAACCACTTGCTGAGAAGTGTTGTGCAGCAGGAGAATTTCCCGAGATTGAACGCCTTCCACCGGTGAATGGTGTAGTAGTTATCAGCCAAAAGAGTGGGAACTGGATTTCTAATAAGAAATATCTTGACGGGTTCCAAAACGATGAACCCAGGTTTGATGGGAAACAGGTATAAACCGTAAATCAAGAAAGCCAATATAGCTTCAAAGATTCCCAAATCTCCTCGGTCATAATAGAACTCAACTTTCTCCATGAGTGGTCTCGCTTCCATTCTGGTAAATTTTCCCCTGTTATCCAACTGGGTTGGAAGATCAGCAGGTTCTTGGTGGAGGGCTTCAACGACATCTCTTCTGTTCGGTTTTTTCTCCCTTCCATAGGTAGGTGCGAAAGTCATAGGAATTTTCAGATGCTCAAAATATTCTTCCAAGGTTGTTAGCAACTGGAAGTCTGAGAATGTGAAATAATGGTACAGCAGGTCGTAAAACTTCACGAGGGCTTACAACATTTCTTCATTTACTTGTGTATCTAGCAGAGATAACAAGTCCCCATATTTGGTTATAAAAGCAGCACGATTCCTTACTAGGCTCCTTAGGATCCTTAGGTTGTCTAACCTCAGGCTTGGGAATGTAATCATGTTTCTTTGATTCATCAATATGTCTAAAAAATAACAAGATTTTTGAACTCTTTGAATGATTAGAAAAATGCAGAATGCAATGCAAAGATGCTAGGAACAACTGGTTTTACAAAACTCATAAGATAATTAAAGCAAAACCCTTGTTTCATTTATGTTGGGAAAAGTTACAAGTTTTGAAATATAACCCAAGAAACGTGAGGCTACATCATAGGAGAAGACTTAGGCCCTATGACTCCGGTTATTACGTTGAGCGTTTAGGCTCCGGTCAATTTCGTTGGGTATCCAGACTCTGGTTATTACATTGAGCGTTCAGGCTCCAGTCAGTTTCGTTGAGTATCCAGACTCCGGGTATTATGTTGAGCGTTCAGGCTCCGATCTGTTTCGTTGGGTATACAGACTCTAGTTATTACGTTGAGCGTTCAGGCTCTGGTCATTTTCGATGAGTATCCAGACTCCGGTTATTACGTTGAACATTCAGGCTCCGGTCAGTTTCGTCCTCAAGTACTTAAGGCTCGTAGCATACAACATTTATTATCCTTTATTAAGTGTCTTAAGATGTTATGAGATGAGAAGAGAAGGCACAAACTCTAAGGGGAAAGTAGATCAACCCTAGTGTTATCATGCAAAATGATCCTAAAGTTGGGATTGAAAGGGGAAATCTATCCTAATGTTATCATGCAAAGGATTTAACACCTAATATCTATCCTACTCCCATCTTAAATAGAAGTACAAGGAATCCTAAGGGATCATGGCAAAAGACCAAGTAAACACATAGCAATTCAATCACATATGAAAAGAGAGGAAGAAGACTTAAACAAGTCAAGACATTGCAAATATGAAATGCAAAGATGGGATGTAAGACTCAAATGATACAACAAAGATTCAACAATATGAGATTCAAATGAAAATAAATTGACTTAAACAAGTCAAGAAGAGTGAGATGAAATGGGAGAAGTATCAACTCCTATAACCATCAAACATCAATCACTTAAACAAATGCCAATCACAAAGCAAAAGCAAAGAGCCATGATCAAAGGAATGATGGGAGAAAGAAGATTGGGAAGCAACCATATATGGGGTTATCTCAACTAAAAATCTCAAATTGATTATGCAAAAGAGACAAGCAAAACAAGTGCAAGATATGATTCATTATTCAAGACAAACTCAAAGCATAGCCATGAATACCAAATCATCTTGAATAATGATTAAAACACATGGGGTAGAGGTGTATCAACAAGGGGAAAACTCAAATCAAGATTGGAAATAAAGCACAATCATGAATCTTGTCATGGCAAGTGAAAGAACCAAAGTTCTACCACCAATTCTACACTTAAAACCAAATGGAAATACATGACTTCCAAGTAACTTGAAAAACAAGTTACACAAATGTATGACCTAAAACCAATGTACCAACACCTTAATCATGTTATAAACAAGCATCAAGACTCATGAGGTGCATATGGGATCCATAGAAGTCATCTCCCAAAATAACTAGGTCAAACTAGTTTGTATGAACACTTCCTAAGATGACTTGACTTGCAAGCTTCACCAAAAATAGAAAAAATGTTCAATAAATCTCAAATTAAAAACACAACCAATCTGGGTCAAGTAACAAACAAATCCCAAGCTCTCATGGATAAAATCATCTTAAGGCATCACCAAATAATTTAACCATTAATGGTGCTCCAGCTCATCGAGCATAAATCGAGGGACAACAAAAGTCAACTCAAAGTCAAATAGAAAAGGATCAATGGCCACTCAAACTCACCCTCAAGGATGCCTCAATCCCTCATCTAAGTGAAGGAGAAGCCATATTCATAGGGGATAAGGGTTTGAAGTCCAAAAGATCAAGACTATGCAAGGTAGACACCATAAAAGTCATCTAATTGCAAATTTAAAATCAAATAGCAAAATGAAATAAAAACAGAAATAAAAAATATAAAAAATTAAATAACACATCAAAGTATAAGAAAATATGTTTTGGGAATTTTTTGATAATGAGAAGTATTTTTAACTAATTAAAAAGAAAACAGAAAATTAAATGAAATAAAAAGGGAAGCAAAGGCCAAGGGGGTGTGGCTAGAAAAACCAATTTGAACTGAATCAAGGCAAACTGCACGCTGGGCCAAAAATAGAGTTTGTGGATAGCAATTGAAGCCCAATCTTCACAAATTCAAACCAGCATGAAGTCAAGCCAATGGGAATGCGACAAATCATATGTGGATTTCAACGCCTGCGTGTCTAAAGTCAAGCCAATGGGAATGCGACAAATCATAGGTCAAACATTCAAATGGGTGGTGAGTCAACTCGGACCAGAAGTTAGACTATGCTGGATCTAGGGCTCCGGTCATATTCTCCGGCCACCTTGCCGGAGACCAAGTATGAAACCTCCATAAAAATGATGGATTCTGGTACCAAACGAAAGCTGACACCACAAGGATTATGAATCCACCCTCCAAATCTCAAAAAGGTTAAAAAACAGAGAGAAACGAATGCATGAAAGTTATGATGTTCATGTTGAAACTTCAACATATAGAAAAGTTAATGATCCAAACATGTCCTATGATACATAGGGCTTCAGATGCACACCAGTATGACCCTAAAACATGCCTAGAATGAGAGAAAAATAGTGAAGAATCTTACTGAACGGAGTAGCTCCGTTGACTCTTGAAATAATGAGCAACCTTCTGTCCAAGCTTTGCAATATTCTCCTTGAGCTTTAGTGAAGAAGGAATGAGCAAAAATTTGGAGAAATCAGCCAGGATATGCTTGATTCGAAGATGAGAAATTTTGGAGAATTTTGAAGCTATCCTCTCTCCTCTCACGCAAGCAGCCAAGTCTGAGCTTCTAGGGAAACCAAATACCTTTTATATGGAGAGTTTTGCATGACCACGTAGGCCCATGTTGGTAGAATCATGTGATTTCAAATCTCGACCAAAAATTTCTCCTTTGAAGCACACACGGGTCATGGCCTCTTTCACTCTTCCTTGGGTCAGCAAAATGGCAAACACATGGTGTAGAAATGAAAGGGATTAATTTTGGTCTTGTAACCATTCCATACACCAAGTATGGATTCATGACTTTTTAAGTAAGAAAACTTGAAAAGGTGGTACATAATGACTTTCCATGTTGGTCCAAAGTTGGTAAAGCTCTTTTGGGTCATGTAATGGTATGAAAAGATTCAAAAATGGAGCAAAACATTACTTGTAATGTAATGTACTTAAGTCATGAACAAAAATCCAAATTTCCACCTTAAAATGGTTCTCATGACAATATAATCCATCAATCCTCATGAGTTTCAAGTTAATTGTGGATTTAAGACCTTTAGGCACAAGTTTCATGCTAGTTAGAATTGCATTTGAGGTCCATAAGTTCATGGAAAAGGTCATTGAAAAAGATGACCTATAATGAACTTTCCTAAAATACCCTTGCCTTGTGAGGTCCATAACATGAGATGTACAAATGATAAAGAGGACTTCTAGGACTTTTTGGAAATCTAAGATCATAAGGAACAACTTTTGTTTTCACTTGAAGTTAAGGAGAAACTTGATTCTAGGTCAAAAATGCCTTGGAAGTGGGTTGACTTTGAGTTGACCAAAAGTTTCTTCATCTGAGGACCCTAACTTGTTGGCATCATAACTTGAGATGTACAAATAAATGGATGAGTTCTTGTACTCAAAATAAATCTTGAAGGATGCTTTACAAGTCTCATGTTTTCATGAAAATGAGATTGAGCTTCCATCATAGGGAAAAATGTCTTTGAAGTTAGGCACTAAAGAAAGGGATTTTACACTGAAATCATCTGAAACCCTAATTTAGTAACTCCTTGAACTCTTGAATCCTCTTGATTTGATCATATCATGAAATCCTAGATGCTTTAAGATGACTTCCCATGGCCTTAATGACTTAGAACCAAGTTATGAACCTTCTCAAGTCCACAGTTGACTTTGGGTTGAGCAGATGAAACCCTAGTTCCATGTCTTTTGACTGTGCCTCTTTTCAGATGAATTGAATGACTACAATAGCTCCACAATGACCCCTAAGGTACTCAATGAGCTTTTAAACCAAAGCCTTGTCCAAATAAATGACCTCATAAACCCCTGATGGTCCTCTGATGATCCTCAAGATGGGAGGTGATACCAATACACAAACCTCTCTCCTCAAGGAGCTTTGAAACTTCTCCATAATGATGAAACCCTGTTGGCTTGCACAAATGCTCTTGCTTGAGCTTGAAACCAATAAGACTTTCCTCTTGAATGGCACAACACACCTCTTGATCCCTTGTTAAGAACAGTGTTATGCAAATGCAAATGCTAAAATGAAATGAAACATAAGCCAAGTACAAGAAAAGGTTGGTTAAAGTTTGGGGTACAACAGCTGCCCATATTCAAGCGACTTGGACCTGAAGGGATGAAAAGCGAACGACTTTCAAACATTCAAGGTAAAAGGTGGTTGAATACAACAGAACCCAAAAATTTGCCAACAGCGAAAATAATAAACTGTAAAATGGTTCACCGGAGTGAAAATAGAATCACTGGAGAAACTGTATCTGATAGTTGCAAGGACAATGAGGTAACTCATTACCAATTAGAAAGTCGACACGCAGTCGGAAAAAAATCTTCTAACATGCAGGCAACGACACTAAGTTGGTAAGAACATCTAATTTCACTATCACGCATCTATTAAACAAACCAGGCATCAAACTCGAAGGTCGGCTCAACACGAAGTTAGGAACACCTGCTAATCCAAGCAAGCATCCATTACTTAAAACGAGCATCGAACCCGAAGGATGGCTCAACACGAAGTTGAGAACATATCCTAATCCAATCAGGCAACGAATCCGAAGGCCGGGTTAACACGAAGTTGAGAACATCTGCTAATTCAAGCAGGCATCGAACCCGAAGACCGACTCAACACAAAGTTGAGAACATCTACTAATCCAAGCAGGCATCGAACCCGAAGGCCGACTCAATATGAAGTTGAAAACATCTGTTAATCCAAACAGGCATCCATTACATAAAATGAGCATCGAACCCGAAGGCCGACTCAACACGAAGTTGAGAACATCTGCTAATCCAAGCAGACATCGAACCCGAAGGGCGACTCAACACGAAGTTGAGAAGAAAATGATAAGATGAACAAACTTGAATAAATGAACTCTGTTAAAGAGAAAATGATAAGATGAACACATCTGTCAATGACTCTTGCCAGGGTCTGGATACCACACAGGCTCAAGAGAAAACATCGTTGTCGGCTAGAGCTACAACTAGAAACAAGAGGTAGCAACCTGTCTTATGTTTCAAATGCACATGTTTGAAAATGGCGTAATGCTCCATACGAAATGGAAATGCTACACGTTTGGGAGGATGTTATGCATGATGCAAATGTAGAGGAACCACACCAGCAAAAAAAATGCTGAAGAGACGAAACCAACTCCGCTGGGAAGGACCGGGTGCCAAGTACGATTGGACTTATACTGGGGAAAAAAAACCCTAGATGGCTTCCTGGAAATGAACTTTCCTGAGTATAACTGCTCTGCTGAGAAATACATCCATTCCGCTAGGGATCAAATCAACTCTACTGAGGAAAATGCCCTGGATGGCCTACCAGAATAAGAATCTTCTAGGGAACAAATGTTTTGGCTGGGGAAAACAGATCCACTCTACTAGGGGAAATCAGCCCTAGATGGCCTTCTAGAAACTCTTCTAGGATACAAAACGAATTGCTGAGGAATAGCTCCACTTTGCCGAAGATTCTGCTCTACTGGAGATTGAATATGCAGTCTGCTAGGGATAATGAATAAGATTTACTAAGAAATTATCCCAAACACTCTTTGTTAAGGATGGAGAATAACATTCTCTGAGTCAATCCCACTTTGCAGGGAAGAAAACTATTTCGGCGACTTCGTTGGGGATTAGGCAATAAGGGAATCAGCCTCGACCTCTACTTGGGGAAAAATGAGAAATAAAACTCAATAATATCAACCTTCGCTCGGGAATGAGTCAAGGTCCTAGACTCTGAGGGGAAAGGAGTCAAAGGATTTAGATTCTGTGGGGAAACAAAACTATGAACTCGCTCCACTACTGGAAATAACCCCACATCTACCTGTCAAAAGATAGGTACACTCCTCGATTTCGACCCTCTGGGGACAACCCTGATATCAACCTGCTAGGGGAAAAGACGTATGCGTTTGAACTATTGAGAATAGGTGTACACGCTCCACCTACTGGGGAAATCTCTACTCTGTCGGGGATATCAATCTCGACCTGCTGAGGATAACCTTGATCACATGTAATCCCAACCTGCTGGGGAAGCACTAGTCTCAAACTGCACATCTTCCTCTTGTGAGGGCATAGACATGGTGACCTTACTGGGAAGGCGCTTCTGGAAAGCCTCAAGAACGAGAGCCCTGCAACAAATACAAACAAAGTATCCTGTATACAACAAGAGCTATCTTGGTTATCCTCCATGACATCGTTCAAGCAAATCAATGTTTTAATCAGGATTAGCAGAGCCCATAAGTTTTTGTATGAAAAGTTTTATCAAAAACATCAGGCGTCTTTTGCAAAAAAAACAGTAAAAGCTAAAACAAGAACAAAAGCCTTCTGAATAATATACTTCATTGATAAATGGCCCGTAAATAGGCAGATTTACAACAGATGCAACTCCTGAAAAGATAAAGTTGCGCAAAAAGTACAGAAATTCAAAAGATATACAAAATGTCGGCAATGTGGTACAGACAACCACCATTTGTCGACTCGATTATGACTCACATGGCTTCGATGCTTCTCCAATGCTCTGTCTTTCGAAGAGATTGACTTGATTGATTGACCCTCGGGTCCCCCCAAAATCCATTATGCTCATGGTATCATAAGCAGACTACAGTCATTTGCTTTTCAAATCTCTAAATTTTTCCTGAATCACCCTTGCGGGTTTTCGATTCACTGGGATACCCATTTTTGCCAAAGTTGCCTTTTCAGGTTTTCAACTTCGCGGGTTTACATTTTTTTCTTTTTATCCCAATCTTTTTCCCGAATCCATTCTTTTTATGGTTCGCCGGGATGCCCTATTTTTGCCTGGATTTCCTTTTCCTTTCCAGCGAGTCTATTTTAAGCAAAGTATTTTTTAACTGTGTCTGCGTTCATAGGGGACGTGAAATCTTCGCCATCCATAGTCGAAAGTAGTAAGGCTCCTCCAGAGAAGACTTTCCTTACTACATATGGACCTTCATAGTTAGGAGTCCATTTGCCCCTATGATCTGTCTGTAGAGGGAGAATCCGCTTCAACACTAAGTCACCTGCCAGAAAGCTTCGAGGGTGCATCTTCTGATCGAAAGCTTTCTTCATCCTTCTTTGATACAAACGACCATATGTAATGGATGCCAATCTCTTCTCGTCCATCAAGATGAGTTGATTCAATATGGCCTTCACCCATTATGCATCATCAAGTTTAACGTCAACCAAAACTCTCAAAGAAGGAATCTTGACTTCCAATGGTAGGACAACTTCCATACCATACACTAGCAAGAAAGGAGTTGCCCTGGTCGAGGTACGTACCGAAGTACGATATCCGTGTAATGCAAAGGCTAACATCTCATGCCAATCTTTATAGGTCACAACCATCTTCTGCACAATCTTCTTGATGTTCTTGTTAGTCGCCTCAACATGGCCATTCATCTTCGGGCGATAAGGAGAAGAGTTGTTATGTTCAATCTTGAAACTCTGGCACAGTTCCTTCATCATTTTGTTGTTCAGATTCGAACCATTATCAGTAATGATTCGCTCGGGCACTCCGTAACGATAGATGATGTCCTTCTTGATGAATCAAGCTACGACCTGTCTGGTGACATTGGCGAAAGAAGTTGCTTCGACCCACTTAGTGAAATAATCAATTGCCATTAAGATGAAGCAGTGTTTGTTGGATGCAGTCGATTCAATCTTACCGATCATATCAATGCCCCACATGGAAAAGGGCCAAGGAGACGCCATGACATTCTAAGGACTCGGCGGTACATGTATCTTATCAGCATAAATCTAGCATTTATGGAATTTCTTGGCGTACTTGAAACAATCAGATTCCATGGTCATTCAATAATAGCCTGCCATCAACAATTTTCGAGACATTGCATGTCCGCTTACATGCGTACCAAAAGCATGCTCGTGGACTTCTTCCATAAGCAAACCTGCTTCTTTTTCGTCCACGCATCTCAATAACACTAAGTCGAAATTTCTTCGGTAGAGTACATCATCCTTGTTCAGATAGAAGTTTCTATACAACATTCTCAAGGTCTTCTTATCCCGGTTCGATGCCCCGGGCGGATAATCCTGATTCTTGAGAAAGTTTTTGATATCATGATACCACGGCTTCCCATCTGAAGCTTCCTCTATTTCAAATACGAACATTGGCCTATCGAGGCGGGAGATGACAATTCTAGGAGCGTCGTTCCAATAATTCACCTTATACATCGAGTATAATGTAGCCAAAGCATCTGCCATCTGATTCTCTGCTCTTGGCATGTGATGAAACTCTACCATGTCGAAGAAAGGTAACAACCTCCTTGCACAGTTCATATACGGTACCAGATTAGGCTGGCAAGCCTCCCACTCTCCTTTGATCTGATTGACTACCAAAGCTAAATCACCATTAATATCAAGGTTCTAAATTCTCAAATTAATCGCTTCTTTGATACCCATGATACATGCTTCATACTCAACTTCGTTATTGGTGCAGGGAAATATTAACCTGGTAGTAAATGGTATGTGCGAACCATGGGGAGTTGTAATGATTTCCCCAATTCCACTGCCATAGGAGTTAACGACATCGTTAAAAATCATCTGCCATTGGGAGCCTATCTCAAGACCTTCATCCGGTAACGGCTCATCACAATCTTTCATCTTCAAGAACATAATATCTTCATCAGGAAATTCAAACTTCATCAGCTGATAGTCATCAATTGGTTGCTCTGCGAGATACTTTGACAGAACACTCCCCTCAATAGACTTTTGGGAGACGTATTAAATATCGTATTCTGTCAGAACCATCTGCCACCTGGCAATTCTACCCGACAGTGCTTGCTTCTCAAACACATACTTAATCGGATCCATCTTTGAAATCAGCATGGTTGTGTGATTGAACATATATTGCCTTAGGCGTTTGGCGGCCCAAGCAAGTGTACAACATGTCTTTTCTAACATTGAGTATCTGGATTCACAGTCGGTGAACTTCTTACTCAAGTAATAGATGGCATGCTCTTTTCTTCCTGTCTCGTCGTGTTGACCGAGTACACAACCCATGGAGTTCTCAAGAATCATCAAGTACATTATCAATGGTCTTCCTACCACTGGAGGCATCAGTATCGGAGGCTCCTGCAAATACTCTTTTATCCTTTCAAATTCCCTTTGGCAATTTTCATTCCAAACAACTGCCTGATCTTTCTTTAACAACTTGAACAATGGTTCGCAGGTGGCTGTAAGGTGAGATATGAACCCTGCAATGTAGTTCAATCTACCTAGAAAACCACAAACCTCTTTTTCTGTCTTCGGCGCTGGCATTTCCTGTATAGCTTTTATTTTTGCAGGATCAACCTTGATTCCTTTTTCATTGAATATAAACCCCAATAGCTTTCCCGACCGTACACCAACAGTACACTTGTTCAGATTCAACCTTAGTCTGAATTTCCTTAACCTTTCAAACAGCTTCAAAAGATTAACCAGATGCTCTTCCTCCGTTTGTGACTTTGCGATCATGTCATCAACATAGACCTCAATCTCATGATGAATCATATCATGAAACAAAGTCACCATCACCCGCTGATAGGTTGCCCCTGCATTCTTCAATCTAAAAGGCATTACTTTATAGCAAAAAGTCCCCCACGGCGTGATAAAGGTTGTTTTCTCCATGTCTTCCGGGGCCATCTTGATCTGGTTATACCCGGAGAAACCTTCCATGAAGGAAAACACTAAATATCGAGTCGTATTATCAGCTAGCACATTGATGTGGGGAAGTGGGAAATCGTCTTTCGGGCTCGCTTTGTTTAGATCATGGTAATCTACACACATCCTTACTTTACCATCCTTCTTAGGTACAGGTACAATGTTAGCGACCCACAGAGGGTAATTCGTCACGACAATAAATCCGGCATCCAACTGCTTCTGGACCTCCTCTTTAATCTTAATAGCCATATCTGGTCTAGTTCTCCTCAGTTTCTGTTTTACAGGTGGACACTCTTCTTGAAGGGGTAAATCATGAACCACAATGTCCATATCCAGCTTGAGCATATCCTTGTATGACCAAGCGAAGACGTTTCTAAACTCTCGGAGCATCTCAACAAGTCTTCTCTTGATGTCATCTCCTAAGGCAGCCCCTATTTTGTCCTCTTTCTTAGCTTCCTCTGTACCCAGGTTAACACCTTTGATCTCCTCTTGATGAGGCAGAATAACCTTCTCCTCTTGTCTCAGTAGCCTGGCGAGCTCTTCAGGCAGGTCTTCGTCATCTTCAATCTCTTCTTCAGCTTGAAAGATTGGATTATCAAAGTCATACTGAGTCATAAACGAGTCTGAATCGGTGGCATCTGCGATGTGAAACCTGCATTATGATGATTATATGCTTAAAATGATATGCAACCAAACACAAATCACATTTCCATTTTATTATTAAAATAAAACAAGAAAAACGAGGATCACAATATTTGAATGCAAAAACGCCTTTTGATTAATGATAAAAACAATTTTTCTAAACATAAACAAGATAAGGCCCTACAGACAAAGACCACTATGCTCTGGGTAGAACATATGGCCGCACATAATCAGAAAAATAAGATAATTACTCTTCATGGGTCACTTGGACAACTTCTTCAATAGTACAGTTGCTCAGACTTTGGCCGGGAATGCATGGCTGGATCCATGTGTCAATATCACAATCACTACCCCCTTCATCCTCGGACACAGTGTTGATTCGGTCGAACATTACCCCACCACTTGTAAACTGAACTGGTCCTCTGTAACATGGAGCGTTCTGTGAGGAAAAAGACGACGAGTTGTACCCCAATCCAAACTTATCTTGCTTATTGGGGATACTCAACACCTGCCCCCATCCTTAAGATGAACCTGACTCTACCACCGCACGCGCTTCCTTGAAAGAAGACATAGAAACCTCAGGAATTCTGTCTACAACTAACACCTTTTCTCTGACCTGAACCGTTTCAAATGCTTGGCATAGGGTCTCATGAATTTCTCCATCAACCTCAACATACTTGAACGAGGATAAATGGCTGATCATTATGTCCTCCAAACCATAGACGGTGACAATGTTACTCGTAACCATGTATTTTAACTTCTGATGTAAGGTCGACGTCACTACTCTTGCAGAGTGGATCCAAGGTCGACCTAACAAACAACTGTATGCAGGTTGGATATCAATTATATAAAAGACAGCGTCGAAAATCTCCGGACCAACTTGTATAGGAAGAGTAACTTCACCAAAAACATACCTCCTCGTTCTATCGAACGCTCGTAAAACCAAGTCACTAGAAGTGCACATCACGCCCTAGGTATCTAACTTTATCAAAGCCTTTTTGGGCAACACGTCGAGTGAAGACCCAGTGTCCACCAGAACATGTGATAATACAGGTCCTCTGCACTCAATGGAAATGTGCAAAGCGTGATTGTGATATCTTCCTTTAGGCGTCAGGTCCAAATCTATAAATCCCAATCCATTTCCAGCATTCAAATGGGCCACAACTCCCTCGACCTGGTTTACTGAAATCTCTTGTGGCACATATGTTGTGTTCAGAATCCTCAAAAGGGCATTCTGGTGTGCCTCGGAGCACATTAGTAGAGATAGAATGGATATTTTGGATGGGGTTTGTTGTAGGTGATCAACAATTTTGTAATCGCTCTTTCTAATCAGACGCATGAACTCTTTAGCGTCTTTCAACAGAGCATCCTAATCACATTGTTGAGAACTTTCCTCTACAACAGCCTTTCCCTTCCCTCTATCTGGTCTTTCAAAATTAACATCAGGCAGTGAAAATACCCTACCACTTCTCGTCATACCACTTGTTCCCACTAGATTATCCACAAACGAACTATCAAACGATGTTCCCCTGAGCTCTTGTTTATGGCCATTACAAAAGACCTTTTGTTGAATCAAGGCAGGTGTAACAGCAGCCACATAGGGTTGTTGAGCATACTGAACAAGATAACCTTGTTGTTGACCATAATTCTGCGGACATTGATAGGGTTGATGAACAACCATTTTACGGTAGTACATGATCAAGTGAGTCTTCGGGCGTATAGCTACTTCATAATGGTCGAAGCTCGGAGTTTTGAACTTTGGAGGAATAACCAGACCAGGTGGAAGACCAAAAGGAGGTAGACTTGCAGTAATAACATATGGTTGAGGATCATCAAAAGTACCGGTAATCTCAGAGACAACAGTGGGCTGAGTATCCATCTTTGCATTAATGACCTGTAGAATCTCCATGATCTGTCCCACACTTCCATGAAGATCTTCGAGTTCATTGCTGACATGATCAAGCTCTTGATTTTATTCAGCCATCTTTTTCCGAGCTCGGGCTCTGGTGTTGTACTGATGCAGAGGACTCAGGGTGACAGAACTGGAAGCGAGAGAACCGAGAATGAGAAACCGGAAGGAAAATGCAAATGCGAAAACCGGATGCCAATGCAATGCAATGGTTTAAAGGATTACAATGGTCTATTGTAAATATTTTCTTGGAAAAGCTAAAAAAGGTTTAGATTTGAAATTCAAGATTTTTGAATTTGCAAAGGACTGTTGAATTCCTTGAAACCGGGAATGATATGATGCTGGAATGCAATGTAGAAACACACAAGCAACCAAAAGTCCTAGGTTAGAGGAACATGAGTAAGGAGCCAAGGTCTACCCATCCCGAAAGGTAAGTACTATGGGTTAATTGTACCTGCAGAACAAGGTTCTAAAGAGGTGCCGAAAGTCATTAGTCTATCTTATGAATATCATCAATTTCCCGATTAACTCGGTGGTTAATAATATTATCAAGGGAACCTCTTTTGAGTGTAGTATCGCGTAACAACTATTTCGGGACTACTCCTTCATAGTCATTGCACTACGTCCAAGTAAGGCCAAAGTTGTGTTTAGGTAACTACAGTCCCCAGTATCACAGGCTCCGATTGAAAATAGTGAATGTTTTCAAGACTACTCGTTCAACAATACTAGTTTTCAAGAGGGCCTCAATTGAGCAGTGATTCTCAAGTCAGCTTGGTCGGGACTCACTCCCTATAAGCCTCGTCCAATATATCACCTTCCTATAAAAATTACACTCAAGTTCGGGTGTAGGACTTATCTCACAATAATGATACCCCAATCAAGCTACAATAAATATATACAAGAAAATAATAAAGCAAATAGCAAGCATAAAAAACAAGATAGGGATAACCCTCAAAAGATAAACAATTCCCCAGTGAAGTCGCCATTTTCTGTTGCGGTGAGAATAGGATATCAAATTATTAATTAATTTGAATCACATCTTTAGTTCACAATCGGTATTTGATTTATCCGAAGGGAAGGTTAAAGAAAGGAAAAACCTATTTTGCATCGTAAACACAATGTGGGGAAAGATCTAGGGTTCAGGGGTTGGTTAAGCTTAGGGAAGGTATTAGCATCCTAAACTTCTGTAGTACTCAACAAGAACCTCTTGTTTTAAATGTGCTATTGATAAGTTATTTGCTGGGTAATGCTAAGGGTTAAAGGATAAAGACCTAAAGGTTAGTCCTAAGTTTACTCGCCAAGATTCGCATCTTCTGCCTACGTATTCGAGGTAGGGGATGGAATCAGAGTAATCGCAGTTCCCCTCGCGGAGGGAGGAAGAGGAACTTCTTGACTATGGTCAAGGTTCCAAAGGGGGAAGTAAACGTTCATATGGAAGCGCTTACGTGGAGTGTGGTAACTCCGATTTCTACGTTGTAAGTTGAGCTGAAAGGGGTAAAGTAAGTATTCCACGACATGAAACCTACATGGAGTGCGGCGACTCCTAATCCTAAGGCTGAGGTAAAGGGGTAAAATTGTCCACGGCGGAACGCCTAAGCATGAGTAAGGCGACTCAAAGTCTTAAGGGTTTGAAAGGTGAAAGATGGGCGAGGGTTGAAGACTATTGACACGGCGGTCAAACGGTTAGACCTTTCCTTCGGAGGGGAATATAACGAAGAATAATAATAAAAAGTGAAATTTAATAAGCGGCTACATTGAAGCATGGAATAATGTACAAGTGTGAATAATAATGGGATAAGAATAGGGATGTAAATAACAATAGTACTGTCAGAGAATGTACAAGTTAAAAATAAAGAGGTTAGTAAGCAAGTTCATGGATAATTGAGAATGATGGTTAGGAATGAGGGATGAAAAATTAGACAAAAATTAGAAGTAACCGAGATAGGGTTTTGTGAGATTTTTTTGAGAAAATAGTTTGAATTAAATTAAAAGAGTTAGAATCAATTTTTTTTAAAAAAAAAGAAACTTTAATTTAAAAAAGAGTTAATTATTAATTTAAAAAGAGTTAGATTTAAATTTTAAAAAAAACAGTTAATTTTAATTATTAAGAAAACGATTAATTTTAATTATTAAAATAAAGGTTAATTTTAATTTTAAGAAAAGTTGTTAATTTGATTAAAAAAGTGCTAGTTAATAATAAAAAAAAAGTTAGTAATCATTTTTTTAAAAAAAGAAAAGTTTAATTTTGAAAAAAAAAGTTAATTTAAATTGTTTTAGTTATAATTTAACAAATAAAACAAAATAAACAAATAAAATAAATAAATAACGGAAATGGGTCGGTCTGGGTCATCACTCCCCAGACTGACCCGTTTAAATAACATAAAAGGGGGAAGGGGTCACGAAATTAGGGTTTTAACCCTAATTCGTGTGGCTTACGACGGCCTCTTTGGAGGTCCCTTCTCCCGATTTTCCATCTTCATCTCTCTATCTCCTGCACTTCACCCTTCTCTCTATCTCTCTTGCCATGGCTTTGCTTGTTTTCCTCTCCTTTTTACCATGGGTCTCCTCTTTCTTGCCCTGAAACAAACACACAAATGATTATCCTGATGTTAACTTACGCTTTGACGGTTTTTGTTGGATCTCCGTGATAGATTTTGGGGTCACGACCGATGTTGTTTTCTAACTAAGGCCCGTGGGTTTTGGATGACTTGCATGTGATGACTTGACGGTTCAAATCCGTTAATGGTGACGTTGACCGTTATGGTTTGCGGCCGTTGTGATGATCTGTTAATGGTGGTTGTTGACCTTTTCGTGACCTGATGATGAGGACGTTTTTCGGTCTTTAGGGTTCTGATGTTTTCGTCGTTTATCTCATGACGATTTTGTGAGGCTTCGTTTTGGTATTTGGTCATTTTTTTTGTGGTGTTCCCGAGGGTTTCCGCCGCTGTTTTAGATGAATTTCTGATTATGATCCTTTAGGGTTTTTCGCCGCCGCTGTTTTATGATTTTCGTGATAATTTTTACTGTATGATTTTTTCATCTTTTTCACACATTTGTGGGATTGGATCGAATTTACTTCGATGATGGTATCTGAGATTTGATTCTCTTTGATGAATCCGGATTTTCATTGTGATTCCTGGATTTGATTATGATTTTTTTTTATATTAATTTTCTTTTTCATTTCTAGATCCATGGTTCTTGATGATGAAATCCGAATTTGAACTGGATTAGATATGGATTAGGAATTGGATATGGATCTGGATTTGGATATGGATTCAGATCTGTTTTAGATTGTTTTTAAGGCCTGTTTGGACCAGAAACAAATTTCTAAAAACTCTTTTTCTCTCTCTCTCGGACAGAACAAATATTGCCGGGTTTTTTTGCTGGAGGTTGCCTGAAATAAGGGGTTCGGTAGCATTCACTTGTTGCCCCTCCCGGACCCGATGATGACATTGTTTTTTAGGGTCCAAAATAAATTAAAAACTCAAATCCTTTTCGAAAATAAATTTCCAACTAACAACAATTTTTTTATCTGACGTTGTCTTGTTTTATAGGTTTGGGAGATTCGAAAATGAAGACTTGAAGGCTTGGTAGATGAGGACTTAGTCTTAGAAAATTAGGACAAAACTTAGGATTAGGCTTTTAATCTGTAATCTTTGAAAAATGCAAAATTCGGATCTTTGCTATAGTTTAAAATTTGTACGGAACTTGGTCTTGAATAAAAAATAAATTCATTTTTTTAGCAAAAATGAGTTTTATTACTCTGCATTTAAATTCCAAGTCGTATTTCGAATAAACTTGACCTTGGTAACCTGAATTGAATAAACAGATACTTGCAACAAAACCAAACTGATATTCACTATAAATCCAATGCAAACCGTAAGTTCCACTGTGCCTCTAAAATTTAAACTCGTAACCAGTAGGGAAAGAAAAAATATGAATGCGTGCACTTGTTTAAATAACTTCCTTGAAACAATTCTCGCACCGATTCAAATCCAAATCCATTTATATTTTAACGCCCACAAATCCATACAGTTTATGAATCAAACAACATTCCAAAACCCATTTGATGACTAAACCTGGTTCCCGAATAAGGATGGACTGTATCGAGAAGAATCTGACGTCAATACTGTCATAGAAATCCAAATCAATCTCGAACTAAAGTTGCATAATCTGGGGGATATGAAACCCTAGTTGCTTGGGGAATCCTCTGACAATGAGTTGGCTCTGTAATCGTCAAAAGACTGTGAACTGGTGATACGTCTGCACTGACATGAGTTAAAAGGCACGCTGTATTATTTTCCTGCAAAACGAACAGACTGAGCAAATCGGTTAGTGGTTAGTTAAAAAAAATACGGAACAAAATGACATGCGAAATGATCAGTGATATAAGGGTAAAATTTGGGGTATGACAGTGGACCTATCATGATAGGCAGATCAACCTCTCCTATCACATTCCTTCTGGAACCATCAAAAGCTTTCATAATTAGAGATCTGGGTCTCATGCCAGCACCTTGATAAGCTAGCTTGGCCAAGGTTCTCTTTGGCATTACATTAAGTGTGGATCATGTGTCGACGAGTTCCCTAGCTAATGTATCCTCCTCACATTTGATTGACACATGCAAAGCATGATTGTGTTTGCGCTTCTCAACTGTCAGATTGTTGTCATCAAAGCTTAGAGTATTGCACGCTATGATGTTTACCACAACAGAATCAAATTGCCTCACTGTGATGTCCTTCGTCACATGAGCTTGCATTAGGATCTTTGGCAAAGCTTGGCGATGTGTTGGAGAACTCAACAGTAATGACATGACTGAGATTTTGGATGGTGTTTTGTTTAGCTGGTCTACCACTCGGTAGTCACTTTAACAAATAATCCACAGAAATTCTTCCTCATCATCCTTAAGGCTCTCTTTTCCTTTGACAATAGGTTCCTTAGCGACAACTTCTTTTGGATCAGATTCCTTAGTGGCAGCGGCTTTTGGAGTGGGAAACATTGGTGGAGGAACTGCATTATTCACTCGGGGTTTATACACATGACCGTTTCGGGTCATTCTACTTCCACCGGCGATATTGGCTACATTTCCTTGTCTTCTTTCCTTGAAAATTTCTTCACACCATGAATGGTCTTCTCTCGGTGTTACAGCCCTCAGGTGAGGTCTAGACCCTCTCCTTGGCTCAAATCTAGATTGATCCCTCCCAAATTTGGGTGGCACATTATCACAGAACACTGGCCGGACGCTTTTGTTGTTGTTGTTGGTATTTTTGAAAACGGCCCTTTTACTAGGTTTTCCGGGCATATTGAACACGGGTTCAATTATCGCTACATCTTCTTTTTGTTCCTGCTGGTGATCTCTAACGTCCATTGCTCAAGCATTGCTCGAATATCCTTTTGTACAAGGTCACAACCTTATGGATTCAATATATATTACTCACAATTTTCATGAGAAGTTTTGAGCGTCCAAGCTTGAGCGAGACGTTTGTGCAACTTTACCAACGGCGCTTTGATTTCATCAATAGTCATAACAGTCTTGGTTTCAGATCCTTCTCCCACTTTAGTGATAGAATTTACTCCACCATGGTTCGGTAGAGGATTATCCTTCACATTCGGGTGGTTGTCTTCGAAAGACAAAATCTTCTTTTCAATCAACTCACGAACAAGGTGTTGGAGTGCGAAGTATCCTTCTAGGTCATGTCTCGGAGTGTTTTCATGGAATAAATAGTGTGCATTGGCATTGTAGTAGTATGGAAAAGGGTTAGGCGGAGCACCTAATTTCTTTTTCTTGGCAAGTTCTCTCTCTATAAGCATTGGGAATAATTCAGTGTAACACATCAGAATCGGTTGTATCTTTGGTCGATTTCCTTGGTAATTGGTCCTCGGAGCCCGATTCTGAGGTTGCTGGCCTTGTTGATGATACTGTTTTTGATGATTGGGTGCCCCTTGCTGAGGACCCTGCTGAGCTAGCTGTTGAAAAACAGGTGTTACAACTGCTACATAAGGCGATTGATGATATTGTTGTTGATATTTTGAACTCTGCGCCCTTTTTCCATATGTCACGGCACTTACATCACCTTCCTTTTTTTTGTGGAAGTTGTGAGCCGGTTTCTTGGCAGCACTGGCGCTTGAATTGGTAATTGAAGCTGTCACTTTCCCACTTTTCAAACCAGCTTCGACCTTGTATCTGTCGCTACCGCAAAAATAAGGTGCCGTCAAAATAGAAGAGTCACCACCTTTCGTTATTTATCTCTCAGAACGGGAAAGGAAACGATCGGAAAAACCTGGCGAAAAGGTATAAGACAAGGTCTTCGCAACCTTTGTCTGGGTTCGGGAGTCGGTTACGCAAGGGGAAGGTATTAGCACCCCTCACGTCCATCGTACTCGATGGGATCCACGCTTGTGGTGTTTATCTGACGGGTTGGTATAACTATCTACCTATCAAGGCTGGCTTGAAAAGGAAAACAAAACGACTCGGGAAAGCGTCACACTTTGTGCCTATAACACCCGTGGGCGAGGGAGTGGTTGTCGGTGTCATGAGGCATGACAATGAGACACTCCTAGCAGCTTCTAGGGGAAAATCGAATTCACATCCGAATGAGAGGGATCCTGAGGCTATGCAGGTATGGGACTGCATGGTTGAATGAAGGCTTATAAGGATTAATTGGTACTACCTATACCAACAAGATGCATCTTCTTTTCGGTAGCCCGTTCATAAGAACTCCACAGTTAAGCGTGCTTGACTTGGAGCAATTCTGGGATGGGCGACCTTCTGGGAAGTTTCCTGGAAAGCGTGTGATTGAGGATAAAGCATGCTGAAAAGACCCGTGTTGGTTTGTGGGGTCAGTCGGTAATCCTGAAAAGCAATATGGGGCGTTACAAATGGTATCAGAGCCATACCTCTCCCAGTACGATGTGGTTCGGGGACGAACCAAGCGGAAGCTTGTGGGCATGTAACACCTGAGGTGAAAGAGGACGGTGGTTACATGTAACACCCGTGGGCGAGGGAGTGGTTGTCGGTGTCATGAGGCATGACAATGAGACACTCCTAGCAGCTTCTAGGGGAAAATCGAATTCACATCCGAATGAGAGGGATCCTGAGGCTATGCAGGTATGGGACTGCATGGTTGAATGAAGGCTTATAAGGATTAATTGGTACTACCTATACCAACAAGATGCATCTTCTTTTCGGTAGCCCGTTCATAAGAACTCCACAGTTAAGCGTGCTTGACTTGGAGCAATTCTGGGATGGGTGACCTTTTGGGAAGTTTCCTGGAAAGCGTGTGATTGAGGATAAAGCATGCTGAAAAGACCCGTGTTGGTTTGTGGGGTTAGTCGGTAATCCTGAAAAGCAATATGGGGCGTTACAAATGGTATCAGAGCCATACCTCTCCCAGTACGATGTGGTTCGGGGACGAACCAAGCGGAAGCTTGTGGGCATGTAACACCTGAGGTGAAAGAGGACGGCGGTTACATGTAACACCCGTGGGCGAGGGAGTGGTTGTCGGTGTCATGAGGCATGACAATGAGACACTCCTAGCAGCTTCTAGGGGAAAACCGAATTCACATCCGAATGAGAGGGATCCTGAGGCTATGTAGGTATGGGACTGCATGGTTGAATGAAGGCTTATAAGGATTAATTGGTACTACCTATACCAACAAGATGCATCTTCTTTTCGGTAGCCCGTTCATAAGAACTCCACAGTTAAGCGTGCTTGACTTGGAGCAATTCTGGGATGGGCGACCTTCTGGGAAGTTTCCTGGAAAGCGTGTGATTGAGGATAAAGCATGCTGAAAAGACCCGTGTTGGTTTGTGGGGTCAGTCGGTAATCCTGAAAAGCAATATGGGGCGTTACAAATGGTATCAGAGCCATACCTCTCCCAGTACGATGTGGTTCGGGGACGAACCAAGCGGAAGCTTGTGGGCATGTAACACCTGAGGTGAAAGAGGACGGTGGTTACATGTAACACCCGTGGGCGAGGGAGTGGTTGTCGGTGTCATGAGGCATGACAATGAGACACTCCTAGCAGCTTCTAGGGGAAAATCGAATTCACATCCGAATGAGAGGGATCCTGAGGCTATGCAGGTATGGGACTGCATGGTTGAATGAAGGCTTATAAGGATTAATTGGTACTACCTATACCAACAAGATGCATCTTCTTTTCGGTAGCCCGTTCATAAGAACTCCACAGTTAAGCGTGCTTGACTTGGAGCAATTCTGGGATGGGTGACCTTCTGGGAAGTTTCCTGGAAAGCGTGTGATTGAGGATAAAGCATGCTGAAAAGACCCGTGTTGGTTTGTGGGGTTAGTCGGTAATCCTGAAAAGCAATATGGGGCGTTACAAATGGTATCAGAGCCATACCTCTCCCAGTACGATGTGGTTCGGGGACGAACCAAGCGGAAGCTTGTGGGCATGTAACACCTGAGGTGAAAGAGGACGGCGGTTACATGTAACACCCGTGGGCGAGGGAGTGGTTGTCGGTGTCATGAGGCATGACAATGAGACACTCCTAGCAGCTTCTAGGGGAAAACCGAATTCACATCCGAATGAGAGGGATCCTGAGGCTATGTAGGTATGGGACTGCATGGTTGAATGAAGGCTTATAAGGATTAATTGGTACTACCTATACCAACAAGATGCATCTTCTTTTCGGTAGCCCGTTCATAAGAACTCCACAGTTAAGCATGCTTGACTTGGAGCAATTCTGGGATGGGTGACCTTCTGGGAAGTTTCCTGGAAAGCGTGTGATTGAGGACAAAGCATGCTGAAAAGACCCGTGTTGGTTTGTTGGGTCAGTCGGTAATCCTGAAAAGCAATATGGGGCGTTACAATGCCTACGTATTCTCATCAGAGAACGAGAAATCAGAGTCTACGTAGTTCGACTAACTACGGGTTACGGCGAAGGTGGCTCGCCAATACGTCAGTATTGTGCCTACGTACTCTCAAAAGGCATGAGAGATCAGAGCTTACGTAGTTCGGGATAATACGGATTATGGGAATTCAGATTCGTCTGTTTTATCGAGTAGGGTTAACAAACAATTCCAGCAGTTTGGTGTACGCAGCTCGACCCTTGGAGACTCAGGCGTTACCGTTGCGGTAGAACTGGGAGTTAACGACACTCTTTTCTTCAGAAAAGCTTCATTTGAATTATGGGCCCACGGGGCAAAAAGGTTTGAAGTTTGTTTTCTGTCTTTTACGGAAGAACTGTTTTTTAGTTGTCTGTAGTTTGTAGAACACTAGAGACTATGACCTGGGAACGAATGCGTCGCATATCGTCCAAAGGACGTATACTAAACATTCTAGACGATTGAGAGGAGGCCGCTCAATTATCATTACCCAAGTAGCTTAAGGCTCGTAACGCGCTTATACTAACTTGCCTTTATTACGTTTTTTACTGTTGTTTGAGATGAGAAGAGAGAACAGGCTCAACTAAGGGGAGACTATCAAGTCCTAATGTTGTCATGCCAAGGACTCATCCTATGGTTGAAGTTTGAAACAGGGATCCCCTAGAAGTTATCATGCATAGGTTTCAACCTAAAGTTATAATCATCACTTCCTTATCAAAGGAAGTGAGATTCCCAAGGGATCATGTCAATGATAAACAGAAATAGGTAAAGCATCAGCTTAAACAGTAAACAGTAAACGACTATAAAATGCATGCAATGCAAGTGAGGGAGGAAATGTGTGTGGGGCATCAGCCTCCACAAGCTCGTCTCGACCTCAAGCCAGATATGAATAACTGCAATCATAAAGGAAAATAAAATGCCATCAAGCACATCACGAACCACATAGGCAAGGGAGCAGGGCTCTACCGAATACCCGCAAGCAAAGCCATACAGTAACAATACAAGCAAAGCCATACAATAACAATACTTGGTGAAGGGCTACTCTCAAATCTCCGTCGGGATGATTATCTGATTTTGCTGTAGATTTTCGTCCTCAAGTCATCAAGGGGTCACTGGTCACTCGGTAACCGGTGATACATAGCTGATATTGCCGTCAGGCACTCGGCGGCTCTGCAGCAGAAGAATTCTTCGGGACTCATCAGGTCGTTTGGGAATTTTTGACAATCTCTGCAATTATGCCGTCGGGCATTCAAAGAAATTCTCGGACGTCAGTCGGACTTTGTCAATAAGTCGGGAATAGACTTCTCGGTCAATCATGAACCAAATAAGGATATACAATCTTCTGCCCTCAGGCACTCCGCATCAGCTGAGAGAAGTGCTTCGACATCGCGGTTAGACTTCATCAGTAAGTCTGGGGTTTTGGCACTGCTGCCGGACTTCAATCATCAAGTCTTCAAAGGAAGTTTCAACTTTGCAGTTTAGAAACCTGCTGGGGATGACACATCTCCGCTGGGGATTCTGGAGAACTATCAAGTAACTCTGCCTTGGGAATCCAGAAAGCATTCTGAGTGAATCAACTCTGCTGAGGACTTCAAGAATCATCTTGGACAAATAACTCCGCTGGGGACTTCAAGAATCACCCTGAACCAATACCTCTACGGGAGATTTCAGGAATCATCCTGAGCAAACACTCTGCCGGGGACTCTAAGCATCAACTTGAGCAACCAACCATGGAGACTTCACTGGGGATTTTAAGAATCATCTTAAGCAATAACTTCGATGGGGAATTCAAGAATCATCTTGAGAAATCAACCTCGCTGGGGAATTCAAGAATCATCTTGGGCACACCATTTTGCGTAGGAACACCTGCAAAACAAGAACGGTAACGACCTAGCTCATGTTTCGTATGCATATGCTTTGACAATGGCGTAATGCTCCACACGGTGGAAATGCTATGCATTTAGGGTAAATGCTATGCAATCATGCAAAATGCTATGACCCCATCAGCAAAATAAATGCTGAAGGGAGAATCCTCCTGTCAAGGAGAAAGGAACACTCTGGTGGAGAGGAGGAATCATCCTGCCAAGGAGGAGAAGTCACACCAATCTCAATTGGACTCCTCCTGGGGAACGAACTTCAGCCGACTGCTGCAGGGGAGTAAGGTTCTTCGAGGACTCGGACTCGCATCAACTGGGTATTCGAACCACAAACTGTTGAGGAAACAATATCAATCGCAGAAATAAACTGCACAACCTTCGCGACAAAACTTTCCTAGAGATAACGACTCCGATGGGGAAATACAGCATCAGCTATTCAGCACTCTATTGGGGAGCACCAATCATGGCTTCAACGGCTTCCAAGGACTCGGCTTTCTTGGGGAACTGCAAACTCGGCTGAGGAGGGCAACCAGACGATGGAATCACTCCTACCTGCCGGGGAGAGTACGACTTTGTGGGGAATTTCAATTCCGCGGAGGACTCCAGTCTTGAACCATTAAAAGCCGCATACTTGCGAATAGTCTTCTACTAAAACTGCACTTTGACCTAGTGCTGAGGAATGAACGCACACTTCAGTGTATGACTCAGCTGGGGAGGTGACGATCTTTCAGGATACATCTGATTGGGGAGAGAATCTTCTCTGCTTGGGGGATACATATCAATGCTCTTGGTCTTATGTTCGGGCTCCGTGGGGAGATGCTGCTGAACTTGCCGGGCTAGAAGGAATCATCCTGCTTGGGGACGCATACGATGTACTGCCTGGAATAGGCTATACCTGCAACAAAACAAACAAACAGACAAGATACCCTTCTCAAAGGGACCTATCGAGGTTATCAGCTTGTGAAAATGTTCAAGTAATTCATTGTTTCAACAATCGGTGGCCTAGGCCAGTAAGTTTATGTATGCACATTTTATCAAAAACATCGGCGTTCTTTTTCGCAAACAAAGCAGATAGATGCTAAACAAACAAACAGAATTGCTGAGTAGTATATATTTTATTGATGACGAACCCCTGAATGGGTGAAAACGTTTTACATCAGATGCAAGCTCCTGGAATGAGGAAGCTGTACAAATATAAAAACATAAATATACATCAGTATATACATAAATGTCGGCAATGCGGTGTAGACGAACACCATGAGTTGATCCCTCTATGACCCACTCGACTTCGATACTTCTCCGACGCTTCAGCTTCAGAAGAGATTGATTTAGATAAACAGCCCTCAGGTCTTCCAAACCACTAAACAATGAAAGTCCATACGCAGAACGCAGTCATTTGCTTTTTCAAATCCCTAACTTTTACCTGAATCGCCCTTCAGGGTTTTCGATTCACCGGGATACCCCTTTTTGCCAAAGTCTCCCTTCTAGGTTTTCGACTTTGCGGGTGTACAGTCTTTTCTTTTATATCCCTAATTTTTGCCCGAACCTTTTTCCTTTTTTATGGTTCGCCGGGATGCCCCATTTTTGCCTGGATATCTTTTTCTTTCCAGCGGGTCATTTTTTAAGCAAAGTATTTTTTAACTGCGTCCGCGTTCACCGGGGATGCAAAATCTTCGCCATCCATCATGGATAACAACAAGGCTCCTCCCGAGAAGACCTTGCTGACGATGTACGGACCTTCGTAATTAGGAGTCCACTTGCCCCGGTGATCGGAGTGTGGAGGAAGAATCTTCTTCAGGACGAGATCACCCGTCTGAAACCTTCTAGGACGCACCTTCTTATCATAAGCTTTCTTCATTCGGCTTTGGTACAGACGACCATATGCAATCGATGCTACCCTCTTCTCGTCCATCAGGCTGAGTTGGTTTAGTCGGTTCTTAATCCATTCTGCCTCATCGAGTTTCACGTTAACCAAAACTCGTAAAGAAGGGATCTCAACTTCTAATGGTAGGACAACTTCCATACCGTACACCAGTGATAAAGGAGTTGCCCCGGTTGATGTACATACCATCGTACGATAACCGTGCAGTGCAAATGGCAACATCTCGTGCCAATCCTTATAGGTCACAACCATCTTCTGCACAATCTTCTTAATGTTTTTATTGGCCGCTTCAACGGTGCCATTCATCTTCGGCCGGTAAGGAGATGAGTTGTGGTGTTCAATCTTGAAACTCTGGCACAGCTCCTTCATCATCTTGTTATTCAGATTCGAACCATTATCAGTAATGATCCGCTCGGGAATTCTGTAACGAAAGATAATGTCCCTCTTTATGAATTTAGCCACCACCTGCTTGGTCACATTAGCATACGAGGCTGCCTCCACCCACTTGGTGAAGTAGTCGATGGCTACTAAAATGAAGCAATGACCGTTAGATGCAGTGGGCTCGATCTTGCCTATCATGTCGATGCCCCACATGGAGAACAGCCACGGGGAGGACATGACATTCAACGAGCACGGCGGCACATAAATCTTATCAGCATAAATCTGGCATTTATGACATCTCTTCGCGAATTTAAAGCAATCTGACTCCATCGTCAGCCAGTAGTATCCTGCTCTCAGGATCTTTCTTTTCATAGCATGCCCGCCGGCGTGCGTACCAAATGTGCCTTCATGGACTTCCTCCATGAGCATACTCGCTTCTTTCTCATCTACACATATGAGTAGCACGAGATCATGGTTTCTTTTATACAAAACTCCGTTAGGATTGAGGTAGAAATTTCCAGACAGCCTCCTCAGAGTCTTCTTATCCTGGGTTGACGCTCCCGCAGGATACTCCTTAGTCATAAGGAAAGTCTGGATATCATGGAACCACGGCTTGCCATCGGAGGCTTCCTCGATCGCAAAGACGAATGCAGGTCTATCAAGACGAGAAAGGACAATCCTTGGAGCTTCATTCCAAAAATTGACTCTATACATCGAAGCCAACATGGCTAAGGCATCAGCCATCTGATTTTCAGCTCTGGGCACATGATGGAGTTCCACTCGATCAAAGAACGGAAGCAGCCTTCTGGCATAATTCATGTACGACACCAAATTCGATTGACGAGTCTCCCACTCCCTTTTAATCTGGTTAATCACAAGTGCCGAGTCACCATATACATCTAGGTTCTTGATTCTCAAATCAATCGCTTCTTCTAGACCCATGATGCATGCTTCGTACTCTGCCTCGTTATTGGTGATCGGAAACGTCATTCTGGCGGTGAACGGGATGTGGGATCCATGGGGAGTCGTGATGATCGCCCCAATGCCACTTCCGTAAGAATTAACCGCCCCGTCAAATATCAATTTCCATTGGGATTTCCTGTCTGGACCCTCGTCGGGCAACGGTTCATCGCAATCTTTCACCTTGAGAAACATGATATCCTCATCAGGGAATTCAAATTTCATCGGCTGATAGTCCTCGATCGGCTGTTCGGCAAGGTATTCAGACAATACGCTTCCCTTGATGGCCTTCTGGGAAACATATTGAATGTCATATTCTGTCAAGACCATTTGCCATCTGGCAATCCTGCCCGAAAGCGCTTGTTTCTCGAAGACGTACTTGATCGGATCCATCTTCGAAATTAGCATGGTGGTGTGATTGAGCATGTACTGTCGTAAACGTTTGGCAGCCCAGGCTAGTGCACGACACGTTTTCTCCAGCATCGAGTAACGAGATTCACAGTCTGTGAACTTCCTACTCAAATAGTAAATGGCATGCTCTTTTCTGCCCGTCTCGTCGTGCTGACCGAGAACACACCCCATACTATTCTCAAGAACTGTCAAGTACATGATTAAGGGTCGTCCGGCCACTAGGGGTATCAAGATCGGAGGTTCCTGTAGATACTATTTTATCTTATCAAATGCCTTCTGGAAATCCTTGTTCCAGGTAATCTCTTGATCTTTCTTTAGCATTTTGAACATCGGTTCACACGTGGCCGTGAGATGAGAGATAAACCTTGCAATGTAGTTTATTCTGCCCAGGAAACCAAGAACTTCTTTTTCGGTTTTTGGCGCTGGCATTTCTTGTATCGCTTTTATCTTCGCAGGATCAACCTCAATGCCTCTTTCACTCACGATAGACCCCAATAGTTTTCCAGACCGAACTCCAAAAGTACACTTGCTAGGATTCAGCCTCAACCTGAACTTCCTAAGCCTCTCAAAAAGCTTCAGCAAATTGACCAGATGTCCCTCCTACGTTTGGGACTTCGCAATCATGTCATCAACATAGACTTCAATCTCATGATGAATCATATCATGAAACAAAGTAAACATTGCTCGTTGGTAAGTGGCCCCTGCGTTCTTCAGACCGAAAGGCATTACCTTGTAGCAAAACGTTCCCCAAGGAGTGAAAAACGTAGTTTTCTCCATGTCCTCTGGCGCCATTTTGATCTGATTGTAGCCGGAGAAGCCATCCATGAACGAAAATACGGAGAACTGAGCTGTATTGTCGACCAACACATCAACATGAGGGAGCGGGAAATCATCTTTAGGGCTTGCCCTATTCAAATCCCGATAGTCGACGCACATTCGCACCTTACCGTCTTTCTTCGGTACAGGCACTATGTTGGCGACCCACGGAGGGTAAGTAGTAACCGCTAAGAAGCCAGCATCAAGCTGTTTCTGCACTTCTTCTTTGATCTTAACGGCCATATCTGGTTGCGTCCTCCTAAGCTTCTGCTTAACGGGAGGACAATCTTCTCGCAGCGGCAAGTGATGGACCACGATGTCAGTATCAAGTCCGGGCATATCTTCGTATGACCAAGCAAAGATATCACTATACTCTCTCAGCATCTCGACCAATCTCTGCTTGACATCAATCTGCAATGCAGCCCCTATCCTGACGCTCTTGACCAGTTCCTCATAACCCAGATTCACAATCTCAATCTCTTCTTTGTGAGGCAGAATGACTTTCTCTTCTTGTTTCAACAAGCGGGCTAACTCTTCGGGAAGGTCTTCGTCTTCATCAATCTCTTCTTCGGCCTGATAGATCGGGCAATCGAAGTCGAAGTGAGTCGTAGAAGGTCCAGAGTCGATGTCATCTGCTATGTGGATCCTGCAATAACAAGGGTTAAGCTTAAAACAAGGATATGCAGGTTAGCACAAACCCTATTGCCATTTTATTGTTTTTCAAAACAAATATAAAACAGGAATAACAGAGATCACAACATTTGAATGCGAAGAAAAACGCCTTTTGATTTATTGGTAAAATGCATGTTCATAATCAAACAAGGCCCTGCCAATAAAACCACTATGCCCCGGGTAGGACATAGGGTTGTACAACAATTGGAGAAAGTAAATCATTACTCTTTGCCTGTCACTTGGATGGTATCCCTGATGGACCAGTTGGTGAGGCTCTGGCCTGGTTTGCTCGGCTGGATCCAAGAGTCTAAGTCGCAATCGCTATCTTCGCCGTCTTCTGACACTGCGTTGACACTTTCAAATATTACCCCGCCAATGGTAAACTGGATCGGCCCTTTACCTCGCGACGCACTGTGAGAAGAGGAGGCTTCAGCCGTAGGAGAGTATCCTAACCCAAACTTGTCCTGTTTGTTAGGTATTTCTAGAACCTGCCCCCAACCTGGGGTAGATCCGGCTTGAACAATGGCCCGGGCTTCCTTGAAGGAGGAGAGAGTTATCTCTGGTTTCTCAGTCATTATTGGAGCCACGTCCTTGACCTTAACAGCTTCAAACGCCTGACATAGGGTTTCGTGGATTTCCCCATCCATCTCAACGTATTTTAAGGACGACAAATGGCTCACCATTATGTCTTCCTCACCACATACGGTTACAATGCTGCCTCCGACAGGATACTTGAGCTTCTGGTGCAACGTGGAGGTCACGGCACCAGCAGAATGGATCCATGGCCGACCTAAGAGACAGCTGTAGGCTGGCATGATGTCCATAATGTAGAAGACTGCGTCGAAAGTTTCCGACCTAACTTGGATTACCAGCGCTACCTCTCCAAAGACATGACGCTTGGTCCCATCGAAAGCCTTCACAACCAGATCACTGGGTGTGCAAATCAATCCTCGAGTATCTAACTTCATCAATGCTTTCTTCGGAAGAACATTAAGCGATGACCCAGTGTCCATTAACACATGAGCCATAACTATTCCTCTACACTCTATCGAGATGTGCAGGGCGCTGTTGTGGTTTCTTCCCTTTTGCGTCAGCTCTAGGTCAGTGAACCCTAACCCGTTTCCAGCATTCACGTGGGCTACTACCCCTTCCAACTGGTTGACCTAGATTTCCTACGGTACATACGTGGCGTTCAAAACCCTTAACAGCGCGTTGCGATGTGACTCCGAACACAGCAACAAATTCAGGATGGAGATTTTATAGGGTGTTTGATGGAGGTGATGCACGATCTTGTAGTCACTCTTCTTGATCAACCTCATGAACTCTTCAGCGTCCTTCACAAGTAAGTCCTTCTCTACCCCACGAGGGATTTCCTCAACGACCTTACTTTTTCCCTTATCAGTTTCTTCAGCTTTGTCCGCTTTGTCCGCCACAATCTCAGGTGGAGCAAATACTCTTCCGCTTCGCGTGATTTCGCCAATTCCCACTAGGTTATCCACAGACCGCCCAGATTGTTCTAGTTCCAACTTCTGTTCGTTGCAGTAGACGTCTGCCCCATAGTGCCATGGGACAGCATTTGTGCTTTCAAAAGGTATCGGCCCTGCCTTGGTGATAGTAATTGTGGGCGGCTTGAGTGCAGAAATGGTTATCGTCTGGCGAGGGATGGTGATGGTGGCAACCTCATCATCTTGCTTCAGCATTACCTCTCCGGATCCACATTCGGCCCTTCGGCTGAACTGCACGATTCCTTCGGTCATCAGACTCTAAATCCCCTCTATCAACTGTTCACATCCATTAGGACGAGTCGCACAGCCCATACACAGTTCTCCACAGCCTGGAAAGAAGCCTCTCTTCACCAGCTTGGCTTTAACGAAGCTAAGCGGTGTCTTCAGATCCTTGATGTCAGTCAACACATCCAAATCCTCTTCTTCAATAATGGCATTCACCCCACCTCCCCTATGATTCGGCATAGGGTTCTTTGTGACATTCGGCACATTATCTGAGAAATTGATGATCTTAGCATCCATCATATCTTGCACCTTGTGCTTGAAGGCTTTGCAGTTTTCTATCGTGTGGCCAGGTGCCCCTGAGTGAAACTCACACGTTACGTTCGCGTCATAACCTGGCGGAGGCGCCCCTGTCAAGGGAGCCAGGGTTCTCTCCTGGACTAGCTGTAACTGAAGCAGAGTTTGTAACAGCTGTGCTTAAGACCTGGGCGGCGTCTCGAGGTGACGACTTGACAGGGGTGCCCTGTTCTGATACTTTCTGTACCCTTGCTGATTCGACTGCTGTTGCTGCGGCTGCTGCTGTGGCTGGGGTTGTTGGACAGCAGGGATGGTTATGCTAGCCACCTGCTGGCGCTGGCCCTTACCTTTCCTTCGAGCATTAGACACGGCGCTCGTCTCTCCTTCACGCCTTTTGTTACTATACGGTTTCTTTCCTCCTCCTGCTGAGGATAGATCACCGCCTTGGATTTTTCCCAATTTGATCCCGTTATTAGCATGTTCACCAGTAATGATGAGATCAGAGAAACTTCCTTACATACCGCTGACCAATTTCTCGTAATAGACCCCCGAGAGAGTGGCTACAAACATCTCAACAAGCTCTCGTTCAACCATCGACGGTTGAACTCTAGCTGCTAATTCACGCCATTGCTGGGCGTATTCTTTGAACCATTCGTTGTTCCTCTGTGACAAGTTCTGCAGTTGAACCCGGTTCGGAGCTAAGTCACTATTATACTGATAATGGTGCACGAATGCCTCAGCAAGTTCCTTCCACGTGCGCACACTGGTAGGTTCCAAACTCATGTACCATTCCAAGGACGGCCCAGACAAGCTATCCTGAAAAAAGTGCATCAGCAGCTTCTCATCTTCAGAGTGAGCAGACATCATTCGTTAGTATGACCTTAAGTGGACGCGAGGGCAAGTGGTGCCCTTGTACTTCTCAAAGTCGGGTACCTTGAATTTGGGAGGCACCTTGAAATCAGAAATCAATCCCAATTTAGACATGTCGACCCCCATATTGTTCAGGTTCTCGAAATTCCTCATTTTGTCTTCGAGTGCCTTAAACCTCAGACGTGCTTCAGCAATCAGCTCTCCTTCAGCACTCCTCTGTGAGAACAAATCTTCTTGACGATCTTCTAGCCATGGCTGAGGCCCATACAGATTTCCAGCACCTGTGTTGCCGTTGCCCAGTCCAGCATTGCCATTAGCTTCAAAATTTTCATTGCCGACGCCAGTCGTATTACCATTGAGCCCGATGTTAGTGATTACATTACCGTTACCACTTCCATTCCCCCTGGTCACGGGGATGCCGTTTTGAGGAGTTTCAACAGGTGGAGGGGTTGGGACGCTCCCTCCATGAAGTACACCATTGCTGTCAACCCTTGAGATCAGGGGCTAGACCAATGTTCTGAGCTGGTCTTGGCCGTTGGCGACCACTTGCATGAGCTCCATGAAGCGATCCATCCTCTCCCGGAGTTCCTGGACATCATTCTGCACTTGTTCCATTGCTCTAGCTTGATTTGCTCTGGTCGGATAGCGGTGGATCGGCCTTCGATCAATCCTGGAACAACCTGCATACACGAAGGGTTAGAAAAAACAACAAGGTGCTCATTATGCAGATGCTTCATACAAATGCAAACGTGTGTCTGTGCCTTGGGAAGATCCCCCCCCCCCTCCCCCCCCCCCCCCGATCCTAGTTTCCTAGACAAATAAAGTCTATGATCCAATCATGGAAAAGAAATCCTCATATATTCATTTGAAAAGCCCACTCGGGTAGCGTACAATTGTAATCACATACAACTGAAACAATAAGGCATGACCCCAACCAACAGACCTGGCAGTGATCAGCATATCAATGCATAAAAATGTACAAAGAAAGACACAAAAGATCAGGCGCGGCCACGGGCACAAAAATCTTCTATCAACTTCCTTGTAGTGGAGTGATCTGACTGAGTAAGCAAACCCTGGGTCAGAAGGTCCTTCTGACTGATGGGCTTTGGGAGGTTCTCGGCAACCCTCCTAGAAATACCTTCTTCGGAATGGTTCTCGACTCTTTTCCTCTTAGCATCAGCCCAGAGTTGAGAATCTTGCAAAATCGCCTCGGCCTCAACCAATCTATATTGGACGTCATGTCGCAGGGGGGCTTCAGCCTCTGTACTATCGTCTTTCACCATAATCTGAGCTTCCAGCTCGACTACTCGCTGCTTCAGCTTTTCTTCCCGTTCTTTGTACTTGGCTATGGTGCTGCTCCAGACCCTCTCGTACTGGGTAAGCTTCCGGTACACTCTGTCCAGATCCTGTTTCTTGGTTGTCGACACGCCATGTACTGACTTCAGATCCAACCCCATACGTTCCCTAGCATCAGTTTCTTTGGTCAGGTTAGAGCCTAGACGGTTGATCATCTCAGTCTGCGTCTTGCAGGTATAAACGGCTTCGCTTTTCTCTTTCCGAAGTTGAGCGATCTCTTTCTCCAACTCTTCGTTGGCTTTTTGTAGCTCTTCCTTCTCTTGGAGTACCTGGTTGAATTTCTGAATATCAACTGTAGTAGGCTCCTGGTACACGGGAGCATACAATGGTTCCACAGCAGGAAATGACATTAGAAACTTGGCGGCTCTCTCTCGAACCCAAACCACGTACAGATCAAAGGCCTTGTTGTTGCTTTTCCCAGCAGGACTTTCCCCTTCCGATGAATTTTGCTCCAAGCATTCTGGACCTTGATCAAGGTGTCACCTTCAACCAACCCCGTGAGATACAGAGATTCCTGTATCTCTTCCTCTTCAGGAGGACCTCGTAGTGCATACCCAAATTATCGTACTAGCAGAGATGGATTGTAGTTGATACATCCATTCCTTCCGACCAAGGGGATGTTCGGAAAGCCACAGCAGTTATGTACAATATCTTTGCCCAGCAGATCTCTATCAAACCAGATGATATTGTCAGCAGTCAAACCCATCAAACATGCAGACCAAGGTGAAGACTCAGCAGAATCAATGAACGACCCTGATTTAGGAAGATGGCTAGCAAACCACTTGTACACTAAAGGAGCACAACGTGCCACGTTCTTCCCCTTTCTGTTTTCATTCTTGCTGTGGACTGAATGGTAGACGTCTCTGAGGAGAGTGGGTACTGGATTCCCGGAAGCAAATATATGGCAAGCATCCATGCTTATGAAGTCCGGGTGACTTGGGAATAGCACGATCCCATAGATACAGAGGGCTAAGAAGGCATTGAACACATCCCAGTGACCCTTCTCTGCAAACTTTCGGGCTTTTTCCACCAGGAAAGGCAAAGGGAAACCATGAACTCCGATCTTTCTGGATATCATCCCTACCAATTCAAACTCATCTACATGCAGAGCGTCAGTCAGCTTACTCAATTTGGGCTCACCCTCAACACGATAGTAAGGCATTTGATTCATCAAAGGCACCCCTAACAGGTCAGAGTACTCTTCCAAGGTCGGAGCTAGGACATAGTCTGGAAACACAAAGCATCTGAGTTGTGGGTCGTAAAACTGTAGCAGGGCGTAGAGGCCATTCAACTCGTACGTAGGAAGCTTATACACAATACTCAGCAATCTCCCATAACTCTGTCTGAAACTCTCCATCACTGTTTTATCAGCCAAAGAAATCAAAGCCCGTAACTCTCGGATGTCAGGTGTTGGTAGCCTGTAAGCCACAGTCTTCTTTAGAGATGCCATATCTGCCATGAGGACCAAGATCACTAGAACCAGGGAAGAAATATGCACATGCAACACAGACACACGTTAATGACATGCAAATGAGGATGCAAACAATGCAAAATGCAATCATGCAATAGGAGATCAAGACGACTGTGTTGTTGAGGAGATGAAGGTTATGTATCAACAAGACCACAATACTGCTCTGTCAAGAACAACCATATCTCTGAGGATAAGAAACCCCTGATACCAGACCAACAATCTGCTCTGTCAAGAACACACATATTTGGTGATGAGATGAAACCCTTGATATCAGACCCTAACTCTGCTCTGTCAAGAACACACAAATCTGATGATGAGAACCTCTGATATTCAGACCATAAATCTGTTCTGTCAAGAACACTCATATATCTGATGAGAAGAAACCCTGATACCAACAAAACTGATTCACTGTCAAGAAAACCAGGTAGTCTGAAAGTTAAGGTTTCCTGCAACAAACCCGACCCTGCTCATAGGTATGGACCTAATCACGGAAAAGGTTTGACATCCTATGCAGTCATCAGCGTCACAGACTTTCAAGAAATGACGATACGATACCTAGGAGGTGTGGCATCATCATCTCTTTAAGCGGCCTCACTTAGCTGAATTCCAAATGATCAGTTCCCAGAGTCGACAATCCTCAGATCCAACAACCCCTCGAGTCCAAAGGACCGAAAGGAAGCCATCAAAGAGAACCTCGTCTGAGTGTGGATTACATGGAAACAGCTGCAAGCAAAGCAAGCACGTCCTCCACTAACCCACTCTAATACTATGTAGCTCTCAAGCCTGGGTCTGGCTTCTCACTCATCAGAATGCCCCTCCCACAATAGTACAGATAATTATATCATGCTGAAAATAAATTGCGGGAAATAAAGTGCGATAAATAAACACAACCCAACAAGTAATCATACAAGCGCTAGGATTGACTCTTCCAGGGGATGTTGGATCCCCATATTGACTCGCATAAGGGACGTTGGATCCCAGGAAACTATCAAGTCCCCAACAGAGCCGCCAGTTGTCGCTACCGCGAAAATAAGGTGCCGGCAAAACAGAAGAGTCGCCACCTTTCGTTATTTATCCCTCAGAACGGGAAAGGAAACGATCAGAAAAACCTGGCAAAAAGGTATAAGACAAGGTCGTCGCAACCTTTGTCTGGGTTCGGGAGTCGGTTACGCAAGGGGAAGGTATTAACACCCCTCACGTCCATCGTACTCGATGGGATCCACGCTTGTGGTGTTTATCTGACGGGTTGGTTTAACTATCTACCTATCAAGGCTGGCTTAAAAAGGAAAACAAAACGACTCGGCAAAGCATCGCACTTTATGCCTACGTATTCTCATCAGAGAACGAGAAATCAGAGTCTACGTAGTTCGACTAACTACGGGTTACGGGGAAGGTGGCTCGCCAATACGTCAATATTGTGCCTACGTACTCTCAACAGGCATGAGAGATCAGAGCTTACGTAGTTTGGGATAATACGGATTACGGGAATTCGGATTCGTCTATTTTATCAAGAAGGGTTAACAAACAGTTCCAGCAGTTTGGTGTACGCAGCTCGACCCTTGGAGACTCAGGCGTTACCGTTGCGGTAGAACTGGGAGTTAACGACACTCTTTTCTTCAGAAAAGCTTCCTTTGAATTATGGGCCCACGGGGGCAAAAAGGTTTGATGTTTGTTTTCTGTCTTTTACGGAAGAACTGTTTTTTAGTTGTCTGTAGTTTGTACAACACTAGAGACTATGACCTGGGAACGAATGCGTCGCATATCGTCCAAAGGACGTATACTAAACATTCTAGACGATTGAGAGGAGGCCGCTCAATTATCATTATCCAAGTAGCTTAAGGCTCGTAACGCGCTTATACTAACTTGCCTTTATTACGTTTTTTACAGTTGTTTGATTTGAGAAGAGAGAACAGGCTCAACTAAGGGGAGACTATCAAGTCCTAATGTTGTCATGCCAAGGATTCATCCTATGGTTGAAGTTTGAAACAGGGATCTCTTAGAAGTTATCATGCATAGGTTTCAACCTAAAGTTCTAATCATCACTTCCTTATCAAAGGAAGTGAGATTCCTAAGGGATCATGTCAATGATAAACAGAAACAGGTAAAGCATCAGCTTAAACAGTAAACAGTAAACGACTGTAAAATGCATGCAATGCAAGTGAGGAAGGAAATGTGTGTGGGGCATCAGCCTCCACAAGCTCGTCTCGACCTCAAGCCAGATATGAATAACTGCAATCATAAAGGAAAATAAAATGCCATCAAGCATATCACGAACCACATAGGCAAGGGAGCAGGGCTCTATCGAATACCCGCAAGCAAAGCCATACAGTAACAATACAAGCAGAGGGAGCAACTCAACCTCTAGTGCAATCATGCTCCTAGCTTAAATCAATCTAAACATGAACTTATTCTAATGCATCAAGCAAGTCAAACAAGTCACAGCAATACAGTTGCACAGAAAGCAAACAGACAGGAAAGAAGATCAACAGCTTCCACAACTTCACAGCAAAGCAACCTTCTGACAGCAGTTCAGTCCTCAGTCTGTAATTGTTCCTCAAGGCTTTCATCTTCAATAGCAAGTGTCAACTTGCTTCTTCAAGCTTTCAATACCTCAATCACAAGTATCAACTTGATCTTCATCTTATCCAAGCTTCAGCTCTTTCATCAATCTCCATTTGCTCTTCTTCACAAGTGTAAACTTGTTCTTCTTGATCTTCAAGCTTCAGCTCCACAGGCAGTCTTCAAACACAGGGAAGTGACAACCTCTAGCATCTTCAATCTTCTAGCAATCTTCAATCTTCAAGGAAGTCCATCCTCTAGCAAGGGAGAAAGATTCATCTAACAAGAGCAAGGTGTGGATAGTGGTGAGAAAAGTGAAGACCAAAGGTCACCTCTAAGCACTCCACCATCAAGGAAAGGCACCCTCAAAGGTTCTACCACTTTGTGGGGAGCCAATCAACCTACCAAAGGAGGGATGAGGCCTTCACAATGGGACCTTACATCATAGGGAGGAATGGAAGTGATCAACACCTTCCGTGTTTCATGAAGGAAGAAAATCTAGTCTAAGAGATCTCCCTAAAACCCTAATCCTTAACCCTAAACAAACTACACCAAAGGAAGAGCAAACTTCAAGTCCAAGCTCCATCATGCATTCCACAGAAGCCCACACAAGTCTTCATCATCATCCAAGAGCAAAAGAAGAAAAACCCTAGTCTAAGGGAACTAAAGAAATCATTCTAGTTGAATTAGCAAGTTAGGATCACCTAAAACCTAGTACTAAAGTTAATCCTAACTAAAATACTAAACCCAATTGCAAAATCCTACAAAAATAGCTATGGGAACCTAAGTCAATCATGACTCTATCATGTTAATTCCAGAGATCAAATCATCCAATAAGTCCTAGAATTAAATCCTAAACTATGGGGTACTAAGGTTAAACCCTAAAACTAGAGCACCTAAAGTTTTAATCTAAAAACCTCATCTAACTTCATTACAAAAATGTGAGAAAAATACTATGGGAGTATACGTGTCTAAGCTAACTACACATGAAAAATCAGCTCAAAAATCATCACCAAGTGATCACACAAAAATTCACAAGACAAGGTATCAACCATGATGAAATTAATACCAATTAAAATACAAAAAATGCAATTAAAATCACAAATGCATGAATTCCTAATCTTTTAATTTCCTAAAGTTCTAGACTCATTCATGAGTCAGGGGAAAAAAACCTGGATCAAATTGAGTTATTTTCCTATTTATTATGAATTATTTTCTAAACTATATGAAATGATGAAAAATAAAGAAAAACAAAAGAAAATAATAAAACTGGCGTGACAAATAGCAAATATTTCAAGTTCACTTTCCAGACTGGGCCAATTGGGGGTGTGGACATCACTTAGTACACTAAGCCCAAACCAACCAATTAATGAAACGGTGCGTTTCATCTCAAAGTCTCTCTTCAAAGTTTGTAATCAAATCGTGGCCATCCATTCCCTGCCTGAGTCAAATGTCAAACCTTCATCTGATGGCTCATGTGCATCGTCCCCAATTTGAACTCAAATGGAGGGAATTCTCCAGACGGTGGCCTAAGTTGCAGCGTCACCGTCTTCCCCAGTGAAGTGCTCGTCTCAGGTCGTCAAAAATGACAAACCAATACCCAATCTTACTCAATTTTTCCTCCTGAACACGGATCCAATCTCCAAATTCACTAATTCTTTCTCTAACTCAAAACACGATCACATTTTCAGAAATACACCAAATCTTGATCATCACAATTCTTAAAGATAATGATCCTAATGTAATCTACACTTCTCACTGATCAATTTCCACTATCCAATCATGAATGTTCCTTCAAGAATCTTGAGATATCAACCTCAACAGAAAATGATCCATGACCTAAAGTGTCTCTATCCATCAAATTCTTGTACCAAAATCCATCTATGTCATGCTAAGAACCTAACCACATGCAAGTTTCTAGCTATCTCTCCATAAATTAAGCACAAATTTGATTTGTACAAACCTGGTTTCAGATGAAGAACAGGTGCAATTCTTGCTGGATTCCTCCTCCACAATGATCCAGAATCACTCCAAATCTTCCTCTGAAGCTAATGCACACCTCAATTTGCTATGATTCTTCCTCAATCCAAGAACACGATCTTGAGTTGCAGCTCTGCAAAATCCAATGCTCTCTCTGCTACCAGCTTCAAATGCTTCCAAAAAACTGGTTGAACTCACTCCAAATCTTATATAGAACTCAATGGAAATGTCTAGAAAGTTCTGTAAGCTTCCAAATGAGATTTTGCAATTTCAATTTCTCTCCAAAATGTCATCCACACCAGTCACGATTCTAGCTCTGTTTGGGCATGAAAATGCTTGGAAATTTCATCTCATGAGATATTGAATTGGTTGGTTATGCTCACTTCCTTGTTTGCAATCCAATGGTTCATGTTGATTATGTTGCTTCATCATGAAGAAATGAAATGGAATGGCATGAATTTGATCTTAAACCAAAATTTTAACATTGCAAAAGTTTCTAAAATGATTTTTCGATTCAAAATGACCTATAATTTTGCCTTGTTTGGACACAAAATGATTTATTTCAATTTTTGGTCATTAAATGCCTTTAATTCTTCCTTTTCAAAATTTTCTCAAACCACTTCCTTCCTTGAGCCATTTCAATGTCTCCTTGATACATGGTCAAGGTTAAAACCCAATTTTGAGCAACTTTCAAGTTGAACAAAATTTAATTTAAGGTGTCTATGTTGGAGAAAATGACCTATAACCAAAAATGACGTATAATCATAACTTCCCAAAATACCCTTGACTTGTCAAAGCCATAACTTGAGTTATACAAATCCTATCAAGGACTTCTAGTACTCTATGGAAATATAAGAGAATTATGAACAACATTCATGTTGACCAACAGTTCATAGGAATCATCCTTCTTGGGCAAAGGTTTCATGCAAGTTGGGTAACTTTCAAGCTCCAAATTCACATGTCTCAGATGACTTGTAACTTGCCAAGACCATAACTTGAGTTCTACAAATCCTATCAAGGAGTTCTAGTACTCAAATTAAATCTAAGATCATTCTCTACAATAATCATGTTGGGGTCAAGATGAGATGACAATCACATCTTGAGCTAAATTGTCTTGAAGATAGGAGTCAAACTAGGGGATTTTACATTGTCAAGCCTTAGAAAGCCTAGCTTGAAACTTCTCAAACTCTTCAATCATGATGAGTTAACCTTGGAATCATTCTTATAACATCTCAATGTATCAATCCATGATCACATGTCTCTTGAATTAAGTCTCAACCTCCTTCAAATCATCAGTTGACTTAGGGTTGACCCAGTCAAACCCTAGCTGCACCAATCATGGCTGAGGCTTCTTATTCTTGCACAATGTCCTGTCTAGGCCTCAAAGTGGTCCTCAATACTTATCATGAGATCTCTCAAGACCTCAAGTCCAACTTCATGGCTTCAGAATCATCTGATGGCTTTCCACAACTCTCAAGTTAGGAGGCACACACTCTTGGTTTCAACCATTCTCTCTGAGGCTCTTTTAACTTCTCTGACAAGGATATCAACCCTTGAACATCTGAATGACCTTCTTAGCTAGCCTCACAGTCTTGTATAGCTCTTGATTGGTAATCATACCTCTTGATCTCCTGCATACATGTCAATGAAATGCAAATGATAATGCTAATGTGAATGAAATGAAACATAAGCTAGGGGAAGAAAAGTTGGTCAAATTTTGGGGTGCAACAGTATCCTACCGCAACAATGTCAGAGAAGTTGGTAGTAACACTGCTAATTAATCTCTCATAGAATTCTGGTCTGACTGTGTCTACAAACCAGTCTGCTAGCTCTTTTTTAGTAAGAGGTGGCTCAACCTAAGCAGCAGTCCCGCACCATCTTTGCGCATATTCTTTGAGAGTCTCGGTGCTTTTTTGCGTCATACTGAGGAGTTGACGGTGATCTGGAGCCAAATCCATGTTATATTTATACTACTGGATGAAAGCATCTGACAGATCTTGAAAACCATGGATTTTTGCTTGGTCCAAGCTTAGGTACCATTTGGTTGACGCTCCCTTGAGGCTGTCTTGAAAGCAGTGTACCAAAAATTTGTCATTTTCAATGTGCGGAGCCATCCGCCTGCAATACATGATCAAATGTACTTTGGGACAAGTAGCTCCCTCGTACTTATCAAACACGGGCATCTTGAACTTCTGTGGGAACACCAATTCGGATACTAAACACATGTCTTTGGCATCGGACCCAAAGACGTTACTTCCTTCAATGGCTCGCATTCTTTTGGCCATGATATCCATTTCCCCTCTCAACTTTTCATGTTTCTCATCTTCGGCTTCGGAACCGTCTGGTATGTCAAAGATGGGTTGATGGTGACTGAAAATAGGTTGAACCTAAGTTGGTCCACCTGCTTGAGTGAATATAGGGTTTGTCACGATTGGATCAACCTTTGGCTGAAAACTGGACGACTGCGGATTGTTGACTAGTGGTAGGAAATCCTTAGACATGCCGAATGGGAATTCCGTTGTTGTTACTGTAGCAGTTGGGAGATTTGCTGCAACCATAGTGATCTCGGAAACCACTGTAGCTTGTGTGTCCATCTTTGCTTTGATCACATTAAGGACTTCCATGATTTGGCTAACATTGTCCTTAATTCCCTCGATATCATTGTCTATCTGGTAGATTCTTTGATCATTGTCAGCCATCCTGCGCTGAGCTTGGGCCCGAGAGTTGTATCTGTGCAAATTCAGCATGACTTCCCCTTTTTGACGAACAAGAACAACGGATGAAGGATCTCTATTTTTTGTCATGAATTAGAAGGGGATTATCAAATTGTAATTCAGTGAAATGATTTGGGAATGGACTGTGTATCCAACAATGTTGAAGCAAAGTATTTTTGGCAATAAGTAACTTATCAACCTAGCTGCAATGAGTTAAGAGCTTCTCACACAAATTGCAAGAATGGTTGAAAAATGAAGCTTAGATGGAAACGGGGTTTAATAAAACCGCAAGACAATGGACTAACAACATATCAATGCACCAACCCATTCATCATTGGCCTTACAAAGCAAAAGTAAGAGTCTCACAATCTAAACTGATTTTAGCCAAAGACATGAGTTAAATCCAAAAAGATCAAATGCACATCTGATGAGAATCTAGGTTGATAGACCTCACAACAACTTGGACAGTGAATACAGTATAAAAACAACTTTCTTTTATGTCAACAAAGTATGGAATTCAAACCTGACATGAATTCAAACTGACCTATAATGACTTCCCTCTCCTCAATAAATTTGCACAAGCAAAGCACTTACAAAAGATCTTGCTAAGTACTATAATCTAGCCTCTCCTAGACTGTCTAAGACCTGCCCTCATGGATTAGTCAATCCTGATGTACCATATTTCTGCTAAGTGTAGAAAAACCTGATGACAGCAGTCAATTCCCACTCCCCCCTCCTCTTATGATAGTAACAACTTGTTAACACAATGTCAAACTCACACACTAATCAAAACAGTTTTAGATGAAAGCTCCCAATCTTGTTAAAACAATTACAATCAATTCTAGCATGAATAACAAATTTAAGCAGCCAACAATTAGGGGTTGAGAAACTCATACTTCAATAGTACAGTTGTGAATCCAATCAATGACAAAGGACATGCTAAGACCAATAGCAACTCTAATGTAAGACTTATGACAATAGCATCTCAAATGCCACATCTTGATGTAATAAAACCACACAGACTAAACAACATCCCTAAAGTAAACTCTTATGACAGTTCATCAAATCATCTATCCACTTAATCCTCTCAAACATGAATGGGCAGTTCCAACATAACTTCCAACAACAATTCTTAAATCAACAAAATCTCAATGAGAATCCTAGTGTAACTATACTAAGCTGGTCAGATTCAAGGTCAAGCTTACAAATGGAAGGTACTAAACATGGCAATGTTTAAGATGAAACTGTATACCCTAGTGGACCAACCACATATCCAATGCTCCCAACAGAATTATGGTGACAACGTCCTTCAATGATCAACAACAATCTTAAGTTTTCAAGACCACCCTAACTTGGTCCTCCAAAACTGTTCCAAAACCAACAACATAATCCTAACAAACTGATAGAAGTCTATGTTTAAGTTAACAAACTCAAATCTCAAGCACAGTCATAGGCAGCAGTGAAACATGGCTTGAATATACCAAAATCCAATTTGAAGCCAAACCACTGAAACTCAAACAACATAGTGATACTAAGAAACACCAAGAACCTGGTATCATATTTCATGGCTAGATGCAATTACATGAAGGATCAATAACATTAGGCATTATCAATTAGAGGTGATTGATCTAACCTCTAACAACATTCTTCAACCAAAAGACTCAAATGACAGTCTCAAAGCCTAATGACAGCCTCAAAGCAACCCTTGTACTAACAGTTTTCAAAATGAAAATAGTTTGGGAGTCATAACATAACAATGTTAAAAGACAATAGATTCAATCAAATGCTCAGCACCATACATTCATCAAAGTGAGGAACCACATATGCTATTCTAATGTCATTCTAATAGAAGATACCATGGTATTGACAAACTCAAACCTCAACATAACTTTGGACATCATAGTTAACAAATCAACCTAACATAATAATGTATAAGCTTTGCAACAGAATTAAGTAACACATGATGATGCAAGTTATTGTAATAGCTTATAAAGACATACCTTTGGTAGTCTTTCCTTACTATGCTAGCTGCCAAGAAAATCAGAGATTCTTCCCTTTAAGCAAACTTGTGAGAGTTACTTCCTCTTGAAGAAAGAAAGAAAATTTATAGACAGTTGGAGCAAATGTACTTCCAAATATGATTTGAGATTATGAACAGCTAATACATCATAAATATGAAGTGTCCCAAGTGTTTTGGTGATGGGAAAAGATTTGTGTAATGGTATAGTGAGAAAAATGCACAAAAGTCAAAGCAAAGTGGTGTGAAAGTTGACTCTTCGATTCAAAGTTCTTTTGGTGAAACTAATGGTGGGAATAGCTTCCAATGTTCAATTTAAGGGTGTGTGTATGGTCTTTGAGGTGGTTTTGTATTTAGACAAAGGATTGATGTAAAAAATGAAAAGTGACACTTTTAGTGGTTTTGGAGAATTTCTTTACTTGCAAGCAAGGAGAGTAAGAAGGAGAGTTGTGATTTCTCTTGAATATTGAGAGCTCTGGTGTGATGTAAAGAATGGAATGCAACCTCTATTTATAGGCCAAGTGGAGGTTTGGGGCAGAATTGTCATTTGGAAGGCAAATTCACATTTAAGTGGGAAAAACCTTATCATTTCAAAAGTGATCTCATATATGCTGGTTTGAGTTCCCTTCCATCAGTTATTAACCTTATTAATAGATGCCTTTATGCTGGTTTGTAGGGGCTGCAGAGGAGCTTAAAGCAAACTTATCACATCCACACACTCTCTCAAGTACACTTTTGTACTTTTTATAATAAACAAAAGGGATTATGGCTAGATTTTTATTTTTTATTTGATTCTCTCCCCAAATCTAGTACAAAGCTCCATCTACACATCACACCTGATGTTCCCTCATGGTTGAAAATGAATCACATGGTTGGAAACCAAGTCCATGTTGAGTTTTGACAAGTTGACAAACTAGTGCACATGCCCAACCTGCTCAATTTGAAACTCTCAACTCACAAGGGCTATGGAAGAGTTATAGTACTTTTTGGAAAGACCTCATAAAGCTCTACAAAGTTCATGTTTTGGGAATTTTCAAATTCCAAGTGGAACTAGGTCAAAAACACCTTTGAAGTTGGCTGAAACCATGACTTGAAAGGCCAGAAACTTAGAAATTTTGTAAGTGTTTTCTCCCTCTTGTGATGATTTTGACTATAACTCCAAATCTATGAATTTTTTGCCCATAGGTCAGTTTTACACTTTTGTAGGGCTTGTTAAGACCTTTCCGACAAGCTTTGAACCACCTCATTTGGATGGGTGGTTAGGAAGTTACCGTCTTACCCTTTTCAAAACCTAATTCTTGACTTTTTTTATTACTCCTCAATCCTTGATCCAATTGTCATAAAACTTCATGGATAGGTCTAATATGTTATTATGAACATATTTGCTTCAAACTTTGAGGTCCAATTCCTTATGGTCAAGGAGTTGACTTTTTGGTCAAACAAACCGATCGATTGTTAACTACCGGATCGACTATTGATGTTCTGGGTCTTTTGAGGTCTTGAAACTCCTTATGTAGAACTCACTAAGCTATATTAGATTCATAGAACATGTTTTTATCATTGGAACACCTTTTAAATCAAAAGTCAAACCACAGTTGACGTTTCTTGATCATAAACCCTAATCGGGGGTCCTGAACTGCACTGTTCTTGATCTTTGGGTGACAACTTCAAATTGGATTCATACTTGATCCAATGTGGTATCTTTGATGATGTAGAGACTTGTTTCATGGAGAACCAATCTGTGGTATTGACTGATTAAACCATCGAAACCTCGATTCCTGACTGTACGAAACCCTAATTCACCTGTATCTTAACAAAGACAAACTTGAAATAGGTTATGGTTATATAATCAATTGAAAATGATCCTAGAATGATGATGAAGATCTAAAGGGTCAAAATTTTGGGTGCAACACTTAGCCATCATCATCTTGCAAATTCTTGCTACTTTTCTAGAGTTTTATCGCATTCAGATTCATCTTTCAATTTTGGAGTTTTCGTCGAATTTTGCTCGGTTTCGCTATGATTCGATTGCAAATTTTGTTTTCTCTGGATTTCTCTTATTAACTCCATCACATTCTCTTTGCAACAACATCCAAGGAAAATCTCAGCCTTGTAGGTTGGTTAATCCTCACTCTTTTCACTATTTCGATCGTTACCGTATCGTTTGCGATGTAGTTTCGACGTTTTTCTCGTTTGTGAATTGATTATGTATTAATTTGATCTTCATTCTTGATGTATTAATTGATAATATAAGTGCTTATTTGCTTTTTTAAACTTGATTTTCATGCATAATTGTTTGCCCTAACATGTGAGGAATTGCACAAATCAAAATTGGACAAAAGTGCTTCAGAAAACTCATTTTTCAGGCTTTGTCTCAGTGTTAATTGATTAACACTTTTACACACGTGATAACGCGAAAATGTACCTTATAATTTCCATATTTTCTATTGATTAAATGTACGATTTCAACCTGAATCCCGATTATTCCGCAAGTTTGCTAAGTGTTTTCGCAGGTATTTTATTCTCACGCTAAAAATGAGCAAGACATAGAAAAGCACGCAAAGAAGGGACAAAAGAGGAGAAAAAGCCAGAAAACAGCAGAAATCAGGATTTTGAAGGTGTGACGGTCTTCACAGTCCACCACGAGCGTCATGACCGTCACATCCCCAACACGAGCGTCACGGTCATATTTCTAGTCACAACGTTCAAAAAAGAACGTGGCCACGAAGAGGAGAGAATCTAGGCATGATACAGTATGCCCTCCCTGAGAATTCTCTCCCTCAACTCATTTTCCTCCGACATTTCCTCATGCAACCTCAGATATAAAAGGATGGTCGTTGGACCTGAAAAGAGAGCTTCATTCTACATACCATATTCTGCCAAAAATTCTGTTGAAGTAATTTTCCATTTTTTACTATTATTTCCTTTCCTTTCCCTGTAGTTCAGATTGAAGGTGAGAAAAACACTTAGAAGGGGGGGGGGGGGGGGGGTTGAATAAGGGTTTTAAAACAATTTGGATGATAGAAAAATAAAACAGTATTTTTATCCTGGTTCGTTTGAACTCAAACTAATCCAGTCCACCCTACCAAGGTGATTTTCCTTTCTCAACAAGGACTTAATCCACTATATCAAACTTGATTACAGTGTAAACCACTAAGACAACTCTCTTAGTCTTCTCAAGAAATTCTGACCACAACTTGGTCTTCTTAAGGAAATCTTTTACAAAGATAAACTAACAAATGTGTTTAATATGTGCTTCTAGAAAGCTATATCACAACAGTGATTTTTACACAAGTTTTAGAACGAAAATGAAAAATATTCTAGCATGAAAAATATTTGTATGAGCGCTTAAATAATTTGTCAATAGTTCCGTCAACCTTTGAAGTGATGCTAATGCTTGATTTTATAGTACTTTGATATCCTTTCTCAAAGACTGTGCAATATGTGCATTCTGATCTTTTTGTCTTCTAATGACTTTTCCTTTCTCAGAAGAGGAATGTTCTGACAAATCCTTTTTGTCTGAAATCCTGTGTCATGCACGAATGGGGAAAGAGCCGTTTAGGATAAGACAAGGAATATACCAACAAATCGTTATTTGAACAACATCTTCTTCAACAACTTTCGAACGCCTTGCATCAGAACTTCTGATGATGTTCTTAGTTGTTCAGGTCAGAGTTAACTCAATCAGAGTTTCTCTATCAGAGTTTGCAGCAAAGTGCTTTAAGCGTGAAATCCTTATAAGAGCATACTTGCTTATACGAACTTCTGTACTTGCAGTGTTGAGTACTTCTAGAGTCTTCTGAAGCTTTACGTATGTTCTTTGCTCAAGTTCTTCTTAGCTTTGCTCAGAGTCATTGTAGCAGATCAGAGTCAGATGTGTTGCTTCTAACGCTCAGAGCTTTTTTGTTCTGTGGTTTCAGAGGCGTTCTTGCTTCCAGAATAATATTAATTTTGATATCTGAAACAAATAAACACTTGAACAGAAATTAGTATATATAAATTCTCTATACAAAATTTCATTAATGTTATCATCAAAACAATGAGATATATTGAACATCAATCTGTGTTCTAACAATCTCCCCCTTTTTTATGATGACAAAAACTATGGGAAATTTTGTTTAAAATAGAAAACAAATATCACTCCCCCTAAGAATATTAATCTTCCCCTGAAATGAATACTTCTGAAAAGATAAAACACTTCCCTTTCAGCTTCTATATTCTTTTCAGCTTCAGAGGAAACTTGCAGATTCTCAGACTTTTAGTTCAGAGTTAATTCTTAGCATTTATCAGATGAGAATTATTAGCTCTGAAACACTAAAAAATATGATTAGTTGAAATTTATCATGTATGAGTTGCCTTTGGTAACTGTTTATGTGAATTATCAAAATTACCATTTTCTCCCCCTTTCTGTCATATCAAAAAGAAAATCTTTTAAGAAAGACTTTAAGACAAAAAAATAACAGAGGAAAAGCAATAAAGCATAAGATAAATACAATCAGAAGAACATAACATTCATTCATTCAGAAAAGCATAACATCCAGATGCATTGATAAACAATATCCAAGGCAAACAAACAGATAGATAAAACAAGTGCACAAACAACACAGAAAAACTATGAAGAACGAGAAGCCAGCATCCTCAGAAGATTCGTTATCTCAGATGTGGATTCGTCTTGTTTTTCCATCCATGTCTTGATTTCATAAGTTGTCTTTTCTTGTTTAACCATCCAATATTTCATCTCAGAGTTGCTAGCCTTGAGTTCAGCAATCTGAGCCTGCAGATCTTCATCTTCTTTCTTCACTTCAGATGACTCTGGAGCAGATGCATAAGCAGAGGCATCGTGAATGACTAAGGATGAAGAAGCATTCTAAACGACCATGTTGTCGCTTGCGCGAAAATAAGGTGCCGGCATGATAGAAGATTCGCCACCTTTCGTTATTTATCCCTCAGAACGGGAAAGGAAACGATCGGAAAAACCAGACGAAAAAAGGGTAAGACAAGGTCGTCGCAACCGTTGTCTGGATTCGGGAGTCGGTTACGCAAGGGGAAGGTATTAGCACCCCTCACGTCCGTCGTACTCGACGGGATCCTCGCTTGTTGTGTTTACTTGGACGGGTTGGTTTTATTCTATCTACCTATCAAGGCTGGCTTAAACAGAAAAGAAAATGACTCGGCAAAGCGTCGCGCTTTATGCCTACGTATTCTCATCAGAGAACGAGAAATCAGAGTCAACGTAGTTCGACCTACGACGGATTATGGGGGAGGTAGCTCGCCAATACATCAGTATTGTGCCTACATACTCTCAACCGGTATGAGAGATCAAAGCTCACGTAGTTCGGGAAACTACGGTTTATTTCCTGTCTTTTACGAAAGAAATGTTTTTTATTGTGTTTGCAATTTCAATCGCACTAGAGACTATGACCTGAGAGTGAATGCGTCGCATGTCACCCAAAGGGTACCATACTAAACATCCAGACTATGGAAAAGAAGCTCTCCCACAATCCTTTCTCAGATAGTTTAAGGCTCGTAACGTACGAAAGGAATCATTCATGATTACTGTATCTTAAACTGTTTTGAGATGAGAAGAGAACAGGCCCAACTAGGAGGGAGACTATCAAGTCCTACTGTTATCATGCCATGGATTCATCCTATGGTCAAGGTTTGAACAGGGAACTCCTAGAAGTTGTCATGCATAGGTTTCAACCTAAAGTTTTATCATCAAATCCTTATCAAAGGAAATGAGAGTCCTAAGGGATCATGTCAATGATACACCAAAACAGACAAAGCATCAGCTTAACAGTAAAATGCATGCAATGCAAGTGAGGGAGGAAATGTGTGTGGGGCTTCAGCCTACACAAGCTCATCTCAACCTCAAGCCAGAGGTTTTCCTCATCCTCTGTAAACTCTTGCCATTCAGAGGTTTTCCAACAACTGAAGCTACTTCTTATTTCATTCCAGCTTCTGTCAGATGACCAACCAAGCCATTCTCAGTCAGAATATCTGAGATGAGTCGTCCCATAGGTATCCAATTTCTCATCTTCTGGTGCTTGGTTCTAATTTCTTCTCTAGATTGCATCACATGAGTCCATAGATGGGTGAAGAGCAAGTAAGGCAGATCCACCTTAATGCCTTTTCCCAGACAATACATGAAGTACATCTGATCAGAGTTGATGTAGTCAGGTGAATTTGTTGATTTTATGTGATGGATGCAACCTAAGAAGATCTTAGCCCAGATCTTGTACTGAACTTTCAGATCCTTTATCTTGCTGGAGGCTTTCCCAGAAGTAAACACCTCATTTTAAACCTCATCCATATCCACACGATTAGCTGGAAGATGAGTAACACCATCTGATTCTTTGATAACCTATCAGCTTGCGAATCAGATCCTCAGTGATGATGATTTCTTTGCCCAGAACTGAAGACATGATGAACTTAGGGAAAACTCTTGCATGAATCCAGAATTCTTTGACCAAGCAAGGGTAAACTGGACCAACCAGTATGTCAAAGTATTCTGTCTATCCTTGTGCTGACACAATTGGACGTAAATCAAATCCATTTTGAGTAATACTTTCAAAGTCAATCAAAAACTCACAAAGAACTTCCAGTTGATCAACGAGAGTAAGGAGAGTTCTTTCAAGTGCAGTGAATGGAGTAGGACCCATTGTACAAGAAGAAACAGTAGCCATAGTTGATTCAAATTGCTGAGAGGTTGAAGATGAAGTTTCCATTGTTGAAGAAGTAAGATAACGAAAGCTTCTTTGGGTTTTGGGTTTGGAGGAGAAGAAGAAACAATTGAGTACACAGAAATGCATAAACGTGAGAGAGAGAGAGAGAGAGAGAGAGAGAGAGAGAGAGAGAGAGAGAGAGAGAGAGAGAGAGAGAGAGTGTGTGTGTGTGTAAAGTGTGAAATGGTGTTGTGTTGTGGCATTTATAGGGCAACAATTAGGGCAAACTTACACACGTTCAACATTTAATAAATTAAAAGGAAAACAAAAGGTCACATCAAAAAGAATAATAATTAAAAGCAATTAATGATTTTGACAAGCGTGGGGAGGAAAACGAGAAATTGAGAATACAAATAGTACCTCAGAACGACGTCTCATTGAGTACACTCCACCTCTTCAGATATCATGTGACACGTGTTTGATGTTGATGTGCCTCTGAATATCTTAAGAATAAGAAAGGTTAACCAACGCTCAGATCTTCTGAGACTTGTTAGATCAGAGTTTCACAAAATAAATAATGTACTGAAAGAAATAATCAGAAGAATTACTTCAGAACAAAGACATTATTCATATTTCATCAAAATAAATTTTCTTCTGAATAATAGTTTTATTCTGGACAAAAATCCATACTAATATTCTTCAGAATAAACTTAAACCTATCTTCAGCAAGGGGTTTTGTGAAGATATCAGCCCATTGATGGTCTGTATCAACAAAGTTCAAACTAATAATTCCCTTCTGAACATAGTCTCTGATAAAATGATGCTTAATTTCTATGTGCTTTGCCTTAGAATGTAAAATAGGATTCTTAGAAAGGCAAATAGCAGAAGTATTATCACAGAAAATAGAAATGTTACTTTCATGAATCTGATAGACTTCTAGTTGACTCTTCATCCAGAGCATCTGTGTGCTACAACCAGCTGCAGCAATGTATTCTGCTTTTTTTGTTGATAGCGCTATTGTGGGTTGCTTCTTGCTGAACCAAGAGATCATATGACTTCCCAGAAACTGACAGCTTCCAGAAGTACTCCTACGCTCTACTATGTCTCCAGCATAGTTAGCATCACAGGATCCAACTAATTTGTATTCATCAGATCTTCTGTAACACAGACCCACGTTAGTAGTACCTTTCAGATACCTAAGAATCCTCTTAACAGCTGTTAAGTCGGATTCTCTAGGATTTGATTGGAATCTAGCACAAAGACAGACACTAAAGAGAATGTCAGGCCTAGAAGCAGTCAAGTACAGAAGAGAACTAATCATACCTCTATAGAGCTTCTGATCTACCTTTTTACTTACCTCTTCTTTACCTAGTGTGCTTGTAGGATTCATTGGAGTCTTTGCTACCTTGCTTTCTGATATGTTGAATTTCTTCAGAAGTTCCCTTACATACTTTTTCTGATGTATATAGGTACCTTCTGGAGTCTGATTCACTTGAATTCCCAGAAAGAATCTGAGTTCTCCCATCATGCTCATTTCGAATTCTGCCTTGCCACAGAAGCATAAGTCTCTATGTAATCTATACCTTCTTGCTGACTGTATCCTTGAGCCACCAGCCTAGCCTTGTTTCTGATAACTTCTCCTTGCTCGTTCAGCTTGTTTTTGAAAACCCATTTAGTTCCAATGATGTTGAAATCATTTGGTCTTGGAACCAGATCCCAAATGTCATTTCTGGTGAATTGGTCAAGCTCTTCTTGCATAGCAAGTATCCAATCGTTATCATTCAGAGCCTCATCCATAGAAGTAGGTTCAGTGATAGACACCAAACTAAACAATGACGTTCCAGAAGATCTGAGAAATGACCTTGTTCTAATAGGGTCATCCTTCTTTCCAATTATCATTTCCTCTGGATGAGAGGCTTTGATTCTGGATGATCCTTTAACATTTGGTTCTTTAGAAATTGTCAAGTTATCCATTTGAGCAGTCAAGGGAGTAGAATCTGACGTTGCTTCTGGTGCTTTTGCTTGAGCTTTGTCTGCCTCTGATTCTTCAGAGTCTGTGAGAAGGACTTCTCTATCTGCAGAAATTTCAAGTTGCTTTGGCTTTTGATTGCCAAGCTTATCATCAAATCTAACATGAATTGATTCCTTTACAATATGTGTCTCAGTATTGTATACTCTGTAGCCTTTAGAGCGTTCAGAATATCCAAGCATGAAACACTTCTGAGCTTTAGAATCAAACTTGTTCAGATTTTCCTTAGTGTTCAACATAAAACATACACATCCAAAAGGATGGAAATAAGAAATGTTAGGCTTTCTATTCCTCCACAGTTCATAAGGAGTCTTCTCAAGAAGAGGTCTTACATACACTCTATTCTAAATATAACAAGTTGTATTCACTGCTTCTGCCTACAAATGTTTTGCCATATTAGTCTCGTTGATCACGGTTCTGGCCATTTCTTGCAATGTTCTATTTTTCATTTCTACAACTCCATTCTGTTGAGGAGTTCTAGGACAAGAAAATCATGTGCAATGCCATTTTCTTTAAAACAAATTTCAAAGTATTTGTTTTTAAATTCTCCACCATGATCACTTCTGACTTTAACAATTTTAAATTCTTTTTCATTTTGGACTTGTTTGCAGAAGTCTATGAATTCAAAATGAGACTCATCCTTGTGTTTCAGGAATTTTACCCATGTCCATCTGTTGTAGTCATCAACAATGACTAATCCATACTTCTTACCTCTGATGGATGCAATTTTCACTGGTCCAAACAGATCAATATGAAGCAGATCTAATGGTCTAGAGGTTGAAACAACATTTTTTGTTTTGAAAGAAGATTTTGAAAATTTTCCTTTCTGACATGCTTCACAAAAAGTATCTGACTTGAACTTCAACTGAGGAAGTCCTCTGACCAGATTGAGCTTATTAATCTGAGATATACGTCTCATACTAATATGACCCAATCTTCTGTGCCATACCCATTGCTCATCATTAATAGACAGGAGGCATTTTACATTCTGAACATTAAGTTCTGAAAGATTGATTTTGTAAATGTTGTTCTTCCTTTTTCCATTAAAGAAGATTGAGCCATCTTTTTGACTAACAGCTTTACAACATTTTTGATTGAAGATTATGTCATAACCATTGTCACTTAATTGACTTATAGACAATAGATTATGTGTTAATCCTTCAACAAGTAAGACATTAGATATGGAAGGGAGGTTACCATTACCAATAGTTCCAGAGCCTATAATTTTGTCCTTCTGGTTCCCTCCAAAATTCACGTCACCTCCAGATCTAAGTTCCAGGATTTGGAACATAGACCTTCTTCCCTTCATGTGACGCGAGCAGCCAGAGTCCAGGTACCATGATTGGTGTTTCAACTTTGCTGCTAAGGATGTCTGCAACAAAAATCATTTTGTCCTTAGGTACCCATATTTTCTTGGGTCCTCTGGGGTTAGTAGGTTTGAAATTCTTTCTGAATTTCTTTCCCTTAAGAACATCCTTGTTCTGATGGAATTTTGGTTTATTAAACACAGGTTTGTTCAGATCAGAATGTGTGTGCTTAATATCATTTAAATGGCCATATTTGAAATGAGTATATAGAGGAGAATACTTAATGATCAGCTTATCAACAGGTTTTGGATTTAAATCCTTCCTAGAGGGTGATTCATATCTAATTTCCTTTCTGTTGTTTCTGCTTACGCCATAGATCATTGAAGCCATCTTGCTTCTATCTAGGCCTCTGGCCAGAAACTTCTAAAACCTATAATCATACTCTTCTAAAATGTTTTTAAGGCATGATATAGGATTTGAGTCGGATTTCTGAGCTTTTTCTAAATCATTTTTCATTTTAAGATTGTTTACTTTAAGCTCAGCAACTTCTGATTATTCTCAGATGCATGACAGCTTTGAAGCTTCTTGTATTTGAGTTTGATTTTGCTGTAGTTTTCAAGAATTTCAGATAAACTCTCAGCAATTTGAGCTCTAGAAAGTTCAGAAAATACCTCCTCAGAATCTAATTCTGATCCAGATTCAGCAGTTTCTTCATGGTCCTCCACGTCAGCCATTAGTGCTACATTAGCATATTCATCTTCTGATTCTGATGAAGATTCAGAAGCATTTGAATCATCCCATGTGGCCATTAGAACCTTCTTCTTCTTTTCAAACTTCCTTCTGGGTTTCTCCTTAAGATGTTTGGGACATTCATTTTTATAGTGGCCAGGCTCCTTGCACTCGTAGCACACTACATCTTTCTTTCCAGATTTCTTATGTCTGGAAGATTCGCCACGCTGATCAGATTTCTTGAAGTTTCTGAACTTCTTTTGTTTGTTCTTCCAGAGTTGGTTTATCCTTCTGGACAGCAAAGACAGTTCATCTTCTTTAGAGGAAGATTCTTCAGAGCTTTCTTTAATAACCTGCAAAGCTTTAGCAGATTTGTTATATTTTAGTGCAACAAACTTACCTTTCTTCTGAGGTTCGTCTTCTTCTAGCTCAATCTCGTAACTCCTTAAGGAACTGATCAATTCCTCCAGAGTGATCTTATTCAGATCCTTTACAAGCTTCAGCGCTTCCACCATTGGTCTCCACCTTGCTGGTAAGCTTCTGATGATCTTCTTGATGTGATCAGCAGTAGAGTAACCTTTGTCAAGAACCTTCAGACCAACAGTTAGAATATGAAACCTTGAGAACATAGCTTCTACAGATTCAGATTCCTCCATCTTGAAGGCCTCGTATTTCTGAATGAGCGTCAAGGCTTTTGTCTCCTTTACTTGGGAGTTTCTTTCAGGCGTCATTTTTAGAGATTCAAACATATCAAATGCAGTATCTCTATTTGTTATTTTCTCATACTCAGTATGAGCTATTGCATTTAATAGAATGGTTCTTGCCTTGTGATGGTTTCTAAACTCCTTGTTCTGTTGATCAGAAATAGACTTTCTGTCGACCTTTTTGCCTTCATCATTTGTAGGATGAATATAACCATCAGTAACCAAATCCCATAAGTTAGCGTCATAGCCTAGAAAGAAACTTTCTATTCTATGTTTCCAGTAATCAAACTTCTCACCATCAAACATGGGAGGTTTGGTGCTTATTTTGTCTCTATCATCGTATTTGTTGTTGTATGAAGTTGAAGTTGAAGCTTCAGCAGCAATGATGAACAAAGAACAAGAGATTAAGAGTTTTTCCCAGCAAGATCTTTTTCTGTCACGGTTAAGTGAGAGAACTTACAGAACCGGAGCTCTGATGCCAGCTAAAGGTGAGAAAAACACTTAGAAGGGGGGGGGGTTGAATAAGGGTTTTAAAACAATTTGGATGATAGAAAAATAACACAGTATTTTTATCCTGGTTCGTTTGAACTCAAACTAATCCAGTCCACCCTACCAAGGTGATTTGCCTTTCTCAACAAGGACTTAATCCACTATATCAAACTTGATTACAGTGTAAACCACTAAGACAACTCTCTTAGTCTTCTCAAGAAATTCTTACCACAACTTGGTCTTCTTAAGGAAATCTTTTACAAAGATAAACTAAAAAATGTGTTTAATATGTGCTTCTAGAAAGCTATATCACAACAGTGATTTTTACACAAGTTTTAGAACGAAAATGAAAACTATTCTAGCTTGAAGAATATTTGTATGAGCGCTTGAATAATTTGTCAATAGTCTTGTCAACCTTTGAAGTGATGTTAATGCTTGCTTTTATAGTACTTTGAAATCCTTTCTCAAAGACTGTGCAATCTGTGCATTCTGATGTTTTTGTCTTCTAATGACTTTTCCTTTCTCAGAAGAGGAATTTTCTGACAAATCCTTTTTTTCTGAAATCCTGTGTCATGCACGAATGAGGAAAGATCCGTTTAGGATAAGACAAGGAATATACCAACGGATCCTTATTTGAACAACATCTTCTTCAACAACTTTGGAACGCCTTGCATCAGAACTTGTGATGATGTTCTTAGTTGTTCAGGTTAGAGTTAACTGAATCAGAGTTTCTCTATCATAGTTTGCAGCAAAGTGCTTTAAGCGTGAAATCCTTATCAGAGCATACTTGCTTATCAGAACTTCTGTACTTGCAGCATTGAGTACTTCCAGAGTCTTCTGAAGCTTTACGTATGTTCTTTGCTCAAGTTCTTCTTAGCTTCGCTCAGAGTCATTGTAGCAGATCAGAGTCTTCTGATGTGTTGCTTCTGACGCTCAGAGCTTTTTTGTTATATGGTGTTCAGAGGCTTTCTTGCTTCCAGAATAATATTAATTTTGATATCTGAAACAAATAAACACTTGAACAGAAATTAGTGTATATAAATTCTCTATACAAAATTTCATTAATTTTATCTTCAAAACAATGAGATATATTGAACATTAATCTGTGTTCTAACACAGATTACTGCCATTTTCATTCTGCACTTTTATTTTACCAAAGTAGAATCCTGCCGACATAGTGGAGGACTACTCGAGAATTCAATATCAGTACTACTTGTAGGTTCTTATTAACTGAATACTTGTTTTATTTCTTTCAGTATGCATGTTATACCATTTTACTATTTATGTATATTTATGTTTGCATTAATCATCCTGTCTAGCTAAACTGATCTTATTGGTATGTAATCAAATTAGTAGGATGGGATTCGATAATATTCGGTGCACCTTACCTTTTTGCAAACAATTTTCTTGCCGTATTTTTTAATATAATTTTCTAAGTAACCTTTGTCACGAAAGTGAGAAGCTATTTACAATTGTTTTGTCATGAAAGTGGGAAACTTATTAAGGTTTGAACTAGCACGTGAAAGCGTGGGGTTTGAACCGGATAGTAAAAACTAGGCATTAATTTTAAACACAGCGAAAGCGCTTTAAAAGAAATTTTAACCCTGAATGGGACTGCGAGAGCGTACATTCTGCCTTAAAACTATGACCTGAGTCAACAACCAGCGTGAGGTTAAGGTTTTTAAATGAATACTTTCTCCTGAAAAGTGATTGCATAAACTAAAAAGCACCGGCGACCTGTCGAATCCCCGATAATTAAGGCATTACATACTGATATCCCTTATCGATATTTTTAAAACTTATAACTTTTATTCCCTTTTTATTTCATAATTTAGCATCTATTTTCTAAAACATTTTCCGCCTTAGCTAAACATAGTAACGACCGACAATACTAGTTTGATTACCTGTCCCTGTAGGATCGATATCTTTATTACTACGCGATAGACTGTTCACTTGCCGTTAGTACCGTTAGACTCACAAAGTCACGATCAAGTTTTTGGCACCATTGTCGGGGACTCGTTTAGTCAATAGCGTAATTCTCTGTTACACAGTATAGACTAAGGTAACCATTTTATTTCCCTTTTTTTCGTTCGTCGATTGTATGCCAAGTACTCGCTCACAAGGCGACAACTTACAACCACCAATCGCTGAACTAGAGCGCTTCTTACATCTAAGACGCCGCATAAAAGAATATCAATGTAAACGTGATATTCCTGATCTTCTCGCTCATACTCCTGATCCTGTTGAAGAATCAAAAATGGCCAAAGGACCTCAGAACAAACCTCTGAAGTACTATGCTACCCCACCCAAACAAGAGCCTCATAGTAGCATTGTTGCCCCAGTTATCAACCGAAATGACTTTGAGTTAAAACTGTCATTGTTATCAGCCATACAACAACATCAATTATTGGGAAGTGCAACGAACGATCCGAATGAACACTTAACGAAGTTTGTGCAGTACGCAGACACAGTGAAAGCTAATGGTGTCACTCCAGACACGATAAGACTACGTCTTTTCCCTTTCTCTCTTAGAGATAGAGCTTGGGCTTGGTTACAATCCTTGCCATCTAACTTTGTTACTACGTGGGACCAGTTGAAGAACGTCTTCTTAGCATGATACTTTCCGCCAAGCAAAACTGCTATGCTAAGAGCTCAAATTAACGGATTCCAACAAAAAGAATCTGAATCTCTCTACGAAGCTTGGGAGAGATACAAAGATACAATGAGAGCATGTCCACACCACGGTCTTGAAGACTGGGTGACTATTTATACCTTCTACAACGGGCTTCTGTACAATACCCGATTAACAGTAGACGCTGCCGCGGGCGGTGCACTTATGGATAAGCCATAGGACGAAGCCTATCAATTGATCGAAAATATGTCTCAAAACCATTGCCAATGGTGAGGTGAGAGAGCTCCAGTGGAGAAACCACAAACAAAAGGTGGGATGTAAGAGATCAGTAGTCTTGAAAAATTCCATGCTAAGGTAGATGCCTTGACGCAAAAGATTGACAATCTAACCATAGCACCACCAGCCACCATGGCTGTAGTAACTCCGAACTGCGAGCTATGTGGAATCACTGGTCACGCTGCGCCCGAATGACAATTATTAACAGGACCCCCCACAAACCAAGTGAATTATGCTCAAGGAAACCCTTACTCGAACACCTATAACCCAGGCTGGAAAAACCATCCGAACTTTTTCGACAAAAGTGATAACGCAATGTATACACCTAACCAAACACTTGTTGTACCACCAGGATATCAAAAACCAGCCGTAGTTGCTCCTAACGCCCCTAAAAAATCTAACCTTGAACTAATGATGGAAAAATTCATAGCTACTCAAGTTCAGACAAACAAGGAACTCCTGAATCAAAACATACACATTAGTGAGTAGATTAAGCAACTAACAACCGAAGTAGACGCTTTAGCCACCCATAACAAAATGCTTGAAACACAGATATCACAAGTAGCTCAACAACAAGCACCTGCTGCCGCACCCGCTGTAACATTTCCTAGACAGACATAACCTAATCCGAAAGGTCATGCAAACACAGTCATATTAAGAAGTGGAAAAGAATTGGACGAACCGATCGATCCTAGGAGTCAAGACCCAGCCATGTATCAAAAACCTGTTAAATAGACAAAAAAGGAGTCCGAACCCAAGAAAAGAAAGATAACGACCAAGAGGCCATAGAAAAAGAGAAACCTTATGTGCCTCCATCACCTTATAAACCGCAAATTCCTTATCCTCAAATATTAATAAACTCCAAAACCACAGGGCAGTTTAAGAAATTTGTTGAACTTCTGAAGCAATTGAATATTACAATTCTTTTCACATAAGCTATCACTCAGATGCCCTCATATGCTAAATTTCTCAAAGAAATCTTATCTAACAAGAAAACGATCGAGGATAATGAAACAATTACACTTATTGCTGAGTGTAGCGCAATAATCCAAAACAACATGCCTCCTTGTGTCATTGGAAAGTTCTTCATAGACAAAGATTTATGCGATTTAGGATCTAGCATCAGTGTTATGCCCTTATCCATATGCAAAAAAGCTAAATATCGGTGAATTAAGACAGACCAAAATGCCAGTTCAATTAGTTGACCTATCTGTCAAATATCCCGTTGGTATACTGGAAAATGTTCCAGTACGAATAGGTCAATTCTATATCCCAACAAATTTCATAATCATGGGCATTAAGGAAGATTTAGTCACTCCGATTATCTTAGGAAGACCTTTCTTAGCCACAGTCGTAGCTATTATTGACGTAAAGAAAGATAGGCTAACATTTGAAGTCGGAGAAGAAAAAATTGAATTCATCCTCACCAAGTTCTTACAAGCACCAGCCATAGACGACACCTGCTATCTAGTTGACGTCATTAACGAATGCATAAGAGAACTGGAGAAACAAGAAACCACATATTCAGATATAATGAAAATCCAAATCCCAGAAATTCGTGAAGATGACAATTGGCGTGCACCATACCAAGATGGTAGTCTAAGCGAAAGCTTAGCACTCACTCCTAATCACATGCCATGTCCAAAGAACCTAGCTTTAGAACTTAAAGTATTACCTAAAAACCTCAGATACGAATTCCTAGATACCGAACTTAAAAGACCAGTGATAGTCAATGTCGACTTAGGACAGTTAGAGACCGAAAAACTATAAGAGGTTCTGAGAAAATATCCAACTCCGTTAGGCTATAACATCACTGACCTTAAAGGAATAAGTCCTTCTATCTGTATGCATCGAATTATGCTAGAGGAAGACTGTAATACCTCTAGAGAACATCTGAGACGAATCAACCCTATCCTAAGCACTGTAGTTAAGGACGAAGTAAAAAAGCTGCTAGATGCAGGAATTATATACCCAATCTCCGACAGTCAATGGGTTAGCCCAGTGCATGTCGTACCCAAGAAAGGAGGCGCTACAGTGGTAAAGAACTAGAAAGGCGAATTGATAACACAAAGAGTTGTGATCGGAAGTAGAATGTGCATCGATTACAGAAAACTGAACAAAGCCACTTGAAAAGATCATTTCCCTTTACCTTTCATCGATCAAATGTTGGAGAGACTGGCCAAATACTCCTATTTCTGCTATTTATATGGTTATTCGGGATTTTTCCAAACTCCTATTCACCCTGATGACCAAGAAAAAACTACATTTACATGTCCTTATGGAAGTTTTGCATACCGACGAATGCTGTTTGGATTATGCAATGCTCCCGCAACATTCCAGAGATGCATGATGGTAATCTTCGCAGATTTTATAGACGACATCATGGAAGTGTTTATTTATGACTTTTCTGTATGTGGACAGAGTTTCGAAGGATGTTTGTCAAACCTAGAGATGGTGCTCGAAAGATGTGCGAAAGTGAATCTTGTTCTCAATTGGGAAAAATACCATTTCATGGTTTGATACGGAATAGTGTTAGGACACGTAATATCTGACAAGGGGATTGAAGTTGATAAAGCCAAAATAGAAATTATAGAAGATCTTCAACCTCCAAAGACCATACGAGAAATACGAAGCTTTTTAGGACATACCGGTTTTTACCGAAGATTCATAAAAGATTTCTCGAAAATTATAAAACCTCTAACCGGTCTATTAATGAAAGATGCTGAGTTTATCTTCGACGAAAACTGCTTGAAAGCATTTGAAACATTAAAAACAGCCCTTATCACCGCACCAATCATGCAACCACCAGACTGGCAACGACCATTCGAAGCCATGTGCGATGCGAGCGATGATGCCGTAAGTGCAGTTCTAGGACAAAAGAAGGATAAGAAACTTCATGCAATCTATTACGCTAGTAGAACCTTAGATTCCGCCCAAATGAACTACGCCACAACAGAGAAAGAACTTCTAGCTGTTTTGTTCGCTCTTGACAAATTTCGTTCCTACCTAGTAGGAGCAAAAATAATCATTTACACAGACCATGCCGCCATTAGGTACCTAATAAGAAAAAAGGATGCCAAGCCAAGACTATTAAGATCGATCCTATTGTTACAAGAGTTTGATCTAGAAATCAAAGATAAGAAAGGAACCGAAAACATAGTGGCAGATCACTTATCCCGAATAAAAGGTATTGAACAAGAACTAGTGCCTATCAAAGATGATTTCCCTTATGAACATCTGATAGCCAAATTAGAAAGTGATATACCAGATCTAACCTCGGAAGAACCAAAATTAGAAGAAGCAGTGGAAGCCATCTATGCACAGGCAACCTTGCCTTGGTATGCTGACATTATCAACTATATAGCCGCAGGCTTACTTCCACCGGACTTGACCTATCAACAAAAGAAGAAATTCTTCCATGATTTAAAGTAATACTATTGGGATGAACCTCTTCTTTTTAAGAGAGGAGTCGACGGTATTTTCCGTCGATGTGTCCCAGAGGAAGAAATAGAAGATATCATCTCTTATTGTCACTCTGCTCCTTATGGTGGGCATGCAAGTACCTCAAAAACTTGCGCTAAGATCGTACAAGCCAACCTATTTTGGCCTAACCTTTGGAAAGATGTCCACATTGCAATACTAAACTGCGATTGGTGCCAACGCATTGGTAACATCTCAAGATGCGATGAGATGCCCCAAAAAGGAATTTTGGAAGTAGAAGTCTTCGATGTATAGGGGTTTGATTTCATGGGACCTTTCCCATCTTCTTTTGGAAATAAATATATACTCGTAGCTGTCGATTACGTTTCCAAATGGATCAAGGCCATAACCTCTCCAACAAATGACACACGAGTAGTCATAAAACTCTTCAAGAACATAACCTTCCCTAGATTTGGTGTGCCAAGACTCGTCATTAGTGACGGAGGTTCCCACTTCATAGCAAGAATCTTTGATAAACTATTATTGTAATATGGATTCAAACACCGGGTAGTAACACTGTATCATCCACAAACTAGTGGACAGGTAAAGGTCTCAAACAGAGAGATAAAACAAATCTTAGGAAAGAGTGTTGCCACCTCTAGGAAGGATTGGTCATCCAAATTAAATGAAGCTTTATGGGCCTATAGGACAACTTACAAAACACCAATAGGAACCACACCATTCAAGTTAGTTTATGGAAAATCTAGTCACCTGCCGGTAGAACTAGAACACAAGGCCTATTGGGCTATTAAAACCTTAAACTTGAACTACACTGCCGCGAGAGAGAAGTGGATCTTAAATTTGCACGAATTAGAAGAACTCATACTATACGCCTATGAGAATGCCCATATATATAAAGAAAGAACGAAAAATTGGCACGATAAGCATTTATCTAGGAAACAGTTCAGTGTGGAAGACGTCGTGCTCCTATTTAATTCAAGACTAAGACTCTTTCCAGGTAAACTAAAATCTAGATGGTCCGGTCCTTTTGAGATAACAAAAGTTCTTCAAAGTGGGGCTGTAGAAATTAAGGATAGAAACCGTGATCCGTTCATAGTGAATGGACAACGCTTAAAGCACTACAATCATCTTGAAAACAAAGACTATGCGAGTAGTCTGAAACTGTTATAGCTGCCCACTCAACCCCATAGCTGACCTATCACAAGCTGTCGTTAGGATTTTGATGTTAAAAACAGCGATGAGTGGGAGGCAACCCATTTTTCTTGTTCCCTTTTCCCTATCTTATTTTGACTATTTGTTTTATTTAAATTTCTTTACATTCTTGATTCACTGATTTTCAATTTCTTTTTTTTTTTCCGTTCTTTCATTAATTTCATATTTCATTATTTTTCAAAAAACTATTTTTAATGAATTTGTTCTCACATGTTTCCAGGTTTTAAAAAAGTCTTCTTACATTCTCCTTTCTCTTCTGACTAGTTTCTTTTGACTAACTCTCAACATGCAAAACATAAATTATATGGAAACTGTTCTAGAAGCAGAGCCTAGAGAGCTAGATTTGAAGCCTTGACACAGAGAAACATAGCTTTAACCATTTACTATGATGTACCTTCCATGGATCAATTAGGTATCCATGATAGTATCCTCTTCTTATTTAACTAGTTGGGTTAGGATCAGGCAGCCATTAAGACTAGATTCGTTACCTACAGAGAGCTCATGTTTGAATTTCTTAGCTCCCTAGCGTACTTGCCTGAGCATGGTTACAGATCCAATAAGGGGCTGATTTTATTTAGAATTTTTGGTGATGATTACACTTTTAACCATAGCTTGCTATCAGACCTTTTAGGATTCCCTAGTGGACCATTTGTCTACACCACCACCCAAGAGAAGGAAATGGATATTGAGCTAGATTACTTATGGGGGACTATTGCAAGTAACTATCACCCCGAACCGAATGACATTCACTCCAATGAAATTCATAACCCTGCCATTCGCTATTTCCACAAAATGCTAGCCCACACCTTATTTGGGAAGGAAGAAAATAATACCTTTGTCTCTAAGGATGAACTGTTTATCTTATATTGTGCTTCTCAGGGTAGGCCTGTTAATGTTGTTCCTTTCATGATGAAAACCTTTGTTCAAATTAGTCAGGAACCTAATACCCCTATCATAATAGGAGGCCTTGCCACCATGATTGCTAATGCAATTGGGCTTAGGTACCAGCTTAACCGAGTTATACCATTAGGCATCATCCTCTCTATGAACCTACAATTTTGTTTTAACCAGTGCATCATTGTAAACTTAGGACCTGCCCCATTCGAATACCTAATTGCTAACGAAGTGGTCCATCTATTTACCTTACCAAACAATGAGCGCGCAGGTGTTCACAACAAAGAAAACTGGTTGAATGCATTGAACGAACCCATGGATCCCCCTTCGCCTCTTGAGACACCACAAGATTATATGTATTATGAGGACGTTGCATCTGATACTGAAACCATCCCTAAGACCCCTCCTCATTACCATGACTTCACTGAGCCGGACACTAATCAAAATGCTGAAAATTTGAGTAACATCGTGAAGACCGTGGAAGAGCTCAAGACAGAAATTACAGCTATCAAGGAGGAATTGAAGACCACACGCCTCGACTGGATCATTTTAATGGATATCGCTGTAGAATAATTTAGCTATATGACTCAGGCGTTTGATAACTTGAAGAAGCAGCAGGACTGATTCATTATATTATTTTTCACTTCTTTTGAGAATTACTAACTGCTTTATTATTCAGTTTTTTTTGTCTGCTTTTGTATTTCATTAAAACAATTCGCAACCAATTAACTATTAATTCTATTTGAATCTCATTTTTGCTTTCCTATTTTTTCATTTTCTTTACTCCTCTATATAATTCTTATCCTGAGTGGAGTCTCGCCGCATTGACTGTTTTTCAATTTCAAAACATCAAAAGAACTCCCTTAGCAGATTCTGTCACAGAACAGAATCTGCATCTGTCACGATCGCCACAAGGTAGCCACGAATGTCACGCGTCTTACGACCGTGACAAGTCTGTGACGACCATCACAACCCATTAGTACACGTTCTGATATCACTTAACAGAGCCCGTCCCTTCTTCTTCTTTTCCCCTCATTTCAAAAATCGCCTACTACCCACATCAACCTCATTTAAACTTCTCCATAACCCCATTCACCTTTCAACTACCCATCTCCATAACCCTCATTTCCACATAAATCTCATTCCCATCTCCATTATCCTCATCCTATCCGTAACACTTCTCATTCCCTAAACTTCCCTTTTTGCAAGCATCATGGCTAGGCACATTCAACAAACCCCCGATCTTACAACAGTCAACTTCAGAGACGGAGAGCGAGGCGACCAACAAAGAACCAATTACATTAGTTTCTACCAGCGCTCTGTCCAACCAACCCAATACATCGATGTCGCATGCCTCAAAGAATTGGGCATGCTCGACGGTGTCGAATGGATGCTTTGAAATGTTAGCTTGTGGCGGCTCTGTACAACCCCCAACCTACCTACGAAGCCTTAACCATAGAATTCTTGAGCTCCTTCACTTACCTTATGCCGCCAGGAGAGACCAATCAACTAACCGGTGTTACCACCTTACTAATGTTCGGTACAGAGTATCAATTGAACCAGAACCAAATCACTCAAATGCTCAACGTCCACAGTGGGGAGAATCCCCATCGCCGAGTGCCTCCGGACCAATTCTTCCAAGCCGTATTCTCCTTGTGGAACGAGTTAACTGGTACCAATGTTGGTAGCCGAGATAGCCTCAACGCCACCTTCATTCACAACCCCGCCATCAGATACTTCCACCGCACACTTGGGAACACTATCTTCGCAAGAGACAGTAACCACAAGGTGAACTCTAAAGAGCTCTTTTTCCTTCAATGTATGTTTGCTCTAGAACATGTTAATGCCGCTCCATTCATATTATCACACATTCAAGCCAACTGTGGTTGCGGCTCAAAGCCTTTCTATTTCGGAGGCATTATCACATCCATTGCTTTGGCCCTGAACCTTGGTGACCGACTTACTGATCTCCCATAACTGCCTCCCGTCTTTTTGGACATCGACTATTGCCACTCCTTCCACCTCATCAAAGTAAGAGCAGACAGAAAATACAACCCAATGGTCCGAACCCGTATGGTTCGCAGCATTATTATGCCCTGCCAGACCCATCTTGATCCTCAAAATCGAGCCAATTAACTCTTTGATTTAGCTGCCCCTGAAGCTAATACAACTGCCCCTAATATTCAGGATAATGCACCTGTAGACGAGATTGAGGAAGAAATGGACCGAGCTTCCCAGGAAGAGAGACAACCTCCTCCATCCTAAGAAGGTACGTCCTCTAGACGTTGCCGCCGCCCTAACCCCGAGCCCACTAACAAAGAAATCCTACGCGGGATTTGGCAACAAAACCAGCTGGCTGCACAACTTGAAGTCCGGCACCGAGAGCAACATCTTTAGATGATGACTTTATTGCAGATAATCCAGCAGGGGCAAGTAGCCCAAGGCTAGAGACTCAACAACCTAGTCGATGAGATGGTTGCCCTCTCATTACGAGTGCAGGGCCTCCACGACTACATCCATCATACAGGCCTTCCAGATCACGTGACACGCATATATATCGCAACATTGAGGACAATGTCCGATATAGTGTGGGAGTGGTACATTATTTCCCCTTTTCATTTCCTTGTATTTCCCTTTTGGCATTTTAATTCAATAAAACGAGCTTCTATATGTACTTTTGCCCCATCATAAGATTCCCCCACTTTATTCAGTTATACAAAATTTGTTTACTTCTAATCAATGCATAGCTTGACACCCCGAGATAAAGGTCAAGTTAGGAAGTCTTGAGAAAAAAATTCTAACAAGACTGATACCGTCCTGACATCTTAGACCTCCTGCTTATGCAATTTCAGTTTCAATACCCATTATACCGAAGCCTTGAGTTTCACCCCAAACGTAACCCCTAGTAGTTTATACCAGCAATCAGCATCGTCTTAAACATAAACCACATGGAAAGCTAATGAAAATAAGTGTTTGATGCCTAACTATGAAGCAATCCTTTCTTCTGCTATTCAGAAAAACAAAAAGAAAAAAGAAAAGAAGAAAAAGAAAAGGAAAAGTAAGAAATCCGTTGTCAGTTGGTTCATAGGTCCCTGGTTATGGACTTGGTAGGGCGAATTATGATTCGATCCCCTACAACTTACAAATAGGATATATAGAGGGGTACCAAATTTGTGTACCAAACCCCAAACTAAAAAGGATCAAAGTCACTAACTGGCTATTCCACTACGTGTGTGTAAAGGCAAAGGGCTTAATATGATTGTGCTAGAATGAAACCGGGTGAAATTTTATATGATAAAATCTATGTTGCGCTATAGTGGAATGATTAGAACTTGCTTGTATAAGAGGGAGGCCTTTGAGCATGTTTGCTGTTTTGTGTCATTATCGTATACGTATTGTTTTAACTTAATCTCTGACGTCCTAACAAAACGCCTTAACATTTTGAAAACTCAAAAAGGTGTGCCATATGTTTGCAGTCATCGGAGAAGATGACCGGAGCCACCGTGCTCCGGAATTTGTGTTTTCCCTCCACCGGCCATGTTTAAATCTCCTAATCTACATGTCCTTGCAATGTGACCTTAGATCTGCTGACTGAAACCAATCCAATGGCCACGAGCGCGTCTCACCGTGAGATGCACTTTGACCTACACATAAGATGACCAAACACACCGTTTCATTAAACGGTTAGCATTGGACTGGGCCTTGATGACTATCCACACCTCCCTCTGCATGAAGCCCATAGTTTACAACGTGATGGCATTACTATTCATACCAGTTATTTTCCTATTTTTATTTCTTTTTCCTTGTGTTCTCATTTTATGATCTGTTTTATTTTAATGCAAATAAAATATTTCCAAATGTCAAATAATTTCACAAAAATAGTTTCTAATCACTTTAAGATGTAAATTGAATTTATGAATTTTTAGTTTCATTTTTCTGAATATTTTTCAATAAAAAATAATAATTCATTTCAAAGGGTTTTACTTGGAATTAAAGTTGCATATCTTGTATTCTTGATTTTATTTTGTGATCAAACCTTCATATAAATGCTTGATTTTTTGTGTGCATATTCTTGATGTATCAAATGATTTTTTTAATATTTTTATACCTGGATTTGGTGCCATTTGGTTAGGGTTTTGGTTGAACTTTTAGGACCCTTGATTTGTGCTAGTTCTTAGGGTATACCTTAGAACTTTCCCTCTGTTTTCCTAGTTAGGTTTAGATTTTTTTCCCATAGTTTGGACCCCTGGTTCCTAACATCAGAGGAGTCCTATAGGATTTTACTTGGCGTTTTTTTGAAGTTGTTAACTATTTTTGGTGTATTTTACAATTTAAGTGTCCTATAATTGTAGCTTACACACATGCTTGAACTTATAGGCCTAAAAATGATATTTGTGCAAACTTTTGATCATCAAGTCTTGCTGTTTTATATCCCTAAGATGTTGAAGCATGTGTAGGCTGAATAATAGGTCCAAATTTGTTTTGCAACTTTTTCAAGTATCCCTTTCTTTTAGGCATTCCAATTAGGGTTTCCATGTTGCATGTTTTGCTTTATCTTGTACATGAACTTGAATTTTCTTTTGTTAATCTTGTGATTGAGTTTGTGCACTCTCTTTTTGTCTCCCTTTCTATCCAATGATGTAAGGACACCATTTGGGATGGCTTAGTCTCTCCTGAGGAGATACTTGAAGCAAGTCCTAAAATGGTGAACTTTTAGGACAATTTTGTGCATCTTTTGCACAAGTCACAATCAGACTTTGGTTGAATGACATTAGGGATACCATGGCTGTTTTCTCTTCTTCTCCCACTTCTCTTTTGGTTTATAATTCATTCCAAGTTCAAGTTGTAGACTTTTGGGTGTTTTGCACTTTTACTTGCAATAAAGGTTTAGATGAGCTTGTGGAGGTTTTCACCCCACACAATTTCCTCCCTTTGTTTGTGTGTTGTTTTCCCTTTTGTTCTCTTTTTTACATTAAAGGTTGAGATGAGCTTGTGGAGATTTTCACCCCACATAATTTCCTCCCTTTGCTTGTGTGTTGTTTTCCCTTTTGTTCTCTTGTTTGCATTAAAGGTTGAGATGAGCTTATGGAGGTTTTCACCCCACACAATTTCCTCCCTTTTCTTGTGTGTTACAATGCATATGCATTCATTCATATTCATATTTCATTTACTTAATGCTTTATTCCTTTTCTTCTTTTCTTAACATGTTCCCTTAGGAATTCTCACTTCCTTGATTAAGGATAGTGATGATAGACATTAGGTTGAATCCTTTGCATGATAATAAATAGGATAGAATTCCCTTCTTAATCCTAACCTTAGGACCATGATGCATGACAACTACTAGGTTTTGAACTAATTTCCCTTTAGTTTGTCCTCTCTCTTTCTCATCTCAAAACAACTTCAAAATACTTAATAGAGGCTAATGAATATTGTGCGTTACGAGCCTTATGTACTTGGGAAATAGTGATTGGGGGGATACCTCTCAATTGCTTAGAGTGTTTAGTGTATGTCCTTAGGACGATATGCGACGCATTCGCTCCTAAGTCATAGTCTCTAGTGCAATATGAATTACAAACAATTCAAAAAACACTTCTTCTTAAAAGACACAAACAAACAATCAAACTTCATTTTGTCCCTTGGGACCCTTAATAATGGAAAACATTTTCATAAACAAGAGTTTTGTTAACTCTTAGTTCTACCGCAAACAGGTAATGCCTAAGTCTCCAAAGGTCGAGCTGCATACACCTAACTGCTGGAACTGATTGTTAACCCTACTCGGGTAAAAACAGATGAACAAACCAGTGCTCTTATTTGCCCGAACTATTTTTTCTCTGAAATCTCGTACCGTGGGAGAATACGTAGGCACAAGACGCGATGTCTTGGCGAGCAACCTTTCCCCCTTTCATCCATAGTTAGTCGAACTACGTTGACTCTGACTTTCCCATTGCACAAGGGAATACGTAGGCCCAGAGCGGCGATGCTCTATCGAGACATTTTTTCTATTCTTTTTGACCCAGACCTTTAGCGTAGATAGTTTCAATAACCCTCTTAGATAGACAACCAAGCGTGGATCCTGTTGAGTACGACGAATCTGAGGGGTGCTAATACCTTCCCCTTGCGTTACCGACTCCCGAACCTGAGATTTGGTTGCGATGACCAATCTTATCCCGTTTCGCAGGTTTTCTATGATCGTTTCCTTTCCCTCTCGTTGGGATAAATAACAAACGGTGGCGACTCTTCTGTCATTGCCGGCACCTTTTTTCGCAGTAGTGACAGCTGGCGACTCTACTAGGGAAGTAGCTGCTGGGGACTTTTCCCATCCTCTCTGCTGGGACCGTTTCCCATCCCCTATGCGAGTCAATCCTAACGCTTGTTTGTTTATCTTTTGGGTTTGTACATACATTGTTGTGCTTTATTTTCCCGCATTTATTTTCAGCATTATATATCATTATTGTTGTGCTGTGGGGAGGGAGGTTCTGTTGAGTGATAAGCCAGACCCAGGCTTGAGTACAAACCTAGCACTAGTTGTGGAGACTAGTGGGGGCCTGTTTGCTGAGCAGACACAGTTCCCCATGAAATTCGCGCTCAGACGAGATTCTCTTTGATGATTTCTTTTCCGATCTTGAGGATTTGACGGGATTTTAGATTTGAGAGTTGTCGACTCTGGGGATCGATCATTTGTGATTCAGCTAAGTGAGGCCTCTTCGGGAGAGGATGATGCCAAACCAAAAATGGTGAACGTATCATCATTTCTTGAAAGTCTGTGACGCTGATGAGCGCATAAGATGCCGGACCTTATCAGTGGATAGGTCCATACCTGTGAGAGGGATTGGGTTATGCAGGAAACCTTGACCTTCAGATTACCCGGTTTTCTTTACAGTGTGAATCTGAGTTATTGATATCAGTGGTTCCTATCATCAGAGTTATGCCAGTATTCTTGCCAAAGCGAAGCACCGGTTCTTCTCAGTCTATCGCACAACAATCTTGATCCCCTGTTTGCATTTTTGCATCTGCATTTGCATTATCATATTACATCTCATTAACATGTGTTTATGTTGCAGGTGCATATTTCCCCCTAATTCTAGTGATCTTGCTCACTATTCCCGACATGGAACCCCTGAAGAGGACATTGCCTTACAAGTTTTCGGCTCCAGATATCAGTCCTTTGTTGAGTTTGATTGCCATGGCCGATAGGAAGGTGATGAAAGACTACAGGAAATCTTTTGGGAGGTTGTTAATATGTGTCTGTAAGCCTTCTGCACGTGAGATCAGTGGTATCTACACCCTTCTACAGTTCTATGACGCCCAACTGAGATGTTTTGTCTTCCCCGATTATGTTCTAGCTCCTACTCTGGAGGAGTATTCTGCATTGTTAGATGTGCCTATTGTGGATTAGATGTCGTTCTTCCATACTGACGTTGAGTCTAATCTGGCTAAGCTTGTTTCTATTCTGCATTTGGACACCTCAGAGTTAGAGGGGAAGGTGCTCAAGAGAAGTGGGATGTTTGGGGTTACTTTGCCTTTCTTGGTTGAGAAAGCTCAGCAGTGTGCCAAGCATGGCTGTTGGATTGTATTTAGCGCCATCCTAGCTCTTTGCATCTATGGCACTATATTGTTCCCTAATCTTCTGGACTTCGTAGATACATATGCTTTTTACATACTTGCATCAGGGAACCCAGTACCTACACTACTCTGTGACGTTTATCACTCAGTTCACTACAAGAATGAGAACCAAAGAGGGAAAAATGTGTCTTGGTTTATTCCATTACTGTACAGGTGGTTTGCCAGTCATATGCCCAAGACAGGTCCTTTTTTTACTTCTGCAGGTACGTCAGAGTGGTCTGAACGTATGATGGGTTTGTCAGTTGAGAACATCACTTGGTTTGATAGGAATATACTTGGTACAGAAATCATCTATAGCTGCAGCGGATTTCCTAACGTCCCTTTAGTCGGAAGGAGGGGGTGCATCAACTACAATCCATCGTTGTTGGTTAGGCAATTTGGATATGCATTGAAAGATCCTCCCAAGGAAGAAGAGGTACAAGAATCTTTGTACCTCACCGGGCTGTTGGATAGTGATACACTGGCCAGACTTGAGCATGCTTGGAGCAATGTTCACAGGAGAGGGAATGCATTGATGGGAAAGAGTAATAGTCGAGCCTATGATCCCTACTTGAGCTGGATTCAGGATAGAGCGAAGAGGTTGCTGATGCCGTTTCCTTTAGTGGCGCCTTTGTATCCCCTCATGATTGAGGAGCCGGCCACTGTGGACATTCATAAGTACAACCAGTTATTGGCTGAGAAAGAGGATCTACGGAAAGCTAATACGGATTTAGAGAAAGAGATGGCTCAGCTCCGAAGTGAGAAGACTGACGCAACCTATTCTTTGAAGAAATAGACTGAGTTGGTGAACAAGTTAGGCACGGACATGACCAAGCAGATTAAATCCTGGGAACGATTGGGTCTAGATCTGAAAGTTGTTAGTAGTGTGCTCGCTTCCAAAAAGCAGGACTTAGACAAAGCTTATTTAGAGATCTCCAAGTTCAACGCCCAGTGGAACGCCACCTTGGCCAACAATAAAGAGTGCGAAGATAAGTTGAAGCTATAGGTCAACAAATTGAAGACTCAGTTGAGAGCCAAAGGCGAGAAGATTTCAGCAGAGGCCTCACTCAGGCGTGACACCGAGTACAGACTGAATGAAGCTAATGCAAACCTGGAGGATTGCAGGCTGAGAGTGGATTCCAAAAGATGCAAGCTTGAAGATTGTTTTGGGGAAGGAGCATGGGAGGACTATGCTGAGGGTCTACAACACACCATTAGCCAGCGAGAGCTGCTTATTCAAGGGCTGCTCGCCAGACCAGATCACCCCGAGACGCAGGAGTTGCCAGAGGAGTTCCGATCTCGCCATCCAGCTTGATTACTTTTCTTTCTCTCTGTAGTTGTTGCTTATGCTCGTTGTACTGACCACTACCAGGCTTGTTGGTTGAGGTCCTTTCAGATTGTACTCAGCTGGTATGCTTGTACGCTGCCTGCATGGCTTTCCATTTACATATATGAGGAGTTTTCTACTATTGCTTGTCTTATGTGGTTTTCCATTGTCGTGCTTTCTCCCAGAACTATAATTGAGGGGGAAATATCCTTGTTGCATACATACATGTTTGCATAGCATTTTTGCATTACAGGTACGACAAGACCATTTTATCTCATCTTTGTTTCTCCGTTAGTGTGTTTCAGGATTGTTGATCGAACAACTCACCGGTACACTACCCGAGGAATCAGAGAAGAGTGATGGAGCAAATTCAGTCAGAGATGCAAGAGTTCAGGGAGAGGATGAATCAGTTCATAGACCTCATGCAAGGGGTCACTAACGGACAGGAACAACTCCGTACTTTGGTGCATCCCTTGATTGCACGAGTTGACAGTAACGGTGTTCTTCATGGAGGACAGACTGCTAATCCCCCTCTCAATGAAAATGGGACTCCTCATTCCCGCGCTATGCCTAATTTGGTTATCCCTACTGCTGGAGGGAATGGTAATGGTAATGGCAATGCTGCTGGTTCTGGTAATGCTGTTGGTTTCGATAACCTTGGTTTTGGGAATCCTGGAAATGGTAATACTGGAAATGGTAATGCTGCTAACGGGAATGTTCATGGGCCTGATGCCGCCTGTGCTGCACATGGTAATGTGGATTAGTTATGGAATGAAGACATATAGGATGATGTGTTCACACCTAGGGTTGTGGTTGTTGAGTTGCCTTCTGAATCTGATAGGGGGATCAAGTTGATTGAGGAAAAGATGAGGTCTTTGGAGAACCAAAATGCTATGGGCCTTGATATGGCTAATCTGGGACTTATCCCCGACCTAAAAGTGCCTCTAAAGTTCAAAGTCCCGGACTTTGACAAATATAAGGGTACCACATGCCCAAGAGTTTACCTGCGCTCTTACTACCGGAAGATGTCCGCGTATTCGGACGATGAGAAACTGTTGATGCACTTCTTCCAGGACAGTTTGTCTCGGTCGTCCCTTGAATGGTATATGGGGCTGAATCCCATCAACATCCGAAGCTGGAGGGATCTGGCTGAGGCCTTTGTAAAACATTACCAATATAACAGTGACCTTGCTCCCAACAGGGTCCAACTTCAGAATCTTTCCCAACGGAATAAAGAGTGCTTCAAGGAGTACGCCCAAAGGTGGCGTGAACTTATGGCAAGAGTACAACCTCCAATCGTGGAGCGTGAGTTAATCGATCTGTTCGTCGCTACTCTACCTGGTTTTTACTATGAGAAGCTCGTCAGTAACATGTCGGGTAGCTTCTCTGATTTGATAATCCCCGGAGAAAGGGTGGAGAACGACATCAAGCTCGGGAAGATTCAGTCAAGCGAAGTGCCCTCAGCTGGAGGAGGGAAGAAGGCGTTTGGTGGTAAAAAGAGAGAAGGTAAGATTAGTTCTGTGTCTAGTTTTCGGGGAAGGGGAAGAGGTCAGTCTCAGAATAATCAGCGTCAACAGGTCGCCAGTATAACTATTCCTACCGATCCACAACAACAACAACCGCAACAACAGCAGAATCAGCAAGGGTATAAGAGGTTTCTAGGTCGGACCATAAATAGATAGTTCGACGCGTCGCCAATGCCGTACTCGCAGTTACTCCAGACTTTGCTGCAATTGCAACTTATCCAGAAGAGAACCCTAGCTTTGTTGACTGGGCCACCTCCACATGGGTATGATGTGAACACCCATTGCGAATTTCATTCAGGTGCCTTGGGGCACACTATCGATAATTGCAAAGCATTCAAACATAAAGTGCAAGACTTGATTGATAGCAAGGCGATAAATTTCTCCAATGACGCTCCCAACATCATACAAAATCCTATGCCAAACCACGAACAAGCTGGAGTCAGTGCGATAATCGAGGATGATGGTTTAGATTTGATAGCAGACGTCAGTGAGCTGAAGACACCGTTGAGCGTCATAAAAGCTAAGCTATTGAAAGGGGGTGTTTACCCAGGTGCTTGACATCCCCAAAAAGTAAGATAAGTTTGGCTTGGAGTACAACCCATCTGCTTCATCATCCTCACAGAGCGCGCCGCGCTACAAAGGACCAGTGTTGTTCACCCTGGGAGGTTTCATTTTTGAACGCATCAATGTTGTTTCCGATGAAGAGGGAGATAGCGATTGCGACATGGACGCTTGGATCAAGCCTTGCATACCAGGACAGAGTTTGTACAATTGGTCTATCTAGGAGTTCATTCAAGTGACTTCTGAATAGTAATTGTTGCGGTGAAAATTGGATATCAAGCTATTAAATTAACTTGAATCTTAATTCTTTTACAACCGAACTTTAATTTATCCAAAGGAAAGGTCTAAAGGAAGAAAAACCCTTTTCACGATGTAACGACAACGCTAAGAGATTCGGGGATCGGGGGTTGGTTATGCCTAGGGAAGGTATTAGCACCCTAAGCATCTATAGTACTTTGCAGGAGCCTAATCTAGTTGAAGAACACTCCTTGTACAGGTGGGTTTCTTAGACTTAAAGAAAAGTCTAATGGTTTCTAAACTAAGGTTTAAGGATGACTTAACAAAGTCAAGAGAATGGTTATGAATTATCCATGACACAAGGGTCAATGGAGAGACATTTCCTTTGGAAGGAGAAAGGGAGGCAACTTAGACGAGAACTAACGAGTTCCATCACTTGGGGAAAAGAAAACTACTTTAACAAAGTAATAAACATGATGAAGATAAAAGCATGGTGACAACCATTAAATGAACATGTTAAAGGTAAAAACCAAAGATGCATTGATGACAATCAAAGCAAATAAGCAAAGCAAGAAATGTAACGATAGATCAAGCTTAAAGTAATTTCTCAGAGGAAACAAATTTTTTCATGGTAACAACCAAAAAATATCCTATCATGTTGACTAACACAAAGGAAATGAAAGATAAGCAAATAAACAAACATGAACAAGCATGTTGAGCAAGAAATTCATCAAGACGTGCGATAACGGTCTTAAAACGTAAAGAACTTCCAAGTATTTTAAGAGGCAATGAAATTATGAACAAGCATGAAATTTTATTTTATCACTTGAGAATAGGCACCAAACCAAGCATGTTACAAAAAGAATGAACTTAAAATGATGAAAAATGAGAGAGATATGATTTTTTGAAGTTTTATGTAACAAATGTACAAAATATGACAACAAGTGAAAATAAAATGAAAAAAAGCAAGGGGTGGGAATTGAACCCACGCCCTTTGGCCTGATCAGGCACGCGTATGGAAAAAGAAAAAAACAAAAGGTTGATCCTCCTCAGGGATCGAACCTAGGTTCGATGGGTACAAGGCGCGCTTTATGGCAAGGTTCTTACCACTGGGGTGGCTATACATTCGTTGATATAGCCACCCCAATAAACATATAAGGCATGGTTTTGTGGATTTTCCTGGGAAAGCCAAACACACACACAACTGATTTGCATTTTGATTCCTAACTTGGTCAATTCTTTATGGATTTTAACAAACTTTTAGTGTAACTTGAGTATTTTTTAACAAGGAACACAGTGGTGGTGTTGAGTTTGTGAAATAACACTCCTAATTAAAAACACGATAGCACTTTCTCTTTTGAGTTTTGAAATGCATTTTGAAGTGAAGCTCAAGTTCCAAATAGTTTTAAACAAAATCAAATACACACACACACTACATACATATGGATGAGTGATTTCAAGCAAAGGTTTTGGTTCAAAACAGTTTGTGATGCAAAGTGATACTCAAGTTGCCAAAACTGATATGTTTGATGCATAAGGATGTTCATATCAGTGTTAATGCATGATTACTTCAAGTAAATCACATACACACATTGCAAATATATTGGCAAATGAGTTTAAGCACATGAACTGGTCCAAGACAGACTGGTATGGAAAATGATGATTTTGCTGCAACATGGTATTGAAATGCAAGTTGAAATCCAATTCATGTTTTATGCACATTTGACCAAACAAATCACACACACAAGTCATACACATGTTGACAAATGAGTTTAAGCACAAAAAAACAGTTCAAGACAGGCTGTGGTAGAAAAGTGGTTTTCAAATTGCTCTTTGGTAATTTGCAATGCAGTAGAATGTTCAAATCAGCTTCAATGCATAATTATACCAAATATATCACATATACACTCCACATACATGTTATCCAATGAATTTAAGCAAAAGATATGGTTTGAAACAGGCTGTGGTGCAAGATGATGAGCAGGCTGCAACATGGTATTCTTGATGATGCATGAAAAGTTCAAATTAGTTTTTAATGCACAATTGAGTCAAGCAAGTATGCACACAAACCTTAAACATGTTGAGGGATATTCCTATGCCAAAATTTCAGACTCATTCTCCCTAAAATAGGACCTGATATAGTGATGGTTCAATTGGCTCAAGAAAAAGCATTTTGAAAACAAAGAATCAAGTTATGTGAAAACAGTCCCTACCACTCATACATACACACTATAAATATGAAAACAAATAGGATTCAACTCACAAATCAAGCACATTGCATCCAAGACAGAATTTGACATGTTTGATGGTTATGCAAAATCTGTTTTGACAGGGCATCAGGTGTTTTCCAAAATGAATGAGATTCATGCTAACCAATGATGCACACATACCATATACATGACAATGAATGTGGTCAAGCTCATAAAACAGGCATATTTCAATCATAGTGAAATTGGACATATTGAAGCTAGGCATAAAACAATTAGAAAATGCAGCAGGGCTGTTTTTATTGGCAGACATTTGAGGTTTCATGAAAACAAGACATACACACATTTCATATACTATAACGAGTAAAATAGGCCTAGAACTTGGGGTACATGGTATCCAAGACAGGTTTTGAGTTTCTCATGGGAGAAGCATAACATTTTTTTATGATAGTAGGTGAGATTCAAGTAGGAATTGTTTTAAGCCAAAGTGAGAACACATACACACCACAAATGCATTAATAGTCATGTAGAAACCAAAATTTGGGGCACATGTACTTTGATTCAAAATATAGCTTCACGATGATAACAATTTGCAAAATAACACCAAAAGAGCACCAACTCTCATAAAGCCAAAACAACAAGATATGCACATATTCTCATCCATACAAACCACAAACATGTATCCAAATGACTATAAGCATTAACGTTGATCCAAAATCAGCTGTCATGAAAAGTTGGTATGCTCATGGTTCATATTTTTCAACATATTTCTCAAAAATGCCAAAACATGGAAAATGATGCTAAGTACAAGATTCATAGACTACATACCTCTTGAAGACTATATTGAACAAGTTAGAACACCAAGAAACCCAGAGGTACTTCAAATGCCACTCAACTTTGAAGCTTTCTTCCTTTTGAAGCAAAATGCAAACCTTAAACCTTGTGAAAGTTGACATTTTGCAAAATGAGGTTTTTGAGTGATGTAATGGTTTGGACACCTTCTATATCATATTTATGGATTGTGTGGATGATTTTTGGTGAGTTTGAATGTGTGGAAATGGGTATAGGGGCTGGGCTGTCAAGACAGATTTTTTTGTGTTTTGGTAATTTTTGAGATTTTGGTGAATTTGAAGTAAAGAGGGAAAGGGTAAGAACTTGTGATTACTCTGGTTTTTAGAAGTGTTCTGATGTGTGAAATGAGGTAGAGGTGTCCTCTATTTATAGGGAAATGAGAGGGAAATGACAGATTAGAGGTTTCCTTCCTAAGAGGGAAAGGTTTGGCAATTTGGATCAAATCTCTCAAAAGTGTTTTCTTGGCTTTGAGGTAAGCTAAAAGTCAAGTGAAATGATGAATTTAGAGTGGATAAAGTGAGGCTAGGGAGAGTAGGAACATGGCTGGTTGCAGAGCTTCCTTTTCCACCTTTTTCATTTTTACATTATTTTAATGCAAGTTGCATTTATAACTTGCATGCCAACTTGCCAAACTTCAAATTTCCACTTCCTTTGCATAACTCTCACAATTCAATGCTTAAAAACATCATAATATTAGAAACAATAAGATTCAAGGGCTGAGAAATGGTCCATGTGACCAAAGAATGAACTTATGAAAAATTACCAATGTGGGACTCAAGTATGAAAACACCATCTTGCCAAATCCATAACTCTCAGCTCACAAATGCCATTGAGATGTTCTAGTACCTTTTAGAAATCCCTCAAATAGCTATAAAACATTCATGTTTTCATGAGTTTCAAATTCTCAAAGGAACTTGGCCAAAAAGCCTCTCAAGTTGCTAAAAAACAAGCTAAAAAGTGAAATTTCTCCAAGTCATTTTCCCTTCTTGAAATGAATTTGATCATAACTCCAAATCTATGCATTGTCTGATCATGGACCACTTAGGGACTTTTGTAGGATTTGCCAAGAGCTTTCCAATGAGCTTTGAAGCACTTCATTTGGATGTGTGGTTAAGGCGTTATGGTCTTGCCCCTTTCGAAACCCTAATTCCCGACTTTTGCGATTACTCCTCAACCCTTGATCTAATTCCCATGAAATTTTATGGGTAGATGCAATATGTCATTAGGAACATTTTTTATTCACATCTTGAGGTCAGATTCCTCATTGTTGAAGAGTTGACTTTTCGGTCAACCGAACGATCGATCGGTGGCTATCGAGTCGACTGTTGATGCTCTGGACCTCCTTAGGCTTTGAAAATTCTTGAATGGACTTTACCAAGCCATATAAACACTATGGGCCACAATCCCACCATTATAACACCTTTTAAATCAAAAGTCAACCACAATTGACTTTTGCTGCTCGAAAAACCCTAATCAGGTATCCTAAATTTCCCTGCTTTTAATTCCTGGGTAACAACCTCAAATTGGATTTGTGCTTGATCCAATAGAATACTCTTGATGATTTGGAGATCCAATCTCAAAGAAACCAATTTAAAACATTGACCGGTCAACCCTCGAAACCTTGATTTCGGCTGTACAAAACCCTGATTCTCCTGTAACTTGACAAAGGCCACTTGGAAAGGGTTAAGGTTAGATAAACATGTGAACATGATCCTACAATGATGACGGAGATCTAAGGGGTCAAAATTTGGGGTATGACAGTTGCCCCTATTTAAATATCTTTCACTGGATGGCGACGAAAGATGACAATCCTTGCGGAATCGTAGTGAAAGGTATTTAAATATAGCGAACCAAAAATTTTGTCCCTTAGATCCAATGGTATGCAAAAGGACAAATGCGGATATGCTATGAATCTAGATGATGCTTTATGATGTTTGAGTGCAAGACAGGTGCAGACACGCGAGCAAAGATAAAAGAACGGCAATACAACGAGTAACTACTCATGGGGACTCAACACACTGGGGAAAGATTCCAAGAGAAGTAAACGGGATAGTTCAAACATGACTAAGGACGCTGCTCAGGGAATCTTTCACACAGGTGACGCCACCTCCAACGGGGGAAACAAAATTTCATTGGGAAGAAGGAGACGACACTCCACTGGGGAAGAAAGTAATTCTCCATCAGGGAAATGAAAGAAAAGAGACGCAAACCTCCCTGGGGATAAACAGCTGAGGAAACTCCTATAGCGAAGAGTTCGAATGGGATCTTTAGGAAAAGAACAGAAACAGGACCAGACGCACTCGGGGATGCTAGTAACGACTAGATCTCCGAGACTCGAATGGGAAAGCGACGTTTTACTGGGGATACTGGTGATGACCAGAACAATCAACAATCAAAGTATGCTAGTTTCTACTAGACTTACAAAGGGGTGATGGTGATGACCAAACAAAATGGGAGCTCCGGATTGCGTTGATGCAACACAGGATTCCAGCTGGGGAAATTGGTAACAACCAACTCTCGGTGTTAATAACAATTAACTTTTAGGTAGAGCCAGCAACCACTGGATTTCTCAAACTATGGTGACGACCTAAAGCAACGATACCAATAACGATTGGATTTTAAATAATGCTAGTTACCACTGGCCTTTCAAGAGACGCCAATTACCATTGGACTTTCAAGAGACATGGTGACGACTAGAGCTCAATACCAATAACAATTGGATTTTAAATAGTTCCAGTTACCACTGGACTTTTAAAAGCTGCCAATTACCATTGTACTTTCAAGAGACGCCAATTACCATTGGACTTTCAAGAGACATGGTGACGACCAGAGCTCAATACCAATAACGATTGGATTTTAAATAGTGCCAGTTACCACTGGACTTTTAAAAGCTACCAATTACCATTGGACTTTCAAGACACATGGTGACGACCAGAGCTCAATACCAATAACGATTGGATTTTAAACAGTACCAGTTACCACTGGACTTTTCAGAAGATATGGGGGGTGCTAGTAACGACTAGACTTCAAGGTGTGAAACTGGTGACGACCAGGAAAACGATACTAGTAACAATAGGACATCCCAAGGTACGGGTTACAACCAGGAACAGGCGGGATACAGGTGACGACCTGTAACCACACACAAACTTAGTAACAAACGAGGTAGAGAAATTGGTGACGACCAACAACTCAAGAGGACAGAGAATGCCCAAAGAACAACAAACAAGACCACTGGTAACAACCAGGAAACGATCAAGGAAAAAGGTAACAACCAAAGACCAAATAGAGGCCGGACAAATGCACATGATATGCCATGATGCCAATGATTAATGGTATGCAGGAGTTGACTCTGACGAGGGTCAGAAAAATCTGGAGACTAAAGGGAGAGATGGATAAACACATCTATCTCATTGGGGACGCAATGAATCACACTGAATTCACGAAACAAAGGTGATGTAGGTTTCTGGGAAATGAACCCACTATGTTTGGAGAAAACGCTTCAGGGATGTTGGCCAGGATTGACAACGTAACTTTGAATAGACGCTCTGAATTCTTCTACTGGGAATGAGGCTACCATCACAAGAACTCGTCTCATAGAGAAACCTGGGGAGAGGGTCTTCAATATGGGTGACTACACACGACCAAATAAGCAACTTTTCAAGTTAATTCAACTGACATTCACTGGGAGCTGTATTGAGACTGCACGTCAAAGTTTCTGCCACTTTAAAACTTCGAGAGGTATGATCTCCACCGAGTCTTTCCGCAAGCCAAAGTGTTTTATGTTTTGTTAGTCTTCAAAAGTTATTTTTATTTTAAATTCGAACATGGTGCTTTCAAAAATTATCATTGACAATAAACGATGTTTTGCATAACAAAGAAATAAAGACAATAGTAATTTTTCAAAAAAGAAAGGTCCAAAACTGATTTCATTTAAGAATGGAAGTTTGTCAATGACAGAACTCCACAGAACTTTTTACAATTGAACATGGCACCATAAAAAGAAACAGGTTACATTGAATCCACTGACAATTCTACCCCTAATGACTAAAACTTTCCAAAACCTTGCTTTTGACAAGAGCGGTTGAAATGGACTTCTTTGTAAAATCTTCTGCAGAGGTAACGACCCATCTGATGCAGTGAAACGCCTTTGTCCCTAACGTTTTCCTGGATTTCCCTTTCAGGTTTTCAATCCACCGGGACGCTCTTTTTTGCCTAAGCCGCCATTTCGGGTTTTCAACTTAGCGAGCTCATCACCTCTTTTTTATTCCATCCCTAACTTTTGCCTGGACCTCCTTCATAGGTTATGATCCAGCGGGATACCCATTATTGCATAATCCGCCCTTGCGGGTTTTCGACTTATCGGGTTCTTTTAGGCGTAATATTTTCGGACTGCATCAGAATTCACCGGGTGTGCAAGCTGTTCCCCATCCATTGTTGTGAGAATTAACGATCCTCCTGAGAAGACTGTTTTTACAACAAACGGACCATCATAGTTGGGCATCCATTTTCCCCGTGCATCTTTGTGAACTGGCAAAATCCTTTTGAGTACAAGTTCTCCTTCTCGGAATTCCCGGACGTGAACCTTCTTATCAAAAGCTCTCTTGATCCTTTTCTGGTATATCTGACCATGACACATCACAGACATGTGTTTCTCGTCAATAAGGTTCAACTGGTCAAATCTTTCTCGCACCCATTCAGCTTCTTCAAGTTTGGTTTCCATTATGACTCTTAAGGAAGGGATCTCAACCTCAATAGGAAGTACTGCATCCATCTCGTATATCAAGGAGAAAGGGGTTGCCCCTGTTGATGTGCGAACGGACGTTCTATACCCATGCAAGGCAAATGGAAGCATCTCATGCCAATCTTTGTAAGTTTTCACCATTTTTTGCAAGATCTTTTTGATGTTCTTATTCGCAGCTTCGACGGCTCGATTCATCTTGGGCCGATAAGGAGAGGAATTGTGATGTTCAATTTTGAAGTCACCACACAACTCTTTCATGGTTTTGTTATTCAGATTGGTACCGTTATCTGTTATGATTCGGCTTGGGATTCCGTATCGACAGATAATCTCTTTTTTGATAAAAGGGGCCACCACTTGTCGAGTAACATTGGCATAGCATGCGACTTCAACCCACTTTGTGAAGTAATCAATAGTGACCAGAATGAATCGATGTCCATTAGAAGCCTTTGGCTCGATTGCCCCAATCATATCAATGCCCCACATAGAAAACGGCCAAGGTGATGTCAACACATTTAACAACGTCGGAGGCACATGCATCTTATCCGCATAAATTTGGCATTTGTGACATTTCCTTGCATATCGAATACAGTCAGTTTCTAAAGTCAACCAATAATACCCAGCCCTCAAAATCTTCTTGGACATGGCATATCCATTGGCGTGAGTGCCAAATGTTCCTTCATGAATATCTTGCATTAATAATTCTGCTTCTCGTCTGTCGACACATCTAAGCAGGACCATGTCATGATTTCTTTTATAGAGCACACCATTGCTGAGAAAGAACTTAGAGGCCAATCTTCTCAAAGTTTTCTTATCAAGTGAGGTAGCATCGACCGGATACTCTTGCTTTAACAGATAATTCTTTATGTCATGGAACCACGGCTTGTTATCAACTTCTTCTTCAACCATCTGACAGTAGGCTGGCTCAGTCTTGCGTTCAATTCGAATGAGAGTAGCATCATTGAGGTACTTGACTTTCCACATTGAGGCTAACATGGCTAGAGCATCAGCAATATGATTTTCCGATCTCGGAACATGCTTGAAGGTGATCTCATCAAAATATTCAATCATTTTAATGATATAGGCTCTTTAAGGGATCAAATTCTCATGTCTAGTCTCCCATTCACCTGTAACTTGATAAATAACCAGAGCCGAATCTCCACTTACTCCGTGAAGTTTGATTTTGAGGTCAATAGCTGCTTCCAGGCCAAGAATACATGCTTCATATGCAGCAATGTTGTTTGTACATTCAAAGTCTAGCCTTGCTGTAAACGGAGTGTAACCACCTTCGGGATTCATCAGAACGGCTCCTACGCCATGCCCACTGTAATTTGAGGAACCATTAAACATCATTTTCCACCAAAGACCTGGCTCAGGACCTTCATTAGGACCTGGTTTTTCACAATTTTTTGCCAACATAATGTCTTCGTTTGGAAACTCAAACTTGAGAGACTCATACTCTTCAACTGGTTGGTCTGCAAGATATTCTGATAACACACTGCCCTTAATCGACTTCTGGGCCACATACTGGATGTCATATTCTGATAACAACATATGCCATCGGGTGAGCCTTCCTGTTTGTGCGGGCTTCTCGAAGATATACTTTATCGGGTCCATCATTGAAATCAATAAAGTAGTATGACAAATCATGTACTGCCTCAAACGTCTGGCAGCCCATGCCAAAGCACAACAAGTTTTCTCCAAAAGTGAATATCGGCTTTCACAGTCGGTGAATTTCTTGCTCAAATAATAGATGGCATGTTCTTTTTGCCCGGACTCATCCTGTTGACCCAACACACAACCCATTGAATTCTCGAGCACTGTCAAATACATGAAAAGAGGTCTTCCAGGAACAGGAGGTATCAAGATCAGAGGCTCTTGAAGATAGCCCTTGATCTTCTCAAATGCTTGCTGGCAATCTGAATTCCAAACAACTGTTTGATCCTTTCGTAACAACTTAAAAATGGGCTTATAAGTAGGAGTCATATTGGAAATAAATCTGGATATGTAGTTCAATCTTCCAAGGAAACCTCTGACTTGCTTCTCAGTTTGCGGAGCTGGCATATTTTGAATGGCCCAAACTTTATCTGGATCTACCTCAATCCCTCGGTGACTGACAATGAAACCGAGTAATTTCCCAGATCTCACCCCAAAAGTACATTTGGCTGGGTTCAGTCTCAACTGATATTTTCTGAGTCTTTCAAACAATTTCAACAAATGGTTCAAATGGTCCTCTTCACTCTGAGATTTGGCGAACATATCATCAACATACACTTCTATCTCTTTGTGCATCATGTCATGAAATAAGGTCACCATAGCTCTTTGATAAGTGGCACCGACGTTCTTCAAACCGAACGGCATGACTTTGTAACAGTAAGTTCCCCAAGGAGTAATGAAAGTGGTTTTTTCCATATCATCTGGATCCATCTTGATTTGGTTGTATCCATAGAAACCATCCATAAACGAGAAAACTGCAAAGTGAGCTGTATTATCCACTAATATATCAATATGCGCCAAAGGGAAATCATCTTTCGGACTGGCCTTGTTCAAATCCCTATAATCCACACACATTCTGACCTTTCCATCTTTTTTCGGCACAGGTACAATATTAGCTACCCATTCAGGGTATTTGGATACTGCCAAGAAACCTGCATCAATCTGCTTTTTCACCTCATCATAAATCTTGAGTGCCATGTCGGGTCTAGTTCTTCGGAGTTTTTGTTTGACTGGCGTGCATTCGGGTCGGAGCGGTAACTTGTGGACTACTATATCGGTGTCCAAACCTGGCATATCCTAATACGACCAAGCAAATACATCCACATATTCTTTTAAAAGCTCTACCAACTGCTGCTTGACTTCTGCCCCAAGTGTTGCCCCAATCTTGACCTCTTTCTTGTCTTCTTCGGTGCCAAGATTAATAACATCCACCTGCTCCTTGTGAGGTTGAAACTCTGGGTGCTCATAACATGCCATTTTTTCCAGTTCATCAGGGATTTCAAAATCTTCGTCCTCATCTTCGGCTTGGTAAATTGGCGAGTCAAAGTCAGGAGGGAAAGCAAAGTCAATGGATTCAACGATTTTGGGGTATCACTGTATGTTGGAATGGCTTAATTTATTAGAACACACAAAGACAGATACAACAATCAAGAAAACTGTTTTGATGATTTTTTAGAAATATTGCCATATTCTTTTTAAATACGGAAACAAAAGCAAATAAGGGAACAACAACAAAAGGATTTAACAAAACGATTAATTAATCATAATATTCATGAAAGCACGGGGCCCTTACAAAATGCATCCTATAGCCTTGGGCACAGCTATGGAGGTTTAAAGATAAAAGCAACAACAAGTTAAAGAGAAACAAACAAATTACTTCGACATGGGAAAGACCACAGGAATTTCACTAGCCTCCCAATTTCCTAAAGCAGCTTCACAATGATACACCAGATGTTCAATATCCTTTTCTTCAAAATCTTCTCCCACGGCGTTGACTTGGAATCCTCCACTGATGAACATCTCTGGGATAGTCTTCGGACGTCCTTCAGTGTGTGTTGAGACTTCAATATGAGTTGGTTTGTAACCCAACCCCTGGCGACCCAGCCTTGCCTTTACTTCAATGACTTCTCCCCACCCTGCAGAAGTACCTTCTTTTAATGTAGACTTGATGCTTTGAGCGGATGCAAAAGATGGACCACTCCTTGCCACTGCATCTTCTACTATCACTGCATTAGCTATCTCAAGTGCCTGAAATGAAGTTTCCAATGTGCCTTCATCTGCTTCAATGTACCTGAATAATGACAGATTGCTCACCATTAGGTCTTCCTCACCATGCATAATTACCAGTTTGCCATTCACAACAAATTTCATTCTTTAATGTAAAGTGGAAGTCACGGCCCCAGCTACGTGAATCCACGATCGTCCCAACAAACAACTATAAGCTGGGTTAATATCCATGACCTGTTATGTAATATTGAACACATGAGGTCTTATCATGATCGATAGCTCTACTTCCCCAATAACTGTTCTTCTTGAACTGTCAAAAGCCTTTACAATCAATGATGTCGGCTTCATCTCTGCCCCTGCATATGCTAACCTTGCGAGCGACCTTGCGGGTAATACATTCAATGAGGATCCAGTGTCGACTAGAACTCGTGCCATTGTGTCTTCTTGGCACCTGACAGATACGTGCAACGCACGGTTGTGATTGTGTCCTTCCTTTGGCAATTCTGCATCGCTGAAGCTCAGTGTGTTACATTCCGTAATGTTGGCTACCACTGAATTAAATTGGCCGAGAGTTATATCTTTTGTCACATGTGCTTGCCTCAATACTTTTTGCAGAGCCTCTCTATGAGCTGGAGAGTTCATCAAGAGAGACAAGATTGATATCTTCGATGGGGTTTAATGGAGCTGATCAATAACCCTGTAATCACTTTTCCGAATAATCCTTAAGAATTCCACATCGTCTCCTTCAGTACTTGGTACCTCTTTGTCTTTTGTTTTCGCAGCAGGAGTAACCTCTTTTGGAGTGACTACTGTTATCTTCGGCTGATAAATTCGACCACTACGAGTCGTCTTGCTTGTACCTACAATATTTGTCACGTCCACTTGGTCATCTTTCACTGTCTCTTTCTGACTAACCTTCCCAGATCCTCGGTCTATCACAGTCATGTCATATTTCCATGGAACGTCCTTTGTGCTTTCAAAAGGAAATGGTCTTGGTTTCTGAATAATAACCGGTCGAGGTTGATCAATAGCAGATTTGCTGAAAACGGGCTTCACATTTTTGTTGGTCATATTGAACACCGGAACTTTCTCACCTTTCTTTGGTAAATTAAAAACAGGCTCAATTACCGAAACTTCCTCTTTCCTCACCTTGCTACACACTTGCAAAACTCCATCATCAATCAATCTTTGTATGTCCCCTCGTACCACATCACATCCTTTAGAATCAATAGAACATTCTTCACAATCATTATGGGTACCTTCTATCAATCTTGCTTTCAACAGCTTCTCGTGAAGTAACCTTATCGGAGTCTTGATCTCTGACACACCTCGGACTATCCTTTCATCTGAAACTTCTTTTACCACATTAACCCCTCCATGATTCGGTAATGGATTACTTTTAACATTAGGGGGTACATCATCAAAAGACAAGATCTTCTTTTTTATGAACTCCCTGACAATATGTTTTAAGGCAAGACAACCTTCTAAATCATGACCAGCAGTACCTTCATGAAAGGCACAATGAGCATTTGGATTATAGTGAGGAGATGTAGTGTCTGGATTTAAAGGTCGCGTTGTTACCAACCCTTGCTGCACCAAGGAGGGGTACAACTCTTGTAAGTCATCGGTATCTGAGGAAGTGGGGGTTTTATTGTTGGTCTCCGATTCTGGTAGTTCTGTCTGGGTGCCTGAGCTCTAGGCTGATGATGTTGCTGATAGGGTGGAGCGTTGGGAGCTCGATGATACCCTTGTTGAATTGGCTGATATACGAGTGCTGGCTGCACTACCTGATAATTGGGAACATGGTGATTGAAAGCTGGTGTTACAGCTGCCACATATGGTTGTTGGGCATACTGCAACGGATACATTGGTCGTTGTTCCTGAGATTGCTGAACATAACTTGGTTGAGGCTGCTGAACGAAGCCTTGCTGAGGTTGCTGATACGGTTGGTAAGGCTGTCTCCAAGTGCGATTCTTTCTTCCCACTGCTATTGCATTTGTCTCCCCTTCTTTCTTTTTATGAAAATTACTGCTGAACTTCTTGACATTGTTGTTGCTAGAACTGCTGGAACGACTAACCACCTTTCCATTCTTCATTCCTAACTCCACTCTCACCCCCACTGCTACTATATCAGAGAAACTTGCGGTTACACTACTGATCATCTTCTTATAAAACTCTGGTCTTACCGTATCGGCGAACCAATTTGTCAACTCTTTTTCACTCAAAGGAGGTTCTACCTGAGAGGCAGTCTCCCTCCACCGTTGTGCATATTTTTTGAAGGATTCTGAACTCTTTCGCTACATGCTCAGTAACTGTCTTCTATCAGGGGCCAAATCCATGTTGTATTTGTAATGTTTTATGAAAGCATCGGCTAAGTCTTGGAAACTGTGAATACGAGACTGATCCAGACCCAAATACCATTTAGTAGGAGCTCCTTTCAAACTATCTTGGAAACAATGAATCATCAACTTATCATCTTCTACATGTGCGGCCATTCTTCGGTAATACATGATCAAATGTGTCCGAGGACAAGTAGCACCAGAATACTGATCAAAATTGGGAACTTTGAATTTTGGCGGAATTACCAATCCAGACACAAAGCACATATCTCTGGCATCAGTACCATAAATGTCATTCCCTTCCATTACTCTGACCTTTCTGCCTATAGTCTCTACACTCTCTTTCAACTTTTCATGTCATCCACTCTCTTCTTAAGACCCATCAAGACCCTCATACACTGGTGGAGGGTTATGGAAAACAGGTCGTACTTGAGCTTGAACAGAAGCTGGAGTATACGTAGGAATAGCTTGAGGAAATTTTGCCCCTAGGGGAACTGCTTGTTGGTTGACTGCCGATGGAGGTACAAAGCCAGGCGGTAACCCATAGGTTGGTACGTTTGCAACAGTGACTGCCGTTGGGATCGGCTCCACAGCTATGCCAGTGATTTCAGAAACAACAGTGGCTTGAGTGTCCAGTTTTGCACGAATTACTTGTAGGGCTTCCATGATCTGTCACATGCCTCCTCGTAGCTCTCCGAGTTCGTTATCAATCTTGTCCACATCCAAATTCTGTCCTTTCATTCTTAGGCGAGCTTGGGCTCGGGTATTGTATCGGTGTTGAGGATTCAGTGTGATTCTTTCTGGAGACAAGACAGCGGGATGAGACACAACACAAGAATATGCACATGCAATGCTTATGAATGCAAATGTAAAAATGCAAAATTAATCATTCAAGGAATCCAAAAAAATATTTCCAAAAATTATAACAATGGGGAAACAAAGCAAACTCAATGTCTTCATAGATTAATAACTGAGAGTTTTGCAACAACAATTCTGAAACTGAAATACTAGTCTTCAATACAGATACATGATGAAATAAAACGGAAAACAAAAGGATCTTAGATCTTCTGGTTGGAGGGCCCTTCGTCTTCTGGCTGACTCTTCTTCCCACCTTGATGGACCAACTCTTGAAGCTCTTCCTTCTCTTGCATAACCTTGAAATACTTATCCCTCCAAGCCTTTCCTTCCTTTTTAGCTTTTGCCAAAGCAGCCTTCAATTACCCTACGAGAGTCGGTTTGGGTGAGTCAGGCTCAAAGCAAGTATAGAACATCTTCAACGCTGCTTCTTTCACCCATGATAAGTAAGATTCTGAAACAGTAGTATCGTGATTCCTAGGGCAGTTACTCCTCTCGTGTGGACATGACGCCAAGCATACACAATCCGAGCCTTGTAAGCGGGATTCTTCCCCTCTTCAATGTAGAAGCTTCTCAAAAAGTCTGGGTCTGGTTCATTCTCCATTGGGTGCCCCAACTGACGACGAGCTAAAATAGTATTATAGCTAATGCAACCATTAATGCTGATGAGCGGTACATTCGGGAAATCCCCACAGCTTTGAATCATTGTAATCCCCCCATACATAGGGTCATACCACTTAATATCTGAATGTTTGAGTAACAACAACTTCTCTACCCATGAGAGCCCATTCTGCTTATCCCAGAGGCCTGGAAGTCTTGGCAAGTGCGAAATAAACCACTTGTGCAAGGGAACAGTGCAACATTCAATCTGACCAACTCCATAACGGTTCCTACGGTGGATGGAAAAGTACACATCAGCCAACAAGGTAGGTACATGATTCTTGATTAAGAAAAGGTTGATTGCATTTGCGTCCACAAAATCATTAGCAGTCGGGAACAGGAACAGTCCATAAATTAGTAAAACCAGAATGGCCTCAAATGCTTCAGAATTCTTCGACACGGCATAACTTTGAGCTTTTTCATACAGGAACATAGCTGGAAATCCATATACCCTCCCTTAGCAATCATATGAGATCGTACTTCGTCCACCTCCAAATATGCGGCCTCTGCAACTGCTCTCTCATTAGGAGTCCCTTCTCTTCCAGAAAATGGTCTAGGAGTGACGCCTACTCCCATCAGGGCAGAATATTCTTCCAAGGTTGGCAGCAATTGATAATCTGGAAATGTGAAACAGTGATAGGTTGAATCATAGAACTGCACGAGTGCGGACAACATTTCTTCATATACTTGAACTTCTAGCAAAGACAACATATTCCTGTACTTCTCTCTGAATGCCTCGGGGTCTTCTACTAAACTTCCCAGTTTCCTCAAGTTCTCCAATTTTGGGCTTCGGAACACAATCTCTGCTTTCTTTCCAGAATCCATCCTATAATATCTGCAAAACAATCTTTAGTTCTTTGAATGATTAATAAATGCGAATGCAAATGCGCAAAATATCATGGAACTCAGATTCGATAAACATCAAAACAATGTTGATTCAAAATTCAGTGGATTACAAAATTTCAGTACATCTTACAAAAGCCTTAAACAGAAAGCTAAATAAAATCTTAACAAAAAAAGCCCTAAGAAGGTTCTCCTAACAGCTTTAAGTTGAGCTTCTCAATCTCTTTCTCCATCTGCGCCTTCTCAAGAATGAGCTTGTCCATTATTAACTTCCATGGAGTCGTCTGGGGGCTAGAAGAAAATAAATCTTCTTGCGCTTTTCTCTTCTTGCTGGAGAGCACCTCTTCATTCTTCAACTATAATTACTTCTGGAGCTCTGCGTTCTCTTGAACAACCACTTGGTACTTGTGCTTCCAAGCGTCTTCGATTTGTCGTGCGTTGCTCAAAGCAATCCTTAACTTCTCTTCCTCAGACATGAAGATCAAATTAGGCTCTTCTTTTAAAGTCATAGGTTCTTGTCGGGAATAGGGCATCTTCAACTCAATGGATCTCTTTCGAACCCATTGGAGATAAGGTTCCAAGGAGACACAATTAGGCTTTCCCAAGTCTTTCCTTCCTTTCTTGTGCAAATGACCCCAGGCTTTTAGAATCCTCTCTTTCTGCTCTTGATTACTACCTTCTTCTTTAAAGAAAATATTTTCCACATGAACACTATTGGGCCTATCTCTTAAAGGGTATCCCAACCGTCGACGGGCAAGGACGAGGCTGTAACTGATTCCTCCATTGGCACCAAGAAGAGGTACATTACCAAAATTCCCACAGCTGTCAATGATCATTATCCCATCATATTCACGGTTGTACCAATCAATATCAGAGTGCGTGAGAGCCATAATCTTTTGTGAACATCACCCCTTCTTCGGATCCCAAAAGGCGTGGGCTTTAGGCAAATGTGAAGTGAACCATTTGTACAGTAAAGGAGCACAACAAGTAATCATCCCTCCTTTGTGAAAATTCCTGAGATGAACAGAGTGATACGCTTCTGCTAGCAGAGTAGGTACAGGGTTTTTCTTCAAGAAAATCTTAATGGCGTTGAGGTCTACAAAGTTTTCAAAGCTGGGAAACAGAAAGATACCATAAATGAGTAAGGCAAGAATAGCTTCGAATGCATCCATACTCAAATGATCGGCGTAGTACTGAGCTTTTTCAACCAAGAATTCTGCACTCAATCCAAAAACTCCTCCTTTTGTGATCATGTTCTTTTGAATATCTACTAATCCCAAACGTGTGGCTTTGGCAATATCTTGTTCTTTAGGGTCCTTCTCCATGATTGGAAAAGGATAGTCTTCAAGAATAGGCAAACCAACCAACTGAGAATATTCTTCTAGTGTAGGCACTAACTGATAATCAAGGAAAGTGAAACAGTGATAGAGCGGATCATAAAACTGAAGAAGCATAGAAAGAAGTCCATTATCCACTTTTATCTTCAATAACAACAACAGCTTCCCATACCTACTTTGGAAACCCTCTGGATCTGTTACCAAGGTACTCAACCTTCTTAGGTCATCTAGTTTAAAACTTTTGTAAGTGTACTTTAATGTTTTCTTTCTTTCACCATTCATAATGATCCCTGACGTTTATAAAAAAGGATCTGAGTTCCATGAAACTTTATGAGATGATGTCATGGATGCAAGAATGCACAAACATAAGTAAATGCAAAAGGTCGCATATATGCACAAGCACAGGTCTAGGTTTAAAGGTCGAGCGTGGATCCAAGGTCTACCCATCCCCAAAAGGTATGTACTAGGGGTTTCAAACCTGTAGAACAAGGTTCTAAAAATGGTTCCCAGAGTCATCAACCCATCTTTCGGATATTATCAACTTCCCAAATTACTTGGTAATCGATAATATTCTCAAGAGAGTCTCGTCTAAGTGTAGTATCGCGTATCAATTATTTAGGAAATACTTCCTTATAGCCATAACACTACATCCTAGTAAGGCCAAAGTGGGGGTAAAATGTAATCTAAAAGTCCACAGTGTCATGGGCTCCTTCATTGAAAGCAACATTGTTTTCACGAATACTCGATCAACAATACTAAACTCTCAAAAAGGGTCTACACTGAGCGGTGGTTTCTCAAGTTGGCTTGGTCGGGAATCAACTCCCTATAAGCCTTCTTGAATATACCGCCATCCTATCATAATTGCACTCTAGTCCGGGTATAGGACCATCTCACCACTCAAAAGGTCCCAAGATCCAACAAACAAATATACACAAATATACATGTAAGGTAAATATTCACAAATATAGCACATAAACAAACAAAATAGGCTAAACCCTCAAGCTAGAGTCCCCAGTGAAGTCGCCATTTCTGTTGCGGTGAAAATTGGATATCAAGCTATTAAATTAACTTGAATCTTAATTCTTTTACAACTGAACTTTAATTTATCCAAAGGAAAGGTCTAAACGAAGAAAAACCCTTTTCACGATGTAACGACAACGCTAAGAGATTCGGGGATCGGGGGTTGGTTATGCCTAGGGAAGGTATTAGCACCCTAAGCATCTATAGTACTTTGCAGGAGCCTTTTGTTTGTTTGTGCTAAGTTTGTTAAATGTTTGCTATGGATTTTTTAAGGACTGGGAAAAAGGGTGTAGGTTAAAACCTAAAGATATATACACTAAGTTTACTCGCAAAGATATCGCATCTTCTGCCTACGTATCCTAACTAGGATAGAATCAGAGCAATCGTAGTTCACCTCACTAAGTTTGAAAGAACACTTGATTATGATCAAGGTTCAAGGGGAACAAACATGACAATGTTTGTGTGGAGTTTGACAAAACTCCCTAATCTAAGTTGAACACTTAAGAGGGGAAGTAAGAATTCATTACAATGATTCTTACATAGAGTTGACAAACTCTATCCTAGGGTTCTAGTTGAAGAACACTCCTAGTACAGGTGGGTTTCTTAGACTTAAAGCAAAGTCTAATGGTTTCTAAACTAAGGTTTAAGGATGACTTAACAAAGTCAAGAGAATGGTTATGAAATATCCATGACACAAGGGTCAATGGAGAGACTTTTCCTTTGGAAGGAGAAATGGAGGCAACTTGGACGAGAACTAACGAGTTCCATCACTTGGGGAAAAGAAAACTACTTTAACAAAGTAATAAACATGATGAAGATAAAAGCATGGTGACAACCATTAAATGAACATGTTAAAGGTAAAAACCAAAGATGCATTGATGACGATCAAAGCAAATAAGCAAAGCAAGAAATGTGACGACAGATCAAGCTTAAAGTAATTGCTCAGAGGAAACAAATTTGTTCATGATAACAACCAACAAATATCATATCATGTTGACTAACACAAAGGAAATGAAAGATAAGCAAATAAACAAACATGAACAAGCATGGTGAGCAAGAAATTCATCAAGACGTGCGATAACGGTCTTAAAACGTAAAGAACTTCCAAGTATTTTAAGAGGCAACAAAATTATGAACAAGCATGAAATTTTATTTTATCGCATGAAAATAGGCATCAAACCAAGCATGTTACAAAAAGAATGAACTTAAAATGATGAAAAATGAGAGAGATATGATTTTTTGAAGTTGTATGTAACAAATGTACAAAATATGACAACAAGTGAAAATAAAATGAAAAAAAGCAAGGGGTGGGAATTGAACCCACGCCCTTTGGCCTGATCAGGCACGCGTGTGGAAAAAGAAAAAAACAAAACGTTGATCCTCCTCAAGGATCGAACCTAGGTTCGATGGGTACAAGGCGCGCTTTATGGCAAGGTTCTTACCACTAGGGTGGCTATACATCCATTGATATAGCCACCCCAATAAACATATAAGGCATGGTTTTGTGGATTTTTCTGGGCAAGCCAAACACACACACAACTGATTTGCATTTTGATTCCTAACTTGGTCAATTCTTAATGGATTTTAACAAAATTTTAGTGTAACTTGAGTATTTTTTAACAAGGAACACAGTGGTGGTGTTGAATTTGTGAAATAACACTCCTAATTAAAAACACGATAGCACTTGCTTTTTGAGTTTTGAAATGCATTTTGAAGTAAAGCTCAAGTTCCAAACAGTTTTAAACCAAATCAAATACACACACACACACACTACATACATATGGATGAGTGATTTCAAGCAAAGGTTTTGGTTCAAAATAGTTTGTGATGCAAAGTGATACTCAAGTTGCCAAAACTGATATGTTTGATGCATAAGGATGTTCAGATCAGTGTTAATGCATGATTACTTCAAGTAAATCACATACACACATTGCAAATATATTGGCAAATGAGTTTAAGCACATGAACTGGTCCAAGACAGACTGGTATGGAAAATGATGATTTTGCTGCAACATGGTATTGAAATGCAAGTTGAAATCCAATTCATGTTTTATGCACATTTGACCAAACAAATCACACACGCAAGTCATACACATGTTGACAAATGAGTTTAAGCACAAAAAAACAGTTCAAGACAGGCTGTGGTAGAAAAGTGGTTTTCAAATTGCTCTTTGGTAATTTGCAATGCAGTAGTATGTTCAAATCAACTTCAATGCATAATTATACCAAATATATCACATATACACTTCGCATACATGTTATCCAATAAATTTAAGCAAAAGATATGGTTTGAAACAGGCTGTGGTGCAAGATGATGAGCAGGCTGCAACATGGTATACTTGATGATGCATGAAAAGTTCAAATTAGTTTTTAATGCGCAATTGAGTCAAGCAAGTATGCACACAAACCTTAAACATGTTGAGGGATATTCCTATGCCAAAATTTCAGACTCATTCTCCCTAAAATAGGAACTGATATAGTGATGGTTCAATTGGCTCAAGAAAAAGCATTTTGAAAACAAAGAATCAAGTTATGTGAAAACAATCCCTACCACTCATACTAAATATGAAAACAAATAGGATTCAACTCACAAATCAAGCACATTGCATCCAAGACAGAATTTGACATGTTTGATGGTTATGCAAAATCTGTTTTGACAGGGAATCAGGTGTTTTCCAAAATGAATGAGATTCATGCTAACCAATGATGCACACATACCATATACATGGCAATGACTATGGTCAAGCTCATAAAACAGGCATATTTCAATCATAGTGAAATTGGACATATTGAAGCTAGGCACAAAACAGTTAGAAAATGCAGCAGGGCTATTTTTATTGGCAGGCATTTGAGGTTTCATGAAAATAAGACATACACACATTTCATATACTATAACAAGTAAAATGGGCCTAGAACTTGGGGTACATGTTATCCAAGACAGGTTTTGAGTTTCTCATGGGAGAAGCATAACATTTTTTATAACAGTAGGTGAGACTCAAGTAGGAATTGTTTTAAGCCAAAGTGAGAACACATACACACCACAAATGCATTAATAGTCATGTAGAAACCAAAATTTGGGGCACATGTACTTTGATTCAAAATATAGCTTCATGATGATAACAATTTGCAAAATAACACCAAAAGAGCACCAACTGCCATAAAGCCAAAACAACAAGATAGGCACATATTCTCATCCATACAAACCTCAAACATGTATCCAAATGACTATAAGCATTAACATTGATCCAAAATCAGCTGTCATGAAAAGTTGGTATGCTCATGGTTCATATGTTTCAACATATTTCTCAAAAATGCCAAAACATGGAAAATGATGCAAAGTACAAGATTCATAGACTACATACCTCTTGTAGACCATAGTAAACAAGTTAGAACACGAAGAAACCCAGAGGTACTTCAAATGCCACTCAGCTTTGAAGCTTTCTTCCTTGTGAAGCAAAATGCAAACCTTAGGCCAGATTGAGAATTAAGCTTCACCACTGGATTCCAATGCTTTGGACAGTTGATATAGGATGCATATGAGGTGTATGAGTGATTAGAACATCAAGAAGAACCCTAGATAAGAGTTTGGCTGATTTTATGCATTGTGGTCAAAGTAGCTTGGTATGAAAGTTAACCTTTTGCAAAATGAGGTTTTTGAGTGATGTAATGGTTTGGACACCTTCTATATCATATTTATGGATTGTTTGGATGATATTTGGTGAGTTTGAATGTGTGGAAATAGGTATAGGGGCTGGGCTGTCAAGACAAATTTTTTTCTGTTTTGGTAATTTTTGAGATTTTGGTGAATTTGAAGTAAAGAGGGAAAGGGTAAGAACTTGTGATTACTCTGGTTTTTAGAAGTGTTCTGATGTGTGGAATAAGGTAGAGATGTCCTCTATTTATAGGGAAATGAGAGGGAAAGAACAGATTGGAGGTTTCCTTCCTAAGAGGGAAAGGTTTGGCAATTTGAATCAAATCTCTCAAAAGTGTTTTCTTGGCTTGGAGGTAAGCTGAAAGTCAAGTGAAATGATGAATTTAGAGTGGCTAAAGTGAGTCTAGGGAGAGTAGGAACATGGCTGGTTGCAGAGCTTCCTTTTCTACCTTTTTCATTTTTACATTATTTTAATGCAAGTTGCATTTACAACTTGCAAGCCAACTTGCCAAACTTCAAATTTCCACTTCCTCTGCATAACTCTCACAATTCAATGCTTCGAAACATCTTAATATCAGAAACAATAAGATTCAAGGGCTGAGAAATGGTCCAAGTGACCAAAGAATGAACTTATGAAAAATTACCAATGTGGGACTCAAGTATGAAAACACCATCTTGCCAAATCCATAACTCTCAGCTCACAAATGCCATTGAGATGTTCTAGTACTTTTTAGAAATCCCTCAAATAGCTCTAAAACATTCATATTTCTATGAGTTTCAAATTCTCAAAGGAACTTGGCCAAAAAGCCTCTCAAAGTTGCTAAAAAACAAGCTAAAAAGTGAAATTTCTCTAAGTCATTTTCCCTTCTTGAAATGAATTTGATCATAACTCCAAATATATCCATTTTCTGATCATGGACCACTTAGGGACTTTTGTAGGGTTTACCAAGAGCTTTCCAATGAGCTTTGAACCACTTCATTTGGATGTGTGGTTAAGGAGTTATGGTCTTGCCCTTTTTGAAACCCTAATTCCCGACTTTTGCGATTACTCCTCAACCCTTGATCCTATTGCCATGAAATTTTATGGGTAGATGCAATATGTCATTAGGAACATTTTTTATTCACATCTTGAGGTCAGATTCCTCATTGTTGAAGAGTTGGCGTTTCGGTCAACCGAACAATCGATCGGTGGCTACTGAGTCGACTGTTGATGCTCTGGACCTCTCGAGGCTTTGAAAATTCTTGAATGGACTTTACCAAGCCATATAAACACTATGGGACACAATACCACCATTATAACACCTTTTAAATAAAAAGTCAACCACAGTTGACTTTTCCTACTCGAAAAACCCTAATCGGGTATCCTAAATTTCCCTGTTTTTCATTCCTGGGTAACAACCTCAAATTGGATTCATGCTTGATCCAATGGAATACTCTTGATGATATGGAGATCCAATCTCAAATAAACCAATTCAAAACATTGACTGGTCAACCCTCGAAACCTTGATTTCTGCTGTACAAAACCCTGATTCTCCTGTAACTTGACAAAGACCACTTGGAAAGGGTTAAGGTTAGATAAACATGTGAACATGATCCTACAATGATGACGAAGATCTAAGGGGTCAAAATTTGGGGTATGACAGTAATGATTTATTTTCCCGATTATTGTATGACCCTATATTCTACTCGGAGCATAGGGGCATTTCGTCAGGGCTTTGCTTATTTATAATTGAACATTTTTGTCAATAAATCAAAGGGCGTTATTTCTCATTCAAATTTTGTGATCCTTGTTATTCATGTTTTATGTTTAAACAATAAAATGGCAATGTGGTTTTTTGTTTCATATCATTTGAATCATTTAACCATCATCATTGCAGGATCCATATTACAGATGACACCGATCAAGAACCTTCTATGACTCACTTCGACTTTGATCACCCGATATTTCAAGACGAAGAAGAGATTGATGAGGATGACGACTTACCGAAAGAGCTGGCTAGACTCTTGAAACAAGAAGAAAAGATCATTCTGCCTCATCAGGAAGTGATTGAGGTCATCAATTTGGGTTCTGAAGAGGTTGTCAGAAGTGTCAAAATAGGGGCTGCGCTGCAGAGTGATATCAAGCAAAGACTGATTGAGGTGCTTCGAGAGTATAGTGACATCTTTGCTTGGTCCTACGAAGACATGCCTGGGCTTGACACCGATATAGCGGTTCATCGTTTACCGTTGCGCGAAGAGTGTCCGCCGGTCAAACAGAAGCTCAGAAGGACGAGACCAGACATGGCTGTAAAAGTCAAGGAAGAGGTCCATAAGCAGTTGGACGCAAGATTTTTAGTCGTGATAACTTACCCTCTGTGGGTCGCCAACATAGTGCCTGTACCAAAGAAAGACGGTAAGGTATGGATGTGTGTTGATTATCGAGATTTGAATAAGGCGAGCCCAAAAGATGATTTCCCGCTCCCTCACATTGACGTATTGGTCGACAATAATGCTCAATTCTCTGTATTCTCCTTCATGGATGGTTTCTCCGGCTATAACCAGATCAAGATGTCACCGGAGGATATGGAGAAAACGACTTTTATCACGTCGTGGGAGAGGTTTTGTTATAAGGTAATGCCTTTTGGGTTGAAAAACAGAGGGGTAACTTACCAGCGGGCTATGGTCACTTTGTTTCATGATATGATTCATCACGAGATTTAAGTGTATGTTGATGACATGATAGCAAAGTCCCAAATGGAGGAAGAACATCTGGTCAATTTACAGAAGTTGTTTGAGAGGCTCAGAAAATTCAGGTTGTGGTTGAATCCTAACAAGTGTACTTTCGGAGTACGGTCAGGAAAACTACTGGGGTTTATTGTTAGCGAAAAGGGAATCAAGGTCGATCCTACCAAAATAAAAGCTATACAAGATATGCCAGCGCCGAGGATAGAAAAAGAGGTTTGTGGCTTCTTGGGGAGATTGAACTACATTACTCGGTTCATATCCCACCTGACGGCCACGTGTGAGCCAATGTTCAAATTGTTGAAAAAAGATCAGGCGGTCGTCTGGAATGATAAGCGCCAAAGGATATTTGACAAAATCAAAGAATATCTGCAGGAACCTCCGATATTGATACCCCCAGTAGCTGGAAGACCATTAATCATGTACTTAACAGTTCTTGAGAGTAGCATGGGTTGCGTTCTCGGTCAACACGACGAGACCGGAAGAAAAGAGCACGCCATATACTATCTGAGTAAAAAGTTCACAGATTGTGGTCCCGTTACTCGATGCTTGAAAAAACGTGTTGCGCACTCGCGTGGGCTGCCAAACTTTTGAGACAGTATATGCTTAACCATACAACCATGCTGATTTCGAAGATCGATCCGATCAAGTATGTCTTTAAAAAGCAAGCGCTTTCAGACAGGATTGCCAGGTGGCAAATGGTACTAACAGGGTACGACATCCAGTATGTTTCTCAGAAGGCCATCAAGGGAAGTGTTATGTCAGAGTACCTTGCTGAACAACCTATCAAAGACTATCAACCAATGAAGTTTGAATTTCCTGACGAGGACATCATGTTCCTTAAGATGAATGACTGTGAAGAGCCATTACCCGACGAAGGGTCGAAGAGGAGTTCTCAGTGGCAATTGATATTTTACGGTGCTATTAATTCATACGGAAGTGGAATTGGGGCAATCATTACGACTCCCCATGGGTCTCACATCCCATTCACTGCCAGATTAACATTCCCATGCACCAACAACGAAGCGAAATATGAAGCGTGCATCATGGGTTTAGAAGAAGCCATTGATCTGAGGATCAAGAATCTCGATGTGTACGGTGATTCAGCGCTTGTGTCACTACTGCGAAAAAAGGTGTCGGCAAAGACAAGAGTCGCCACCATTCGTTATTTATCCCACAGGAATCGAAAGGAACGATCGGAACAAACCTAACGAAAAGGAAAAGACAAGGTCATCGCAACCAAGTCCTGGGTTCGGGAGTCGGTTATGCAAGGGGAAGGTATTAGCACCCCTCATGTCCATTGTACTCAACGAGATCCATGCTTGTTGTGTTTATCTGACGGGTAGTTTATCTATCTACCTATCAAGGCTGGCTCAAAAGAAAAGAAAGTTGACTCGGCAAAGCATCGCGCTCTATGCCTACGTATTCCCGTCTGGAACGAGAAATCAGAGTCAACGTAGTTTGGCTAACTACGGGTGATGGGGGAAGGTTGCTCGCCAAGACATCACGTCTTGTGCCTACGTATTCTCATCAGAGAAATAAGAGCGAACGTAGTTCGGGCTAACGAAACACAGGTTTTGATTCATCTGTTTTTACCCGAGTAAAGTTAAGCAACAGTTCCAGCAGTTAGGGACAATGCCTGTTTGCGGTAGGACTGAAGCTTAACAGCATTCTTTTCATCAGAAAAGGTTTTCTTGGAATTATGAGCCCACGGGGAAAAAAGAGGTTTGAATGTTGGTTTTTTTTAGTCTTTTACGGAAAGAAATGTTTTTTATGAATGTTTGTAATTCATATTGCACTAGATACTATGACTTAGGAGCGAATGCGTCGCATATCGTCCTAAGGACATATGCTAACACTCTAGATGATTGAGAGGCAACCACTCAATCATCATTTCCCAAGTAGCTTAAGGCTCGTAACGTACGGTACAAATTTGCCTTTATTACGCATTTTACTATGGTTTGAAGATGAGAAGAGAAAGGACTCTACAGGGGAAACTATCAAGCCCTAATGTTGTCATGCAATGGATTCATCCTATTGTTGAGTTTGAAAGAGGAATATGTCTTAGATGTTTTCATGCATGGATTAAACCTAATGTCTATCATCACTCCTTAAACACGGAAGTGAGAGTCCTAAGGGAACATGCAACAGGAACAAAACAAAGCTAAAATCATTAAGCAGATGAGATAAGAATATAAACAGATGCATATGCAATGCAACAGTACAAGCAAGGGAGACAAGCTCAACCTTCAATGCAAACATGGGATGCAAACAGGGATGTATAGAGAAAGCACACAAGCAAAGGGAGGCAACCCTCAACCTTTAAATGCAGGTATGAACCTAAACAAAAGTATTCTACTCATGCAAGTCTATCATAATGCAGCACAACAAGCAAATCAATCAAACATGGGGGAGATAGGTAAACTAGATGAGCAATAAGGAACTCATCCTAAGCTACATCAAGTTCAGATATGTGCTAACACAGGAGTCCATCTGGGGCTCAGACCTCTTGAGGAATGCACAGAGTACTCGAGTCCTCAAGGCTCAACTACTTATGGAATGCACAGAGTTCTTCCACAGGAAGAACTAGGCTCTCACAAGGAGGATCCTAGGTTATAGGACTAGGAAAGAAAAGGGGAGGATGAGGATGGGAGGCCAGGTAAACTCCACAGGAATTTACTAAAGCACTCAACCAATCTCAACACATTCAAAGAGTGGCCCTCAGTGGCTCAACTTCTTCATGGAATGCACAAAGTTCCTCCACAAGAGGAACTAGGCTCTCACTAGAAGGATCCACAAGGGCCTATATTGTTGAAATGGAAATGGCAAAGCAAAGCCAAGCAAAGAAGCCACACAAGGGAGAGAAATCATCACACAAACTTCTAAGAAACCCTAATATCTGAGCACTAAAGGATATCTATCCTAAGGGATCTATGAACACTATCAAGAATTGAAAATTGTTCTACAAAGGTTTCAACCTATACACTATGCTATCAAGAAGGAATGGGGAACCTAAAGTTTGCTAAAGATCACTTTTGGAGTCAAACTATGTGAAGTGCTAAGTTAGGGTCATCCTAATAACAGCCACCATGTAAAATCTAAGAAATATAGGAAATCATCCCTAAATATTCTACCAAAAAATCCTAGGGGACCCTAAGGATGTCATGAACCTATGGTAAAAATTTCAGAGCCAAACTCTAACTTTAAGGGCACTATCTAAATGCTAAACCTAAAGGTGTGCTAAGGGAAGTTCAATTGGGAAGGGTCCTAAAGAATCCATTCAAAACCTATCAAGATTGAATCCTAAAAATCCAAGAAAAATACGGGTCACCTAAGATGTTTAGAGAAATTATGCAAAAAATCAGTAATTGAATCAAAACCATGATCTAGTAATAAAATCAGAAAGCCAATCATGTATTTTTGACATTATTTAAGTGACAATTTAAATGAAAAATACACAAAAAAATCCAAAATGCATCAAAAATGAAAACAAAAGATGCCCAAAATTAAAAGAAATGTCAAGGATCACTCATGATTTTTTTCAGAATTATTTGATGATTTTTCCTATTTTTTATGAATTAAAATGAATCAATCAATAAACATAAAAAGAAAATGAATTAAAATGCAAGAAAAAGTCACAGCCATCAGATCACAAGACTAGGTCCACTAATCTAACACTCTAGAATGCGCCATGTATGCGCTGAAAGGATTAAATGAAACGGAGCATTTCGTTGGGGTTTACGTGGTTCTCAGTTGACTAAACCCTACCATACTCTCTAATCCTCACCATCTACTCAGAAAGTTATATGATCCAACAATCCAAGCCTTGCCACGTCATAAAAACCCTAGTTGAATCTCTCAGACTGAATCATGCACGTAGGATCTACATATTAAGTCCACAAGTGAAGCCAGATCTAACAGCCAAGGGATCATCTTCATCAACTTAAAAGACCAAAGGGAAGGAACTCACAGTGACGGCCGAAAAATATTCTGGTTATCTTCTCCGGCGAGGGGAAAGCCAGGTTTCCAGATCTTTACTAAATTCAACAAAAATGGTACCAAATGAATCCTTGCACTTCAGTGATTAATAATCCACGCTCAAACCTAGTTTTTCTCTCAAGAATAGTCCAACACTTAGCCAAACTGAAATGGCACTTCCATAAAAATCATCACAATCAGCCACGATTCTAATCCTAAATCCATCTAGGTATCAAGAGAAACCTAACCACATGCTTCTAAGGTTCTAATTCAACTAAAATTAAGAGAAATCGTGAAAGGAAGAAACTTGTTCAGAAGCTTCAATGGAGGCTCGATCAAGTGTGAAATCTTGCTCCAAACAATGCAGAATCACCCAGTGATGAATGCTGAAGCTATCTTGAGGCTTGATTCTTATTGAAATGGCTTGAATCTCCAAAACCGATTCTCACTTGCAAGCTCCAAATTCTCAACTTCTCTAACTGAATTTCCCTCCAAAATGCATCCAACTCAATCTGAAAACGATCTAGAGTTTATATACAATCTATTTGGATCCATTTCAGGCCCAATTATGGCCCATATAGTCTAATCCAACTTTCACTTTTTCTCACTTTGCTCACTTGCCATGCTCACGAAAACAACTATATTCTTCTTCCAATTGTGTTCAAATTCACTACTGCGAATGTGGTGAGGATGAATGGACATGATTCATCCCTTGATTTCAATCAATGGATGATATTTGTTATGTAACTTATTCTTGAAGCAACTCCAAAATTGGCCATGAAATAAGCTTCAATTTGAAATTATAATAATGCCAATATGTTCAAAACATCAAAAGCACTCAAAATATGCACAAGCTTGCATAATTTTGAGCCAATATGAATTATTTTGAATTTTTCTCTTTTAATGCCTTTAATGATTCATTCATGCAATTTTCTTCTAACAATCCTCATTCCAATCCATGGAAATGGATTCTTGATTCTTGGTTGGGTAAATAACATCATTTTGAACAACTTTCAAGTTGGACAAATCTTCATTTGAGGTATGCAAGTTAGTGAAATGAACCTATAATCCAAAATGACTTGTAATCTCAACTTCCCAAAATACCCCTGTCTTGCAAGCAATGTATCTTGAGTCCTACAAATCCAATCAAGTACTTCTAGTACTATTTGGAAATCTAAGAAGATAAGGAACAAAGTTCATGTTGGTCTGAAGTTGAGGAGAAGCTTCCTTCTAGGTCAAAAATGGCATGGAAGTTGGTTGACTTTCAAGTACCAAAATCACATTCATCTGATGACCTGTAACTTGTCTGCCTCATAACTTGAGTTCTATAAACCTTATCAAGGACTTCTAGTACTCAAATTAAAGTTATATTCATGCTTTACAACAATCATGTTGGGGTCAAGGTGAGATGAAAATCACATCTTGAGTTATGTGGTCTTGAAGTTGGGCATCAAGATAAGGGATTTTACACTGTCAAGCTTAGAAACCCTAGCTCAATAACTTCTCCCACTCTTGATTCATGATAAGTTGACCTTAGAATCATATTTTAGGCATCTCAATACACCAATCCACGGTCACATGGCCTTGAGATTAGGTCTCAACCTTCTTCATATCAACTGTTGACTCAGGGTTGACCAAATGAAAACCCTAGTTGCACCAATCTTGGTTGTAGCTTCTTATACTTTGGATAATGACTTGTCAAAATTCCATAATGACTATCAAGACACCATATGAGCTCCCTTAATGCTTGACACCCATATCCATGGATTCAGAATCATCTGATGCCTTCCCATAACCTTCAAGTTAGGAGATGTGCACATAACTGTCTAGCCACTTCACTGAGGATCTTTGACTTCTTTGATGAGGATATCAACCCTTGAATACTTGAATGAAGACTATTAGGTAGGTTCATAACCTTAGTAGCCTTTTGTTGGTAGTCATACCTCTTGATCTCCTGCACACATGTCAATGCAATGCAGATGATAATGGTAAAATGAATGCAATGAAACACAAGCTAGGTAAAGAAAAAGGTTAGGTAAATTTTAGGGTGCAACAACTGCTCCTTTTCAAACGGCTTGGACCTGACTGGGTGAGAAGCGAACGGCTCTTAAACAATCAAGGTAAAAGACAAGTAAATACCAATAAACCCGGAAATTTTCCAACCGCACAAGTAAACGATACTCTGATTGGTAGGAAAATCTTCGGAAACTGAAATGACAGTTGCACAGCAACAAGCTGGTGAACGATTAATCTCAAATCTCCGTCAGGATGATCATCTGATTCCGCTGTAGGACTTCGTCATCAAGTCATCAAGGGATCACCGGTTACACGGTAACTGGTGAAGGATAGCTGATTTTTCTGTCAGGCATTCTGCGTCATAGCAGAAGAGTTCCTTTAGACTTATCGGGTCATTAGGAACGTTTGACAATCTCTGTCAAACTGAATCATCAAGTCGGAAATAGAAACCTTAGTAAATCATGAACCAATAAGGATATCTAACCTTTTACCGTCAGGCACTCCGCGTCAGCTAGGATAACTCCTCGACATCACAGCCGGACTTCATCAGTAAGTCAAGGGGGAGTTGGCACTTCTGCCGAACTTCATCATCAAGTCTGCAAGGGAAGTTTCAACCTCTCTCTTTGAAACCTGTTGGGGATGACACATCTCCGCTGGGGATTCTAGAGAACTATCAGGTAACTCTGCTTTGGGGATTCAGGAATCATTCTGAACGAATAAACTCTGCTGAGGAGTACCTGCACACAAGAACGGTAACCACCTAGCTCATGTTTCACATGCATATGCTTGACAATGGCGTAATGTTGTTGCACCCCAAAATTTGACCAACCATTTCTCGTTATTTGACTTATGTTTCAACTCATTTCATTTTGCATCTGCATACCGCATACATTGCATTTTTTCAGTCTGATTAATGTTATCGGGATTACAGCCTTCTCCTGGCGTTTCAGGCATTTCATACCAATTCGAATAAGCAGATTTTGTGGTGGAATTTGTGCTTGTCCCGGTGTTTTCAGCTTTTGCTGTTGTTTTTGAGGACATGTCGGTGTCCGGTTTTTACCGTTTATTTCGCTATATTCTCGCGTCTTTTTTTAATTAGTTTAATTGACCTTCATTGCTTTTTTTAGATTTTTTCCTTAATTTTTATCTTTAGAAAATAGTTTTTAATTGTTTTTCTAGATTTTAAATAGACTTTAATAGATTTTAAATAGGATTTAAATAGGTTAATTCTTTTTCTGGAATATTAAATAGATTCTATTAGAATATTAATAGTTTTTTCTATATTTTTAGGTTTATTTCTATATTTAATTCTTTTAGAAGTTAATAGATTTAATTCATTTTCTAGATATTAATTCTTTTAGAAATTTATAGATTTTAATTTCTAGATTTAATTGGGTGTGGAAATTAATAGGTTCTATTTCTTTTTAGATTTTAATATAGATTAATTGATTTGTTTAGAAAATTAGTAGATTTAATTCTCTTTTAGATATTAATGGGGTCGTTTAGAAATTAATAGATAATTTTTCTAGATTTAGTTTCTCCTTTTTAGATTTAATTGATTTTTTTAGAGATTTTTAGATTTAATTTCTTTTAAAAATTAATAGGATTAATTCTCTTTTTAGGTTTAATTTGGTGTAGAATTCTTTAGAATATTAATTAGATATTAATTAGGATATTAATCTTTTTTTTAATTAGATCAATCATTTTTAATTAGAGTAGTTCTGATTAGCAGTTTAGTTAATTAGCATATATTTTTCAGTTAATTAGGATCTTAATAGTCACTTGGATGAACATGCATAAACAATCAAGGCCCTGACAATAAAACCGTTATGCCCCGGGTAGAGCATAAGGCCGTACAATAATTGGAAAAACAAAGCATTACTCTTTACGCGTCACTTGGATGAAATCCTGGACGGACCAATTGTTGAGGCTCTGGCCTGGCTTGCACGGTTGGATCCACGCATCCATATCGCAGTCACTGTCTTCTTCCCCATCGGACACAGCATTGACGCGCTTAAAAATCACTCCCCCTTTTGTGAAAAGCACTGGCCCCTTGTAGCGCGGCACACTCTGAGAGGATGAAGCAAAAGAAGAGGGATGGTACCCCAAGCCAAACTTATCTTGTTTGTTGGGGATGTCCAACACCTGCCCCCAGCCTTGGGTCGAACCGGTCTGTACTACAGCATGAGCTTCCTTGAAGGAAGAGAGAGTCACCTCAGGAACCTTGCTCACCACAAGAGATACATCCTTGACCTTGACAGTCTCGAATGCCTGGCACAACGTTTCGTGGATCTCGCTGTCTACTTCCACATATTTGAAAGATGACAAATGGCTCACCATAATGTCTTCCTCCCCGCAGACGGTAATAATGCTGCCACCCACAGCGTACTTCAGCTTTTGATGCAGCGTAGAGGTCACAGCTCCCGCTGAATGGATCCAGGGCCGGCCTAGCAAGCAGTTGTAGGCGGGCTAGATGTCCATGATATACAATACTGCATCGAAGGTCTCAGGCCCCACTTGGATGGGCAAGGTCATTTCTCCGAACACGGACCGCCGTGTTCCATCAAACGCTCTCATTACTAGATCACTAGGAGTGAAAATCAATCCGCTAGTATCAAGCTTCATCAAGGCTTTCTTAGGGAGAACGTTCAGAGATGATCCCGTGTCCACGAGCACATGGGATATGACCGTTCCTCGACATTCTATTGAGATATGCAAGGCGCTATTATGGTTCCTGCCTTTGGGCGTCAGCTCTAGGTCAGTAAACCCTAATCCATTACCAGCATTCACATGTGCAACCACTCCCTCGAGATGGTTGACAGAAATTTCCTGAGGTACATATGTGGCATTCAGAATTCTCAACAACGCGTTACGGTGTGCTTCGGAGCAAAGCAACAAGTTCATGATGGAAATCTTCGAAGGCGTCAGCTGTAAGTGGTCGACTATTTTTTAGTCGCTCTTCTTGATTAATCTCATGAATTCTTCAGCATCCTTTACCAGCAAGTCTTTTTCTACCTCCCGAGAGGTCTCTTCAACGACTGCTTTACCCTTACCCTTATCGGCCCTGTCGACAGCAACTTCAAGCGGCGGGAATATTCTTCCACTGCGAGTAATCCCTCCGGACCCAACCATATTATCCACAGATTCCACTGGGGGTCCTTTCAAGTCTAGCTTCTGACCATTGCAGGAAATCACTGCTCCAAAATTCCATGGGACGGCGTTGGTACTTTCAAATGGTATAGGACCGGCTTTTGTTATAGTGATAGTGGGCAGCCTCGGAGCAGAAATGGTGTCGGTCTTATATGGGATGGTGATTGTAGCAATCTCATCCTTCTTCTTGGCTATCACTTCTCCGGATTTGTTTTCAACCTTACAATCAAATTGCAGGATCCCTTCATCAATCAGACCCTGAATCCCTACCTTCAGCTGATTACAACCATCCATGTGTCTCACACATTCACTACAAAACTCCCCACAGCCTAGGAATACACCCTTCTTCAGAAGCTTAGCTTTGACAAAGCTAAGTGGCGTTTTCAAATCATTGACATTCTTCACTAGATTCAAGTCTTCAACTTCGGTGATTGCATTAACCCCTGCAGCCCCGTGGTTAGGCATAGGGTTCTGTATGACATTCGGCACGTCGTTGGAGAAGTTTATCATTTTGCTGTCAACCATGTCTTGTACCTTGTGCTTGAACGCTTTACATTTGTCGATCGAGTGGCCTGGGGCCCCCAAATAGAACTCACAGCGGGCGTTCGCATCGTACCCTGGTGGAGGAGGCCCTGTCAAGGGAGCCAAGGTTCTTTTTTGAATGAGTTGTGGCTGAAGTAATGCCTGCAATAACTGACCATAAGGCATGGGTGGAGCGTCAATGTGGTGATTTTCCAATGGACCTTTTCCCTGGTACCTCCTGTACCCCTGTTGGTTCTGCTGTGACTGCTGAGGTTGCTGGACAGCGGGAATAGTAATACTAGCGACCTGCTGGAGCTGGCCTTTTCCTTTTCCTCGAGCACTAGACACTGAGCTTGTCTCACCTTCGCGTCTCTTACCATTGAAAGTCTTCTTTCCCCCTCCAGATGAAGGTACATCTACACCTTGAATCTTTCCGAGTTTGATGCCATTCTCCACATGTTCTCTAGTGATTATGAGGTCGGAGAAGCTTCCCGACATACCGCTGATAAGCTTCTCGTAATAAACACCTGGAAGAGTAGCCACGAACATCTCGACAAGTTCTCGCTCAACCATCGGTGGTTGAACTCTTGCTTCCAGTTCACGCCACCTCTGGGCATACTCCTTAAAGCCTTCGTTATTCCTCTGGGACAAATTTGTAGCTGAACCCGGTTGGGAGCCAGGTCGCTGTTGTACTGATAGTGGCGCACGAATGCTTCAGCAAGATCTTTCCAACTTTGTACACTTGCGGGCTCCAAACCCATATAACACTCCAGCGAGGGGCCTGAAAGGCTGTCTTTGAAGAAGTGCATCAGCAACTTCTCATCATCAGAATATGCAGATATCTTCTGATAGTAGGACCTCAGATGGACACGGGGACAAGTGGTGCCCTTATACTTCTCGAAGTCAGGTACCTTAAACTTTGGAGGCACCTTGAGGTCTGGGATCAGCCCCAGCTTGGCCATATCAACGCCCATGGAATTCAAGTTCTCAAAACTCTTCATCTTGTCCTCGAGCGCTTTGAATCTTAAACGAGCTTCAGAATTCAGTTCTCCCTCGGCTCCTTTCATTGAGAATAAGTCCTCTTGACGATCTTCATGCCAAGGTTGATGGCCATTCCGAATAACAATTCTTGCAGCTCCGGGTCCCTGAAAGTTTCCATTGTGACCAGCATTAGCGGCAACGTTATTACCGCTTGCCCCTATGTTAGTGACAGCAGCTCCAGTAGTGCCATTACCAGCCCTAGCCTGGCCAGTACCCATTCCAGTATTTCCAACTCCTGCCATGTTGGGAATGACCACAGCTGGTCCATAGGTGTCAGCCCTAGGAGTTTCCACACGGGGAGGATTGGTGGTTTCGCCCCCGTGCAAAACCCCAGTATCATCGATACGTGCAATCAAGGGATGCACAAGTGTCCTGAGTTAATCCGGGCCATTGGCGACCACTTGCATGAGGTCCATAAAACGATCCATCCTCTCCCTGAGCTCTTGAATGTCAGCTTGAACCTGTTCCATTACTCTGACCTGATTTGCTTTGGTAGAATACCGGTGAATCTGCCTTCGTTCAATCCTGACACAAACCTGAAAAACACAAGGGGTTAGATAAACATGCTCACGGTACCTGCTATGCAAAAATGATGCTTATTCGAATGCAGACACATAGCTATGCATTAGGAGGAACTCCCACTCGATTCTAGTTCCAAGACAAATAAAGTCTAGTATCCGGCCATGGAAAGAACACCTCGTATATATATGAAAAGCCCATGAAGGCAGAGTACAAGCGTAGCCGAGTACAAGTGAAATGAAAGAGTAACCCCAACCAACAGACCTGGTGGTGGTTAACAATACAAACAGCGAACAAAGCTACAAAGAAATACAAAAGAAGTCAGGTGCGGCTGCGGGCACATAAATCTTCTAGTAGTTCCTTTGTCTCTGGGTGATCAGGCCTGGTGAGAAAACCCCGGATAAGTAGCTCCCTCTGTCTGACGGTGCTCTGGATGACCTTAACAAAGTCTTCCCAGGCTACTTCCCCAATACAGTCTTCCAATTTGCGCTTCTTGGGATCTGATCCAGGTTTGCAACCCTTCTGGTTTGCTGTGGCCTTATGCAACTTGCTCTTGCTGACACACCTGAGAGATGCTTCAGCTTCGATCTTCTCATGCTGGGCTCTAAGCCGAACAATCAGTTTGGCAATCTGTTGCTTCAACTTATCTTCCCGCTCTTTGTGACTGGTCAAAGTGTTGTTCCACAATGTCTCGAATTTGGATATCTTTAGATATGCCCTATCCAAGTCTTGCTTCTTGGTGACGAGGACACTGTTGACAGCTTTGAAATCTAACCCCAGACGTCTCTAGACTCAGTCTCCTTGGTCAAACTGGCGCCCAAGTGGTTTATCAACTCCGTCTGCTTCTTGCAGAAGTACACAACTTCACTCTTCTCGCTTCGGAGTTGAGCAATTTCTTTCTCTAGCTCTTCGTTGGCTTTCATCAGCTCTTCATTCTTAGCTTGAAGCTGATTATACTTCTGAATTTCAATCATAGTAGGCTCTGAAGTGCAATCCTGCTTGACAGGAGGAAAGGCCATCATCACCTTTTCTGCCTTGCTATGAATCCAGGTCACATAAGGAGCATAAGCTTGACTATTGATCTTCCCCAATGAGGTCTTCCCTTTCCGGTGAATGTTGTTCCAAGCATGTTCAAATCTGGCCAAATCATCCCCTTTCAATGTGCCAGTGAGGTACAGAGATTCCTGTACCTCCTCGTCCTTAGGAGGGCCGCTCAAGGCATACCCAAACTGTCTGATAGCGATAGAAGGATTGTAATTGATGCAGCCTTTCCTACCAACCGGAGGGACGTTAGGAAAGTTCCCACAACTGTAAATGATTTCAATCCCCAGGAGTACTCTGTCAAACCAATCAATGTCTTCGGTAGACAAACTCATCAGGCGCTCAGACCACTCCTTTGTCTCCGCAGTCTCTAAGAAAGAACCAACCTTAGGTAAATGAGTGACAAACCATCTATAAAGCAATGAAGCACAGCAGGACACACTCTTGCCTCTTCTATTCTCGTTTTTCTAATACACCGAATGATACACATCCCCGAGCAAGGTAGGGATGGGATTCCGTGAGACGAAAATACGAAGAGCATCCACATCCACAAAGTCTGGAATATTGGGGAACAACATGATACCATATATGCATAATGCTAAGATAGCTTTGAATACCACCCAGCAACCCTTTTTGGCAAAGTGTCGGGCTTTGTCAGCCAGAAAAGGTAATGGGAATCCATAAGCTCCGTTTCTCCTGGTTGTTCTTTCCTTCAACTCAGAAACCTCCATATGCAAAGCCGTAGCAATACTAGCCAGATCAGGCTCATCGTCAGTATGATAAAAGGGTACCTGAGCAAGAATGGGTACTTCCAATATGGCAGAAAACTCTTCCAATGTAGGAGCCAGCACATAATTCGGAAACGTGAAGCACCGCAACTGAGGATCATAAAATTGAATCAGAGTCTGAAGACCATTCAATTCATACAAAGATGGCTTGCACACAACACTTAGTAGCTTCCCATAGGTTTCCCTGAAATCCTTCATCACTTCCTTACCAGCCAAAGAAATCAAACTCCGTAATATGGTAATATCTAGTGTAGGAAACTTGTAAGCCAAAGTTCTTCTCAAGTTGGGTTCCATGCTGAACATAAAAGGAACAAGATCACTAGAATCGAGAAGGAACTGCACACCTGCAACATAGATATGTGTTCAATGTAATGCAACATCAAAATGCAAATGCAAATGCAAAATGCAGCAGGAGATCAAGAGTGTTGTGTTGTGGAGTGGAAAGTTATAATTCTGCTTCGGCGAGAATATAACACAACTCTGATAATAAGGACCCACTAATACCAATAGTACTGATTCAAACTGTAGAGAAAACCAAGTTGTCTGAAGGTCAAAGTTTCTTGCAGAACCCAGCCCCACTCATAGGTATGGACCTAAACCGCTGATAAAGGTACGACATCCTATGCGATCATCAGCATCACAGACTTTCAGGAAATGATGATACGTTCACCATTTCTTGTTTGGCATTATCCTCTCCTGAAAAGGCCTCACTTAGCTGAATCACAAATGATCGGTCCCTAGAGTCGACAATCCTTAGATCTGAAATCCTTTCAACGACCCATTGGGCTGACAATGAAAATCAACTCAAAGAATCTCGTCTGAGTGTAGATTTCGTGGGAACTAGTGCATGCCTAACATACAGGTTCACCACTAATCTGCTTCTAGTGCTATGTATATACTCAAGCCTGGGTCTGGCTTATCACTCATCAAAGCACCCCTCCCACAACAGCACAACCATAATAATATAATGCTGAAAATAAAATGCGGGAAAATAAAATGCGGGAAAATAAAATGCGGGAAAGTAAATAGAGTACAACAGGTATGTACAAAACCCATAAGATAAACAAACAAGCGCTAGGATTGACTCGCATATGGGACATTGGATCCCCAGCTACTGCGAAAAAAGGTGCCGGCAAAGATAGAAGAGTCGCCACCTTTCGTTATTTATCCCACAGGAAGGGAAAGGAAACGATCGGAACAAACCTAACGAAAAGGAAAAGACAAGGTCATCGCAACCAAGTCCTGGGTTCAGGAGTCGGTTACGCAAGGGGAAGGTATTAGCACCCCTCACGTCCGTTATACTCAACGGGATCCATGCTTGTTGTGTTTATCTGACGGGTTGTTTATCTATCTACCTATCAAGGATGGCTTAAAAGAAAAGAAAATTGACTCGGAAAAGCATCGCGCTCCGTGCCTACGTATTCCCGTCTGAAACGAGAAATCAGAGTCATCGTAGTTCGGCTAACTACGGGTGATCGGGGAAGGTTGCTCCCCAAGACATCGCGTCTTGTGCCTACGTATTCTAATCAAAGAAATCAGAGCAAACGTAGTTCGGGCTAACAAAACACAGGTTTTGATTCATCTGTTTTTACCTGAGTAAAGTTAAACAACAGTTCCAGCAGTTAGGGACAATGTCTGTTTGCGATAGGACTGAAGCTTAACAACACTCTTTTCATCAGAAAAGGTTTTCCTGGAATTATGAGCCCACGGGGCAAAAAGAGGTTTGAATATTGTTTTTTTTTAATCTTTTACGGAAAGAAGTGTTTTTTAGGAATGTTTGTAATTCATACTGCACTAGAGACTATGACATAGGAGCGAATGCGTCGCATATATTCCTAAGGACATATGCTAACATTCTAGATGATTGAGAGGCAACCACTCAATCATCATTTCCCAAGTAGCTTAAGGCTTGTAACGTACGGTACAAATTTGCCTTTATTATGCGTTTTACTGTGGTTTGAAGATGAGAAGAGAAAGGACTCTACAGGGGAAACTATCAAGCCCTAATGTTGTCATGAAATGGATTCATCCTATTGTTGAGTTTGAAAGAGGAATATGTCCTAGATGTTGTCATGCATGGATTAAACCTAATGTCTATAATCACTCCTTAAACACGGAAGTGAGAGTCCTAAGGGAACATGCAACAGGAACAAAACAAAGCTAAAATCATTAAGCATATGAGATAAGAATATAAACAGATGCATATGCAATGCAACAGTACAAGCAAGGGAGACAAGCACAACCTTCAATGCAAACATGGGATGCAAATAGAGATGCACAGAGAAAGCACACAAGCAAAGGGAGGCAACCCTCAACCTTTAAATACAGGTATGAACCTAAACAAAAGTATTCTACTCATGCAAGTCTATCCTAATGCAGCACAGCAAGCAAATCAATCAAACATGAGGGAGAGAGGTAAACTAGATGAGCAACAAGGAACTCATCCCAAGCTACATCAAGTTCAGATATGTGCTAACACAGGAGTCCATTTGGGGCTCAGACCTCTTGAGGAATGCACAGAGTTCTTCCACAGGAAGAACTAGGCTCTCACAAGAAGGATCCCTAGAATTTAGGGCAGATGAGAATGGTGGAACCTAGATGTCAATCTAAGGTATCTGGTTAGTGTGTATCAACACAAGAGTCCTCTGGGCTCAGACCTCTCATGGAAAGAACAAAGTTATTCCACAGGAAGAACTACGCTCTCACATGAGGGATCCCTAGGTCATGGGACTGGGAAGGGAAAAAGAGGAACATAATGAAAACCAAAGGATTTCACCATGTTCAATGTGCTTCAGCACAAGAGTCCATCAGAGGCTCAAACTTCTCATGGAATGCACAGAGTTCTTCCACAGGAAGAACTAGGCTCTCACAAGAAGGATCCTGAGATTGCAGGACAAGAAGGAGAAATTGTGTACAAAGTACTTGAGTCCTCAAGGCTCAACTCCTTATGGAATGCACAGAGTTCTTCCACAGGCTGAACTAGGCTCTCACAAGGAGGATCCTAGGTCATATGACTAGGAAAGAAAATGGGAGGCCAGGTAAACTCCACAGGAATTTACTAAAGCACTAAATCAATCTCAACACATTCAAAGAGTGGCCCTCAATGGCTCAACTTCTTCATGGAATGCACAGAATTCCTCCACAGTAGGAACTAGGCTCTCACTAGAAGGATCCACAAAGGGCCTATATTGTTGAAATGGAAATGACAAAGCAAAGCCAAGCAAATAAGCCACACAAGGGAGAGAAATCATCACACAAACTTCTAAGAAACCCTAATATCTGAGCACTAAAGGATATTTATCCTAAGGGATCTATAAACACTATCAAGCATTGAAAATTGTAATACAAAGGTATCAACCTATACACTATGCTATCAAGAAGGAATGGGGAACCTAAAGTTTGCTAAAGATCACTTTTGGAGTCAAACTATGTGAAGTGCTAAGTTAGGATCATCCTAAAAATAGCCACCATGTAAAATCTAAGAAATATAGGAAATCATCCCTAAATATTCTGCCAAAAAATCCTAGGGGACCCTAAGGATGTCATGAACCTATGGTAAAAATTTCAGAGCCAAACTCTAAGTTAAAGGGCATTATCTAAATGCTAAACCTAAAGGTGTGCTAAGGGAAGTTCAATTGGGAAGGGTCCTAAAGAATCCATTCAAAACCTATCAAGATTGAATCCTAAAAATCCAAGAAAAATATCTAAGGGTCACCTAAAATGTCTAGAACAATCATGAAAAAAATCAGGAATTGAATCAAAACCATGATCTAGTAATAAAATCATAAAGCCAATCTTGTATTTTTGACATTATTTAAGTAACAATTTAAATGAAAAATACACAAAAAAATACAAAATGCATCAAAAATGAAAATAAAAGATGTCCAAAATTAAAATAAATGTCAAGGATCACTCATGTTTTGTTTCACAATTATTTGATGATTTTTCCTATTTTTTATGAATTAAAATGAATCAATCAATAAACATAAAAAGAAAATGAATTAAAATGCAAGAAAAAGTCACAACCATCAGATCACAAGACTAGGTCCACTAATCTAACACTCCAGAATGCGCCACGTATACGCTGAAATAATTAAATGAAACAGAGCGTTTAATTGGGGTTTATGTGGTTCTTAGTTGACTAAACCCTACCATACTCTCTAATCCTCACCATCCACTCAGAAAGTATTCTGATCCAACAATCCAAGCCTTGCCACGTCATAAAAACCCTAGGTGACTCTCTCAGACTGAATCATGCATGTAGGATCTACATACAAAGTCCACAAGTCAAGCCAGATATAATGGCCAAGGGATCATCTTCATCAATTTAAAAGACCAAAGGGAGGGAACTCACAGTGATGAATCCTGGTCATCTTCTCCGGCGAGGGGAAAATGCCAGGTTTCCAGATCTTCACTAAACTCAACGAAAATGGTACCAAATTAATCCTTGCACTTCAGTGATTAATAATCCATGCTCAAACCTAGTTTTTCTCTCAAGAACAGTCCAACACGAAGCCAAACAGAAATGGCACTTCCATAAAAATCATCACAATCAGCCACAATTCTAATCCTAAATCCATCTAGGTATCAAGAGAAACCTAACCACATGCTTCTAAGGTTCTAATTCAACTTAAATTAAGAGAAATCGTGAAAGGAAGAAACCTATTCAGAAGCTTCAATGGAGGCTCGATCAAGTGTGAAATCTTGCTCCAAACAATGCAGAATCACCCAGTGATGAATCCTGAAGCTATCTTGAGGCTTGATTCTTCTTGAAATGGCTTAAATCTCCAAAACCGGTTCTCACATGCAAGCTCCAAATTCTCAACTGATCCAACTGAATTTCCCTCCAAAATGCATCCAACTCAATCTAAAAATGATCTAGAGTTTATATACAATCTATTTGGATCCATTTCAGGCCCAATTATGGCCCATACAGTCCAATCCAACTTTCACTTTTTCTCACTTTGCTCACTTGCCATGCTCACTAAAACAACTTTATTCTTCTTCCAATTGTGTTCAAATTCACTACTGGGAATGTGGTGAGGATGAAGGGACATGATTCATCCCTTGATTTCAATCAATGGATGATATTTGTTATGTAACTTATTCTTGAAGCAACTCCAAAATTGGCCATGAAATAAGCTTCAATTTGAAATTATAATAATTCCAATATGTTCAAAACATCAAAAGCACTCAAAATATGCACAAGCTTGCATAATTTTGAGCCAATATGAATTATTTTGAATTTTTTCTCTTTTAATGCATTTAATGATTCATTCATGCAATTTTCTTCTAACAATCATCATTACAATCCATGTAAATGGATTCTTGGTTCTTGGTTGGGTAAATAACATCATTTTGAACAACTTTCAAGTTGGACAAATCTTCATTTGAGGTATGCAAGTTAGTGAAATGAACCTATAATCCAAAATGACTTGTAATCTCAACTTCCCAAAATACCCCTGTCTTGCAAGCAATGTATCTTGAGTTCTACAAATCCAATCAAGGACTTCTAGTACTATTTTGAAAGCTAAGAAGATAAGGAACAACATTCATGTAGGCCTGAAGTTGAGGAGAAGCTTCCTTCTAGGTAAAAAATGGAATGGAAGTTGGTTGACTTTTAAGTACCAAAATCACATTCATCTAATGACCTGTAACTTGTCTACCTCATAACTTGAGTTCTATAAACCCTATCAAGTACTTCTAGTACTAAAATTAAAGCTATGATCATGCTCTACAACAATCATGTTAGGGTCAAGGTGAGATGAAAATCACATCTTGAGTTATGTGGTCTTGAAGTTGGGCATCAAGATAGGGGATTTTACACTGTCAAGCTTAGAAACCCTAGCTTAATAACTTCTCCCACTCTTGATTCATGATGAGTTGACCTTAGAATCATATTTTAGGCATCTCAATACACCAATCCACTGTCACATGGCCTTGAGATTAGGTCTCAACCTTCTTCAAATCAACTGTTGACTTAGGGTTGACCAGATGAAAACCCTAGTTGCACCAATCTTGGTTGTAGCTTCTTATACTTTGCATAATGACTTGTCCAAATTCCATAATGACTATTAAGACACCATATCAGCTCCCTTAATGCTTGACACCCATATCCATGGATTTAGAATCATCTGATGCCTTCCCATAACCTTCAAGTTAGGAGATGTGCACATAATTGTCTAGCCACTTCACTAAGGATCTTTGACTTCTTTGATGAGGATATCAACCCTTGAATACTTGAATGAAGACTCTTAGATAGATTCATAACCTTGGTAGCCTTTTGTTGGTAGTCATACCTCTTGATCTCCTGCACACATATCAATGCAATGTAGATGATAATGCTAAAATGAATGCAATGAAACACAAGCTAGGTAAAGAAAAAGGTTAGGAAAATTTTAGGGTGCAACAACATGTTGTTAATCAAATCAAAGGAGAGTGGGAAACCCGGAAACCCAATCTGATTCCCTACATGAACTATACAAGAAGGTTGTTTCCATTCTTCGATCCGGTAGAGTTCCATCACGTACCTCGAGCGGAGAACCAGATGGCATACGCTTTGGCTACGTTGGCTTCGATGTACAGAGTGAACTTCTGGAATGATGCTCCCAGAATTGTCATTTCTCACCTCGACAGGCTGACTTTCGTATTTTCCATTGAAGAAGTGGCCGATGGCAAGCCGTGGTTTTATGACTTACAAAACTTCCTCAAGAAACAAGAGTATTCGCCAGGGGCTTCGGCTCAAGATAAGAAGACTCTGAGGAGGTTGTCTGGTAACTTTTATCTGAACCTAGATGGTGTGCTTTACAGAAGGAACCATGACCTGGTGTTATTGAGGTGCGTGGACGAAAATGAAGCAACATTGCGTATGGAAGAGGTCCAGGAGGGCACCTTCGGTACACATGCCGGCGGGCATGCGATGTCTCGGAAACTATTACGAGCAGGGTATTATTGGCTAACCATGGAGTCAGATTGTTTCAAATTTGCGAAGAAATGCCATAAATGCCAGATTTATGCAGACAAAAATCATGTACCACCGAGCCCGTTGAATGTTATGGCGTCCCCGTGGCCTTTCTCTATGTGGGGCATTGACATGATTGGCAAGATTGAGCCAACTGCCTCTAACGGCCATCGTTTCATCCTGGTCGCCATCGACTACTTCACCAAATGGGTCGAAGCAGCCTCGTATGCCAATGTAACCAGACAAGTCGTAGCCCGGTTCATAAAGAGGGACATCATCTGTAGATACGGAGTGTCCGAGAGGATCCTTACTAACAATGGTTCAAACCTTAACAATAAGATGGTGAAGGAATTGTGCCAAAACTTCAAAATCCAGCATCACAACTCATCGCCCTATCGTCCGAAGATGAACGGTGTTGTGGAAGCGGCCAACAAGAATATCAAGCAGATAGTGCAAAAGATGGTTGTCACTTACAAGGATTGGCACGAGATGTTTCCCTTTGCTATTCACGGTTAGCATACCACGGTACACACTTCAATCAGGGAAAATCCTTTCTCGCTGGTATATGGTATGGAAGATGTCCTACCATTGGTGGTCGAGATTCCCTCTTTAAGAGTTCTGGTCGATGTCAAGCTCGATGAGGCAGAATGGATACGAAACAGATTGAACCATCTCAGCTTGCTGGATGAGAAGAAGCTAGCGTCTATTGCATACAGTCGGTTGTATCAGAGTCGAATGAAGAAAGCTTTCGATAAGAAGGTGCGCCCTCGAAGCTTTCTTACGGGCGATCTTGTGCTGAAAAAGATTCTCCCACCACAATCAGATCACAGGGGCAAATGGACTTCCAATTACGAAGGTCCGTATGTCGTACGAAAGGTTTTCTCCGGAGGAGTCTTGTTGTTGTCCACCATGGATGAAGAGGATTTTACATCCCCTATGAACCAAGATGCAGTTAAAAAATACTTTGCTTAAAATGACCCGCTGGAAAGAAAACGAATATCCAGGAAAAAATGGGGCATCCCGGCGAACCATAAAAAGAATAGGTTCGGGCAAAATTTAGGGATATAAATGAAAATATGTAAACCCGCAAAGTTGAAAACCTGGAAAGGCGACTTTGGCAAAAATGGGTATCCCGGTGAATTGAAAACCCGAAAAGGCCGTTCACACAAAAATTAGGGATTGAAAAGAAAATGACTACGATCTGCGTGTGATAATTCATTGCTTAGTGGTTTGGGAAGACCTGAGGGCCGTTCATCTAAATCAATCTCTTCTGAAGACGGAGCATCGGAAAAGCATCAAAGTCAGGCGATTCATAGAGGGATCAACTCATAGTGGTTGTCTACACCACATTGTCGACATGTCTGTACACTTTTCTATATCTCTGTACATATTTGTATATTTCTTACGCAGCTTCCTCTTTTCAGGGGTTGCATTTGTTGTAAAACTTTGCCTATTCACAGGCCATTTATCAATAAACATATATTATTCAGTAATCTATTTGCTTTGTTTTAACTCTTACTGTTTTGTTTGTGAAAAACGCCCAATGTTTTTTATAAACTTGCGCATGTATAAACTTGCAGACCTTGGCCGATAATCATTAAAACTTTGACTTAATTGAACAACATCACTGATGACGACTGAGATAGCTCCTTTTGTGTAGGATATCTTGTCTGGTTGTTCATTTTTGCAGGGTCGTTACCAGAATCCACTCCCCAGCAATTGTAGTTTGCGTCTCTATCCCCCGTGGAGTTATATGCTTGGTTAAAGGAGCAGTTAAGTATGTATCTTTATCCCCGACAGTTGGTCGATATACATTTGATTCCACAGATTTCAAATATGTGCCTACTCCCATAGCAAGTCAAGATCAGATTTCCCTCCACCAGGCAGGTGTGGAATCGTTCCCAACAGTGAGTTAACACGTAGTTTCTCCAGCAGATTGTCCGTAAATATTCAGCTCTCAACAGTTCAACCGAGGTCTCCGGCAGAGTTGATCCCTCTGCAGATTTGGTGATTCCCCGACAGGTAAGATGTGATCCCAGTGTCTGGTCATCTTTCCTCAGCGAAGGTTTTGTTCCCCGGGAGAGTTGTATCCTGGAAGGTTATTCATGGCAGTTGATATTCTATGTCGAGTGAGAGCAGTTGTTTAGCAGGCAGTTTGCCTCCCTAGTAGATTCGTCTATTTCCCCAGAAATCTTGTGTTTCGGAAGGTTGTCCACGACATTTTCCCCAGCTGAGTACTCCCAGTATCGAAGTTAGGTCTTCGCAGTTTGCGTCGTTTTCTCCGGCAGAGGTGCCTGTTCCCCAGGATGTTATATTCTGGTAGGCTATTCAGGGATGATGTCCCTAGTAGAACATGGTTAATCTCGTGAGGTGTATCATTAATCCCTGCGGAGTCGTTGATTCCCTAGCAGGCGGAGGGGTTTCCGCGTGTGATGCTTTTTCCCCGGTAGGGTCGCCTATTCTCCAGAAGGATTGTATTTTGGAAGGTCATTCATGGAATTTTCCTCAGCAAGATTTGATATAATCCCTAGCAGAGTAGAACTACTGACTGGCAGATCAGTTCTATCTCCATAACAGGTTAATTTATTATTCAGGAAATTTCTTTCAGGAAGCTATTCAAGGCTTGCTTCCTCGGTGTAAGCCCAATGATTATTGGCACGTGTAAGCAATCCCCAGCATGGTCGTTTTCTTTTCCCAGCAGGGTGGTTTCTGTATCTCCAGCATTTATTTTGCTGATTCGGTTCCGTTGCATTTGCATGCGTGTATAACATCTACCCAAACGTGTAGCATTTCCATTTCGTATGGAGCATTACGCCATATTCAAACATGTGCCTGCGAAACATAAGTCAGGTTGTTACCTCTTTGTTTGCAGGTGTATCTTCGACAGATGACTGATATCGTGGCTCGTAGGTCGTCCAGACCACGGCAATGGGTGTTGCTATTTCCTCGTCCGTTAAGTGTCCAGACTCCGGTCAACCTTCGTTGAGCGTTCAGGCTCCGGCTTATTTCATTGAGCATTCAGGCTCGGGTTCTTTTGTTCGTTGAGTATCCAGACTCCCGTCAAGTACATCGAGCATTCAGGCTCCAGTTTATTTGGTTGGGTATCCAGACCATGATGAATAGATTACGGTCATTTCCGTTGAGTATCTAGACTCCGGTAAATTCCACATTCGTGATGAATCCCTTATTGCGTCGAGCATCCAGACTCCGGTGTTCGTTGAGCGTCCAGGCTCTGGAAGTGTCGTTGACTCGGTTTGTTCGTTGAATATTCAGTTCCCGATGATTCGAAAAGTGTTCTTTCGGCCCGCGTGGTATCCAGACCCCGGCTCATATTATTCCCCAGCAGTGTCCTTGGACTTCAGCTAGTCATACTGTAGAAGGCTCACCTTGTATTCACACCTTGTTAAGACTGGTGATATGTCATCTTCGTCCGTTGAGTATCCAGGCTCCGGTCTATGTCGTTGAGTATCCAGACTCCGACGAATTTTCAACTTGTGATGCATTTCTTGGCCTGGTATGGTAGTCAGACTATGGTAATTTATGATGCGATTCATTTTGTTCGTCGGGTATCCAGACTCCGGCTATGTGAAACAGTGTTTTTTTTTAAAAAACCTATGGTATATAGACTCTAATGAGTATTTCTTCGTCCATTGAGTATCCAGACTCCGATCAATCTCCGTTGAGCATTTAGGCTCTGATTATTGCATCGAGCATCCAGGCTCCAGTGATTTCCCAGTTGGTATTATTGCTTTATCCGTTGAGTATCCAGGCTCCGGTTAATTACGTTGAGCGTCCAGGCTTCGACTTCTCCGTTGAATATCCATATTCCGATGAATTTTCAATTCGTGAGGTACCGTTCTCTCCGTTGAGTACCCAGACTCCTGTAAAATTCAGTTGGGTATGAGATCCTGATAAGTTTCGTGGTTATATTCCTTCTCCATTGAATATCCAGATTCCAATAAATGTCCAATTTATGAGGTATTGCGTTGTCCGTTGAGTATCCAGACTCCGGTGAATCCCTAGTAAGGTCGTTTATTTTGTTGAGCATCCAGGCTCCGGCTCCTTTATTTTATTGAGCGTTTAGGCTCCGATTTATCCCAGTTTGTTACGTTGAGCATCCAGGCTCCGGTTTGTTTCGTTGAGCATTCAGGCTCTGGTTTGTTTCGTTGAGCGTCCAGGCTCCGGTTTGTTACGTTGAGCGTCTAGGCTCCGGTTTGTTTCGTTGAGCGTCCAGGCTCTGGTTTGTTTCGTTGAGCGTCCAGGCTCCGGTTTGTTTCGTTGAGCATCCAGGCTCCGGTTGTACGTTGAGTATCCAGGCTCCGGTTGATTTCCAATTCGTGGTATTCCCTGTTCTACATTGAGCATCCAGGCTCCGACAATGTGAAAGGTTACCCTTCAGCCTATATGGTATCCAGACCATGGCGCAGCTGTTGATGAATGCGTTCATCCTATTACTGTTTTCCCCAAGCAGAGTTACTTGGTTAAGTTTCTCTTTTCTCCCTACCAGAGTTGCTTGGTTTAAGCTTCTCTTCCCCAGCAGAGTATTCAAGATGTTTATTAGATTTAGCTATCTCCGGAGATTTATGTGGTTGGCAAATTTCTGGGTTCATAGGTATTCAAACGTCTTTTACCTTGACTGTTTGAAAGTCGCTCTTCACCCAGTCAGGTCCAAGTCGTTTGAATAGGGGCAGCTGTTGTACCCCAAAATTTGCCCAACCTTTTTAACTTGGTTTTATGTTTCATTACATTTTCATAGCATTAGCATTTGCATTTTGCATACCATTGTCCATTTACAGGGGATTGAGAGAGGTGTGCCTAGCAAGAGGAGACTACCAAAGTTTCTAAGCCTAACCAAGATATCTTATTCAAGCTATCAAGAGCTTATCACCATCAGAAGAAAGTCAAAGCTTTGTGAAAGAGCAGATGAAGGAATATGGTTCACCTCCTATCTGGGAGGCCATGTAAAAGATCATCAGATGATATTGAGTCCATGGCTATGGATGGAGGACATTGTATAAGATCATTGGATTTATTGAGGGTCGTTGAGGAGTTTGTCCAAGTCATTATATCAAGTGTAAAAAGCCACAGTCAAAGGTGGTGCAGTTAGGGTTTTCATCTAGTCAACCTTAAGTCAACAGTGAATATGAAGGAGATTAAGACTCAATTCCAAGTCTTTGTGATCATGGAATGTTGTGTTGAGATGTATAAGATGATATTCCAAGATCAAATCAATAAGAAGCAAGAGTGTGAGGAGTTGCTAAGCTAGGGTTTCTAAGCTTGTCAGTGTAAAATCCCCTATTTAGTGCCTGACTTCAAGACCACATATGTCGAGATACAAGTCTCATCTCATCTTGACCCCAACATGAAACTTGTAGAGCATGTTCTTAGCTTTCTTTTGATTACTAGAAGTCATTCATCTGATTTCTAGAGCTCAAGATATGAAGCTAGCAAGTTACAGGTCATCAGATGAATGTGATTTTGGTCAACAAAAGTCAACCAACTTCCAAGATATTTTTGAACTAGAAGGATGTTTCTCCTCACTTTGGTCCAAACATGAAAGTTCTTCCTTATAATCTTAGCTTTCCAAAAAGGGCTAGAGGTCTTTCATCTGATTTATAGAGCTCATGATATGAAGCTTTCAAGATAGGGGTATTTTGGGAAACTTTGATTATAAATCATTTTCATTATAGGTCAATTTCATAACTTTGCACATCTCAAATGGAATTTTGCCCAACATTAAACTTGCTCCAAATGAGGTCAATTACAGCCCCAAACCATCACTTGTCATGGATATGTCTCATATGTGAAGAATGGTGAAGAAAACTCCATTAAAAGATGCTTAAAAGGGCTAGTTTGGATCAAGATCATTTTAAACCATATAATGGCATGTTTATGCATTTTTTGATTCACTTGAATGTGCTGAACATGATGCCAAAATCAGAAATCAAATTGGAGGCCCTTTTCATGTGTAAATTCCATGTTACTTCACCATGAAGCTACACATTCAAGATTCACCATTAAGATCAAAACAAGGAGCCAATCTTGTCCATTGGATTTCCTTACATCACAAGCAAGTTACATGAACCAGTTTAGAGGCCATTGAAGCTCTAATTTGCGCGCGTGTGAAGCTTACAAACTCAAAATTATGGATTTTCAATTGGACCTTAATAGGCTTTGGTTGGGCCTCAACTTCATCTGGATCCATTACATATAAACTCAGCATCAGTCACAAACTCTCAGAAGCGATTTTGGAGCGAAATTGATCAAGAAATCAGTTGCAACAACTCAAGAGCAAGTTGAAATCGAGTTCTTCAATTCAGCCCGTTTCAAGCAAAATTGAGCACATCCAAAGCTTCCTTGAATATTGTGTGAACTTTCTGGATTGTTTTCAGCAAGAATCATCAAGGTTTCAAGGTCCAACAGAGGTATTCCGTTAGGTAACCCACTCATCCAAATTTCTCTCAATTCATGCCATAATTGCACGCCATTTTTGCATGTTCATAATCACTTATCATCATAGATGGATTCTAGTTAGGATTGATTGATGTTTGTGACAATTTTTGATAAATGCTTGATTTCGTTTTGTCTCGGTTTAGCTGATTTAGGAAAGATTAAGGAGAGATAACCTTGGATTCGTGATCTAGGAAGAGAGTAGATGAGTTTAGACTCTTCATTTGTGAGTTTTGGTGAGGTTTCGTGTCACCTGAATATTTGCAGTCATCGGAGAAGATGACCAGAGCCACCGTGCTCCGGCATCTGTGTTTTCCCTCCACCAGCAATGTTTAAATCTCCTAATCCACGTGTCCTTTCCATGTGAGCTCAGATCTGTTGACTGAAACCAATCTAATGGCCACGAGCACGTCTAACCGTGAGTTGCACTTTGACCTACACATAGGATGACCAAACGCACCATTTCATTAAACGGTTAGCATTGGATTGGGCCCTGATGACTATCCACACCTCCCTCTGCATGAAGCCCATGGTTTACAACGTGATGGCATTGCTATTCATACCAGTTATTTTCCTATTTTTATTTCTTTTTCTTTGTGTTCTCATTTTGTGATCTGTTTTATATTAATGCAAATAAAATACTTCCAAATGTCAAATAATTTCAAAAAAATAGTTTCTAATCACTTTAAGATGTATATTGAATTTAGAATTTTTAGTTTCATTTTTCTGAATATTTTTTCAATAAAAAATAAAAATTCATTTGAAAGGGTTTTACTTGGATTAAAAGTTGCATATCTTGTATTCTTGATTTTACTTTGTGATCAAACCTTCATATAAATGCTTGATTTTTTGTGTGCATATTCTTGATGTATCAAATGATTTTTGTAACATTTTTATCCCTGGATTTGGTGCCATTTGGTTAGGGTTTTGGTTGAACTTTTAGGACCCTTGATTTGTGCTAGTTCTTAGGGTATACCTTAGAACTTTCCCTCTGTTTTCCTAGTTAGGTTTAGATTTTTTCCCCATAATTTGGACCCCTGGTTCCTAACACCAGAGGGGTCCTATAGGATTTTACTTGGCGTTTTTTTTTGAAGTTGTTAACTATTTTTGGTGTATTTCACAAGTTAAGTGTCCTATAATTGTAGCTTACACACATGCTTGAACTTATAGGCCTAAAAATGATATTTGTGTAAACTTTTGATCATCAAATCTTGCTGTTTCATATCCCTAAGATGTTGAATCATGCGTAGGATGAATTATAGGTCCAAGTTTGTTTTGCAACTTGTTCAAGTATCCCTTTTTTTTAGGCATTCCAATTAGGGTTTCCATGTTGCATGTTTTGCTTTATCTTGTACATGAACTTGCATTTTCTTTTGTTAATCTTGTGATTGAGTTTGTGCACTCTCTTTTTGTCTCCTTTTCTGTCCAATGATGTAAGGACACCATTTGGGATGGCTTAGTCTCTCCCGAGGAGATACTTGAAGCAAGTCCTAAAATGGTGAACTTTTAGGACAATTTTGTGCATCTTTTGCACAAGTCATAATGAGACTTTGGTTGAATGACATTAGGGATACCATGGCTATTTTATCTTATTCTGCCATTTCTCTTTTGGTTTATGATTCATTCCATGTTCAAGTTGTAGACTTTAGGGTGTTTTGCACTTTTACTTGCAATAAAGGTTGAGATGAGCTTATGGAGGTTTTCACCCCACACAATTTCCTCCCTTTGCTTGTGTGTTGTTTTCCCTTTTGTTCTCTTGTTTGCATTAAAGGTTGGGATGAGCTTGTGGAGGTTTTCACCCCCACACAATTTCCTCCATTTGCTTGTGTGTTGTTTTCCCTTTTGTTCTCTTGTTTGCATTAAAGGTTGAGATGAGCTTGTGGAGGTTTTCACCCCACACAATTTCCTCCCTTTGCTTCTGTGTTGCATTGCATATGCATTCATTCATATTGATATTCATTTACTTAATGCTTTATTACTTTTCTTCTTTTCTTAACATGTTCCCTTAGGAATTCTCACTTCCTTGATTAGGGATAGTGGTGATAGACATTAGGTTGAATCCTTTTCATGATAATAAATAGGATAGAATTCCCTTCTTAATCCTAACCTTAGGACCATGATGCATTATAACTACTAGGTTTTAAACTAATTTCCCTTTAGTTTGTCCTCTCTCTTTCTCATCTCAAAACAACTTCAAAATACTTAATAGAGGCTAATGAATATTGTGCATTACGAGCCTTAAGTACTTAAGAAATAGTGATTGGGGGGCTACCTCTCAATTGCTTAGAGTGATTAGTGTACGTCTTTAGGACGATATGCGACGCATTCGCTCCTAAGTCATAGTCTCTAGTGCAATATGAATTACAAACAATTCAAAATACACTTCTTCTTAAAAGACACAAACAAACGATCAAACTTCATTCTGTCCCTTGGGACCCTTAATAATGGAAAACATTTTCATAAACAAGAGTTTCGTTAACTCTTAGTTCTACCGCAAACAGGTAACACCTAAGTCTCCAAAGGTCGAGCTACATACACCTAACTGTTGGAACTGATTGTTAACCCTACTCGGGTAAAAACAGATGAACAAACCAGTGTTCTTATTTGCCCGAACTACGTTTGCTTTGATTTCTCGTACCGTGCGAGAATACCTAGGTACAAGACGCGTTGTCTTGGAGAGCAACCTTTCCCCCTTTCACCTGTAGTTAGTCGAACTACGTTGACTCTGACTTTCCCATTGCACGAGGGAATACGTAGGCCCAGAGCGACGATGCTCTGTTGAGTCATTTTTTCTTTTCTTTTTGTCCCAGACCTTTAGCGTAGATAGTTTCAATCACCCTCATAGATAGACAACCAAGCATGGATCCCGTCGAGTACAACGGACGTTAGGGGTGCTAATACCTTCCCCTTGCGTAACCGACTCCCGAACCCGAGTTTTGGTTGCGATGACCAATCTTATCCCGTTTTGAAGGTTTTCTCTGATCGTTTCCTTTCCCTCTCGTTCGGATAAATAACGAACGGTGGCGAATCTTCTGTCATTGCTGGCACCTTTTTTCGCAGTAGCGACAGGTATGACTAGTTCCAATGCCTTAATATGCCAACAAAATAATTGGAAAACACACGAGAATTTTAGTTCAGATAATTTATCAAACACTTGGCGTGCGGAGCACTCCAAGTGATTTCGGCTTTGAGTAAGTAGCACTAGTTTACTTGTACAATAAACTATTGTACTATAGTCAAAATTACTTCAGCCCTTACTCAAAACAGTCTTTAATTCAATATTATTGTTTGAACGAAATTCACCCAAATTTTAAGCAAAAAGAAAATGTGAAAAGTAAAAGGCACAAAGATTTGTTGAGGCAGTTCCCCCACCATCCTCGCTTCGGGGTACGTCTGACCTCAATTCTAACAATAGAATTGAGCTCGTATAATATACATATAATCTGTTGTTAAATCGTTTATACAAGAATAGACAAGCAAATGCACAAACAAACTCCCTTGTTGTTGAAGATGCTTTCTCTTCTTGTCCCTTGATTTGAGTCGAATCAAGTCCTTCGATTGCTTGTGTATGAACCTCCGATTAGAGCTCCTTGGTTGAACAACCTTGCATTTTCAAACCCCATCCCGGCTGATATCAAAAAATTTCCAATTAAACTCGAACCTCTCCTTCACAATTCACCGATTACCGCTACTAGATTGATGGAACCCACCGTTACTCGATCACCTTCGCTCAGCTGAATATATGTTGAGAAGATTCGTACCAAAAACCCCCAAATTCAGCGAATCTTGGAGGACAAAACCCTCAAGGTTTTATTCAAGAAAAACCTGCCAAAATCTCAACCCGGACCAGATTCCCAATCAATGGCTTCGGACGTTAACACTTCAAACAATCCATAATGCACAACAAAGGTTATTGTGTGTGATTGTTGTGGTATGAAATCTAGAAGATGAAGACGATGAGAACTAATGGAACCTCTTTCACTTTTCTTGTTTTGCAATTGATTCAATTGTTGATGATGAAAATGAGCAACTTTCTATTTATATTATGCCAAAAAGTAACAGAAAAAACTACTTTTCGAAATATGTGGACAGACCAAAATTATGCAGTAAAAAAGCGAATGATCGACCATACAGAAGGAGGGGTCGACCTGAGCAACCCCAAGCAAGACAGATTATGCAACATATCAAGCTATGCGTCGACCAAAGCAGGGCCATGCGTCGATGCAAAGTCTGCATTTTTAGACAAATAGAATTAACAACAGTATGCGTCGACCGGTAGGTCGACGTGCACCGCCCCGTGGAAAATGCACTTTAGAGGCACCTTCTATGAGTCGACCGGAGCAGATGAGTGGTCGACTCAAAGACCTGTATTTTACAAAAATACCAATTTTTCTATTTTTGACTCTTCTAGATGCGACTTCTAACATACCAAAGAGGTTTAACTCATATGACGACATTCAATGCACTACACAAGATGTTTGATGCAAGCAAATTAAATATGTAGGATACGGTAGTCACTTCTTCCATGTGGTTGCGTTTTGACATCATCGAAATACACATGTATAGTATATGAGGCTTTGCCTTCACATACTCCCCCTTTTTGATGATTGCAAAAAATTTGAAACCAGCTTGTGTGATGTGTGGTATTAACCTCCCCCTTTATTAATGCCTCTATTTGCTGCATCTTCCATTTGTGACTCTTCATAGTTTTACTATTATATTGGCGCACACTCTTCTCCTCCTTTGACAACATAAAAAAGAAAGAGAGATTGGTTACAAAATATTGCTCAAATCAAAATAGGTACAACATGCACATACGACATGAATAATTATCCACACAAGATAACGTCAATGATCAAGAGACGAATAGATAAAAAACCATATAACAATAAAACACAGAACAATTATTGCATAGCAAAGTCATAAAGTATTCAAAAATGCAAGGCATTGTCACAATTAGAAATTATCCAATACAATGCAAAATAACAAGACAACATGAAAAGATGAAATGAAAGTATGCTAAATGCATATGCTTCAATATCTACTCCCCTTGAAGTGTTGGCCTCTTCCACGATACGGATTCGCCGTGTCGGTAAATTCCAAAACAACATTGTTCAAGGTATTGAGGCTGTTTGAGATTACCCGACGATGACTTTCAGATGATTCCACCAGAGCATCTAACCATTCATTGACATTCGAGGAGAAGGTGTTGAATCTTTCAGTTTGTGTCTTGAGTTGACTTTGAAGTTGGTCGAGACGCTCATCCTGAGCAGTCATGAAGGCACGTTGCTCTAATTACATGTTGTTGTACCCCAAAATTTGCTCAACCTTTTCTTACCTGGTTTATGTTTCATTGCATTATCATTTTCATAGTTATATCATTTGCATATCATGGTATCATTCATATAGTAGGGGATCAAGTGTGATTATTATCAAGAGAAGCCTAGCAAGAGGTTTTATTCAAGATTGAGATGTCATCAAAGTCATCAGCGGGTGGTTTGATTGCCTAAGGGTTTAGATGTTTGAGTGTGAATCTTCTCCTAACTTGAGGATCAACTGAAGACCATCAGAGGGTTGTGAAGTGTTGAATGTGAGAAGAGGATGTGTATGGAGCTCATAGTATGCCTAGAGGGCCATGGGAGAGTTTAATCAAGTCATTGTGTCAAATGCAAGAGTCACAGTTGAGGTGCAAGCAATTAGGGTTTCATCTGGATCAATCCTAAGTCAACTGGGCAATTGAAGAGTGTCAAAGCCTACTTTTAGGTCATGGAATTCATGAAATTATATGATGAGACATTTGTGGTGTTGTGCCAAGATCAAGTCAAGAAAAGTCAAGAGTGTGGGAAGTTGCTAAATTAGGGTTTCAGTGCAAAATTCCCTGTTTAGTGCCTAACTTCAAGTCCACATAAGTCAAGATACAAGTTTCAAATGGATATTTTGCCAACATTAAACTTGTATAGAATCTCAATACCTTTAATTTGAGTACTAGAAGTCCTAAAGGGGATTTATAGAACTCAAGTTATGACCCAGACAACTTACAAGTCCTCAGATGCCTCTGAAATTTGTCTGTGAAAATCATCTGACTTCAAAGCTATTTTTGACCTAGAAGGAGGTTTCGCCTGAACATTTGTCCAACATGACAGTTGTTCCTCATGATCTTAGCTTTCTAAATTGTAGTAGAAGTCTTCCATCTGATTTGTAGAACTCAAGTTATGAGGTTTACAAGTCAGGGGTATTTTAGGAAAGTGAGATTATAGGTCATTTTCAATCATAGGTCAAAACCTCCAACTTGCACTTGTCAAATCGATTTTTGTTCAACATGAAAGTTGTTCAAAATGTGGTTTTTAGGCTAATCAAGAGGTCATGTTGGATTTATGGGGCTCATAGCAAGACTTGTTTTGAAATGGTTTGAATAAGGAAGATTTTCAAATGATTAAAGGAGGGAAAATTCACATTTTGAATAGAATGACCAAAACATGTCAAATAAGTGACCATTTTGATTGTAAAGTTCATTTTAGACATATTGACATTGGTAGATTTTGGGGCATAGGTCAATTTTCATGAGTTATCATATGGTTGCTTCAAATGCAAGATACATAGCCAAACACCTTACCAATGCAATTCAGGCCTCCCTCTTGGTTTAATTTCGTGCACAAGGGAATTTGCAAGCAAAATGAAGCTTCTAGAACAAGTTACAAGTGAGAATTCGTGACTGTTACATTGCACATGTGAAGGAAAATCATAATTTACAAATTGATGGATTAGGCTTCAAACACACTTCAAAAGCCCATGAAACCATTCTATATATTGATTGCATTGAATTCAGAGTGGTTTTGGGCTTTCATTTTCGTGAAGAACACTGAAGTTGCAGTTGAGTTTTCAAGAGTAGCAAGTGAAATTGTGTTTTGAGTTCCAGGCCAATTCAGTGCAAATTGAAGGTTGCAAACTCTTCCTAGTGCATCATTGAACGTATCTGGAGAGTTTTGAAGGGAGAATCAAGCTCCAAGTGCCTCTGTTACTAGATCTACAACAGGTTAGTAACTTTCAACTTTCCACATGAACTATCATGATGTAGTTATATTTGAACTTGTGGTTAGGATCTAGACAAGATGTAGATCGTTTTAGGATCAATTTGGAAGCATTTGGTGATGATTGATCATGACATAGCATTTCTGTTTTGATTCGAATCTCTTGATTCATGGAGAGTTAGAGCAATCTAGATAGATCAGAGTGATGTATGTGACATGAGGATGAATTCTATAGCCTTAGATTTGCAATTGATGATGATTGATATGGATGTGTGTTCTGAACATTGCTTCGAATCTTGAAATCTATGGAGAGTTAGAACACATGGATAGGAGATTTGAATTCTTGACGAAATTCTGAGTGAGATTGGTATAAGGATTGCATGTTTTGGATGCTTGTGACTTTTGCCTCGCCGGAGAAGACAACCGGAGTCTTCTCCGGCCACCACACTGAGTCTCACTCTGTTTGGCCTGTGATTTGGAGAAGATGACTCCTAAGCCATCAGATCATGCTCTGACTGAAGACTAGACCACAGATCCAACGGTCGTGTTTTGTTTTTTTGGTTGACTTCTGAGGTGATGAAACGATGCAGTTTCATTAAATGACGTGGACACGCTCCTGGCTCTTGGATCAGCTGACTAGTCCACGCATCCTATGGCTGTGTTTTATTTTCAGCATTTGAATTTCTTTTATTCCATTTTGTTTATTTTAAATGCATTATTGATTCAAAAAATCACAATAAATTCAATTTTGATCCAAAAATTATTTTAAAAATATCTCCATGATCTTGAGAGAATTTGTGATTTTCTGAAATCAATAAAATGCATTTTTATTTTAATTTGATTTTTCTTATTTTGTTTAATTCTTTTAATTTTGCATATTTGATCATCTGTCTTGTTGAATTTTGTTCTTCCAATTGGTGTTGAATCTGGCTTTGATTTTTTAGTATGTTTTAGGGTAGATATCCATGTTCCCTTAGAATTTTGTTTAGAATTTTAGAACAACTTTAGGTTCTGTTTTAGGTGTTGAGATTAGAGCCTTCCCAAACTTGTGGATCACCTTGATACCCTTCAATCTAGAAATTATTTAGGTGACTTAGAAGTTGAATTAGGCTTTAATATTTTAACCCTAGGTTTTTAAAACATGTATGTTCCCCTAGGAAATTTATTAGAATTTTACAACTTTGTTTTCTATTTTAGTTGTATTTTGCAAGTTTCTTGTGCTTATGGTGTTCTATTTTGTGTGCCTTTGCTTGCTTGGTTTTGTTGGTGACCTTGGAGCTGGATTTTCTTGGATTCCTTCTTGGGAGGTCTTCTAAATTTGGTGTATCTGCTGTGGCTTGAAAATTGGAGCTTGGAGTTGAAGTTTTCTTTTCTTTTAGGAGCTTTTTAGGAGCTTATGAAATTAGGGTTTTAGGAAGAGCCATTAGGACTAGTTTTGATTCTTTCATCAAACATAAAATGCATTGTGTATTTCTATTCTATCCAATGATGTAAATTCCTCCTAGGGAACTCCATCTCTCCTTTGGAGGGATGTGTGGTATGCCCATAGTTGAGTAGAACTTTGAGGATGCCTTTCCATTTTAATGTTGGTACTTGATGATTTCCTTTAGTTTTCATTTGGTTTTCAACATTGCAACCTTGATCTTAGTGATTAATCCTTTGCTTGGAGTGTGCTTGCTAGAGCTTGAAGATGAAGTTTGATGAAGCTTGAGATAGAAGCTAGCTTGAAGATGAAGCCTTGTTACTGTCAACTTTGCTGTCAAGAGGATTTGTTGTTTAGAGCTGCTGCTGTTGAGTATTGAAGTTGCTGTCTGCTGAAGACTGTTGTTGTTGCTTGAGCTGTTTTCTCTATTTCTTTTCTTTTGTTGTATTGTCTGTTTGCCTGTGTTGGTTACCCTTATGTTTGAGGTGGAGCTTGTCTCCTCTTGCCTGTTGTTTTCTTAGGTTCGAGGTTGAGCCGGACTCCCTTGCCTCGCTTGTATTGTTGCATAGCATGCATTTTACTGTTTACTGCTTACTGCTTGTTTTCTTTTGCTGTTTTCCCCTAGGATCTCTGATTTCCTCTATGCAAGAGGGAATTATGACAGACATTAGGTTTTGACCCATGCATGATAATTGTAGGTAGATTCCCTGTCAACCATAGTTTTAGGGTGTCTTTCTCTTCTCCTCTCAAAACAATGCAAAAACATAGTAATAAGGTTAATTGAAGTCGTGTGTTACGAGCCTTAAGCTATCTGGGAAAAGGTTGGTGGAGGGTCTCTCTCCAATAATCTGGATGTTAGTGTGGTACCGTTTGGGTGACATACAAAGCGTTCACTCCTGGGTCATAGTCTCTAGTGCGACTGAGATTGCAAACATCCTAAAAAATGGTTCATTCGTAAAAGACTCAAACAAACATTCAAGCTCTGTTTTTGTCCTCTTGGACCTTTAATCAGGAAAACCCTTTCTTAAGGAGATAAAAAAACTGTCAGACAAGCTTGTGTCTTCCGTAGTTGCCCAAACTACGTTTGCTCTGATCTTTCATGCTGTATGAAAGTACGTAGGCACAAGATGCGATATCTTGGCGAGCAACCTTCCCCCATAACCCGTAGTTAGGCGAACTACGTTGACTCTGATTTCTCGTTCCAGACGGGAATACGTAGGCATAAAGTGCGATACTTTACCGAGTCATTTTCTTTTCTTTTTAGACCAGACCCTTAGAGTAGATAGATAAACACACCCTTAGACAGAAAACAAGCATGGATCCCGTCGAGTACGACGGACGTCAGGGGTGCTAATACCTTCCCCTTGCGTAACCGACTCCCGAATCCAGGATTTGGTTGCGATGATCGTTCCTTTCCCTCTTTGCGTTAGGTTTACTCTGAGCGTTTCCTTTCCCTCTTGTGGGATAAATAACGCACGGTGGCGACTCTTCTGTCATAGCCGGCGCCGATTTTCGCAGTAGCGACACATGTCCCTAATGATGTCTAGAAGTTCTGAGAATGCTATTGTGAAGGGTTTGTGAAGTGTGGTTGCGCTTCATAACCCCACTAGGGAGGTTCCTCATAACCCCAATTTTGAGATTGCTCATGACCCCACTGCGAATTTTCTTGATACTCCGAGTATTATAGGGGATGATAATAGTCACGCAACGTTGTCCACCCGGTATGTTGTCGTTGGCCCCAACCTTGATCATTACTAGAATCTGTGGGAGGTGTGTGTGAAACCCAATCCTCATTTATTTGATCGGTAGTTTCCATTGGTTGTCGATCATCTTGCTCCTCTTGTTTGTCTTCTTCTTCATCCTCTTCACTTTCCTCATCACAATCATCGGAATCCTCTAACCGAGAAGTAGTGGATTTAACAACAAATTTGTACCGCTGTTCATCATGAACCCAGATATAACCCATCATGGAAAGAGTTTTCTGACAAAACTCTTGATCATGCGTGAGAGACGTATAGGTCAGTTTCGGAAGCGTAACTTTTACATTATTTAAGATCTCTTGAATAAAGGACCCATAAGAGAGAGCTATACCACGACCTGAGTCCTTAAGAGGATAAATTCTGCTCGCAATGTAATAAGGCCAATCAATCTTAATCTTATTTCTCAAAATGTACATTAAGTGAACTTCTACCTGATCAACTCTAGAGAAACCACCTTTCTTGGGCCGCAGAATGCGCGCCACAATCCACTGCAGAATCCTATCCTGTGGCTTCAATTTTCCTGTGGTGACGGTCTTTAGAAAGAAGTCGCTTGCCACAATATCAACAACATATGACTTTTTCAACATAGAGTTCAAAGCTGTCTTGAACTCATAGCCTTCAACCGTGTGGGTGTCGGTGACCTCAAAGAGACATATCAAAGAATGTTTTCCAGACAGCAGTAGTGAGACTAACCTTTGTATGGCCAACCTTAGTGTGAAATAGAGAGCATGGAAACTTACCATGCAGACATGTATAGAAAATCCGTATAAGGTCCTCATTATACTTTGTATTAAACTTCAGAAAGTTGTTAATCCCTTGAAAATCAAGTAGACTGATTATGTGAGGGATGTGCATGTGATCAGTAGTGAGACGATAATAAGCGTGTTGCTTGACCACAAATCTTTTGCTAAAGTTTTTGGTGAAGCTTTCGGAGGAACTAAAGATACAGCAGAAACCAGAAAAGACGCAGATGAGGAGGCCCTTGTAGACCTTTTACCTGTAACTCTTCTTGTAGCCATGGTTGTTGAGTTCAAAGAGATGAAAAGAAAAATATGGAATGATAATGATATGCAAAGTTGGAGAAGATTCTTTGAATGTGTTGATAGGTTTAAGAGTTTTACCCTTTTTGTAGGAGCTATTTAGGTTTTGGAAAGAGGAGAGTGATAGGGTATAGGTATGATATAGTGTCAAGTTACAATGCATATGTAATGATGCACACTTAATGAGTCATCAAAAATTGAAATAATGGGAATTTTGAACGGTTTAAAAAAAGAATTGTCAGTTTTCGCGCGATGCGCCGGCCGCTCCTTTGTATGCGTCGAAGCATACTATGTTAAAATTGCCATGTTCAAAACTCAACAAGTGTGCATCGACCGGTAGGTCGACCTGAGCATACCCGAACAAAATTTCAATTTTGGGGACACTTTTGTAAGTCAACCGCACCCTGTTTGGGTTGACTCATGCAGATAAAACACGCATATTTTCACATTTACAAACATATAAGCAACAAAGATACATAAATAACCAGCCACAACAAATATCAAGCATTCAAATAGACAAGATACATTTATTATGACATATATGACACATATAACACACAATTTAAAGCATTTTTTTTGAACATAAAAATTGAGAGAAAGAGTTAAGGAAAGATATCACCTTCATGCCGAGAGTAGCTTGATGAATATACGCTTATACTTACAACATCTTCAATTGGTTAGATATTCGATGACCAAAGTAGGTATAAACATAGATGAATAAAATATGTGCAAGAAATATTACTAAACACGATCTGAAATGTCGAGAATACCAAGTTCTCGTCGGATATGAAGGAAAGGTTCAGTAACAAGCAATTTTGTGAATATATCCGCTAGTTGATTTGTAGTGTCAACATGTTCAAAAACAACATCGCCTTTCTCCACATGATCCCATAGAAAATGGTGTTGAATTTCGATATGTTTAGTGCGTGAATGCAACACGGGATTCTTGGTAAGATTAATTGCACTAGTATTTGTGAGGGCAAATCCTCATATACCATACATACTTGTGTTTCAATGATGTCAAAACGCAATCATGGAAGAATCAGTTTTTTGCCTCTACCACCACAAGGAAAATGCATATCACACCTCTCATATCTCTCTTGTGTGCATATCATGTCTAACAAACTTGACATATTGAGTCCAATATATTTGGTAGACTATTGGTTGTGTCTAGAAGCATAGAATCCATAAAAATAAGCATTTCTGCAAAATTACAAGTTTTGAGTCGACCAGAGGTCGACGCATGGTGGGCGCATGGAAAAGTGTGAATTCCCACGGGTCGGCGCATGCTGACCTATGGTTGACGCATGCTGTTAATATTTTGAATCTGTCTAAAACTGCAGGCTATGCGTCGACACATAGTGCTGCTATGGTCGACCGCTCGCTTCTTTTTCTACATATGTTGAAGACTTTCCACTTAGTTTGAAAAGTTGTTATGTCTGTTGGTTTTGGGTTACTATAAATAGAAGTTTTTGTTCATTTCTTCAATAACAATTGAAACATTGAGTCAATTGCGCATAAAAAAGAAAATTGAAATAGGTGCACTAGTTCTCATCTTCAACATTTCATAACACAACAATTACACACAACAATTCTTGTTGTGCATTGTGGTTTGTTCAAGGTGATAACATCCAAAGCTGTCGATTGGGAATTCGATTCGGGTTGAGTTTGTGGCAGGTTTTTCTTGAATAAAACCTTGAAGGTTTTATCCTCCAAGATTCGTCAAATATGGGGGGTTTTTGGTACGAATCGTCTCTACAACATTCAGCTGAGCGAAGGTGATTGAGGAACGGTGGGTTCCGTAAATCTAGTAGCGGCAATCGGTGAATTGCGTAGGAGAGATTCAGGTTTGATTTGTTGGTGTTTGAGATCAGCCAGGCTGGGGTTTGAAAAACGCAAGGTTATTCAATAAAGGGGCTATAATCGGAGGTCTAACCCCAACAATCGAAGGACTTGATTCAACTTGAATCAAGGAACAAGGAGAGAAAGCATCATTAACAACCAGAGATTTTGCGTTTATATTTTGCTTGTTTATCCTTGTATAAACGTTTCAACTACAACAGGTGATATCTATATTATATCGAGCTCAATTCTATTATTAGAATTGAGGGAAGACGTACCCCGAAGCGAGGACGGCGGGGGAACTGGCTCAACAAATCTTTGTCTCCTTTATTTTTCAGCACTTTCCTTTTTGCTTGATAATTGAGTAATTTTAGTATAAGCAATTTTATCAAAGTTAGTATTGGTTTGAGTAAGTGCTTTAACACTATTTTTAACTCTAGTACAATAGTGTATTGTACAAGGAAGCTAGAGTTACTTACTCAAGGAAAAACTCACTTGGAGTGCTACGCACGCCAAGTGTTTGATAAATTGTCTACACCAAAATTCACTTGTATTGTTTACATCTTTTGTTAGCATTGTGTAGCATTGGAACTAGTCTTACTAATTAGTGATATCAATTAATTGATAGTGTGACTAGTGTGGTGATTCTATTTGCTCATTATCATTTCCTTAAGGCTAGACGTATATCCGGTCTTCTAATAACGGTTCGTTATAGATGGCATTTTTCTACGCCTGCTTCCGCATATCAAATATTTTTAAAACCAATTTTTTTAAATTGGTAGCGCCGACTGATTTTTTAATTGGGATCTATTCAACCCCCCATTCTAGATCCGTGCCATCGTCTTACAAGTGTTATCAGGAGCACCGTTTCACTCTGTGCTTCAAATATAACTTTGATAGAAAATGGCTAACGAACCTAATGGGGCTTATTGTTGCACCCTAAAATTTGACCAACTAATTCTCCTATCTGACTCATGGTTTAAATTCATATTCGCAGCTCAGACATGTGATATTTGTGCACAAGCAGGGGATATCAGAGTTTACAGCTTGACTTTCGTCTATCAGATATGGCAGATTCAGTCCAGATTATTGGGGTTTTATTTTCGGGAAATTGTGCGCTCCTCAGTGATTTTTAGCTTGCACAGTGATTTTGGGGATATTCTGATGCCCGGGGATCTCCGTTCGATTCAATCTGGTCTCGTGCGCTCTTTTATGGGGGTCATTTGCATTCATCTGCATTTTTAGGGTTTTAATAGGCTTTTGTGAATTTTTAACAGGCTTTATAGATTTTTCTGGAATTTAAATAGGGTTTTTGAATATTTTAATAGCTTAATTCTCTTTTTTGGGATTTTATAGAATTTTTAAATAATTTTTAGAATAATAAAGAAAAAGGGGAATATAGTTTTCCTTTTATTACTAATAGATAATAATAGTTTAGATTTTTTTCTATAGATTTTAAATAAGTTTAATTGTTTTTAGATAATGTAGAAAATAATATAGTTTTTCTTTTTAATAATAGATTTTTAGTAGATATTAAATGATATTAGGATTTTAATAGAGAATTAATTGATTTTTAGAGTTAATTAGAGGTTAATTGATTTTTTTAGGTTTAACTAGTGTAATATAGAATTAATTAGACTTTTAATCTTTTTTAGAGTTTAATTAGGTTAATTGTTTTTAGATTGTATTAGGATTAATCATTAGTTAATTAGGTGTTAATAATTGATTAGAGTTAATTAGGTCTAATTGTTTTTATTTCAGTTTTTTTTATGGTGTTTGGTCATTTTTTCGTATGGGCCAAAGTCCAGCTTTCTGGGGCCCAATTCGCAATCAGAAGTCCAGAAAAATAATCCAAAGCAGTCCAAACTCGTCCAGCAAATTCTCAGAGGAGTCCAGAAGTGTCTAGAAGGATCCACGTGTTTCAGTGGTATAAAAGCTGACACGTGTTGCAGAAGGAAGGGTCCCACGCGTTTCACTGTAATCACGCCACACACTCAGAACGGCCCCACCTGTCCCCCACTATCTCTCCCTCTCTCTTCACGCCACCACACGTGGCACGCATGCACTGACCTCCTCCACCAACGGTGACACACGTCCATCCCTCACCTCCTCACCGGAAGCTCCCCTGACCGGCATGCAAAACCGGTGAACCCTCACCGCCGGCAACCGTCAACCACCGTCCAACCCACCGGAATCTGCAAACATCAAAATCCTCATATCTTCTTCTTTCTCCCCAGATCTCCTCCGTCCACCTTCATCGGTACCTCGCCGGAAAACTCATATGCACGCCGGAAACTTCATCAAATTTTCCAGAAACGCCATCAACCTTCATACAACGTTTCTCCAGAAATCACCTTGAACCTTCATACCTTCATCCAAGATTTTTCCAGAAACACATCAATCCTCCATCAAATTTCCCAGAACAACTTCAATTTCCAGAATCCATTCCGACCTTCATCATCCTCCAGCAAGATCCCCAGAAATCATCATCAATTCATACAACATTTTTCCAGAAGCTCCAAGTGACGTTCAATCTTCAAGGAAACCTCCAGAAACTCTCCAGCGATATTTCAACGCGAGAACTGCAACGGCACGTCTCCAAGATCCTCACTAAGCCTCAAGATCTGTCTATTTCTCGTAGTGACTTTCAAGCGATCCTTCAAGATTTCCAGAATCTCGTCAAATTCCTCAACGAGCTTCAAGTGTCATTCGCCTTTCCAGGTTCCTAACTTCTTCCCTTGCATGTGTGTGTTGTAGATGCCGTTCCTGAGATGTTTAGGTTAGGGTTTCTGGTTTTGTTGAGTTCTGTTAATTGCATAATGGTGATTAGGGTTTGTTTGTGGAGATTTGATTGAAAGTGTGTTTAAGGCTGAGAGGAGTTGCAGAGAGGAGATAGAGTGAGGGAGACGAATGGAGGAGCGGCTAAGGTGAGGATGAACAGTACTAGGGTTAGGGGAGGAGAAATCCGTTTTGTTCCCTGAGTAGTGGATTAGGGTTTGGGGCATTGGGCTAAGCCCAAACGCGTCTTCTGAACGCCAACACCCCCTCAATTACTCAATTCACCCCTCCCTGTGTGAGTCTGAATGACTGGAGTTGGGCCTTAGGCCCCAATCTGCTAATGACACCCCCCTGGGCGTAGCCCATAATGAAAATAACTGCCAAAACCTGCTCACGGCACCCCCCTAGGCTTTTTTTTCTTTTTCTGAGTTTACTAGTTGTTTGAGGAACTTGGGCCCTGCGCCCAATTTGCTAGTTGCACCCCCAGAATGTAGGCCCAATGAATAAATAACCTGAATATCTTGCTGATTGAACCCCCCTCCAGTATTTCAATTTTTTTGTCTTGTTAATTTCTTTTTATATTTTCATATTCAATAATTCATAAAAAAATTGAAATAATTGTTTTTAATCCTTCTTTGTTCTACCATTTCATCATAAATGTTTGGAAAATTAAATAAAAATAAAGATGTCATTTTATTTTTGTTGGTTATTTTTTTGCATATTTTCCAATTAATCGATTTCTTTTTAATATTTTCAATGCATGCATATCATTAGGAAATTCATAAAAAATGGTAGATTTAGTCAAATAATTCCATTCTTTTTTCTGTAGACTCGTGATTCAGTGTAGAATTTTATAGTACAAAAATATTAGCTCAATCATGCATTTTTATTTTTATTGCATTTTTTCACTGTTATCGATGTTGAATAAATTGGTCTGTGGATATGTCTGTGTTGCTGATTTTGATTCTTTCATCTGGTGTGGAATTTTGTTCTGATTTTTCAGTATGCTGTCCTAGAGCCATGTAGGTCTCCCATTAGATTTTTGATAGATTTTTGTAGGATGTCCTGATGTGATTTGTCTGAGCCTGAAGATAGGAGAAGTCTTAGTGACTTCTGACTTTGAAGTTCAACCGTGGTTGAACTTCAGAGATAGTCTCTTGTGGTTTCTTGGCCTGTGGGTTCTTCTTGAAGGTGGGAGCTGATTGAAGTCCTGTTGGAGCTTGCAGAGAGGCATTGGATTGAGGCTTAGTCTAGGAGCTTGTTGTCTGTTTGTGAGGTTCGAGATCCTGAAGTTTGAAGAGAGTCTATGGTACATTCCTGAGGAAGGCACTATGAATGACTTTCATTCTTTCTTCTCACCTCTTTCGTAAGTATCCAATGATGTCGGAGCCGACTTGTGAGTTTAATTTCTCCTGAGGAGGAATATAAACTAATCACCTGTTGTTGAGCCACATGGGATACGATTCCTAAGTGGAAGTCCCCTAGTACTTTCCTGAGGAAGGTCCTATGGGTCTATTCACTTATTTCCAGTAGTGTACCTAGGATTTCTTAAGTATCCAGTGATGTTGGAGCCAACTTGTGAGTTTAATTTCTCCTGAGGAGGAATGTAAACTGATCACAGTTGTTGAGCCACGTAGGGTACAATTCCTAAGTGTCAGCCTCCTATTACTTTCCTGAGGAAGGTCCTATGAGTCTGCCCACTTAGTTCCCCTAGTGCATATAGGTATTTCTTAAGTATCCCGTGATGCCGGAGCCTTCATGTGAGTTTAATCTCTCCTGAGGAGGGATGTAAACTGATCACAGTTGTCGAGCCGCATAGGATATGACTCCTGAGTAGTAACCTCCTGGTACTTTCCTGAGGAAAGCACTATGGGCTTGTCTGCTTAGCTCCCTTTTCTCTGGTAAGCTTGTTCTGAAGCTTGGAGACTGGGATTGATTCCTCCTTGCTTAGGGTATTGTATAGAGTTTTTTAGAGCTAGATTAAGAGCTTGTTTCAGGTTTGTTGGAGGCCCTGCTCAGGGTTAGCTTAGTCTCTTTGTATTGTTTGACTTGTGTGATGTTATGCTGCATTAGACTTAGGTGTTCATCTAGATAGTCCTGAATAGGTGCACCTTAGAAGTAGACTTTGTGTGCATAAGAAGTTGAGGTGGTCCTCCTTCTGCTTGTTTGTTATTGCGTGGCTTTGCTTGTTGGTATTCGGTAGAGCTGAGCTCCCTTGCCTTTGTGGTTTGCGGCCTCTGCGCCTTGTTTGTTTAGTCATTGCATTCATGCATATTTTCAGTACTCCTTTACGTTGCAGTTTCTTGTTTGTCGTTTAATCCTGTTGCCATGATCCCTTAGGAGCTCTGACTTCTCCGTTGCGGAGTTGTTATGATAGACATTAGGATGGTCAATCAGGTGTGATAGCAGTAGGTAGATTCCCCTGTTTCTCAGCTATAGTTCTAGGGTTTCCCTTTCCTTTCTGTAGGAGCTTTTGAGTAGCTTGACCCGTAGTTAGCTGAACTACAGCTGCTCTGATTCTTCGTTCCAGACGAAGATATGTAGGCATAGGATGCGATATCCTAGCGAGCACACTAACGACTAACCATTGTTCTCTCGCGGCTGTGCGATCGAGACTTCCCCGCTAACGACTAATTGTTATCCCTTTCTCTTGCCCGAGTGCATTTGAGACCAGATCGTATTTGTAGGTTCCCGAGCTTTAGGACCAGTTTGTTTTCTCACTGCTGTGTGAGAGCCCCTGTTTACCCGTAGTTAGTCGAACTACGTTTGCTCTGATCTTTCATTCCAGATGAAAGTACGTAGGCACAGGACGCGATGTCCTGGCGAGCAACCTTTCCCCCGTTTAGACGTAGGAAGTCGAACTACGTTGACTCTGACTTTCCCATTGCACGAGGGAATACGTAGGCCCAGAACACCGTATGTTCTGTCGAGTCCTGTCCTTTTATTTTCTTTTCAGACCAGCCATTAGCGTAGATAGATAATACACCCTTTTACCTATAAACACCAAGCGTGGATCCCATCGAGTACGATGGACGTGAGGGGTGCTAATACCTTCCCCTTGCGTAACCGACTCCCGAATCCAGGTTTTGGTTGCGATGACCATACCTTTTTCCCATCTTTGCGAGGTTTACTTCGAGCGTTTCCTTTCCCGCTCTGAGGGATAAATAACGCACGGTGGCGACTCTCCTGTCAAGCCGGCGCCGATTTTCGCAGTAGCGACAGCTGGCGACTCTGCTGGGGATATATAGCATCTAGGGACTTTTCCCATCCCTTATGCTGGGACCGTTTCCCATCCCCTACGCGAGTCAATCCTAGCGCTTGGGTGTTTATTTGTTGGGTGTTGTGCATATCGTGTTTTACTTTTTTTGCACTTTACTTTTCTGTACCTTTACCTTTCCGCATTTATTTTCCAGCATTATATATCATGATTATTGCTGTGGGCAAAGGGAGGTTACTGTGAGTGAAAAGCCGGACCTGGGCTTGAGTACACACCTAGATATAGTTGTGGAGAAGTAGTAGACGAACCTGTCTGCTGAGCAGGCACAGTTCCCTACGAAAATCTGCGCTCAGACGAGATTCTTGCAGAGGTGCTCCTTTCCGGTCCTGAGGATCTGAGGGGAGTCCAGACGTGAGGGTTGTCGACTCTGGGGACCGATCATTTGGAAGTCAGCTAAGTGAGGCCTCTTCATGATTTGATGATGCCACTCCTTCTGGGAATCGTATTGTCACTCATGAAAGTCTGTGACGCTGATAACCGCATAGGATGCCGTACCTTTGTCCGTGGATTAGGTCTATCCTACCTGTGAGAGGGGCTGGGTTATTGCAGGAAAACTGGCCTTCAGAAACCATGATTCAGTAGTTATCAGATGGTGTTCTTGATTCATCTCCAGGTGTATTGTCTGGGTCAGATGGGTTTCTTACCTGAGATTGAGGCTATTATCAGATGGTATTCTCGTCAGATACAGAGGTTCAGACGGTTTTCTTATCAGGGGATCGATATTTTGAGTATCAGATGATAGTTAGTGGCATGAGGTTCTGGTGACCGTGATGGTTTTCTGTTCTCGATCACAGAGATATTCCTCTTCAGGCTACAGCATAGCCCCTGTGTTCACAGATTGCATTATTTATCATATTGCATCATTGCATTACCATCTGCATTCAACTAACGTGTGTGTATTGCAGGTACATATTTTCCCTTCCAGTTCTGGTGTTTGTTCCTAGCAAGACATGGAAAACCTGAAGAGAGTATTGCCCTATAAGTTTCCGTCGCCGAATATCAGTCTATTGTTAGAGTTGATTGCTGTTGCTAAGAAGAGGGGAATGGGTGACTTCAGAAAGAGATATGGGAGGATTCTGACCTACGTTTATCAGCCATCTGCCTACGAGACCAGCGGCGTCTATACTCTGTTACAGTTTTACGACGCGGAGCTCAGGTGTTTCGTATTTCCCGACTTCGTTTTGGCTCCTACCCTGGAGGAGTACTCTGCACTTCTGGATATACCGATCCGTGAGCAGATGCCTTTTTATCGTACGGACGCTGAGCCTAAGCTGGCTGAGCTTTCTGCCATCCTGTACTTGAAAGAGTCTGAGCTGTCTGGGAAGATGATCAGAAGAGGAGACGTATGGGGATTCCCATTGGATGTCTTAGTGGAGAAGGCTCGAGAGTATGCCCAGAAGGGTAGCTGGGATGTTTTTGACGTTATCCTTGCTGTATGTGTGTATGGCATCGTGTTGTTCCCGAACATTCCTGATTTCGTTGATTCAGATGCCTTCTATATTTTGGCTGCGGGAAACCCAGTTCCTACTTTGCTGGGAGATATCCACCATTCAACTCATTATCAGAATGAAAAGCGACGAGGAAGGAATGTGTCTTGTTGTGTACCTCTCCTATGCAGGTGGTTCACCAGTCATTTGCCTAAGTCAGGCTCGTTTGTCACATCTATTAATTCTCTAGGATGGCCCGAGCGCTTAATGGGATTGACTGCTGAAGACGTGGTATGGACCAATAAAGAGGTATTTGGAGCTGAAGTCATACTCAAAGGCGAAGGATTCCCGAATGTTCCGTTAATAGGAAGGAAAGGTTGTGTCAACTATAACCCTTCCTTATTGATCAAGCAATTTGGGTACATACCTTAAGGAGCGCCAAAGCCCGAGGAGATACAGGAATCTCTGTATCTCACTGGGGCAATAGGGAAAGAAATGCTGACCAAACTTGAGAAAGCCTGGAAAAACTTGCACAAGAGAGGGAAGCTTTCAGGTAGCAGAGGGGATACTCGAGTTCCTAACCCATATATAGAATGGATTCGTGAGCGAGCTGTGAAGTTCCTTATGCCGTATCCAGCAATCCAGCCATTGCATCCTCCTCCGGTAGAGGAGCCTACCACTGTGGACATTCAGGTTTACAAGCAGCTGATGGCGGAGAAAGAAGAGCTAGCGAGGGCTAAAGAGGCCTTAGAGCAGGAGAATGCCCAGCTTCGGCATGAAAGGATTGAAACAGGATATATTTCTAAGCAACAGGCTGAAACTCTGAAACATCTGAAGACTACGCTATTGGAATTGACTGAAACCAAGAAGCGTATGGAGTTAGATGTCGACTCAGTTAGTAGTGTGTTGGCCACCAAGAAGCAAGAGCTGGAAAGGGCCTACACCAAGCTAGCCAAGTTCAGAGAACACTGGGATCTCACTATGACCAAGCGCAAGGAGCGAGAAGAAGAGCTGAAGACACAGGTTGCTCAGTTAGAAGAACAGGTCAAGGTGAAGAACGAAGAGCTTGAAGAAGAAGCCTGTCGCCGATACGAGGCCGAGCGCAAGTTGACAGATGCCATGAAAAATTTAGAAGATTTCCAGCATAGAGCAGATGCCAAGAGACCCAAACCAGGGGGCGGTGCCAATGATAAGGCTTGGGAAGACTTTGTCAGAGACATCCAGGGGACGGTCAGGAAGAGGGATCGGCTGATAGAAGGTTTGATTTATCAACCAGATCATGCAGAGACAAAGAAGATGGTCGAGGACTTCCGCAACCGTACCCGTATTTGATTTCTCTTGTATTCTGTATTCTGAGATCACCACCAGGCATGTTGGCTGGGATCCTCTTTGTCATATCAGCTGTATGGAGCATAGTTATGTAACTTCTTGACAAGACTGTTATTCTGATCAATATATGAGGGTTTTTCCAAATATTGTCTTTATGGTTTATCTCGTCTTGCTACCACCGACACTGGAATTGGAGGGAAAATATCTCCAATGCACACATGCACGTTAGCATTTTTGTATTTCTGTTTGCATAAATCATATTGCATAGCATTTAGCAGGTCAGAGCACTTATCCAGCCTTTGTTTTCACCAGAAGGTGATTCTCGGGGAATTGTTTGAGGCAAGAGTAGAGTGTTGAAGACGACCAAGGGGCTGAAGCAGATTTGAGCAGAATCAAGCAGGGTAGTCAGTTGCAGGTAATTGGTGGCTATGTCTGAAGGCAATTTCCAGGCCCCTAACACCTTGGCAAGGTTTACTATGGCGTCCAATCATCAGTATGATTCTATGGAAGGCTTCCCGCAAGCGAACAATCTTACTACAGACCAAGTTGTACAGCCAACTGTTGAGAACAGAGATCGGCATGAGCAGTTTCTTGCCCGAAATGAACGTTATCCTCCTGTTAATAATCAATGTGTTGCTTTCCCTGTGATGAATTACCGGAGAGATAATCCAATGACCGGGGTGGTAGATCCAAGAAGAGTCCGAGTGTTGGAAGAGCAAATGAAAGCCTTGGAAGCGAAAGATGCCGTTAACCTGGATGCTGTAGCCATGTGTTTGGTTCCTGACCTGGTGTTACCGTACAAATTCAAAGTGCCGGAATTTGAGAAATACACAGGAGATAGCTGTCCAAAGCTGCACTTGATGATGTTCTGTCGGAGGATGACCTCGTTTGTGCGAAATGACCAACTAATGATCCATTGCTTTCAGTATAGCCTGACTGGGGCATCCCTGAGATGGTATGTGCAATTGGAAAGTAATCAGATTCGATCATGGGTGGATTTAGCCAGAGCTTTCATGAAGCAGTACGATTACAACTTGGATTTGACTCCTAGTCTTGTAGATCTGCAAGAATTATCTCAGGCAGAAAATGAATCATTCAGAGCGTATTTGCGAAGATGGAAGGAATTAGCTGCTAGTGTTCGACCACCGCTTCCGGAAAGAGAACTGGTTGACATCTTCTTGGGTACCCTGAAAGGCCATTATTTTGACAAATTGTTCAGTTGCACAAGTTTTGTGGGCCTGATGAGGCTGGGATAGATTGTTGAGAGAGGACTCAGGAGTGGAAAGTTTCGAGGTGTTCCTTACGTCCCAGTTAATAAGATTGAGTCAGTTGTCAGTTCTCAAGAAGAGTGGGAAGGAGATGACGCCACCTCAGAATCTCTAGCATCTCAGGATCAGTTTTCAGACACTTCAAGTCAACGATCATCTTATCGCCGATCGCGTCAGCATGCTCCACGAAGACCAAGGAAACCTGAAAGGCAGTTTACTCAGCTACCGGTGTCGTACAGTCAGTTGTTGCCAGATCTGGTCAAAAGTGGATTGATAGTGCCGAAAGAGACTAAGCCGGTGATTCCACCGTATCCTCCAGGTTTTGATGCCAGCGCCCGCTGTGAGTACCATGTTGGGGCACAGGGGCATTCAACAAACGATTGTAAAGTGCTTAGAAGCCAGATTCAGGATCTGTTAGACTCCAGCCGTATATGCATCACTTCTCAGGGTTGTGTTCAGATTAATGATTTTCCATCTTCCAGTTGTGGGGGTTCGTCAGTTAATGTCATGGTAGACTCCACAGGAAGTGTGTGCTCTGAAAATTGTCAATCGGAGAGTTCAATTGAATATGGGGGAAGTTTCTAGAGGTTTCTATGCCGGGTGTCGCATCTGTTTTCCCTGCCTAATCCATTTAGCTTTTGTGCATCAGTATTTGTCGACCACCACCAGGATTGTTGGCTGGGGTCGTTATATTCATACTCATTTGTGCTCACCTGCTGATTTTGTTGGTTGTACATGTGTGGGAGATGTTCATCTGTTTGCTTATAGCTTGGGTTTTTCTTTGTCTCGTTATGAATATGTGTTTGCTTGCTACGCTGCATTATCATTTAGCAGGTATATCAGAACCGTGGGCCTTATTTCCTCATCGTTTCAGTTTATTGCAGGAATTCCTTCAGAGATATGGAACAGAATCAGTTTGAATTGATCGAAGTCCAAAGCCAGCTGGGGTAGATGATGAGAGACATGCAAGAGATGCGTCTGGAGCAGAAGATTCTCAAAGAGGAGAACAATCAGCTGAAGACCCAAATGAGCTTGATCATGGAGGTAGTCAAGAATGCACTTAGAAAAGAAGACGATCAGCTATTTGAAGCCGCAATGAAGAAGCTCGCGCCACCCGTGCCTGTGGAACTTGAGCAGCAGCAACAGAAGATACATCCGGTTCAGCGGAAGATCCAGGAAGGAAAGCCAAGGAGAATATTTGAGGCACCACCTATGACCTATGCTGAGCTCTTGCAGATCTTATTGAGGTTTAATCTGGTCGAGAAGAGAACGTTGACACCACCAACGAGAGTGTTTCCTCAAGGGTACGATGCCAGTAAGCAATGTGAATTTCATTCCGGGGCATTCGGACATGACATCGAGGGTTGTCATGCTTTCAAGCACAAGGTTCAAGACCTGATTGACTCGCACGATATTGAATTCACGCCGGGCGGCGTAGCTGTGCATATTGCTCCTGTCTCAGTCGATGCTAAGATGACAGATGTTTCTAAAGCTGCAGTGGGTCAGAAGCGTATCCTGGACTCAATGGTGTCAGAATCTCCAGGCCCACAACTGTTGCCTATTCCTGGGGCAGATCTAAGAAAGAAAATGGTTAAGCATAAGGAGAGTGTTAATCAGTATATTGAAGGTCAAGAAACCAATGTTGCGTTTGATACAAAGGGTGTTCAAGGGTCAACCCGATACCAGCAGCAGCAGCCTCAGCAGGGGGCACAGCAGGCTCAACGAAGATTCCAGGGTGGCAAGCCGAGAAGAGTGTTTGAGAAGCCTCCCTCAACATACGCCGAGTTGTTGCAGACATTGTTGGGATTGAATATGGTAGAGACAAGAACTCTGGCACCAATAACCGGAGCTCCCCCGTTTGGTTATGATGCAAGTAAGCACTGTGAGTTTCATTCTGGAGCCCCGGGTCACGATATAGAAGGTTGTCATGCTTTTAAGCACCAAGTGCAGGATTTGCTTGACAGTGCAGCAATCAGCTTCGGGCCAAGAGGTCCTAGAATCATCTGAATGAAGGAGGAAGGGCTCTATAATTTGGTTGAGTCGTTGAAAGCAGATCAGGACAGCATCGAATTGCCTCTAATAAAGATAGCTGGTTCAGCAGCAGGGCAGATGCAAAAGCCCGGTTCTCAGAAGCTAGCATATTTTCTTTGTTTTAGCTTGACATTTCTTTACATTTGTAGTTGCTTTCCTGTTTGAATTTGTAAACTTGTTTGTAAAACTTGTTGTTTTCATTTCAATTGATGATAATGAAATAAATATGCATGTTTTGATTGAATCCAGACGTGTTCACTAACTGTTTTTGCAAATGTCCAACGTCTGGTTAAGAAGAATTTGGGGAGGATGACGAAAATGACCGACATGCAATTCCGATTGTATGCTTTTGAAATAAACCTGCTGATGATGTACAGGCATTGTTTCAAATCCCTAAACACCAGAGATATAAGGAAGATAATCCCTTGTCAACCCCTTCGAGCCTTGTAGTAGGAGTTCTTTCTGAAAACGAAAAACCCTCAATCATAACCTGGGGCAGGGTAGGTGTTAGCTAATTTGACCGAGCGTCCAAATTGCAAAAGGAGTGTCCGTTCAAGGATCAATCACACCCCTAGAGGTCGTGCCTAAAAGACCACAGTGGTTCAATCAAGAGGGGGACGTCCACATCATTTCCCAAAGAGCCAGGCAACCAGTGTCACACGACTCGTTCGAAAGAAGAAACGTAGAAAAAGAGTCAAAAGCCCGCTAAGTCAAGAAAACTTCAAAACAAATGACTTAGGCAAAAATGAGGGCATCCCGCTGGACTTAAAAAATCAAAAGAAACTCGAAAGGAGTCAGTCCAGGCAAAAGTTAGGGATACGAAAAGAGAAAGATGAAAAGGATCAAAAGAGAAATCCTCGATGGAAATACGAGTCGTGTGACCTCAAGTGTCAAAGACGAAAAGTGAGTGGCTGTCACTCCAAAATCCAAAAGTTTCTCGAACTATCACTCCTATTTTTCAGCCTCTGAGAGGTGAGCGCTAAGGTTGAATTAGCTGAACGTAGGATGGGAGAACATCAAGGAGAACGGGTGGGTTAAAGCAAACTTTGAGCCTTTATCCTTTCTTTCAAAACCATGAACCTGACCACGTTACAACCTTCAAAAGTCCTAATTGAAGCAGGTTGTTTCGAAAGCATACTCCGGTAAAAGTCGCGTCGATTCTGACTCCTAAAAGGGTTCCTCTTACCATGTTGATACTGATGTTGATAAATGTTTTGTGCATTATATGCCATAAACTGTTTTTCCTTTTCCCAGTGAACAGATTGGATGTCAAAGCTGTCATATGTGTTGCATTAATACATCTTTTATGCAGAACAACTTGTTTTACTTGCAAGTAAGCGTTTGACAGCAGAAAAGCTTCCTACAATGGAAAGTATGGTCAAGATAGAATGCAGAGCGCCCGAATGTTCCGAGAGCAGGGACAAGCTTTATTGTGATCCCCAGTCAGGTCAGTTTTTCGAAGTCAGTTATTCTGGGGCAATCAGGTTGAGATTTGGTGAATACGGCGCAGTCAAGAGCATTACTCCGAACCAGATGATCGGGGCAAGGTCATTGCAGTCAGGGACAGACCATCTTAAGCGCGCAAAGGTTGTGCGAGAAGCAGGTGAGGTGAAGTATCTCTCAGAAGTTCAGAACACTGAGGCGTGTTATATCAGACCATCAAGGAATAGATCTGCAGATCCGAGCTTCATCAGTGCGCAGGAGGACTCCCTCCATTGTCTCCGGCAAAGACCAATTTGTCATTGGCATGGATAAGCTATTCCCAGAGGAGTCTAATCATACTCGGCACGTCTGCTATTTCACAGCGGAATTATATTACCCAGCAGGGTATTACTTCGTCGAAGTGTTCGGTTAAGTTCCCCAATATCCCCAGCGGAGTTGATTTCACTCTCCCAGCATTTATTTTGCTAGGACGATTCAGTGATATCCGGGTTATCCCCAGCAAAGTTGGCCTCGCCTTCAGCATTTATTTTGCTGAAGTGGTTTTCTGTACCCGGCCTTCTCCGGCAGCTCGAGCCTGCATTAGCATATTGCATGCATCGTCATATTTGCATCATACTTGCATATCATGGTCAAAATGCGTAGCATTTCCATCCAGAATGGAGCATTACGCTGTAGAAAGATTAAAGCACTTGCATATGCATACAAAGCATAAGTCAGGTTTTCTATCAGCCTCATATGGCGCGTGAATTACTCTGTGATCAGTTCAGGGGCATTTATCCAGCAGCAGTATTCAGACGATTCAGCAGATTATTTGTATCTCAGATCATACAACGATAGTTGTGCTTTGATCAAGCAGTCATCTGATATCGACAGGCTTTTCTTCCCGTCAATTCATATTGACGATGTGTTCCTCCAATAAGTGGATTTCTCCGTCTATCATTAGACGTCTTGAGTACGAATGTGGTTTTCTTTCCGTCTATCCATAGACGATGTGAAGTTGCTGGTGATCACCGTAGAGTTTCCAGAAGGGGCTTCCCCCAGGATGTGCTTTTCTTCCCGTCTATCAGTAGACGATGTGAAGTTTTGATGGATTTTCGACAAGGTTCAAAATAAGGTTTCTCCGGCAAGTGGCTTTTCTTTCCGTCTATCAGTAGACGATGTGAAGTTTTGGTTACTGTTCAGCGGGTTTCTTATTGCCAGATCATACATATGATGAGGTGTTTCCCCAGCGAGTCTTCTCCGGCTATCCTTAGTTGTTGAGGGGTTTCAAAATGATTTTGAATGTTGGTTCTCTTTCTGTTCATTGGATGAGATGACGTTTAAGAGAGACTTTTCTGACCATCAATCCCTATTGATGTAGAGGCTCTTCGAAGAATGTTCAGTTTGCGTGATCGTTGATTCTTATTGACGACATGGTTCCTTAAAAGGTGGCTTTCTTCCCGTCGGTCCATACTGACGATGTGGCCCCTTCAAGGATATTGATCTTTCCATCAATTCCCGTAGACAGGAGGGTTCTGAAATTCAAGGGTTGGTGTTGAATTGCGATTAAGAATGTCTTTCCGTCTATCCTTAGACGATGTGGACATTGATTTGTTCATCGATCAGGATGATGCCGTCTACCCTTAGACGATGTGCATATTGAGATGGTGTCTTTCCGTCTATTCTTAGACGATGCAAGTACGGAGATTATTTCTTTCCGTCTATCAGTAGACGATGTGAATATGGAGATTATGGTGATGCCGTCTACCCTTAGACGATGTGAATATGGAGATTGTGAATGCCTTTCCGTCTACTCTTAGACGATGTGAATTGACTTGTTCATCAATCAGGATGATGCCGTCTACCCTTAGGCGATGAGAATATTGGTTTGTTCATCAATCAGGATGATCCCGTCTACTCTTAGACGATGTGAATTGATTTGTTCATCAATCAGGATGATGCCGTCTACCCTTAGACGATGTGAATTGATTTGTTTCATCAATCAGGACGATCCCGTCTACTCTTAGACAATGAGAATAGTAATTATGTCTTCCCGTCTATCCTTAGACGATGTGAATATGGAGATTATGGTGACTTTCCGTCTATCCTTAGACGATGTGAGTATGCGATCAGGCTTTGTTTCCGTCTACCAGTAGACGATGTGAATACGAAGAATTATTTCTTCCCGTCTATCCTTAGACGATGTGAATATGGAGATTATGGTGATGCCGTCTACCCTTAGACGATGTGAATATGGAGATTATGGTGATGCCGTCTACCCTTAGACGATGTGAATATGGAGATTATGGTGATGCCGTCTACCCTTAGACGATGTGAGTACAGAAATTATGGTGATGCCGTCTACCCTTAGACGATGTGAATTGATTTGTTTATCAATCAGGATAATGCCGTCTATCTTTAGACGATGTGAATATTGAGATGGTGTCTTTCCGTCTATCATTAGACGAGGTGAGTATTCAATCAGGGTGTCTTCCCGTCCATCTTTGGGCGATGTGAGTATATTTCTCTTCCTGCCTATCAGTAGGCAATGTGAAAGAATCAGGTATTTTGTTGCAGCTCTCGGGTTTGTTATATGAGGTATCACCAGCGACGGGTATTCAATCAGGAGTTCTTTATCAGATGACTAATCAGTTTGGTGCCGCAATAACTGGGCTCAGTTTTCTGGACTTCATTCCCCAAGCAGTTTACAGTATATGCTCGCGGTTGGCAAATTTTCGGGTTTTATTTGTATTCAACCGTCTCGTACCTTTGAATGTTTGAAGGCTGAGCGCTCTTCAAACCCTTCAGGTCCAAGTCGCTTGAATAGGGGCAGCTGTTGCACCCTAAAATTTGACCAACTAATTCTCCTATCTGACTCATGGTTTAAATTCATATTCGCAGCTCAGACATGTGATATTTGTGCACAAGCAGGGGATATCAGAGTTTACAGCTTGACTTTCGTCTATCAGATATGGCAGATTCAGTCCAGATTATTGGGGTTTTATTTTCGGGAAATTGTGCGCTCCTCAGTGATTTTTAGCTTGCACAGTGATTTTGGGGATATTCTGATGCCCGGGGATCTCCGTTCGATTCAATCTGGTCTCGTGCGCTCTTTTATGGGGGTCATTTGCATTCATCTGCATTTTTAGGGTTTTAATAGGCTTTTGTGAATTTTTAACAGGCTTTATAGATTTTTCTGGAATTTAAATAGGGTTTTTGAATATTTTAATAGCTTAATTCTCTTTTTTGGGATTTTATAGAATTTTTAAATAATTTTTAGAATAATAAAGAAAAAGGGGAATATAGTTTTCCTTTTATTACTAATAGATAATAATAGTTTAGATTTTTTTCTATAGATTTTAAATAAGTTTAATTGTTTTTAGATAATGTAGAAAATAATATAGTTTTTCTTTTTAATAATAGATTTTTAGTAGATATTAAATGATATTAGGATTTTAATAGAGAATTAATTGATTTTTAGAGTTAATTAGAGGTTAATTGATTTTTTTAGGTTTAACTAGTGTAATATAGAATTAATTAGACTTTTAATCTTTTTTAGAGTTTAATTAGGTTAATTGTTTTTAGATTGTATTAGGATTAATCATTAGTTAATTAGGTGTTAATAATTGATTAGAGTTAATTAGGTCTAATTGTTTTTATTTCAGTTTTTTTTATGGTGTTTGGTCATTTTTTCGTATGGGCCAAAGTCCAGCTTTCTGGGGCCCAATTCGCAATCAGAAGTCCAGAAAAATAATCCAAAGCAGTCCAAACTCGTCCAGCAAATTCTCAGAGGAGTCCAGAAGTGTCTAGAAGGATCCACGTGTTTCAGTGGTATAAAAGCTGACACGTGTTGCAGAAGGAAGGGTCCCACGCGTTTCACTGTAATCACGCCACACACTCAGAACGGCCCCACCTGTCCCCCACTATCTCTCCCTCTCTCTTCACGCCACCACACGTGGCACGCATGCACTGACCTCCTCCACCAACGGTGACACACGTCCATCCCTCACCTCCTCACCGGAAGCTCCCCTGACCGGCATGCAAAACCGGTGAACCCTCACCGCCGGCAACCGTCAACCACCGTCCAACCCACCGGAATCTGCAAACATCAAAATCCTCATATCTTCTTCTTTCTCCCCAGATCTCCTCCGTCCACCTTCATCGGTACCTCGCCGGAAAACTCATATGCACGCCGGAAACTTCATCAAATTTTCCAGAAACGCCATCAACCTTCATACAACGTTTCTCCAGAAATCACCTTGAACCTTCATACCTTCATCCAAGATTTTTCCAGAAACACATCAATCCTCCATCAAATTTCCCAGAACAACTTCAATTTCCAGAATCCATTCCGACCTTCATCATCCTCCAGCAAGATCCCCAGAAATCATCATCAATTCATACAACATTTTTCCAGAAGCTCCAAGTGACGTTCAATCTTCAAGGAAACCTCCAGAAACTCTCCAGCGATATTTCAACGCGAGAACTGCAACGGCACGTCTCCAAGATCCTCACTAAGCCTCAAGATCTGTCTATTTCTCGTAGTGACTTTCAAGCGATCCTTCAAGATTTCCAGAATCTCGTCAAATTCCTCAACGAGCTTCAAGTGTCATTCGCCTTTCCAGGTTCCTAACTTCTTCCCTTGCATGTGTGTGTTGTAGATGCCGTTCCTGAGATGTTTAGGTTAGGGTTTCTGGTTTTGTTGAGTTCTGTTAATTGCATAATGGTGATTAGGGTTTGTTTGTGGAGATTTGATTGAAAGTGTGTTTAAGGCTGAGAGGAGTTGCAGAGAGGAGATAGAGTGAGGGAGACGAATGGAGGAGCGGCTAAGGTGAGGATGAACAGTACTAGGGTTAGGGGAGGAGAAATCTGTTTTGTTCCCTGAGTAGTGGATTAGGGTTTGGGGCATTGGGCTAAGCCCAAACGCGTCTTCTGAACGCCAACACCCCCTCAATTACTCAATTCACCCCTCCCTGTGTGAGTCTGAATGACTGGAGTTGGGCCTTAGGCCCCAATCTGCTAATGACACCCCCCTGGGCGTAGCCCATAATGAAAATAACTGCCAAAACCTGCTCACGGCACCCCCCTAGGCTTTTTTTTCTTTTTCTGAGTTTACTAGTTGTTTGAGGAACTTGGGCCCTGCGCCCAATTTGCTAGTTGCACCCCCAGAATGTAGGCCCAATGAATAAATAACCTGAATATCTTGCTGATTGAACCCCCCTCCAGTATTTCAATTTTTTTGTCTTGTTAATTTCTTTTTATATTTTCATATTCAATAATTCATAAAAAAATTGAAATAATTGTTTTTAATCCTTCTTTGTTCTACCATTTCATCATAAATGTTTGGAAAATTAAATAAAAATAAAGATGTCATTTTATTTTTGTTGGTTATTTTTTTGCATATTTTCCAATTAATCGATTTCTTTTTAATATTTTCAATGCATGCATATCATTAGGAAATTCATAAAAAATGGTAGATTTAGTCAAATAATTCCATTCTTTTTTCTGTAGACTCGTGATTCAGTGTAGAATTTTATAGTACAAAAATATTAGCTCAATCATGCATTTTTATTTTTATTGCATTTTTTCACTGTTATCGATGTTGAATAAATTGGTCTGTGGATATGTCTGTGTTGCTGATTTTGATTCTTTCATCTGGTGTGGAATTTTGTTCTGATTTTTCAGTATGCTGTCCTAGAGCCATGTAGGTCTCCCATTAGATTTTTGATAGATTTTTGTAGGATGTCCTGATGTGATTTGTCTGAGCCTGAAGATAGGAGAAGTCTTAGTGACTTCTGACTTTGAAGTTCAACCGTGGTTGAACTTCAGAGATAGTCTCTTGTGGTTTCTTGGCCTGTGGGTTCTTCTTGAAGGTGGGAGCTGATTGAAGTCCTGTTGGAGCTTGCAGAGAGGCATTGGATTGAGGCTTAGTCTAGGAGCTTGTTGTCTGTTTGTGAGGTTCGAGATCCTGAAGTTTGAAGAGAGTCTATGGTACATTCCTGAGGAAGGCACTATGAATGACTTTCATTCTTTCTTCTCACCTCTTTCGTAAGTATCCAATGATGTCGGAGCCGACTTGTGAGTTTAATTTCTCCTGAGGAGGAATATAAACTAATCACCTGTTGTTGAGCCACATGGGATACGATTCCTAAGTGGAAGTCCCCTAGTACTTTCCTGAGGAAGGTCCTATGGGTCTATTCACTTATTTCCAGTAGTGTACCTAGGATTTCTTAAGTATCCAGTGATGTTGGAGCCAACTTGTGAGTTTAATTTCTCCTGAGGAGGAATGTAAACTGATCACAGTTGTTGAGCCACGTAGGGTACAATTCCTAAGTGTCAGCCTCCTATTACTTTCCTGAGGAAGGTCCTATGAGTCTGCCCACTTAGTTCCCCTAGTGCATATAGGTATTTCTTAAGTATCCCGTGATGCCGGAGCCTTCATGTGAGTTTAATCTCTCCTGAGGAGGGATGTAAACTGATCACAGTTGTCGAGCCGCATAGGATATGACTCCTGAGTAGTAACCTCCTGGTACTTTCCTGAGGAAAGCACTATGGGCTTGTCTGCTTAGCTCCCTTTTCTCTGGTAAGCTTGTTCTGAAGCTTGGAGACTGGGATTGATTCCTCCTTGCTTAGGGTATTGTATAGAGTTTTTTAGAGCTAGATTAAGAGCTTGTTTCAGGTTTGTTGGAGGCCCTGCTCAGGGTTAGCTTAGTCTCTTTGTATTGTTTGACTTGTGTGATGTTATGCTGCATTAGACTTAGGTGTTCATCTAGATAGTCCTGAATAGGTGCACCTTAGAAGTAGACTTTGTGTGCATAAGAAGTTGAGGTGGTCCTCCTTCTGCTTGTTTGTTATTGCGTGGCTTTGCTTGTTGGTATTCGGTAGAGCTGAGCTCCCTTGCCTTTGTGGTTTGCGGCCTCTGCGCCTTGTTTGTTTAGTCATTGCATTCATGCATATTTTCAGTACTCCTTTACGTTGCAGTTTCTTGTTTGTCGTTTAATCCTGTTGCCATGATCCCTTAGGAGCTCTGACTTCTCCGTTGCGGAGTTGTTATGATAGACATTAGGATGGTCAATCAGGTGTGATAGCAGTAGGTAGATTCCCCTGTTTCTCAGCTATAGTTCTAGGGTTTCCCTTTCCTTTCTGTAGGAGCTTTTGAGTAGCTTGACCCGTAGTTAGCTGAACTACAGCTGCTCTGATTCTTCGTTCCAGACGAAGATATGTAGGCATAGGATGCGATATCCTAGCGAGCACACTAACGACTAACCATTGTTCTCTCGCGGCTGTGCGATCGAGACTTCCCCGCTAACGACTAATTGTTATCCCTTTCTCTTGCCCGAGTGCATTTGAGACCAGATCGTATTTGTAGGTTCCCGAGCTTTAGGACCAGTTTGTTTTCTCACTGCTGTGTGAGAGCCCCTGTTTACCCGTAGTTAGTCGAACTACGTTTGCTCTGATCTTTCATTCCAGATGAAAGTACGTAGGCACAGGACGCGATGTCCTGGCGAGCAACCTTTCCCCCGTTTAGACGTAGGAAGTCGAACTACGTTGACTCTGACTTTCCCATTGCACGAGGGAATACGTAGGCCCAGAACACCGTATGTTCTGTCGAGTCCTGTCCTTTTATTTTCTTTTCAGACCAGCCATTAGCGTAGATAGATAATACACCCTTTTACCTATAAACACCAAGCGTGGATCCCATCGAGTACGATGGACGTGAGGGGTGCTAATACCTTCCCCTTGCGTAACCGACTCCCGAATCCAGGTTTTGGTTGCGATGACCATACCTTTTTCCCGTCTTTGCGAGGTTTACTTCGAGCGTTTCCTTTCCCGCTCTGAGGGATAAATAACGCACGGTGGCGACTCTCCTGTCAAGCCGGCGCCGATTTTCGCAGTAGCGACACTTATAATAGAGCTCTCGTTTTTAATGGAGAAAATTACAGTTATTGGAAGGACTGTATGCAGGTGCACATAAATTCCATAGATAGAAAAGTGTGGAATGTTATTCTCAATGGTCCAACATAAATAACTATAACCAATGCGAATAATGAGATTGTGCCTAAGCCCGAAGCATAATAGACTGATGATGATGAAAAGAAATACAACTATGATTGGAAAGCCAAGATTATTTTGATCTCCTCATTAGGAGTGGATGAATATTATCGGGTTTCTCATTGTCTTACGGAAAAAGCTATGTGGGACTCATTGCAAGTCGCCCATGAGGGGACCAATGATGTTAAGCTAGCTAGAATCAACACATTAAGACAAGAGTTTGATCTCTTTTACACGGAGCAAGGGGAAACCATTGCGGACATGCAAAAGAGATTCACTCATCTCATCAATAGATTGCATTCACGAGATAGGCCAGTGGCCAATGATGTTGCTACTAACAAAATTTTGATATGTCTTAACAGGGAATGGCAGTCGAAGGTAACCGCCATCAAGGAAGCAAATGACCTCACAATTTTGGATCTAACAACATTGTTTGGAAAGCTGCATGAGCACGAACAAGTGCTTCTAAGCCTAGAGCAACAAGAAAAGAAAGAAAAGAAGGACAAAACAAAGATGGTTGAAAAGAAATCTATTGCTCTCAAGACTTCCTCCTCAAAGTCTTAATCTAAGGAGCATAGTGATTACACGTCGAGTGATGAAGAAGAAGATGACAAGAGTGAGGACATGGGGTTGTGCGTAAAGCGTTACAACCGCTACGTGAGAAAGAATGGCATCCGACACTCCGAGAAAATCTTGTCAACTTCTGAAAGAAATCTAGGTACTCTAAAAATGATGACACCAAGGGGAACAAAACAAGAGGATCATGTTACACTTCTGGAAAAAACAGACATTGTAAACCAGATAGTCCCTTAAACAAAAAGGGCAAAGAAAAAGAATCAAATAAATCACATAAGAAGCAATCAAAGCCGAGGAGAGCATATATAGCTTGGGAAAGAGATAGTGATTCCTCCGAGGGCGAAAGCTCAAGTGATGAAGATGAATTAGTAAATTTGTGTCTTTCCGCTCACCAAAAGAACAAGAAAAAATAGGTACAGCATGTTAAATATGATAATTAAGGGAAAGTACTAAAGCAGGTTGTGAGGATCTAAGGAGTAGAATAATTAAGTTTGGGTGTGACACTTGTTACATTTGGTAAAACGAAGTTAGAACCCTAAATGCCAAACTTAACAAGGCTCTTGAGCCCAAAGTTACTTTTGCTATCGATAAATCTGAGTTTAGAAAAAGTATGGTGAATCCATATCAAAAATACAAATATGTTATAAGGGATCAAGATAGAAAAGGCAATTCAAAAGTTTATTTTTCTTGTCTATATTGTTGCAAGAAAGGCCATTCCATTGCTAAGTGCCGCTTTAGGAGATTTTTGGTTCCTAAAGGTGTTTATCAATGGTAGCCCAAATGTGACCATTTTGTTACTCACGACTTAGGACCCAATAAGCCATTGGATACCTCCTCTTGTTAATTGCTTTTTCATAGGTACAACATCTTGAGACCACCCAGAGAAGATGGGTGCTTGATAGTGGCTGCTCAAGACACATGACATGAGACATATCTCTCTTCATCGACTTCGTGGCAAAGAAGAAGGGGTATGTAACCTATGGAGATAACAATCGTGGTGCAATACTTGGTAAAGGTAGTGTAGGTAACCCTTCATCCACTACTATATCAAAACCCGGAGGTTGTGCAACATAAACTTCTTCATTAATATAACCGTTAAGGAATGCACTTTTTACATCAATTTGAAATAACTTAGAATTTTTCGCACAAGCGAAGGTAAGTAAAAGGCGTATAGTGTAACACCCATTTTAATTATTTAGTCATTTTATTACTATTTTAAAAATTATACGTTGGTGTGTCCTTTGGTGGGGGTGTATTTGATGATGTTCGGTGGGTGTCCCTAATGTGGGAGGACTATTGGTGGTATTTTGGTGTGAAATATAATAATATAAAAATAATAGTAACATTGGTGGGAGTGTTATTGTTATTATTATTATATTTGTTAATATTATTAATATTATTATTATTTTGGTGAAATAATGATATTAGTATTATTATTATTATTATTATTATTATTATTATTATTAATAGTATTATAATATTATTAGTATTAATAATAATATTGTATTATTTTATTAAGTTATTTTACTAATTGGGATTAGATTTAATAAAGAAAATAAGAATTGGAAGAGGTTATTAGAGAGTTGGGTGAGAGAAGAGAAGTTAGAACGATAGAATTGGCTTCTGAGAGAAGAGCAGAGAAGGAGAACAAGGAGAAAGGGGAAAGAGCTAGGGCTTGAAGTTCTTGAGGATTCCTCTCCAATCGAAGATATAATCAGGTAAGGGGGGAGAAACTTGATTAGGAATGGTTTATACATGTATAGGGTAGTTGGGGATTCCTTAACCCCGTAGGTATTTTGAGGATTATGTGTGGATTGTTGTATGTTGTTAATAATTGATGAATTGTGTTGAATAAAATGTATATGATGATCTGTTGATGTTTGATGTTGCCATTGTTGAATGAGTGCTGGTGCTGGTGTGGTTTGAGTAAGGTTCTGAGTAACTCTAGAGCACCGGTAATGTACCGTAATGTTGGTCTGGAGTAGAGTTATAGGACAATTGATAAGCGTAATATGCATTGGTTGTAATACTGATAGGATAGAAAGTGGATGTTGTGGAATAGGCTTGAATTGGAGGAGAATGAGAATTCTGAACTGCGAGAATTTGGGAAGTCGCAGGCAACTCGCTAGCACTTCGCTAAGCGAGCTGGTAGCGAGCGTTCGCTAGGTGCTCGCCTAGCGAGTGAGGTAGCGAGCGTGTCCAGTAGTCTCTATTTGCCTTCGCGAGGTAGTTCGCTAGGCGAACAGGTAGCGAGTATTCGCTGTGACGAGTTGGGTAGCGAACCATTACAGTAGCCACTATTGTCATTCGCGAGGAGGTTCGCTAAGCGAACAGCTAGCGAGCATTCACTAGGAGCTCGCCTAGCGAGGGAGTAGCGAGTGTAGCAGAATGTGACTTTTTGTGCTGCCGTGCCTGGTGCGCTAGCTGTGTAGTATCCCTTAGACCATGATGAGTGTAGGGATGGAGATTGGATAATGTAGGGAGTACATTTGGTGATAGGTTGTGGATTCTTTATCGTTTAAATTAAGTGAATGTTGGATGAGTGTGCGATATGGAGTATCGTAAGGTTATCACTATGATAGGGTATCCCTGGGTGATGGGATGTGTTTATACTTGGTGTTAGAATGTGAAACTGCGCACTGTGTGATTTGAATTATAAGTCGTTGGTGTGTAATATATCTATACATATGCATTGATGTATGATGATATGATCAAGAGGATCGTGTGCACTTAGGGTGCCTGAATATAATAGTTATGCATTGATGTCTTGCATATCATGGTGTTTGGTGGGATGAATCATATCTCAGGAGGAGCGTAAGTGATTCATCCGTACTCCTTTGAGGAGAATGGTGGGGGATAGATCATATCTCAGTAGGAGCGTAAGTGATTTGACGGGGATAGATCATATCTCAGTAGGAGCGTAAGTGATTTGTCCAGGTTCGATTGAATGAACCAATGAGTCGGTACCGCATGCATGGTGTTGAGTTGCATATTTGCATTATAATATGTTATATTGTAATTTGAACAGTAGGTTCGTGATTGGTGTTGTGGGGTGAATATTGAGGTGTTGGTATGTTTTACTACCTTGTTTACATGTATTACATTACCAATATATTTTTAATCATGTTTTCTCACCCCTTTGTTGTTGTGGTCTGTGCTTCTTCGGAAGTACAGATAATCCAGGTACTTAGCTAGCTTGGATTATGGTGTGCCAGTCGAGTCTAGGATGCTCTGATACGTAGCACGTGACTTGGGTGTTTTATTTGTTTTATGATGAACTTGTATTTTGTTCCTATGAACGTATCAAAAACCTTTGTTGGATTTTACTATTTAATATTCCGCTGCATTTGGAGAAAAACCTTTTTTTTATAAGGAAATGTTGGTTTTGCTATGTGATATCCCACTTGGGAAGAAAACTCTGATGTTTATTTATAATGTTTATTATTTCAATTATTTTTGGGAAGTGGGGTGTTACAATTGGTATCAGAGCAGGTTGGTCCGTCCGGCCAGTGTTGTTGAGTCGAGTTGAGTCTGTCCTTTAGGATAGAGTTGAGTATCTTTTAACCTGGTGTTGTTATTTTTGAGCAGTATGGCAGGAAGGAACGATGATGCGTTGGCTGCTGCTATGCAAGCAATGGCGCAGGCGGTTGCTAATCAGAACCAAACTGCAGATGCCCAATTCAGGAGTTTGGCGCAGTTTCGGAGCAACAAGCCGCCGACGTTTGAAGGAGGAATTCTAGATCCTGAAGCTGCACAGAAGTGGCTGAAGGCAATTGAGAAAATTTTCAGGACTATGGATTGTAGTGATGAGCAAAAGGTGAGGTTTGGTACTCACATGCTGGAGGGCGAAGCTGAAGCTTGGTGGGACAACATTCTCCAAAGACTGGAAGCTGCTGGAACTGCCATTACTTGGGAGGTGGTTCAGAAAGGTTTTCTGGAGAAGTATTTCCCGGAAGATATCTGAAACGCTAAGGAAATTGAATTCTTAGAGCTGAAACAGGGTAGTATGACTGTAGCAGAATATGCTGCCAAGTTTGAGGAGCTGGTGCAGTATTGTCCCCACTATAATGTGGAAGGGGCAATGACCTCTAAGTGCTTAAAGTTTGAGAATGGACTGCGTCCAGAGATTAAGTTGGGGATTGCTTGTCAGAAGATCAGGAGCTATCCTGAGCTGGTAAGCAGGAGCAGAATCTATGATAATGACAACCGGGCAAGGATTGCACACTACAAAGCTGTTAGTGACCGTAAGGGTAAGCAGAGGTTCAGTGGTACTCCTTATAGTGTTGCTGCTGATAAGGGAAAGTGTAAAGCTGTTGTTGATAAGAAGCCCAGAGAGGGGAGAGCATCTGCTGATGGGAAATGTTTCCGATGCGGTGGCATGGGACACCGTGCTAATGATTGTCCTAATGAAGTAAAGAAGTGTTTTAAGTGTGGGAAGCCAGGTCATGTGATAGCTGATTGCAGAGCTACTATGCCGACCTGTTATAACTGTGGGGAAAAGGGTCACATCAGTACCCATTGTGAGAAGCCGAAGAAGCCTCAGACATCTCCGGCTGGTGGGAAGGTGTTTGCTTTGGCAGGAACTCAAGCTGTCAGTGATGAGCGAGTTATCAAAGGTACTTGTATTATCAATAATATTCCTTTGACTGCTATTATTGATACGGGTGCAACCCACTCGTTTATTTCTGTTGACTGTGTGAAGAGGATAGGATTGGTGCCGTCTACTCTTGAGAGACAAATGACTATTGAGACACCCTCTATTGGCTCAGTGACTACTTCTTTGGTATGCCTGAAGTGTCCGCTGACTATTTTCGGTAGAGAATTTAGAGTCGATCTGATTTGTCTACCACTTGGTAATTTGGATGTTATTCTGGGTATGAACTGGTTAGAGTTCAACCGAGTCTACATCGATTGTTTTAGGAAGGAATTGTTGTTCCTGACTCCAGAAGGGGAAGCTTTAGCAGATTCTTTGTCTAGTAAAGAATTGAGGACCTTGTTGGAAGATGAAGCTAAAGTGTTTGCTTTATTTGCATCATTATCGGTGGATAGCAAAGCGTCAATGGAAGAATTGGCAGTGGTGAATGAATTTCCGGAAGTGTTTCCTGATGACATTACTGAATTGCCTCCAACGAGGGAAGTTGAATTTAGTATTGATCTTGTTCCTGGTACGAGGCTTATTTCTATGGCACCGTACAGGATGTCTGCAGTGGAATTGGCTGAGTTGAAGTCTCAAATTGGAGAATTGTTGGATAGAAAGTTTATTAGACCAAGTGTATCGTCGTGGGGAGCTCCAGTGTTATTGGTGAAGAAGAAGGATGGTAGTATGCGTTTGTGCATCGACTACCTTCAGTTGAATAAAGTGACTATTAAGAATAAGTATCCTCTACCAAGGATTGATGATTTGATGGATCAGCTGGTGGGAGCTCGTGTGTTCAGTAAGATCGATTTGAGATCGGGTTACCATCAGATCAGAGTAAAAGAAGGTGATATTCAGAAGACTGCTTTTAGGACTCGATATGGACATTACGAATATGCTGTAATGCCGTTTTGAGTGACTAATGCGCCGGGAGTATTTATGGAGTATATGAACAGAATCTTCCATTCCTATTTGGATCAGTTCATTGTGGTATTTATTGACGATATATTAATTTATTCTAAATCTGATGAAGAACATGCAGGACATCTGAGGATTGCCTTGCAGGTACTGAAGGACAATAAATTGTTTGCTAAACTGTCAAAGTGTGACTTCGGGTTGAAGAAAGTGAGTTTCTTGGGGCATGTAATATATGGTGATGGCATAGCGGTGGATCCGTCAAAAGTAAGTGCAGTGTTGCAGTGGGAACCACCAAAGACAGCAACAGAGATTAGAAGCCTTTTGGGTTTGGCAGGCTATTACCGCAGATTTATTGAAGGGTTCTCTAATTTGGTGTTGCCATTGACTCAGTTAACGAGGAAGAACCAAGTTTTTGTATGGGATGCTGCTTGTGAAGAAAGCTTTGAAGAGCTGAAGAAGAAATTGACTACGACACCGGTGTTAGTATTGCCCACTCCGAGTGAACCGTTTGTGGTATACTGTGATGCGTCTAAGATGGGATTAGGCGGAGTTCTTATGCAGAATGGTAAGGTAGTAGCATATGCTTCGCGGAAACTGAGAGTGCATGAGAGAAATTATCCGACTCATGATCTCGAGTTAGCTGCGGTTGTTTTTGTATTGAAAATATGGAGACATTATTTGTATGGTTCGAGATTTGAAGTGTTTAGTGATCATAAGAGTCTGAGATATCTGTTTGATCAGAAAGAGCTGAATATGAGACAAAGAAGATGGTTAGAATTTTTGAAGGATTATGACTTCAGTTTGAGTTATCATCTAGGAAAGGCCAATGTAGTGGCGGATGCATTGAGCAGGAAGACGATTCATATGGCGGCTCTAATGGTGAAAGAAATTGAGTTAATTGAACAGTTCAGAGATTTGAGCATGGTTTGTGAGACTACTGCAGATAGTGTGATGTTGGGTATGTTGCAGGTAAATAATGACTTCTTGGATATGATTAGAGAGAATCAGAAGTTGGATGTGAAATTAGTAGATTTGATGCCTAGAATAGGAAGTGACTCCGACAGTGACTTTAAATTGGATAGTACAGGTGTGTTGAGATTTAGAGGCAGGATTTATGTACCAGATGATGAAGAATTGAAAAAGTCAATTTTAAGTGAAGGACATCGTAGTAGTTTGAGTATCCATCTGGGAGCTATGAAGATGTATTATGATTTGAAGAAATTATTTTGGTGGTCTGGTATGAAAAGAGACATTGCTCAATTTGTGTATGCCTGTTTGACGTGTCAGAAGTCGAAAGTAGAACATCAGAGACCGTCCGGATTTATGCAACCATTAGAGATTCCGGTTTGGAAATGGGATTGTATTACTATGGACTTTGTTACAGGTTTGCCGAATACGGCGAGAGGATTTGATGCTATATGGGTGATTGTGGATCGATTAACGAAGTCAGCACACTTTGTGCCGATTAACATTAGTTTCCCGTTGACTAAGCTGGCGGAGATTTATATTCGGGTAATTGTAAAGTTACATGGTGTTCCGTCCAGTATTGTGTCAGATAGAGACCCGAGGTTTACTTCGGAATTTTGGAAAAGCTTGCAGGAAGCTTTGGGAACTAAGTTGAAGTTAAGTTCAGCTTACCATCCACAAACTGATGGTCAGTCAGAGAGGACTATTCAGTCGCTTGAGGATTTGCTGAGAGCTTGTGTGTTGGAAAAGGGTGGTGCGTGGGATACTCATTTACCATTGATTGAGTTCACGTACAATAACAGTTACCATTCGAGTATTGGAATGGCACCGTTTGAAGCTTTATATGGGAGGAGGTGTAGGACTCCTCTGTGTTGGTATGAGACTGGTGAGAATGTGGTGCTTGGACCAGAAATTGTACAGCAGACTACTGAGACAATTCAGATGATTTGTGAGAAAATGAGAGTGTCTCAGAGTAGGCAGAAAAGTTATCATGATAATCGGAGGAAAGAGTTGGAATTCAGTGTAGGTGACCACATATTCCTAAGAGTTAATCCGATGACCGATGTGGGTCGTGCGTTGAAGTCCAAGAAGCTGGATCCTAAGTTTATTGGACCTTATGAAATTTTGCAGAGAATTGGTGTTGTGGCTTATAGGGTGGCGTTGCCGCCTGAATTGTCGAACTTACATGATGTGTTTCATGTGTCGCAATTGCGAAAGTATGTTTCTGATCCATCTCATGTGATTTAGAGAGATGAGGTTCAGGTTCAGGAGAATCTTACTGTTAAAACGATGCCGTTGGGGATTGAAGACCGTAAGACGAAACAGCTCCGGGAGAAGGAAATACCTTTGGTGAAGGTAGCTTGGGGAGGTGCTGCAGGAGGCAGTGTGACCTGGGAGTTGGAAAGCAGGATGCGAGAGGCGTATCCGGAGCTATTTCCATCAGGTAATTTTCGAGGACGAAAATAATTAATATGGGGGAGAGTTGTAAAACCCATTTTAATTATTTAGTCATTTTATTACTATTTTAAAAATTATACGTTGGTGTGTCCTTTGGTGGGGGTGTATTTGATGATGTTCGGTGGGTGTCCCTAATGTGGGAGGACTATTGGTGGTATTTTGGTGTGAAATATAATAATATAAAAATAATATTATTATTATTATTATATTTGTTAATATTATTAATATTATTATTATTTTGGTGAAATAATGATATTAGTATTATTATTATTATTATTATTATTATTATTATTATTATTAATAGTATTATAATATTATTAGTATTACTAATAATATTGTATTATTTTATTAAGTTATTTTACTAATTGGGATTAGATTTAATAAAGAAAATAAGAATTGGAAGAGGTTATTAGAGAGTTGGGTGAGAGAAGAGAAGTTAGAACGATAGAATTGGCTTCTGAGAGAAGAGCAGAGAAGGAGAACAAGGAGAAAGGGGAAAGAGCTAGGGCTTGAAGTTCTTGAGGATTCCTCTCCAATCGAAGATATAATCAGGTAAGGGGGGAGAAACTTGATTGGGAATGGTTTATACATGTATAGGGTAGTTGGGGATTCCTTAACCCCGTAGGTATTTTGAAGATTATGTGTAGATTGTTGTATGTTGTTAATTATTGATGAATTGTGTTGAATAAAATGTATATGATGATCTATTGATGTTTGATGTTGCCATTGTTGAATGAGTGCTGGTGTTGGTGTGGTTTGAGTAAGGTTCTGAGTAACTCTGGAGCGCCGGTAATGTACCGTAATGTTGGTCTGGAGTAGAGTTATAGGACAATTGATAAGCGTAATATGCGTTGGTTGTAATACTGATAGGATAGAAAGTGGATGTTGTGGAATAGGCTTGAATCGGAGGAGAATGAGAATTCTGAACTGCGAGAATTTGGGAAGTCGCAGGCAACTCGCTAGCACTTCGCTAAGCGAGCTGGTAGCGAGCGTTTGCTAGGTGCTCGCCTAGCGAGTGAGGTAGCGAGCGTGTCCAGTAGTCTCTGTTTGCCTTCGCGAGGTAGTTCGCTAGGCGAACAGGTAGCGAGTATTCGCTGTGACGAGTTGGGTAGCGAACCATTACAGTAGCCACTATTGTCATTCGCGAGGAGGTTCGCTAAGCGAACAGCTAGCGAGCATTCGCTAGGAGCTCGCCTAGCGAGGGAGTAGCGAGCGTAGCAGAATGTGACTTTTTGTGCTGTCGTGCCTGATGCACTAGCTGTGTAGTATCCCTTAGACCATGATGAGTGTAGGGATGGAGATTGGATAATGTAGGGAGTACATTTGGTGATAGGTTGTGGATTCTTTATCGTTTAAATTAAGTGAATGCTGGATGAGTGTGCGATATGGAGTATCGTAAGGTTATCACTATGATAGGGTATCCCCGGGTGATGGGATGTGTTTATACTTGGTGTTAGAATGTGAAACTGCTCACTGTGTGATTTGAATTATAAGTCGTTGGTGTGTAATATATCTATACATATGCATTGATGTATGATGATATGATCAGGAGGATCGTGTGCACTTAGTGTGCCTGAATATAATAGTTATGCATTGGTGTCTTGCATAGCATGGTGTTTGGTGGGATGAATCATATCTCAGGAGGAGCGTAAGTGATTCATCCGTACTCCTTTGAGGAGAATGGTGGGGGATAGATCATATCTCAGTAGGAGCGTAAGTGATCTGTCGGGGATAGATCATATCTCAGTAGGAGCGTAATTGATCTGTCCAGGTTCGATTGAATGAACCAATGAGTCGGTACCGCATGCATGGTGTTGAGTTGCATATTTGCATTATAATATGTTATATTGTAATTTGAACAGTAGGTTCGTGATTGGTGTTGTGGGGTGAATATTGAGGTGTTGGTGTGTTTTACTACCTTGTTTACATGTATTACATTACCAATATATTTTTGATCATGTTTTCTCACCCCTTTGTTGTTGTTGTGGTCTGTGCTTCTTCGGAAGTACAGATAATACAGGTACTTAGCTAGCTTGGATTATGGTGTGCCAGTCGAGTCTAGGATGCTCTGATACGTAGCACGGGACTTGGGTGTTTTATTTATTTTATGCTGAACTTGTATTTTGTTCCTGTGAACGTATCAAAAACCTTTGTTGGATTTTACTATTTAATATTCCGCTGCATTTGGAGAAAAACCTTTTTTTTATAAGGAAATGTTGGTTTTGCTATGTGATATCCCACTTGGGAAGAAAACTCTGATGTTTATTTATAATGTTTATTATTTAAATTGTTTTTGGGAAGTGGGGTGTTACATATAGCCTCGAGTCGGGCAACCGGCGCATAAGTTTCCTCATAGTCGATGCCTTCCTCTTGGTTATACCCTTGCGCGACTAAACGCGCCTTATTGCGGGTTATTACCCCGTTTTCGTCCAACTTGTTCCTAAACACCCATCGGGTGCCGATTACTCAATGACCTTGCGGAGGAGGGACAAGGTCCCAAACCTCATTTATCTTGAACTGATTAAGTTCCTCTTGCATAGATAAAAACCAGTGCTCATCGAGTAAGGCTTCTTTAGGTTTTTAGGTTCCACTTGTGAAACGAAAGCGAAGTGATAACAGAAATTACTTATCTTAGACCGAGTCGTAACTCCCTTTGATATATCACCGAGGATATTGTCGATTGGATGGTCTTTGGAAGACTTCCAAGCTGGAGGGAGATCATCTTTTGTAGACGGATGAACTTCCTAGGTTTCCTCATGGCGGTCATCTTTCTCCTCTTCAACTTTGGCTTGGTCGGGTTGATCAATTCCCGGCTTGACACCTTTGAGTATATCTTTCGTAGATGTACCTGCACCATGAACAAAATACCTTTTCCGACATCTCTTGGATAAGATTCATCAAATGTTACATGTACAGACTCTTCAACGGTAAGTAATCCCTTATTATAAATTCTATAAGCTTTACTTGACTGAGAGTATCCGAGGAAGATACCTTCGTCAGCCTTAGAATCAAATTTTCCTAAGTTTTCCTTTCCATTATTCAACACAAAACATTTACAACCGAAGACATACATGTGAGATACATTTGGCTTGCTCCCTTTTAAAAGTTCATACGGTGTTTTATTTAGAATGGGGCGAATGAGCACCCTATTCAAAACATAACATGTCGTACTTATGGCGCCGACCCCAAAATATTTAGGTAATCCACTTTTATTGATCATTAATCTCCCCAATTCTTCTAAAATACGATTTTTGTGCTACACAATGTAACACCCCACTTCCCAAATCAATTAAAATATAAACATTATAAATAAACATCAGAGTTGTTCACCTCCCACGTGGGATATCACATAATCAAGTCCAACACATACTTCATTAAAAATGTTTTCACCAAAATACAGCGGAAATTGTTCATATAATGAAATACATCAAATTCATGATACGTCACAGGAAAAGAAATAAGTTCAACAAAAACAACTAAACACCCAAGTCCCGTGCTACGTATCAGAGCATCCTAAGGCTCGACTGGCACACCACAAATCCAAGCTAGCTAAGTACCTGGATTATCTGCACTTCTGAAGAAGCACAGACCACAACAACAGCAAAGGGGTGAGAAAACATGATCAAAATATATCGGTAATTACATACATGAAATAAAGGTAGTAACTACAACAATCATATCAATCATCACCCAACATTCACCAAACACGACATATAGTCCACCAATCAACATAATACATCATAATGCAAATATGCAACGCAACACCTTGCATGTGGTACCGACTCTTTGGTTCCTCAATGGAACTCGGATATATCACATACGCCCACCTTTGGTAATGATCCGTTCCCACCAATTCCCCACTCAAAGGAATACGAATGAATCACATACACTCCATCGAACAATGATTCATTCCACCAACACTTCATGATATGCATGACACCAAATGCATACAAATTAACACAAACATACATTGTGCATACGATTCTTAGATCACACCAACATACATCACATACACATAGATATGTCACACACCAATCAATCAGGTACTTACATAAAGTATTAAGGAATTCACTTCCTATCACCAAATGCACACTCGCCAACATTCGATCACCGTCCCTACACTTATCATGATCGAAGGGACCCTACAAGGCTAATGCACAAGGCAGAACAGCTTAAAACCACATTCTGCCATCACGTTCGCTGAACCATTCGCCAGGCAAAGTCCCGCAGTGAATGTTCGCTATGGCTCGCCAAGCGAACCTGCTGGCGAAGCCTCGCTAGCCACATTCGCCAGGCGAACTTTATACCCTTTAGGTCTGGGAGTTTATTTGGAATTACTCGCCACTGCTCGGTAACACTCGCCAGGCGAACCCTCGCTAGCCTTCGCCAACACTCGCCAGGCGAAACCCAGCGAATGCTGCAATACCCCAAAATCTCCACTTTTCTACAATGCTATCTCAGTCAATTCCAAGCCTAATATGCTACTTCTATCTCCTATTCTATCAGTATTACAGACCATGACATCATACTTGCCCATCGACCTATAATTCTTACTCTAATACCAACATCAGATACTTTACCGACACTCTAAGAGTTACTCAGAACTTGCCCAATCGACATCAACATCAACACCCAGACATCAAGGCAACAACAAGTCATCACATATCATCATATATACACAATTCATCAAAAATCAACAATACCAGCAACATTTACAAGCATGCCAATATACAACTTCATACATCGATAAATCCCTACGGGGTTAAGGAATCCCTTCTACCCAGTTCATGTATATACCATCCCAATCAGTTTCTCCCCCCTTACCTCGATTAAAGCTTCGATTGATGAAAAATCCCCTACCAATTGATCGCTCTAGCCTTGTTCTCCTTTCTCTTGCTCTTCCCCTCAGAATCTCTTATCGTGTTCTCACTTCTCCCTTCTCTCCCCTTTCTCTAACTTCCAAATGTATCGTAAAACATACTGACCCCTCAAATTCTTATTTTAATTATTTAATCCCAATAATAATATTAACTAATAATAATAATATTCTTAATAATATTAATAATATAAATAATAATATTTCATCAAATTAATATTAATACTAATATTAATAATAATAATAATAATAATAATAATAATAATATCACCAACATTACTATTTCTATAATATTATCATTTCCACTCCACGTCACCAAGACCAATCCTTACACATCAAGGATAAACACCCACAACACATCTAACACACCCCACCTAAGGGCACACCAACATAAAATAATTAAAATAACACCAAAATGACTAAAATAAATAAAATGGGTGTTACGACTCTCCCCCACTTTAATCATTTTTGTCCTCGAAAATTACCTGATGGAAACAATTCCGGATACGCTTCTGGCATCCTGCTTTCCAATTCCCAGGTCACACTGCCTCCTGCAGCACCTCCCCAAGCTACTTTCACTAAGGGTATCTCCTTCCCTCGGAGTTGTTTCATCTTACGGTCTTCGATCCTCAACGACATCGTCTCAATAGTAAGATTCTCCCGGACTTGCACCTCATCTCTCGGAATCACATGAGATGGATCCGAAACATACTTTCGCAATTGCGACACATGAAACACATCATGCAAATTCGACGATTCAGGCGGCAACGCCACCCTGTAAGCCACAACACCAACTCTTTGCAAAATTTGATACGGTCCAATAAACTTAGGATCCAGCTTCTTGGACTTCAACGCATGACCCACACCAGTCATCGGGTTAACTCTTAGGAATACGTGATCACCTTCACTGAATTCCAATTCTTTCCTCCGGTTATCATGGTAACTTTTTTGTCTACTCTGAGACGCCTTCATTTTCTTAGAATCATCTGAATCGTCTCAGTAGTCTGCTGTACAATTTCTGGTCCAAGCACCACATTCTCACCAGTCTCATACCAACACAGAGGAGTCCTACACCTCCTTCCATAAAAAGCCTCAAACGATGCCATTCCGATACTAGAATGGTAACTATTGTTGTACGTGAACTCAATCAATGGAAAATGAGTGTCCCACGCACCACCTTTCTCCAACACGCAATCCCTCAACAAATCCTCAAGCGACTGAATAGTCCTCTCTGACTGACCATCAGTTTGTGGATGATAAGCTGAACTCAACTTCAACTTAGTACCCAACGCTTCCTGTAAACTCTTCCAAAATTCCGAAGTAAACCTCAGATCTCTATCCGACACAATACCGGACGGAACACCATGTAGCTTCACAATTACCCGAATATAAATCTTTGCTAGCTTCGTCAACGGGAAACTAATATTAATTGGCATAAAATGTGCAGACTTCGTAAGTCGATCCACAATCCCCCATATAGCATCAAATCCTCTCGCCGTACTCGACAAACCAGTAACAAAATCCATAGTTATACAATCCCATTTCCAAACTGGAACTTCCAACGGTTGCATAAATCCAGAAGGTCTCTGGTGCTCTACTTTCGACTTCTGACACGTCAAACAGGCATAAACAAACTGAGCTATGTCTCTTTTCATACCAGACCACCAAAATAACTTCTTTAAATCATGATACATCTTCGTAGCTCCCGGATGGATACTCAGATTACTACGATGTCCTTCACTCAAAATTAACTTTTTCAGTTCCTCATTATCCGGCACACAAATTCTGCCTCTAAATCTCAACACACCTGTACCATCCAATTTAAAATCATTATCGGAGTCATTTCCTGCTCCAGTCATCAAATCTACTAACTTCACATCCAACTTCTGGTTCTCTCTAATTGTATCCAAGAAGTCATTATTCACCTGCAACATCCCCAACATCACGCTGTCTATCGTAGTCTCGCAAACCATGCTCAAATCTCTGAATTGTTCAATTATTTCCATATCTTTCACCATTAAAGCCGACATATGAATCACTTTTTTGCTCAAAGCATCTGCTACTACATTGGCCTTTCCTGGATGATAACTTAAACTGAAGTCATAATCCTTTAAGAATTCCAACCATCGCCTCTGCCTCATATTCAGCTCCTTCTGGTCAAACAGATACCTTAGACTCTTATGATCACTGAACACTTCAAATCTCGAACCATATAAATAGTGTCTCCAGATTTTTAACACAAAAAAGAAACCGCAACCAACTCAAGATCATGAGTAGGATAATTCCGTTCATGCACTCTTAATTGTCGAGAAGCATACCCTACCACTTTACCATTCTGCATAAGAACTCCGTCTAATCCCATCTTAGACACATCACAGTACACTACAAAAGGTTCACTCGGAGTCGGCAACACTAACACCGGTGCCGTAGTCAATTTCCTTTTCAATTCTTTAAAGCTTTCTTCACAAGCAGCATCCCACACAAAAACTTGGTTCTTTCTCGTCAACTGAGTCAATGGCAATGCCAAATTAGAGAACCCTTCAATAAACCTTCGGTAATAACCTGCCAAACCCAAAAAGCTTCTAATTTCCGTCGCTGTCTTCGGCGGTTCCCACTGTAGCACTGCACTTACTTTCGATGGGTCAACAGATATTCCATCACCCGAAATCACATGCCCCAAGAAACTCATTGTCTTCAACCAGAAATTACACTTCGACAGTTTAGCAAACAACTTATTATCCTTCAGCACCTGCAAGGCAATTCTCAAATGTCCTGCATGTTCTTCATCAGACTTAGAATAGATTAAGATATCATCAATAAACACAACAATGAACTGATCCAAATAAGAATGGAAAATTCGGTTCATATACTCCATAAATACTCCCGGCGCGTTAGTCACTCCAAAAGGCATTATAGCATATTCGTAATGTCCGTATCGAGTTCTAAAAGCCATCTTCTGAATATCACCTTCTTTAACTATGATCTGATGATAACCCGACCTCAAGTCGATCTTACTGAACACACGAGCTCCTACCAACTGGTCCATCAAATCGTCAATCCTTGGAAGAGGATATTTATTCTTAATAGTCACCTTATTCAACTGACGGTAATCGATGCACAGACGCATACTACCATCCTTCTTTTTCACCAATAACAATGGAGCTCCTCACGACGACACACTTGGCCGGATAAACTTTCTATATAATAAATCTCCAATCTAAGACTTCAATTGGGACAACTCTACTGCCGACATCCTGTACAGCGCCACAGAAATAGGCCTCGTACCAGGAATAAGATCAATGCTGAATCGACTTCTCTTGTCGGAGGTAATTCTGTAATTTCATCAGGGAACACTTCTGGAAATTCATTAACAACAGCTAACTCATCCAACAACGCCTTGTTGTCAACAGACAGTAATGCAAATAAAGCAAACACCTTAGCTTCGTCCTCCAACAAAGTCCTTAGTTCCTTATTAGATAAAGAATTCGCCAACTTTTCTTCCTTTGGAGTAAGGAACAGTAACACCTTCCGAAAACAATCAATGTAGACTCGGTTGAACTCTAACCAGTTCATACCCAGAATAACATCCAAATTACTAAGCGGTAGGAAAATCATATCCACTCTGAAATCTCTACCGAAAATAGTCAGCGGACACTTCAAACATACCAAAGAAGTAGTCATTGAACCAATAGAGGGTGTCTCAATAGTCATCCGTCGCTCAAGAGTAGACGGTACCAATCCTATTCTCTTCAAACAATCAACAGAATATCAATAATAGCAGTCAAAGGAATATTATTGATAATACAAGTACCTTTGATAGCACGCTCTTCACTGACAGCTTGAGTTCCCGCCAAAGCAAACACTTTACCACCAGCCGGAGACGCCTGAGACTTCTTCGGCTTCTCACAATGCATACTGATATGGCCTTTCTCACCACAGTTATAAAAAATGGGCATAGTGGCCCTGCACTCAGCTATCACATGGCCTGGCTTACCACACTTGAAACACTTCCTTACCTCCTTAGGACAATCCTTAGCACGATGACCTGTGTCACCACATCGGAAACATTTCCCGTCACCAGACGCATCCCTTTCTCTGGACCTCTTATCGGCAGCAGCCTTACGCTTTCCTTTATTAGCAGAAACACTGTAAGGAGTACCACTGAACCTCTGCTTACCCTTACGGTCATTCACAGCCATATAATGCACAATCTTGGCCCGGTTATCATTGTCATAGATCCTACTCCTGCTTACTAGCTCAGCGTAGTTTCTGATCTTCTGACAAGCAATCCCTAACTTGATCTCCGAACGCAGCCCATTCTCAAATTTCAAACACTTCGATATCATCGCATCATCAGTATTGTAATGAGGACAATACTGCACCAGCTCTTCAAATTTTGCAGCGTACTCCGCTACGGTCAGATTACCCTGGTTCAGTTCCAAGAACTCTATCTCTTTAGCACTCCGAATGTCTTCCGAAAAGTACTTCTCCAGAAAACCTTTGTGAACCACGTCCCAAGTAATCGTAGTTCCTGCAGTCACCCATCCCTGGCGACAATTATCCCACCAAGCTTCCGCTTCGCCTTCCAGCATGTGAGTACCAAATCTCACCTTTTCCTCATCACTATAGTTCATAATCTTGAAAATCTTTTCAATTGCCTTCAGCCACTTCTGTGCAGCCTCAGGATTCAAAACTCCTCCTTCAAACGTCGGCGGCTTGTTATTCCGAAACTGCGCCAAATCTTTGAATTGGGCATCCAGAGCTTGGTTCTGATTAGCAACCGCTTGCATGGCAGCAGCCAAAGCAGCATCATTCCTTCCTGCCATACTTCTCAACAACAACAACACCAGGTTATCACTTACACAACTCTATCCTAGGGACAGACTCAACTCAACTAAACTGGTCGGACGGACCAACGAGGCTCTGATACCAATTGTAACACCCCACTTCCCAAATCAATTAAAATATAAACATTATAAATAAACATCAGAGTTGTTCACCTCCCACGTGGGATATCACATAATCAAGTCCAACACATACTTCATTAAAAATGTTTTCACCAAAATACAGCGGAAATTGTTCATATAATGAAATACATCAAATTCATGATACGTCACAGGAAAAGAAATAAGTTCAACAAAAACAACTAAACACCCAAGTCCCGTGCTACGTGTCAGAGCATCCTAAGACTCGACTGGCACACCACAAATCCAAGATAGCTAAGTACCTGGATTATCTGCACTTCCGAAGAAGCACAAACCACAACAACAGCAAAGGGGTGAGAAAACATGATCAAAATATATCGGTAATTACATACATGAAATAAAGGTAGTAACTACAACAGTCATATCAATCATCACCCAACATTCACCATACACAACATATAGTCCACCAATCAACATAATACATCATAATGCAAATATGCAACGCAACACCTTGCATGTGGTACCGACTCTTTGGTTCCTCAATGGAACCCGGATAGATCACATACGCCCACCTTTGGCAATGATCTGTTCCCACCAATTCCCCACTCAAAGGAGTACGAATGAATCACATACACTCCATCGAGAAATGATTCATTCCACCAACACTTCATGATATGCATGACACCAAATGCATACAAATCAACACAAGCATACATTGTGCATACGATTCTCAGATCACACCAACATACATCATATACACATAGGTATGTCACACACCAATCAATCAGGCACTTACATAAAGTATTAAGGAATTCACTTCCTATCACCAAATGCACACTCGCCAACATTCGATCACCGTCCCTACACTTATCATGATCGAAGGGACCCTACAAGGCTAATGCATAAGGCAAAACAGCACAAAACCATATTCTGCCATCACGTTCGCTGAACCATTTGCCAGGCGAATCCCCGCAGCGAATGCTCGCTATGGCTCGCCACTGCTCACTAACACTTGCCAGGTCTGGGAGTTTTTTTGGAATTACTCGCCACTGCTCACTAACACTTGCCAGGCGAACCCTCGCTAGCCTTCGCCAGGCGAACCTTCGCCAACACTCGCCAGGCGAAACCCAGCGAATGCTGCGATACCCCAAAATCTCCACTGTTCTACAATGCTATCTGAGTCAATTCCAAGCCTAATATGCTACTTCTATCTCCTATTCTATCAGTATTACAGACCATGACATAATACTTGCCAATCGACCTATAATTCTTACTCTAATACCAACATCAGATACTTTACCGGCACTCTCAGAGTTACTCAGAACTTGCCCAATCCACATCAACATCAACACCCACACATCAAGGCAACAGCAAATCATCACATATCATCATATATACACAATTCTTCAAAAATCAACAATACCAGCAACAATTACAAGCATGCCAATATACAACTTCATACATCGATAAATCCCTATGGGGTTAAGGAATCCCCTCTACCCAGTTCATGTATATACCATCCCAATAAGTTTCTCCCCCTTACCTCGATTATATCTTCGATTGATGAAGAATCCCCTACCAATTGATCGCTCTATCCTTTTTCTCCTTTCTCTTGCTCTTCCCCTCAGAATCGCTTATCGTGTTCTCACTTCTCCCTTTTCTCCCCTTTCTCTAACTTCCAAATGTATCGTAAAACATACTGACCCCTCAATTTCTTATTTTAATTATTTAATCCCAATCATAATATTAACTAATAATAATAATATTCATAATAATATTAATAATATAAATAATAATATTTCACCAAATTAATATTAATACTAATATTACTAATAATAATAATAATATCACCAACATTACTATTACTATAATATTATCATTTCCACTCCACGTCACCAAGATCAATCCTTACACATCAAGGATAAACACCCACAACACATCCAATACACCCCACCTAAGGGCACACCAACATAAAATAATTAAAATAACACCAAAATGACTAAAATAAATAAAATGGGTGTTACGCACAACCCCATTTTATTGAGGAGTACGTGGAGCGGAGAAGTTGTGATCAATTCTGTGTTTACCGCAATATTCCTCAAACAAATAGTTTTCAAACTCACCTCCATGATCACTCCTAATTGAGACAATGTTTTTGTTAAATTTATTTTGGGAAAGCTTAGCAAATCTTTCAAAGGCGTCGAGCGTATCGCTCTTGCTAGCCAAGAATATAGTCCAACAGAATCTAGAAAAGTCATCAACTATCACGAAACCGTAATAATTGCCACCTAGGCTTTTAATTCTAGATGGCCCAAATAAGTCCATATGGAGATCCTCGTTTGCTTTCCCATTTGACAAGCATCACAAAGGTGATCCTTGGTAAACTTTATTTTGGGCAGACCTAAGACTAGATCTTTTGAGACTACTTTGTTAAGCAAGTCAAATTTGACATGTGCTAAACGTCTATGCCAAAACCATGAGTCTTCACTCATTGTCATGAGACATTTGTCACTTGTCAAAGATACTTCATTCAAGTCTAGCATATAGACATTGTTTACTCTTAGGCCATTAAACACACTCTTCATTTTCATCTTTTGAAAATGATACATTGTATCCTTTCTCGCATAGTTGACTAATGTTAATGAGATTATGTTTAAGACTCTCGACAAGCAATACATCAGATATGGTAGTGGAAGAAGGGTTACCTACACTACCTTTTTCCAATTATTGCACCGCGATTGTCATCTCCATAGGTTACATACCCCTTCTTCTTTGCCACGAAGTCGATGAAGAGAGATATGTCTCCTGTCATGTGTCTTGAGCAGCCACTATCGAGAACCCATCTTCTCTCGGTGGTGTCAAGACGTTGTACCTATGAAAAAACAATTAACAAGAGGAGGTACCCAATGGCTTATTTGGTCATAAGTCGTGAGTGACAAAATGGTCACATTTAGGCAACCATTGATAAATGCCTTTAGGAACCAAAAATCTCCTAAAATGACATTTAGCAATTGAATGGCCTTTCTTGCAACAATATAAACAAGAAAAGTTATCTTTTGAATTACCTTTGCTATCGTGATCTCCTATAACATATTTGTATTTTTGATATGGATTAACCGTACTCTTTCTAAAATTAGATTTATCGATGGCAAAGGTAATTTTGGGCTCAAGAGCCTTGTTAAGTTTGGCATTTAGGCTATTAACTTTATTTTCCCAAATGTAACAAGTGTCACACCCAAACTTAACTACTCTACTTCTTAGATCCTCACAACCTACTTTAGTACTTTCCACTATGGAAGCTTAAATGCCTCAAGTTTCTTTTCGGACTCACGAATCTTTTTCTCTAAGTGAGCGAAGATTTGATTATTTGAGGCAAGCCTTTTAAAGGCTTCTTTTGCTTCACAATGCAAAGTATTAAACGCATTTTGTAATTCAAAATGAGACATGTTTGAGGAATTTTCATATTTAGCACGTCGTACCTGTTTTTCTTGTTCTTTTGGTGAGCGGAAAGACAAAGATTTACGGATTCATCTTCATCACTTGAGCTTTCATCTTCGGAGGAATCACTATCACTTTCCCAAGCTATATACACTCTCCTTGACTTTGATTGCTTCTATTGTGATCTATTTGTTTCCTTTATTTTGCCCTTTTTGTTTAGGGGACAATCCGATTTGTAGTGTCCGGCCTTTCCGTAAGTATAACATAATCCTCTTATTTCGTTCCCCTTAGTGTCATCACTTCTAGAGTACCTAGATTGTTTTCGGAAGTTGACAAGATTTTTCTCAGAGTGTTGGATGCCGTTCTTTTTAACATAACAGTTGTAACGCTTTATAAACAGCCCCATGTCCTCACTCTTGTCATCCTCTTCGTCGTCACTTGATGTGTAATCACTATGCTCCTTAGATTGAGACTTTGAGGAAGAAGTCTTGAGAGCAATTGACTTCTTTTCAGTAATTTTTGTTTTATCCTTCCTTTCCTTCTTTTCATGTTGCTCTAGGCTTAGAAGCACTTGTTCATGCTCTTGCAGCTTTCCAAACAATGTTGTGAGATCCAAAATTGTGAGGTCGTTAGCTTCTTTGATGGTCGTTACCTTCGGTTGCCATTCCCTGTTAAGACATCTCAAAATTTTGTTAGTAGCAACATCATTGGCAATTGGCCTACCTAGTGAATGCAATCTATTGATAAGATGAGTGAATCTCTTTTGCATGTCCGCAATGGTTTCCCCTTGCTCCATGTAAAAGAGATCGAACTCTTGTGGTAGCGTATTGATTCTCGCTAGCTTAACATCATTGGTTCCCTCATGGGCAACATGCAATGAGTCCCACGTAGCTTTTGCCGTTAAACAATGTGAAACCCTATAATATTCATCAACTCCTAATGAGGAGATCAAAATATTTTTGGCTTTCCAATCGTAATTATATTCCTTCTCATCATCATCAGTCCATTGTGCTTCAGGCTCAGGCACAATCATATTATTATCATCGGTCATAGTTATTTCAATTGGACCGTTAAAAATAACATTCTACACTTTTCTATCTATGGAATTAATGTGCACCCGCATACAGTCTTTCAAGTAACTGTAATTTTCTCCATTAAAAATGGGAGCTCTATTATAGGCCCTTTTAGGTTCGTTAGCCATTTTCTACAAAGTTATACTTGAAGCACGGAGTGAACCGGTGCTCTTGATACCACTTGTTAGACGATGGCTCGGATCTAGAAGGGGGGTTGAATTGATCCCTAATTAAAAAATGAGTCGGCGCTACCAAGAAAATTGGTTTTAAAAATGTTTAATATGCGGAAGCGGCCGTGGAAAAATTACCGTCTATAACAAACCGTTACTAGAGGACCGGATATGCGTCTACTCTATGGATATTGATAATTAGCAAAGAGAATCACCATGCTAGTCACATTATCAATTGATTAATATCACTACTTGGTATGACTATTTCCAATGCCTTAATATGCCAACAAAATAATTGGACAACACACGAGAATTTTGGTTCAGACAATTTATCAAACACTTGGCGTGCGGAGCACTCCAAGTGATTTCGGCTTTGAGTAAGTAGCACTAGTTTCCTTGTACAATAAACTATTGTACTATAGTTAAAAATACTTCATCCCATACTCAAAACAGTCCTTAATTCTATATTATTGTTTGAACGAAATTCACGCAAATATTAAGCAAAAAGTAAATGCGAAAAGTAAAAGGCACAAAGATTTGTTGAGGTAGTTCCTCCACTGTCCTCGCTTCAGGTACGTCTTCTCTCAATTCTAACAATAGAATTGAGCTCGTATAATATAAATGTAACCTGTTGTTGAATCGTTTATACAAGAATAGACAAGAAAATTCACAAATAAACACCCTTGTTGTTGAAGATGCTTTCTCTTCTTGTCCCTTGATTCGAGTCGAATCAAGTCCTTCGATTGCTTGTGTATAAACCTTCGATTACAGCTCCTTGGTTGAACAACCTTGCGTTTTCAAACCCCAGCCCGACTGATGTCAAACACTTCCCAATCGAACTCGAACCTCTCCTTCACAATTCACTGATTACCGCTACTAGATCGACGAAACCCACCGCTCGTCGATCACCTTCACTCAACTGAATATATGTTGAGAAGATTCGTACCAAAAAACCCCAAATTCAGTGAATCTTAGAAGACAACCCTCAAGGTTTTATTCAAGAAAAACCTGCCAAAATCTCAACCTGAACCGGATTCCCAATCAACGACTTCGGACGTTATCACTTCAAACAATCCATAATGCACAACAAAGATTATTGTGTGTGATTGTTGTGGTATGAAATGTAGAAGATCAAGATAATGAGAACTAATGGCACCTCTTTCACTTTTCTTGTGTTGCAGTTGATTTAATTGTTGATGATGAAAATGAGCAACTTTCTATTTATACTATGCCAAAAAGTAACAAAAAAAAACTACTTTTCGAAATATGTGAACAGACCAAAATTATGCAGTAAAACAGCGAACGGTCGACCATACAGAAGGAAGGTTCGACCTGAGCTACCCCAAGCAAGACAAATTATGCAAAATATCAAGCTATGCGTCGACCAAAACAGAACCATGCGTCGACGCAAAGTCTGCATTTCTAGACAAACAGAAATAACAATAGTATGCGTTGACCGGTAGGTTGACGTGCGCCGACCCGTGGAAAATGCACTTTAGAGACACCTTCTATAAGTCGACCGGAGCAGATAAGTGGTCGACTCAAAGACTTGTATTTTACAAAAATACCAATTTTTCTATTTTTGACTCTTCTAGATGCGACTTCTAACATACCAAAGAGGTTTAACTCATATGACGACATTCAATGCACTATACAAGATGTTTGATGTAAGAAAATGAAATATGTGGGATATAGTAGTCACTACTTCCATGCGGTTGCGTTTTGACATCATCGAAACACACATGTATAGTATATGAGGCTTTGCCCTCACACATTCTACGTACCAAATTGCTGCCAAAAATTCTGTTGAAGCCATTTTCCATTTTTTACTGTTATTTCCTTTCCTTTCCCTGTAGTTCAGATTACTGCCATTTTCATTCTGCACTTTTATTTTACCAAAGTAGAATCTTGCCGACATTGTGGAGAACTACTCAAGAATTCAATACCAATACTACTTGTATGTTCTTATTAATTGAATACTTGTTTTATTTCATTCAGTATGCATGTTATACCATTTTACTGTTTATGTTTATTTATGTTTGCATTAGTCATCATGTCTAGCTAAACCGATCTTATCGGTATGTAATAAAATTAGTAGGACGGGATTCGATAATATCCAGTGCGCCTTACCTTTTTACAAATAATTTTTTAGCCTTAGTTTTTAATCTAATTTTCTAAGTAACCTTTGTCACAAAAGTGAGAAGCTATTTACAACCGTTTTTCCATGAAAGTGGGAAACTTATTAAGGTTCGAACCGGCACGTGAAAGTGTGGGGTTTGAACTGGATAGTAAAAACTAGGCATTAATTTTAAACACAACGAAAGCACTTTAAAAGAAATCAAAATTTATTTATTTTCAAAAAGTAATTTTAACCCCGAATGGTACTACGAGAGTGTACGTTCTACCTTAAAACTATGACCCGAGTCAACAACCAGCGTGAGGCAAAGGTTTTTAAACGAATACTTTCTCCTGAAAAGTGATTGCATAAGCTAAAAAGCACCGGCGACCCGTCGAATCCCCGATAATTAAGGCATTATATACCAATATCCCTTATCGATATTTTTAAAACTTATAAATTTTATTCCCTTTTTGTTTCTTAATTTAGCATCTATTTTCTAAAACATTTTCCGCCTTAGCTAAACATAGTAATGACCGACAACACTAGTTTGATTACCTGTCCCTCTGGGATCGATATCTTTATTACTATGTGATAGACTGTGCACTTGCAGTTAGTACCGTTAGACTTAGAAAGTCGCGATCAACAGGCAAAGTGTTAATTGATTAACCATGCATTTTCAGCAAAAATTTCCTGTTTTTAAAGGGTTAATCAGTTAATCAATTTACTGCCAAGATCTTTCACGATTCACCTTTAATGTTCCTTTCAACGGTTTTGTTCTCACTCGATTTTTGATGTTCCACCACATTTTCACATCGAAGTACCTTCTAACCTGTCAGATTTTTACACTCTCGCCAAATCTCTCGGGTTAAAGTGTTTATACTCAAAAATCACAGTATGCAAAGTCGACTCATAAGCTTGAATATCATCTATTTTCTTATCATAAACTCACAATACACACTTTGTGAGGGATTTGCAGGTTATAACTAGGCTAGGGACATGGTCGGATAGACAAACGAAAAGGGAAAACAAAATGGTTTATAGGCTCGGATGTAGTGTCATCTTTCTCATTACGGTATTCTTTTTTATTTTCACAATCAAGGGTGTTTGACACACTTTCTTTTGGATTTTCCAGCTTTCTTTTTTTTCTCTCCTCAAGTGAAACTTTGAGAGTATTTTCTACAATTTATTTTCGAACTGGATCCTTCTCTAGGTAAGTGCCTTCTTTCATATATTTTTTTTCAAGGCTTTTTCATTATTCTTTTTTTTTCCAAAAGCACTTACCTACTTTTTATGCGAGTGTCCCAACCCCAAACTTATAATTTTACACGAATTAGAAATTGATAACACTTATCCGAGCATGGTGAGGAAGTGTTTAGGCTTAAGGTTATATGATGTGGTTGATAACAAATAAATGGGAATATGGCTCGAAGGGGCTAACAAGGAGAAACATATAAGGGTTGGCTTGAAAGGCTCAGGGCTAAACAAAAATAAGTGCCTTACTGTGTAGATGTGTGCATATGAACAATCCAACAGATGAATATGCAAGCTAAGAGTGACAAAGACATACCTGATACTCTCGTAATGATAAAGTGTTTGGCTTTATAAAATCCTCACCATGTTTGGCATACTGACAGTTTCCAAGGTGCCTCTCGTGTGATGTGGCATCATTTCTGTCTCGGGTTAAAGTACTCCCGTATCAGTCCCGTATTGGGAAATGGCATCCAATCATCCATTTTACTATAAGCATCTCTATTCATCCTGCACGCAAGTCTCCAATCTGTAAGACATAAACACAAAACACACCAAACAAATAAAAACAGAACACAAGTGAAATATCATAAAATTTCAACAAACAGACAAACAGAAAGTAAATAAAACTCCCTCACGCTTGAACTAAACATTGACCTCAATGTGTTAGAAAAAGCATGAGAGGGGACTCACAAAGCCTCACCGAGGAGGAGGGAAGCGTAACATCAACTGATGCATCATGGCGTGCATGTCATCCATGATCGCCCCTTGGCGAGCTTACTCTTCCGCCTATCGGGTTTGCTCCTCCCGGAGATACCCGATCTCACCACGCACCCACGACCAGTTATCGTCAACAGTGGATGAGCTTCCCGCACCTGGACACATATGTCCCTCTTGTGATGACACAAACTGCTCAAACTCAGGAGCATCCTCCTTTTCATGTTCTCCTGCGGACAAAGGGTCAGCATGGTACTTGTCCTCATCTTGGACGATACTATTATAAATCCAGTTATTCATATCAATAATACTAACTCTATTAGGACTTGGGAGGGAAATTACAAACCTGTTATGGCTCATCAAAACATAATGATTCATTGTAATAAAAGTTATACCCTATTGGACCAGGGCCGCCATATCTAGTCTATTTTTACCTGATACCGATGTGTCACCCAATGCAGCAGGGTCATAGCCAAAGTTCTTAGTTATATGTGTTATCATGCCTCCCACAGAGATTCCCTCTTGAGCTGCTCTTCCTACTCTTCCCAGATAGTCTGTTGCAAAAGCGACTACACTTACCATTTCAGAGTTTTCCATAGCATATAGGAAGAATAACTCCCTCTGAGTGGCCACTCCGATATTGTCTCCCCTCCCTAATAGAGTCTAAGCTAAACCTTTATGTGCATACCTGAAACATGGATTTTGAATCCCCGATGCCTTGGCACCCTTTGAGACATACTCAATGTTACCTATAATAGTTGCCCAAAATGCTTTCGCATCAAAAGTCTCCGGGACAATTCCGGGGCCATACAATGGAAGTCGGAGGATACGTCCCAGCTCTTCCACACTGAGCTCATGGTTAGTATTAAACAGCCTAAACCGCATTGTGCCATAGAAATATTTCATAGTACCTATCCATCTTTTTTCTAAATGAAATTCAATAGTGCTTAAAAACTCCAACGTTATGCGCTCATACATTGGAGCTTCTAAATGCATGAATTTCAACATACCCAGACTATAAAACATTTTATCTATCTCAATATTCAACCCTAATTCAGAAAGATTTTTGTTACACATGTACCTTGCTTCACGTGGCATGCATAACACTTCTCATGTTCGGGTGTGTCAAAAATAATGTCATGCGCGTTAGGCGTCGGACTTGCTCTTTTCCTCGACCTTGAGGTTTCGGTATCCAGCTGTTTTCCTCTAACCATACGTCTGGGAGGCATTGTTATTGTTGTACTTGTAACATAGAGAAAAATCACAAAAATAAATGTGAGGGTTAGTGAAAATAAAAAATGGAATGATGTAGAGGATGGAGAGGTGAATGCTTTTTGTGAAGGTAGTATTTGGTTTTGATGTAGGGATTGTGGAAAGTTTGAAGCTTTATGGAGGGTTGGTTATGGAGTTTTGTGAAATTTTTATGAAGAAAGGAAGAAGATGATGAAAGGTGAGAGAAAAAGAGGGTAAAAATCTGAATTGATGGAGGATAATGGGGATTTATTAGGTAGGTAAGAGGTTTAGGTCGTGAGGGCCCACCATGTGAGAAGGGAAAACTTTTTTGAAAAAAATCACTCAACATGCTTGACACGGGCCCTGTCAGCTGACACGGGCGGCCGCGTCAGCATACTGCCTTCCCACATCAAATTATGTCATCCAACTCTTTCCCTAGTAGGCCTGAGACGGGTCGTGTCAGCTGACATGGGCGGCTGCGTCAGCCCACTGGAATGCTCCAAATCCCACTATTTTTTCATCATCCTTCATAACCTGACACGGGTCGTGTCAGCTGTCATGGGCGACCGTGTCAGGCCCTTGTTTTTACCATATTTTTCCCTTTTCTCGATGTTTTCCAACTTTTTCTAAGGTACCCTTGATTATTCAGTTGTATGCTTAAACATCCGACTCTTTGGGGCGACTTCCTCTGTTGTGAGTTCTCTGTAACTACCTAACAAACCTACAAAAACAAAAAGAAAGAAACAATAAAGCGTTAGACATAAACGTGTCGGTTGCCTCCCACGAAGTGCTACGTTTAACGTCGCATGACTCGACGGTCGTTCATTTTATCAGGTAAAACAAACATATTCAATTTGATCATCCTCTTGGCCCTGGTAGTAAAGCTTAAGTCTCTATGCATTGAACTTGAAGGTGTCTCTACTACAATGTCCCTGTTCCTCGGAATCATGATAGGCTTTCATTATGTCTCTTTGCTCCCTTTCCAAAACCACATTTTCTTTTGGTTCGAGTCAAAATCATCAGGTATCACTCCACCCACCCCATGCACCAGACTTACCCATGAATTATCGAAACTAGGGTGAATTAACCCAACTTCCCACAGTTTAACCACCTCTTTCCTCACAACTTCCTTCCTTGCTGGATTGAATCTTTTTTGGGTTTGGACCACTGGTTTGTGATTTTCCTCCATTACTATCTTATGCATGCATATTGTGGGGCTAATTCCTTTCAAATCCCCAATGGTCCATCCCATACCGCTCTTGTATTTCTTAAGTACCTGTACCAATTTTCCTCTTCTTTTTCTTTCAGCCTAGAATTAATTATAGCAGGACACTTGGTTCCAGAATCCAAAAACACATGCTTCATATTTTCAGGTAATTGCTTTAGTTCATAATTTGTACCTGCTTTGTTTTCCTTTTCTGTCGCAGTTTCTGGTGTTCTCTCAAATCCTCCCACCGGTGTGGTTTAGACTTCAACCAAGGTGGTTGAGCATTCAACATCGTAAGAACTTCTTTCTCTCTTTCGTCCTTGTTATCCTCTATCTCTTGAGATGATAAGCTAAGAACTCTTTCCAACAGTGATTTAGGGATATGGTTGTGAATAGCTTTAGCTACCAAACTATCTATTACCTCCATAATGTGGCTTATCCCGATGTTTTCTTTGTGCTTCATGGTATTCCTTACATCAATTTTAATCTCTTCGTTATAAACTTTAAAGGTCGTAGTGCCTCCCTCAATGTCTATCATACATCTTCCTGTTTCTAGGAATGGCCTCCCCAATATTAGAGGGATATCCTCATCTTCTGGCATTTCTACAATCACAAAATTAACAGGAAACATAAACTTTTCAATTTTTACTAGAACATCTTTTACTACCCCATAAGGCCTCTTAATTGAATAATCTGCAAACTGGAGTGTCATCATAGTATCTTGAACACTTCCTATTTCCAGCTTCCTGTTGCACCCTAAAATTTGCCCAACCTTTTCTTGGTTTGGCTTTTGTTTCATTTCATTTTCTTCTAGCATTTCGGCATTGCATAGCATTTGTTCCTGAGACAGGGGATCGAGGTTTTCATGTGGATCAAAATTCACCCTCAGCGCAAGCAATCAAAGCAGCGGGCTCTGACATTTATTTTGTCCAGCGGCCGGGCGACCGATTTTATTTTGTGTTGCAGTTTATTTTCAGCCAAGAAAGCAACATTCAGGCTATCACAAGTAGTCTCATGGTTACAACATTCAAGAACACGTTCCAGAAGCTTAACAGGGTTTGAAACAGCAAGAAACAGGCAAACGGGCAGGTTACCCTCCAAAAGGCGCCATAATTCAAATTTTTGAGGTGTTAATCGGTTAACCTATATGGTTAATCGATTAACCAATGAAAAATCAGCCTAGATTCAAAAATTTAAAGGGGTTAATCAAGCTTAATATTGAAGGATCTCCATCTCTACTACATGTATTAGCTTGATCTTGAAGTATTTCGGGTTTCTTGCTTCGACCTACTCATTTCCAGCAAATCAATATCAGCCGAAGCAAATCTCCACATCGTAGGTTAGAAATTCTCGATCCTATTCTGTTTTAGCTTAATTGCATGTTCATCATGATAATTTTCATTTTTGATTGATTTGTTTCATTTTGATTCATATGATCTGTGTTGATGCTGTTTGGATCTGCATACATGCTGTTGGAATCATGGTTTTCTGATTTAATTTCGTGCATGGCTTATTATGTGATCATTGGCATGTTTGGAGAAGTGATAAGCTATTGAAAAGTGATTATGCTTTGTTGTTTTCTGCTGTCAACACATTGTTAATTGGTTAACGCATATGGTTAACTGATTAACCAGTTCAAATTTTCAGATTTTTCAAACGTTAACAGTGTGTTAGCTGATTAACCCTGGGGTTAACCGATTAACAATGTGCTGGCAGGCCTGTTTTGCTACTTTGTTTGATTGTTCGCATATTGTTTCACTCTAAATCTTCATAAATTGACATGATGCATTAGGAATGAAATGTCTTTGGTGTTTGCCACTGTTTGTGTTTGGTTGATCATGACTTTGGCGATACTTGTGTTCATTTTCTACTTGGATGCATACTTATGTATGTGGTTCAAAGTGATGACTCTTTGCATGTTTGTTTGTTTCCATCTATGGCTTTCCTTTCCATGTTTGCATCATTCTTGCATCGTTGTTGAGGTCGAGACGAGCTTTTGGCAGCTACTGCCCCACACACTTTTTCCTCCCTCCCACCATTCTAAGTGTGCATTTATGTATTTCTATGTTGCATTTTGTTATGTTTCTTCCTTTTGGTCTTGCCTTGCCATGTTCCCCTTAGGACCTAACCTTCCTTGTTTAAGGATGGTTATAGACATTAGTATTTGAACTATGCATGCTAACATTAGGTAGTCCCCTTTTGTATCCCAACTCTAAGTCCACTTTGCATGACAACGTTAGGGCCGAGTTTCCCTTAGACCTTCTGTGCGTCTCTCTTCCTCATCTTCATACAATTCTAACATACTTAATAAAGATAATGGATGTTGTTCCATGAGCCTTGTACTTGGGAATTGGTGATTGAGTGTCTACCTCTCAATTGCCTAGAGTGTTTAGTATATGTCCTTAGGACGATATACGACACATTCGCTCCTAGGTTTTAGACTTTAGTACAACGTACATTATAAACACTCAATAATCAAAACACTTCTTCTCTAAAAACAACAAAAACACTTCAAATCTTTTTTCATACTTCGGGATCTTAATCGAGGAAAATCTTTTCAGATAAAAGAGTGTTGTTAACTCTTAGTTCTATCGCAAACGGTAACGCCTAAGTCTCCAATGGTCGAGCCGCATACACCAACTGCTAGAACTGCTTGTTAACCCTACTCGGGACTAAAAACTTTTGAACCAACCTGTGGTTTTTTTAGCCTGAACTACGTTTGCTCTGATCTTTCATACCAGATGAAAGTACGTAGGCACAAGAAGCGATGTCTTGGCGAGCAACCTTCTCCCTTTTTCAACCGTAGTTAGCCGAGCTACGTTGACTCTGACTTTCCCATTGCACGAGGGAGTACGTAGGCACAGAGCGGCGATGCTCTGTCGAGTCTCTTCTTCTCTTTTCTTTCTATATTTGTCCCTTGACCTTTAGCGTAGATAGATAACACACCCTTTTTTAGATAGACAACAAAGTGTGGATCCCGTCGAGTACGACGGACGTGAGGGGTGCTAATACCTTCCCCTTGCATAACCGACTCCCGAATCCAGAACTTGGTTGTGATGACCTCTTCTTTTCCCTTTTACGTTAGGTTTTTTCAGATCGTTTCCTTTCCCTTTCTTTGGGATAAATAACGAAAGATGGCGACTCTTCTGTTTTCCGCCGGGTGTTTTTCGCAGTTGCGACAGCTGGAGAATATGCTGGGGACTCTGGTTCCCTATGCGAGTCAATCCTAGCGCTTGTTTGTTTATCTTTAGGTGTTGTATATATGTACTTTATTTACTTTCGCATTTTATTTTCTCGCATTTATTTTCAACATTATATCATTATTGATGTGCTGTGGGGAGGGAAGGTTCCACTGAGTGATAAGCCAGACCCAAGCTTGAGTATAAACCTGCATTAGTAGTGGAGACTAGTGGTGGGCCTGTTTGCTGAGCGAACACAGTTCCCCATGAAATTTGCGCTCAGACGAGATTCTCTTTGATGATTTCCTTTCTGGTCCTGAGGATCTGACGGGATTTTGGATTTGAGAGTTGTCGAGTCTGGGGACCGATCATTTGTGATTTAGCCAAGTAAGGCCTCTTCAGGAGATGATGATTCCAAACTAGAAATGGTGAACATATTATCGTTTCTTGAAAGTCTGTGACGCCGATGAACGCATAGGATGCCAAACCTTATCAATGGATAGGTCCATACCTCTGAGAGGGATTGAGTTATGCAGGAAACCTTGGCCTTCAGACTACCCGGTTTTCTTCGCAGTGTGAATCTGAGTTATTGATATCAATTGGTCCTATTGTCAGAGCTATGCTAGCGTTCTTGTCAAAGCGAAGCGCTGGTTCTTCTCTAGATACAACACAACAATCTTGATCCCCTGTTTGCATCTTTGCATCTGCATTTGCATTACCATATTGCATTTCATTAACGTGTATTTATGTTGCACGTGCATATTTCCCCCTGATTCTAGTGATCTTGTGCATTATTCCCGACATGGAATCCCTGAAGAGGACTTTGCCCTACTGTTGCACCCCAAAATTTTCCCTCTTTCAAGACTTGACTCATTTCTTCATTTCTTTCAAATTCAATGACATGAAGGAAATCCATCATGAATTCAAGATTAAAGGTGAGAATATTATAAAGAGAAGTTTTGTGACATTACAAGAATGTCATTTGTTGCAAGATTTTCAACTCTAAGTAATGTTTAGAAATTAATTTATTTCTAATACTTCATTCAAGTCTCTAGTCAAATTCATGTTATGGTAATGCCACACCAAGTCTACATTATGCTTACAAACATCCAAGAAATATGTAAGGATTAAATCAACATTGGATTGTTTTAAGACCAAGAGTATGCATGTTTAATCATGGCAAAACAGCCCCATGCAAAGGTGACAAATTTCCTCATGTCACAAAATCTACATGTCACAAGACCAAAGGCATAACATGTGACAATGCTTCTACACATCATAATTTTCAAAATGCTGTCAAAAGAGTAGTAGCATTGACCAAGAGCTGTCCAAGCACAAGCCAACAAAATGGGTGCAAGGCACAAGGTGCTGCAGAAAAACAGCATAGAGTAGTGCAGTAAAAATACAGCATAGCACCTTGCATGGAAATGGAAAGAAAGAGAGTGACATAAGGAAAGGTGGTAAGAAACATTGCCCCATGAAAAAATCTGAAGTGTGGGAAGAAGTGAAAACCCTAGAGTGGAGAGATAAGAGGAGGGGGCTGTAAACAAAAAGGGATCACTCTTCATTCATTCAAGATTCAATTCTACACACATTTGCAAAACCAGAAAATAGAGAGAGCTAACAAAAACCTAAAAAAACAGAAAAGATAGAAAAGCTTTGCAAACCAAAAAAAGAGAGTGAGATAAAACCAAGAGAACCACTAAAGAGCAAGAGCCTTCACAACATAGAGTGAGGAGGGGAGCACATTCATCCAAAACCAAGGAGGACTTGCAAGAAGAAGAAACTTTTGGGTATCCATTTTCTCAAACTTTTCTCTCTTTATTTCTTTGCTCTTATATTCATTTTGTTTACTCTTTTATGTGTTGTTGAACTGTATATAACATGTAAGGTCCCATAAGGGACCAAGAAACCATTGTCAGGAAACTACGAAAACGAAAGAAAACGTAGAAAAAGTTAGGATTTTGGCTGTTTTAACAGGCTAACGGTCGACCATAGCAGGTCTATGCGTCTACGCATAGCCTGCATTTTTAGACAAATTTAAAAAAACTTACAGTATGCGTCGACGCATGGGTCGGCGGGCGCTTTCCCGTCAGTCTATCAAAATAGTGTGCGCCGAGTGTATGTTCGACGCATGGTGTTTATGCGTCGAGCCGTGGGAAAAGGCTGAAAGTCATGCGCTGACCCTATGGTCGACTCATGGCTTCAAAACTTGCAAAAAATGAGAAATTTTTGGCTTTGTGCAGTTTGTTATGACTCCAAATATCTTCAAAAAAAAAAACCTCAAAAAAAAATTTTATTGGCATGTCCCGATTTTTTTTTTTTTAGCCGACTAATCTCATATGTTGTATGATTTTAGTAGGAATGTTGCTATTGTCCTTGGTGACTTTTGATTCCAAAAAACCATTTTCAAAAGCAAACTCTCGATTTTATCGAGCCGTTTTTAACCCTTGTAAGCCAGCCGCCTTGCGCGTCCGCCATCGACCTTGCTCGCTTCACCTCAAGCCTTTTTAAGCAATTAAACCCTTGACCCAACGTCAAGTGAATTTTCTCAAATAATTGTTAAACCAACTCACCATATTTAACAAAACGATAAAGTTCACTTTGTATTGAACTAAAGAGAGAGGATTAAGTGTAGACTTCTTCCTCTCCGAGTGTCGAGACGCTCACTGTAGTATGGGTGGTTTTGACACTCGTCTTTCAATACGAAGATGTTTTCATCCACACCTTTTTCTCCTAGAAAACCTCGGCCCCGTACCGAGTGCACTTTCAAAACACTTACAATAAATAAATCGATTCTCTTTGTATTGAACTAAAGAGAGAGGATTGAGTGTAGACTTCTTCCTCTCCGAGTGTTGGGATATTCACTGTAGTGTGGGTGGTCTCGATACTCGTCTTTCAATACGAAGACGTGACTTTATCCGCCACCTATCTCCCTCTACAACTTCTTTCCGCAACCTTTGTCACCTAAAAACCTCGGTCCCGTACCGAGCGCATTTTTTTAAACTTCTTTTCGTAACAAAAACTTGAATGGTCGTGGAGTGGTTAGGCGTAGGCCTTCTCCTATCTCGAGTGCTGACGTTTACCGTAGGGTTCTCTGTCGCGAAAGCACTTACCATTCAAAACCAAAAAAAAACTTTAATAAGAGAATGAAGTTCTCTTTGTATTGAACTAAAGAGAAAGGATTGAGTGTAGACTTCTTCCTCTCCGAGTGTCGAGACGCTCACTGTAGTGTGTGTGGTTTTGATACTCGTCTTTCAATACGAAGACGCTATGTTCGCCACACCCTTTCACAACAAAAACTTTGAGATAAAGAATTGGGTACTACCCGTAGGGGTTACTATCCGAGGACCTATCTCGCCCCTAAAAAAATAATAATTCAACAAATCAAATGTGACATCTTGCCTCGCATGGCGAAAACTTATCTTTCGAAAAGGATATGATACGTCCGTTCTTCCGCAAACAGGTAATGCCTAAGTCTCCAACGAGCGAGCAGCAATACACCTAACTGCTAGAATGCGTACGATAGCATCATCCATAAAAAACATCAACAAATCGTAGGCCGAACTATGGCTGCTCTGATTCTTTACTTTTTTCAAGTAAAGATACGTAGGCACAAGGGCCACAATCCTTGTCGAGCACATTTCCCCTTATATCTGTAGTTCCCCGAACTACGTCGACTCTGATTTTCTCATGTCTATCGAGAATACGTAGGCCTAGGACCGCGAAGTCCTACCGAGTCCGTCCTTTCTCTCTTCTTCCCTGTTACGTCCTTTCCCCGTTTCTAAACCCTTTTTTCACTGTCCCGTGGAACACTTTTATAACATAATATTTAAGCAAATAAATTTACACATTCGACAAACAAATGGTTCCCATCGAGTACGATGGATGCGAGGGGTGCTAATACCTTCCCCTCGCATAACCGGCTTCCGAACCCGTTCTTGGTCGCGAGACCATCTTATCCGTTCTTCTCTTGAGGTTTTCTCGATATTTTCCCTTCCCCTCATGGGATAAATAAAATTCGGTGGCGACTCTTCTGTCCTTTTCCTTTTCGCCTCCCCTGTCGTTGCGCGTATTTTTCGAGTAGCGACACCTACAAGTTTCCAGCTTCAGATATCAGTATGTTGTTGAGTTTTGTTGCCATGGCTGATAAAGCAGTAATAGAAGATTTCAGGAAGTCCTATGGGAGGTTGTTGAGATGTGTCTGCAAACCATCTGCATATGAGATCAGTGGTCTATACACTCTTCTACAGTTTTATGATGCCCAACTGAGGTGTTTCGTCTTCCCTGATTATGTTTTGGCTCCCACTCTAGAGGAATACTCTGCTTTGTTAGATATGTCTATTCTAGATCAGATGTCGTTCTTCCATATCGACACTGAGCCTAATCTGGCTAAGCTCGCCGCTATTCTGCATTTGGATGCCTCAGAGTTAGAGGGAAAGATGCTCAAGAGAAGTAGAATGTTTGGATTTCCTTTGCCTTGTTTTGTTGAGAAAGCTCAACAGTGTGCCAAGGATGGTTGTTGGGTCGTATTTAGCGCCACCCTAGCTCTTTGCATCTATGGCATTATATTGTTCCCTAATCTTCTGGACTTCGTGGATGTAGATGTTTTTTACATAATGGCTTCAGGGAACCCAGTACTTACACTAATCGGTGATGTTTATCATTCTCTGCACTACAAGAATGAGAACCGAAGAGGGAAGAATGTGTCATGTTGTGTCCCTTTGCTGTACAGGTGGCTTGCTAGTCATATGCCCAAGACCGGTCCGTTTTTCACTTCTGTTGGTACTTCAGAATGGTCTGAACGTCTAATAGGTTTATCAGCTGAGAACATCACCTGGTTCGATAAGAATATGCTTGGTATAGAGGTTGTTTATAGTTGTAGTGGATTTCCTAACATCCCTTTAGTCGGAAGGAAGGGGTGTATCAACTATAACCCGTCTCTGTTGGTTAGGCAGTTTGGATACGCGCTGAGGGGTCCTCCTAAGGAAGAGGAGATACAAGAATCTTTGTATATCACCGGATTATTGGAGGGTGAGACTTTAGGCAGACTTGAGCATGCTTGGAACAACATTCACAGGAAGGGGAAAGCCTTATTGGGAAAGAGTGATAGTCGAGCATATAACCCTTAATTGGCTTGGACTCGTGAGAGAGCTGCAAGGTTCCTGATGCCGTTTCCTTCTGTGAAGCCTTTGTATCCTCTCATGATTGAGGAACCCACCACCGTAGACATTCAGAAATAGAATCAATTATTGTTTGAGAAGGAAGAGTTGAGAAAGGCCAATGAGGAGTTGGAGAAAGAAATCATTCAACTTCGAAGTGAGAAGATTGAGGTTGTTCATTCCTTCAAGAAACAAACTGAGCTTGTAAACAAATTGGGTACGAATCTGACCAAGGAGACCAATCCTCGAGAGCGTTTGGGTTTGGACTCCAAGGCTGTTAATAGTGTTCTTGCCTCCAAGAAGGAAAATTTGGATAGAGCTTAATTAGAGATTTCTAAGTTTAACAAACAATGGAATGCTACACTCACCAACAACAAAGAGCGCGAAGACAAGTTGAAGCTACAGATCAGCAAGTTGAAGACGCAGCTCAATGCCAAAGACGAGAAGATTGCAGTGGAGGCGTCACTCAGACGGGATAGTGAGTACAGGTTGAACGAAGCTGTTACAAACTTGAGGGATTTCAGGTTAAGAGCTGATTCCAAAAGATGCAAGCTCGAGGCGTGTTTTGGGGGAGGAGCTTGGGAAGATCATGTTGAGAGTCTGCAGCATACTGTTAGCCAGCAACAGTTACTTATTCAGGGACTACTTGCTAGACCAGATCATCCTGAGACGCGAGAGTTGCTAGAGGACTTCCGGTCTTGTCATCCAGCTTGACTATCTTGTTTATCTTTTTGTAGCTTGTTGCTTATCACTTGTTTTACTGACCATCACCAGGCTTGTTGGTTCAGGTCTTTTCCGTGTATATTTAGTTGTAGCTTGTACATTTCCTATTGGCTTGTGATTATATACGAGGAGGTTCTATTATTTTCTTGTCTGTAGGGTTCTCCATTGTTGTTTTTCTCCCGGAAACTAGAATCGGGGGGGAAATTTCCCTGTTGCATACATACATGTCTGCATTTTTGCATTTTTTGCATTGCAGGTGCATCGGAACTGTTAATCTTATTTTCTTGTGGTTCGTAGTGTGTTTCAGGATTGTCGATCAAGCAACTCACCGGTACGCAACTAAGGGGAATCAGAAGAGAGTAATGGAGCAGATGCAAGCAGAGATGTAGGAAATGAGGAACCGGATGGCCCAATTCATGGAGGTAATGCAGGGAGTGGCTAATGGACAAGAGCAACTCCGTACTTTAGTGCAACCTTTGATTGCACGAGTTGATGGCAACGGTGTGTTGCATGGTGGGAACGCTGCTAACCCGCCACATGTTAAGACTCCTCGAGCTGATAACTCCATGCCTACTTTGGTTATCCCTACCGCTGGAGGGAGCGATAATGTTGCTGGTGCCGGTAATACTGCAGGCTTCAATAACACTGGTTTTGGTAATGGTGGTAATGTTAATGGGAATGGTTATGGTCCTGACACTACTTGTGTTATACATGGTAATATGGATCACCTCTGGAATGAAGACAGGCAAGATGATGTGTTCTTGCCGAGGGTTGTGGCTGTTGAGTTACCCTCTGAAGCTGATAAGAGGATCAAGATGATTGAAGAAAACATGAGGTCTCTTGAAAGTCAAAATTCCATGGGCCTTGACATGGCTAATTTGGGACTGATCCCAGACCTGAGAGTGCCGCCGAAGTTTAAAGTCCCAGACTTTGACAAATATAAGGGTACCACCTGCCCGAGAGTTCATCTGAGATCCTATTACCGTAAGATGTCTGCCTACTCAGACAATGAGAAATTGCTCATGCATTTCTTTCAGTGCAGTCTGTATAGTCCTTTGTTGGAATGGTACATGAGTCTGGAACCCGTGAATGTCCGCAGTTGGAGGGATTTGGCCGAGGCCTTTGTGAAACATTATCAATAAAACAACGACCTTGCTCCTAACAGAGTCCAGCTTTAGAATCTTTCACAAAGGAACAATGAGTGTTTAAAGAAATATGCCCAAAGATGGCGGGAGTTAGCAGCCAGGGTGCAGCCGCCTATGGTGGAACATGAGCTAATTGATATGTTTGTCGCCACTTTGCCAGGCGTCTATTACGAGAAGCTCATTAGTAGCATGTCGGGTAGCTTCTCTGACTTAATCATCACCAGAGAGAGGGTGGAAAATGGTATCAAGTTAGGGAAGATAAGTTCTGGTGAAATGCCCTCAGCTGGAGGAGGTAAGAAGGTGTTCGGTAACAAGAAACGAGAAGGAGATACCAATTCTGTGTCCAGTTCACGTGGGAGAGGTAGAGGTCAGAATCGTCAGCAACAACAGGTTGTTAGTATTACAATTCCCACAGTTCAACAACCACAGCAACAATAACATCAACCCCAGCAGGGTTGTAGAAGATATCAGGACCGAGGTCGGGCGACAGTGAATAGACATTTTGATGTGCCTCCCATGTCGTATTCTCAGTTATTGCAAGATTTGTTGCAACTGCAGCTGATTCAAAAGAGGACCATGGCTCCCCTAACTGGGCCTCCTCAAACCGGGTATGACGCAAACGCTTGCTGTGAGTTTCATTCAGGAGCCCTGGGGCATAACATCAATAATTGTAAAGCCTTTAAGCATAAAGTGCAGGACATGATTGTCAGTAAAGCAATTAACTTCTCCAATGATGTTCCTAATGTCGTACAAAATCCCATGCCGAATCATGGGCAAGCCAGGGTCAATGAAATTATTGAGGAGGATGTTTTAGATTTGGTAACATATGTTAATGAGCTGAAGACACCTTTGAGCTTTGTGAAAGCTAGATTGTTGAGGTGGGTGTTTTCCCAGGTTACGCTGAAGATTGTGCTGAGTGTCTGAGTAATCCTGAGGGATGTGGGCAGTTGAAAGGCTATATTCAAGATATGATGGATAGCAGAGTCTTGCAGTTTGACCGATCTGTTGAAAGAAAGTCTGAAGAGTTGGTAGCTGAGAAAAGGGAGGAGATTGCAACAATTTCCATTTCGTACAAAACTGTTACCATTTATGCGCAAAAACCACCAACAATAACCATAACTAAAGCAAGTCCCATACCGTTTGAAAGCACCAAATCTATTTCATGGAACTACGGAGCTGAAGTGTATTGCAACGGACAAAAACTAGATTTTAATGGTCCCCCGCAAATTCAGTAGATAATCTTGTGGGAGCAGGAGGAATTACCCGTAGTGGCCAGGTCTTTTCGTCGCCTGAAGTGGTTTTTGATGGTACCCGAAGATCCGTGTTCGGAGAAGTGACATTGCCCATTCAGGTGGGACCGGAAGTATTTGATGCAGTGTTCTACATTATGGACATTCAGCCTGCCGATAGTTGTTTATTAGGCCGTCCATGGATTCATTCAGCAGGAGTTGTGACCTCCACGCTGCATCAAAAGCTAAAGTATATGGTTGGTGATAGTGTTGTTACAGTGTGTGGAGAAGAGGATATATTGGTCATTCACTTATCATCCTTCAAGTACGTCGAGGTAGACGGAGAAATACATGAAACTCTTTGTCAAGCTTTTGAAATAGTTAAGATTAAAGATGAATCTCCTGTTGTGAGCAAAGCGCCGGAAGTGGCCATGTCTTTTTTTAAAGAGGCCCAAGCAGCTATACAGGCTGGGGCAGCGCAAGGTTGGGGCCAGGTACTGGAGATTCCCCATAAGCAAGACAAGTTTGGTTTGGGATACCATCCGTCATTTTCTTCTCCTTCATCCTCGCAGAGCGTGCCGCGCTATAAAGGACCTGTGCAGTTCACTAAAGGAGGAGTTATCTTCGAAAGGATCAATGTCGTGTCAGACGAAGAGGGAGATAGTGATTGTGACATGGATACTTGGATCAAGCCTTGCACTCCAGGACAGAGCCTGCACAACTGGTCTATTGAAGAATTCGTTCAAGTGACAACAGAACAGTAATGCTTTGTTTTTCAAATTATTGTACTACCCTATGTTCTACCCGGAGCATAGCGGTATTTTGTTTCAGGGCCTTATTGTTTATGTTTGAACATTGCTTTATCAATTAATCAAATGGCATTTTTCATATTCAAATTTTGTGATCCTTGTCTTTCTTATTTTTGTTTTCACAATAAAATGGCAATATGTTTTGTAGTCGTTTGCATATCATTTGAAACATTTAACCATTTTTATTGCAGGATTCCTATTGCAGATGACACCGATTCAGGACCTCCTATGACTCACTTTGACTTCAATCAACCGATATATCAAGCTGAAGAAGAGATTGATGAAGATGAAGACTTTCCTGAAGAGCTAGCTAGACTCTTGAAACAAGAAGAGAAGATTATTCTGCCTCATCAGGAGGAAATCGAGGTTATTAATCTGGGTTCTGAGGAAGTTGTCAGAAATGTTCGAATAGAGGTTGTGTTGCAGAGTGACATCAAGCAAAGACTGATCGAGATGCTTCGAGAGTATAGTGACATCTTTGCTTGGTCGTACGAAGCTATGCTCGGGCTTGACACTGATATAGTGGTTCATCGCTTTCTGCTGCGCGAGGAATGTCCTCCAGTCCAGCAGAAGCTTAGAAGGACAAGACCAGATATGGCTGTAAAAATCAAAGAAAAAGTCCAGAAGAAGTTGGACGCAGGATTTTTAGCCGTAACTACTTACCCTCCGTGGGTCACCAACATCGTGCCCGTACCTAAGAAAGAAGGTAAGGTACGGATGTGTGTAGATTATAGGGATTTGAATAAGGCGAGCCCAAAGGATGACTCCCCGCTCCCCCACATTGACGTATTGGTTGACAATACTGCTCAATACTCCGTATTTTCCTTCATGGATGGATTTTCGGGCTATAATCAGATCAAGATAGCACCGGAGGATATAGAGAAAATGACGTTCATTATGCCGTAGGGGACGTTCTGCTACAAGGTAATTCCTTTTGGGTTGAAAAATGCAGGGGCAACCTACCAGCGGGCTATGGTCACTTTGTTTCATGATATGATTCATCATGAGATTGAAGTATACGTTGATGACATGATAGCAAAGTCGCAAATGGAGGAAGAGCATCTGGTCAACTTGTTGAAGCTGTTTAAGAGGCTCAGGAAGTTCACATTGAGGTTGAATCCAAATAAGTGTACTTTTGGTGTTCGGTTTGAAAAGTTATTGGGGTTCATTGTCAGTGACAAAGGAATCGAGGTCGATCCTGCAAAAATAAAAGCTATACAAGATATGCCAGCGCCGGAAACAGAAAAGGAGGTTTGTGGTTTCCTGGGGAGATTGAACTACATTGCTCGGTTCATATCTCATCTCACGGCCACGTGTGAACTAACGTTTAAATTGCTAAAGAAAGATCAGGCGGTCGTCTGGAATGAAAATTGTCAAAAAAGCATTTGATAAGATAAAGGAATACTTGCAGGAGCCTCCGATGCTGATACCCCCAGTAGCTGGAAGACCTTTAATCATGTACTTAACGGTTCTTGAGAATAGTATGGGTTGTGTTCTCGGTCAACACGACAAGAATGGAAGAAAAGAGCATGTGATCTATTATCTGAGTAAAAAGTTCACAAACTGTGAGTCCCATTACTCAATGCTCGAGAAAACGTGTTGCGCACTCGCTTGGGCTGCCAAATGTTTGAGACAAAATATGCTTAATCATACAACCATGCTGATTCCGAAGATGGATCTGATCATGTATGTCTTCGAAAAGCAAGCGCTCTCAGGAAGAATTTCCAGGTGGCAGATGGTACTGACAGAGTACGATATACAATATGTTTCCCAGAAAGCCATCAAAGGAAGTATTCTGTCAAAGTACCTTGCCGAACAACCAATCGAAGACTATCAACCTATGAAGTTTGAGTTTCCTGACGAAGACATCATGTTCCTCAAGATGAAGGACTATGAAGAGCCATTGTCGGACGAAGGTCCAGAGAAAGGTTCTCAATGGCAGATGATATTCGACGGCGCTGTCAACTCCTATGGTAGTGGAATTTAGGAAATCATTACAACTCCTCATGGCAGTCATATCCCGTTCACTGCCAGGTTGACGTTCCCTAGCACTAATAATGAAGTCGAGTACGAAGCGTACATCATGGGTCTGGAAGAGGCTATTGATTTGAGAATCAAGAATTTGGATGTATATGGCGATTCAGCGCTAGTTGTTAATCAGATCATGGGAGAATGGGAAACTCGTCAGCCAAATCTAATTCCTTACAAAGATTATGCAAGGAGGCTGTTACCCTTCTTTGACAGGGTAGAGTTTCACCATGTGCGGCGAGCAGAGAATTAGATGGCAGACGCTTTGGCAACGCTATCTTCGATGTATAAAGTGAATTTTTAGAATGATGCTCCAAGAATAGTCATTTCTCGCCTTGATAGGCCTGCTTTCGTATTCGCCATTGAGGAAGCTGCGGATGGCAACCCATGGTTTTACGATATACAGAACGTCCTCAAGAATAAGGAGTATCTGCCAGGGGCTTCGACTCAGCATAAGAAGACTCTAAGGAGGTTGTCTGGTAACTTTTATCTGAACCCAGATGGTGTGCTTTACAGAAGGAACCATGATTTGGTGTTATTGAGATGCGTGGATGAAAAGGAAGTAACATTGCTTATGGAAGAGGTCCACGAGGGTACTTTTGGTACACATGTCGGTGGGCATGCCATGTCTCGGAAGCTATTGCGAGCAGGGTATTATTGGCTAACCATGGAGTCAGATTATTTCAAATTTGCGAAGAAATTCCATAAATGCCAAATTTATGCTGACAAGATTCATGTACCGCCGTGGCCATTGAATGTCATGGCATCTCCGTGGCGCTTTTCCATGTGGGGCATTGATATGATTAGCAAGATTGAGCCAACCGCATCCAATGGTCATCATTTCATCTTGGTCGCCATTGATTACTTCACCAAATGGGTTGAAGCAGCCTCGTATGCAAATGTCACAAAGCAAGTCGTAGCCCGGTTCAAAAATAAGGATATCATCTGCAGATATGGAGTACCCGAGTGAATCATTACTGATAATGGTTCGAATTTGAACAACAAGATAATGAAGGAATTATGCCAAAATTTCAAAATCAAGCATCACAACTCATCTCCCTATCGTCCGAAGATGAATGGCGTTGTTGAAGCGACCAACAAGAATATCAAGAAGATAGTTCAAAAGATGTTTGTCACATACAAGGATTGGCATGAGATGTTTCCCTTTGCTTTACACGGTTATCGTACTACGGTACATACATCAACTAGGGCAACTCCTTTCTCGCTGGTATATGGTATAGAAGTTGTCTTGCCATTGGAGGTCGAGATTCCTTCTTTAAGAGTTTTGGTCGATGTCAAGCTCTATGAGGCAGAATGGATAAGGAACAAATTGAATCAGCTTAGCCTGATGGATGAAAAGAGGCTAGCGTCTGTCGCATACGATCGGTTGTATTAGAGCTGGATGAAGAAAGCTTTCGACAAGAAGGTGCATCCTCAGAGCTTTCAAACGGGTGATCTTGTTTTGAAAAAGATTCTCCCACCATAATCAGATCACAGGGGCAAATGGACTCCCAACTATGAAGGTCCATATGTCGTTCGAAAGGTCTTCTCCGGAGGAGCCTTGTTGTTATCCACCATGGATGGTGAGGATTTTACATCCCTTATGAACGCAAACGCAATTAAAATATACTTTGCTTAAAGAGACCCGCTGGAAAGAAAAAAGAATATCCAGGCAAAAATAGGGCATCCCGGCGAACCATAAAAAGGAATTGGGTTCGGGAAAAAATTAGGGATAAAAATGAAGAGATGTAAACCCGCAAAGTCGAAAACCCGAAAAGGCGACTTTGGCGAAAATGGGTATCCCGGTGAATCGAAAACCTGAAAGGGCGGTTCAGGAAAAAGTTAGGGAATGAAAAGCAAATGACTGCGGTCTGTGTTGGGACTTCATTGCTTAGTGGATTGGGAGAACCTGAGGGCTGTTTATCCGAATCAATCTCTTCTGAAGACGAAGCATCAGGAAAGCATCAAGGTCAAGCGAGTCATAGAGGGATCAGCTCATGGTGTTTGTCTGTGCCACATTGCGGACATTTCTATACACTTTTGTATATTTCTGTGCATATTTGTATTGTTTTTGCGCAACTTCCTCTTTTCAGGGGTTGCATCTGTTGTAAAACTTTGCCTGTTTACAGGCCATTTGTCAATAAACATATACTATTCAGTATCTCTCTTGTTTTGTTTTAACTTTTACTGTTTTGTTTGTGAAAAACGCCCAATGTTTTGATAAACTTGCACATACATAAACTTGCAGGCCTTGGCCAATAATTGTTAAAACGTTGAATTAATTGAACAACGTCACGAATGATGACTGAGATAGTTCCGTTTGTGTAGGATATCTTGTCTGTTTGTTCAATTTTGCAGGGTCGTTACCCATGGGGTAAAGAGGTATGGATGAAATTCGTCATATCTCCAGCCGTAGTCTATTTCCCTAGTAGGCAGAGTTTGCGTCTCTATCCCCAGTAGAGTCTGTATGCAGTTTGAGTGAGCAGGTAACGTGTACGCTTTCCCTCGGCAGTTGGTGCATATTTAATCCCTGCAAGATGCATGTTCATATGCACTCCCCGGTGAGTCGTGGTTGGATTTTCTTCCCACTGAGTAAGCTACAACTTAGGTAGATTCGCTCCCAGTTAAGTAATCCCCAGCAGGAGGGAGGAATGTGGTTACCCCGATTTTCTTTGCAGGAGGCCAGCGAGAGCCTGTTTTATTGGCATAAGTCCAATTGTTATTGGCATGCGTAGGTTGTTTCTCCAGCAGGGTGGTTTCTGTATCTCTAGCATTTATTTTGCTGATTCAGTTTTGTTGCATCTGCATGTGTGCATAGCATCTACCCCAAATGCGTAGCATTTCCATTTCGTATGGAGCATTACACCATATTCAAACATATGCATGTGAAATATAAGCCAGGTTGTTATCTCTCTGTTTCAGGTGTATCTCTTGATTGGATGATATCTTTGCCCACGTGGTGTCTAGACCCTAGTTTATGTTATTTCCCCAGCGGAGTTTCCTTGTGATTGTTATCATCAGATGATTTTAACTTCGTATGACTCTTGATGCTCTCTTTTATTTAGCAAAGGCCTGACGGCGATGTAAGATGCCCTTATTTTCAGGTCCGATGCAGAAACTTTTATCCCTTGCAGATACCTGACGGCGATGTCAGATGTTTCTCAAGTTTACAGATGCCTGATAGCGATGTCAGATGTTTCTCAGACGTTGTGGTTTACTGACGGTGATGTCAGATCTTTTTTTACTCTGTGGCGTTCTGGCGGCGATGTCAGATGTTTATCAACATGATGTTTGCCTTGCGGCGATGCCAGGTATTTTCTCAATATTGGGTTTTGTTTGGCGATGATGTCAAATGTTTTTCTGGCGGCGATGTCAAATGTTTTATCAACATGGTGTTTTGTCTGGCAGTGATGTCATACTTTTATCTACCTTGTGATTATTTGACGGCGATGTCAGATGTTTACCAGAAGTGTGATTATTTGACGGTGATGTCAGATGTTTCTACTTTTACTGACGCCGAGGTCAGAGGTTTCACAGATTTGTGGTTATCTGGCAGCGAGGTCGGGTTCTCTTATCAAGATGTGTGGTTTATTGACGGCGATGTCAGAACGTTATCTACACTTTTTGTTTGTCTGATGGTGATGTTAGGTGTTTCTCAAATTTTTGGTTACTGGCGGCGATGTCAGGATCTGTTATCAGATTTATGTTGGTCTGGCGGCGATGTCAGATGATTTGGTTTTCTGGCAGCGATGTCGGATGTCTTAGTTTTCTGGAGGCGATGTCGGATGTTTCATCAGATTGGTGGTTATCTGGCGGCAATGTAAGAATTCTTTTATCCCCACAGAGGCCTGGCGGTGATGTCAGATGTCTTTACCTTTTGGGTTCGAAGATTGTTTTTATTTAGCGAATTACTGGCGGCGATGTCAGAGGTTTCTTAACTGCATAGATACCAGACGGCGAGGTCAGGTCGTGTTATCCCCGACAGGGTTGTTGGCGGAGATGTCAGAGGTGTATCAGTTCAATAAATGCCTGGCGGTGATGTCATATATTCTATGTGGACTTGATCTTCAAATTTGTCACTCGCTTTTATTTAGCGATGACCTGGCGGCGATGTTAGAGGATCGTATCTTTGGATTCGATGTTTGTTTTTATTTAACAGAGGACTAACGGCGATGATAGCTATTTTACCGACTTGAGGTAGAAGATTGATGGCAATGTCAAATACTTTTATAGATGTAATGTCTATGCCTGACGGAGAGGTCAGATGTTTGACGGTGATGTCAGAGGAACTTATTGCGGATAACTGACGGCGAGGTCAGAGGTTTCTTCGAATTGGCGGTGATGCCAAAGGTTTACTGAAAGTAATGTTGATTCTTGACGGCGAGGTCAGGGATGTTCTTCTTTCAAATTGATGATATGCTTGACGGCGAGGTCATGTATTCTTCAGGTTGTGTGTCATTTTTGTGTATCGGATTCGGTTGTCTCCGAAGATTTCATCCCCAATGAGAGTTCACAGTTTATTTCTGCGGTTGGCAAATTTCCGAGTTTGTTGGTATTCAACCGTCTTGTACCTTGATTGTCTGAAAGTCGTTTGCTTTTCGCCCAGTCAGGTCCAAGTTGTTTGAATAGGGGCAGTTGTTGCACCCTAAAATTTGCCCAACCTTTTCTTGGCTTGGCATTTGTTTCATTTCATTTTCTTCTAGCATTTCGGCATTGCATAGCATTTGTTCCTGAGACAAGGGATCGAGGTTTTCCTGTGGATCAGAATTCACCCTAAGCACAAGCAATCAAAGCAGCGGGCTCTGACATTTATTTTACCCAGCGGTCGGGCGACCGATTTTATTTTGTGTTGCAGGTTATTTGCATCCAAGAAAGCAACATTCAGGCTATCACAAGCAGTCTCATGGTTACAGCATTCAAGAACATGTTCCAGAAGCTTAATAGGGTTCGAAACAACAAGAAATGGGCAAACGGGCAGGTTTCCATCCAAAAGGCGCCATAATTCAAATTTTTGAGGTGTTAATCGGTTAACCTATATGGTTAATCGATTAACCAATGAAAAATCAGCCCAGATTCAAAAATTTAACGGGTTTAATCAATTAACCTATATGGTTAACCGATTAACCAATGTGATTTTTGCCTTTGTACGTGATTTTTTAATGCAGAGCCATTTGGGGTCCAATTTTGGTCATTTGAAAATTCATTTTTACACTTGGGAAGGATCTAGAACCATTTTGAAATTTGGATTAGTTTTCAAATTAATTCAATTCCCTCAAAAATCCCACTCCTAATTCTGTTCCAAATTTTCCAATCCACTCTCCAAACCTTGCTTTGGATCCAAGCCAAAAGAGTACTTAAGTGAATCACTCCAAACCACACTCATCTAACTCTCATAATTCCCATTTCAAATTCAGAATTCTCTCTCAATTTCATCATTTCCAAAACCCTCACCAAAGCTCTTCATCCATTGAATTAATTGATTCTTCATTGGAATCCATTAATTCTTGAGCTTAAACCTTCATCTATCATCTCCATTGGATCAATTTCTCCATTCAATTTTCGTGCAAATTCAGACCTGGAATTTGGAGTGAAGCTAGAAGTGACTATTTGAGGTAATTTAGCTTAATCTTGAAGGATCTCCATCTCTACTACAAGGATTAGCTTGGATCTTGAAGTATTCCGGGTTTCTTTCTTTGATCTACTCATTTCCAGCAAATCAATATCAACCGAAGCAAATCCCCGCTTCGTAGGTTGGAATATCTCGATTCGATTCTGTTTTAGCTTAATTGCATGTTCATCATGATGATTTTCATTTTTGATTGATTTGTTGCATTTTGATTCATATGATCTGTGTTGATGCTATTTGGATCTGTATACATGCTGTTGGCATCAAGGTTTTCTGATTTAATTTCATGCATGGCTTATTATGGGATCATTGGCATGTTTGGAGAAGTGATAAGTGTCGCTACTGCGAAAATCGGCGTCGGCTGAACAGAAGAGTCGCCACCGCGCGTTATTTATCCCAAAGGAGGGAAAGGAAACGCTCGAGGTAAACCTAACGCAAAGACGGGAAAGGAATGGTCATCGCAACCAAATCCTGGATTCGGGAGTCGGTTACGCAAGGGGAAGGTATTAGCACCCCTCACGTCCGTCGTACTCGACGGGATCCACGCTTGTTTTCTGGTACGGATTGTTATTCTATCTATTCTACAGGTCTGGGGTTAAAAAGAAAAGAAAATGACTCGGCAAAGTATCGCACTTTATGCCTACGTATTCCCGTCTGGAACGAGAAATCAGAGTCAACGTAGTTCGCCTACCTACGGGAAAGGAGGGGAAGGTTGCTCGCTAGGATATCGCATCCTATGCCTACGTACTTTCATACAACATGAAAGATCAGAGCAAACGTAGTTCGGGCCACGTACGACACAAGTCTGTCTTTGATTGTTTTTATCTCCTTCTAAAAAAGGGTTTTTCTGATTAACAGTCCAAGCGGACAAAAATTGACGTTTTGATGAGTTCACATTCTTTTACGAAAGAAGTGTCTTTTATTGTGTTTGAAATCTTATTGTGTTTTTCTGTTTGTTTTGAGAAAGAAGAGACAGAACTCTAACCTACGGTTGAAAAGGGAATCAAACTAACCTAGTGTTATCATGCATGGGTTAAGACCTAGTGTCTATCATGCTCCTCTCTTGCGCAGAGAGAAACAGAGATCCTAAGGGATAAACGGAAACAGAAGCAATATCATATATACAATAAAGCAGTAAAATGCATGAATGCAGCAATACAAGCGAGGCAAGGGAGTCACACTCAACCTCGAACCTAGAAAACAACAGGCAAAAGCGAACGAAATTCGCTTTCAACCTAACAGGTTAAATGGCAAACAATACAGTCAGGGAAATTCAAACAGTACATCAAAAATTATAAACAGCAAAAATGAACAGCAAACAGCAGTCTTCATCAACATCTGTCTTCAAGTCATCATCTACAAGCTTCAAGCAAGCATCAGTCTTCATCTTCAAGCCTTCAAGCAAGGTCCCTATCTTCAATCTTCCAATGGCTTTTCTTCAAGTCTCACTCTCCAAGATGAGCAGCAGTCCACAAGATGAATTGGATGTTAAGCAGTCAATTGCCTACCAAGGGTGGCCTACTGACTGTTAACATGATACTGACAGTTTTCTCTCAAAAGTTCTATCTTTTAAATACATTCACTAATCCTTCCAAAGGAAGGAGGTGGGTATTTAAAATAGACTTTGAATCATAGAGAAAGAATGGAGGCAAATAAGACCTTCCATGTTTGTGAATCAAGTTTCTATTCTAGAGCTCTACCTGGCTTCTAAACCTTATAACCTCATCAGCTGCCAGCAAGATATACTCTTCATCCACTCTTGAAATGGGTCTTCATTCCTTTTGTCTTCAATGGGCTTCATCAACAAAGTCTTCAACTCAAACCCAAGCCCCAAACAAGCCCAATACCCCACACAATCAAACAATAACCCTAGAAAGGGCACACCACACAATCAATCAATTACAAGCATATACTAATAGTATTTATATAATAGGGGAACTCCTAGCATTTTCTAAGGGATCTATTATTTACCCTAAATACCCCTATAGTCCCATCATTTAATTTGTCCTAGAGAAACCCAAAAGAAACTTGTTTTGTTAGACCTATATTATATTCACAACCCTAAATGATTAGCCTAATGTTTTCTAACTAAACTACCTAAAATAAATCCTAAAAAATTGGTGTAAAAATCAAGGGGGCACCTAATATATGTATCTAGTTATACTAAAAAAATTAGCCTAAAAAGATTATGGGAAATACCTAAAAGAAATTCTACAAAAACTATATACAAACTATATCTATTTAAAAACAATTAAAATGTAAAATATAAGCAAAAATAGAAAAAATAGCTAAACTATTATTTTTTAATCATTTTAATTTTCTTCAAGTCAAATCTAAACTATTGCAAAAAATCTCATGTCAAAATTCTCATTTTTTGATTTAATATGGATTTTATAAAATGATGAGAAAATGAATTAAACTAAATAAAAGCAAGAAGCCCAGGGGGGTGCAAGCAGCAAGGGTGCCCAGTTCAATTGTCACATGGGCCCAGCATCCAGGGGTGCGCATAGCAAATGTTAAGCCCAGAAACTAAAACAAAAAAAATCAAATCAGTAAATCCAAAGAAAAATAAACGTGCACGGTGTGAATAGTAGCAAAAAGCAGTTCAATTCGTTGGGCCTAGTGAAGTGGGGGTGCGAAAAAGAATGATCATTAAGCCCAATGCTGACTATTAGTGAAACGCTGAGTTTCATTAAACTCAGCTTCCCTCTATTTCTCAATTAAATGTGAGCCACTAGATTAAACCTCCAGTCAATGGTCTTGCTTGCATCCGACGGTAACCATGTCATCTTCTCCAATGAGTTAGGGTTTCTACCATGAACACCATGAACGAGCTTTCATGAACCAGATTTATCCTCATTCGTATTCCCTCGTTTCTCCATCAAAATCAATTCTATAAAAAGCAAACTTGCTCCAATTTCCACGTAGAATACAACCATGCTAATAGTTCTCACTGAAATCACCTGAATCAAGAAACCCGATGGTACACTTCCATGGATACTCAAACTTCCAACTTCTTCTTTTTCCAGTTTCTTGTTATCAAAATACTCACCTTGGATCACTGATTACCCTAAGCCAAAGAACTAATGCTAACACTCAATATTAAGAGAGTTCTATGTCCAAACAGTTGTTATGCTCCTATGTCAACCTTCACCAAATTCAATCAAAATCTCCAGAAATGTTCATCTAACCACCTAGGTCATGCTTATCCTAACCAATCTACATCATGCTATCTATTCTAGGTCAATTCGAAAGAAATACCAACCTGGTGCAAAACTGAAAACAGATGGATGAACTCTTGGATTTACAGCTAGCAATGCTCTAAACTTGATCAATGGCTATGGATCTTGGTTCTGTATGCACTTGTTCTTGCTCAGATGCCTCGGATTCTTGTAACCAACTCTTCTTGCAATTTGGATGATGAACTTGCAGCACACGATTATGACTTCAATACACTCAGGTCTTGCTTGGGATGTGATCAATGATGATCATGGAGTATGGTAGGATCAATAATTTTGCAGAATGATGAAGAATTGGGAGAGTTTGAATGAATTTGCAAAAATGCAAGAGAGAGTGAAACTATGTGTTTTGGATCAAAATGAAGTGTAACCCCTTCATGGATCAGCTCTAGGGTTTATATAGATGCCCATGGAATCATCTAGAAATTGCTGGAAGTTTCTTGTACACAAATCCCTTGTGATTTGGCATATGTTACTTTAATCATAAGCAAGCCATGATAACTTTCAAAAATTGAACTAAGCTCAAAAATCCACTATTGCCAATGTTCTCAAAACATTAATTCCAATCAAAATGACCTATAATTTCACCCCATTTGGACATGTAATGAAAAATTCCCAAAAATGGCTCCTTAATGAACTTAAATCATGCCTTAATTAGGTCATTTTTGTAAATATGAGCTACACCCATTTTCAAACCTCCATGACCACTTTTATAGACTCAAAACATCATTTGGAACAACTTTGATGTTGAACATTTTTTCATTTGAGACTTGCAAGTATGAGTTTTAGGCATATGCTTGAAATGACTTGTAATTTCCAAATGACCAAAATACCCTTTGCTTGCCAAAGACATAAGTAGAGATCCACAAATCAGATGAAGCCATACCATACGTTTCTAGAAAGCTAAGATCATGAGTAACAACTTTCATGTTGTCCAGAAATCCATTTGAAAGCTCCTTGAGGGGTAAAAGTTGCTTGGAAGACAAGTAACCTTCACAGACCAAATTCCAGATGCCTCAGATGACCTGTAACTTGCAAGAACCATAACTTGAGTTCTATAAATCTCCTTGATGCCTTCCACCACTCAAATTAAAGGTCTTGAGATAATCTACAAGTTTCATGTTGGCCAAGGATCCATTTGAAGCTTTCATTTTGAATTATCTTGCTTGGAAGTTTGACCTAAATCAGGGGATTTTACACAGAAACCCTAATTTAGAAACTCCTCTTCTTCTTGATTTCTCTTGATTTCTCCTTGGCACAACACCACATCCATATCTACATGTCAAATGATGAACCCCACATCTTTCAAATAGACCTTGATGCCTTTCAATCAAGCATTTGACCTAGGGTTGACCTAGATGAAACCTTAGTTGACTGTCTTCAACTGCAACTCTTGTAATCACATCAATGACTTGTCTCACTTTCACAATGACCCTCTAGGTCTTCCATGCCCTCAACCCATAACTTCTCTGATGATCTTCAAATACCCTCAAGATAGGAGATAGATCCACTGGTTGATCCACTGACTTCTTAGATTTCAATTTCTTTCTTATGACTTGGATGAGATTGAATTTGAATAAGAACCTCTTGATAGGCTCATAGAGATAAGAATAGTACTTGGTCCCTTGTTGGATGACTTGCTATGCTATGCTATGCAAATGATTAGAATATGTACATGACTTTTTATGCAAATGACAATGCAATTGAAACATAAACCAAGTGAAGTAATTTGAGCAAATTTTAGGGTGCAACAGCTGCCCCTATTCAAGCGACTTGGACCCGACTGGGTGAAGCGCGAACGGCCTTCAAACATTCAAGGTACGAGACGGTTGAATACTAAGAACCCGGAAATTTGCCAACCGCGGAAATGAACTGCACGACTGTTTGGGGAACATTATCTACAAATCTGATTCCAACATTATCTTGTCAATACTTGAATAACCTGGACGACTTCACTGGGGAAGTACTTCTGTCAACACAACATGACCCTGCCAACGATACAGGAAAATCACTCTGTCACCATTACAGAAAAATAACACCGTCATCACTCCGCCACCACTGCGGGAAGATAATCTGGAAAAAAATAACAACACCGCCATCGCTACGGGTACTACTTTATCATTACTACACGAAATGACTCTGCCACCACTGCGGGAAATAACTCCGTCACCACTACGGGAAAATAACTCCGCCACCACTGCGGGAAATCACTCCGTCACCACTACGGGAAAATAACTTTGTCACCACTACGGGAAATAACTCCGCCACCACTACGGGAAATAACTCTGCCACCACTGCGGGAAAATAACTCCGTCACCACTACGGGAAATAACTCCGCCACCACTGCGGGAAAATAACTCCGCCACCACTGCGGGAAATAACTCTGCCACCACTGCGGGAAATCACTCCGTCAACACTACGGGAAAATAACTCCGCCACCACTGCGGGAAAATAACTCCGTCACCACTACGGGAAATAACTCCGCCACCACTGCGGGAAATAACTTCGCCACCACTGCGGGAAAATAACTCCGTCACCACTACGGGAAATAACTCTGTCACCACTACGGGAAAATAACTCCGTCACCACTACGGGAAAATAACTCTGCCACCACTGCGGGAAATAACTCCGATACAACTTTTCTGCCTATCTTTGCAACAGCTAGCTCTATCAATCATATGGGTAACACAATATGAGTCTAGTCTTCCAATTTTCAGTGCTGACATGGCAGCAAATCTGAGAAGGACTCTACTGGGGATTTTCTGAATCCACACTGCCAGACAACCTCCAAAAGTCGATTCACGAAATCTTTTGATATTGTTATGACAACACCCTTGAAGAAATACTTCGCTGGGGGGTAAGAGAAACTTAAACAAACAACTCTGTGGGGAATAATGCCATGATTGACATTATCATTACATGTCTCATGCCGAGATCTTGAATGTTTGACAATTAATTTGAGCGAGAGCTCCCTCCTCCTGCAAGGGAAACAACACTTGAAAACAAACGGGTTAACCAACCTTGCTTATGTTTCAAAATGCATATGTTTGACAATGGCGTAATGCTCCATTCGACATGGGAATGCTACGCGTTTTGTTTGGTAGATGCAAATATGACACTATATGCCAATGCAGCTGCAAGCTCGACCTGCTGGGATACAAAAAAATGCTTCAGCAAAATAAATGCTGAGGACAACGCCAACTCCTCTGGGGATGACCAAGTGTCACGGACGTATTCCAGCAAAATAAATGCTGGAAGAGTGAATCCCGCTTCGCTGAGGAATAACTGAATGCGCCAATCATGATTGGACTTCTGCTGGAGAGTGAATGGGTATCACACGGTATTCCGGCAAAATAAATGCCAGGACACACAGCCAACTCTGCCAGGAAGAGTTTTGCTCTTCGAGTTCCACTGGGAGGAAAGAAAACACTTGCTGGAAAGAGAACTCCGCTGGGGATGAAACGATTCTCTTGGGGAAAATCAACTGACTCCGCTGGGGGAGCGCAAATGACCCTACTGGGAAGGGTAAACTGTCTAAGTGCAGCTCACAAGTTGGAAATATTAATCTTCTGAGGCTAAACCACTCTGCTCGGGATGGGGGACTCCTGTTGGGGGACACCGCACTGTCTGAATACAGCCTTTGATCTGGGAATCCTTAATTCTGCTGAGGATAAACGACCTTGCTAGAGAATATCCTTTGGATAAGCTACGACTAGCTGGGGAATTTGATCCTTCTTTAGTAAGGAACATTGTTATCTCAGAAGCGCGACCTGCGTGGGGATCGAGTCTTTCCGTTACAAGCCTCTGGTTAGTACTGCAACCTTTTGATCGTCCACTTCATACAGCTACGAACCCTGCAACACCACAAACAAGACAAGACAAGTCTATGCGACCAAATCTATTCAGGTTAGTGTTAGTGACATTATTTTCAATTAATTCAAAGTTTTAGCAATTATTGGCAAGGGCCAGTGATGTTATACACTTGCTATTTTTATTAAACCTTGGCGTTTGTCATGTACAAAACAGTAAAGAACCAACATCAAATACTGAATAACATGTTTTATTGATTGGGCCCCTAAATGGGCGGAGTTTTGTACACGGGATGTAACTCCTGAAAAGAGGAAGCTACGCACAACAAATATACAAGTATGCACAAGAAGCATAAATATAATGACAAATCAAATTTGTACACATGTCGGCAACGGGATGCAGACGAACATCATGAACTGATCCTCCTATGACTCGCCTGACTCTAGTGCTTTCCCGGTATTCACACTTCCGAAGAGATTGTATCCGATAATCGACCCCTCAGGTACATCTTCCCGCACCAATGCTCACTGTAGTATCAAATTCGGACCGCAGTCATTTGCTTTTCAAATCCCTAACTTTTGCGTGAACCGCCCTTTACGGGTTTTTAGTTCACCGGGATACCCTTTTTTTCCGAAGCCGCCCAGTGTAGGTTTTCAACTTTGCGGGTATACATTTTTTTCAATTTTATCCCTAACTTTTGCCCGAACCTTTCATTCTGTTTTTGGTTCGCTAGGATGCCCCATTTTTGCCTGGACTCTCTTTTTTTGTCCAGCGGGTCAGTTTCAAGCAAAGTATTTTTTAACTGCGTCCGAATTCACAGGCGACGTAAAGTCTTCACCGTCCATGGTAGACAACAACAAAGCTCCTCCTGAACAGACTTTCTTGACAACGTATGGCCCTTCGTAGTTGGGGGTCCACTTGCCCCTGTGATCTGCCTGTGGCGGGAGAATCCTGTTTAGCACAAGGTCGCCCGTCTGAAAGCTCCGAGGATGTATCTTCTTGTCATATGCTTTCTTCATTCGGCTCTGGTACAAACGACTGTATGCTAGAGAAGCTAGCCTCTTCTCATCCATTAAACTCAACTGGTTCAACCTGTCTTTCACCCATTCTGCCTCGTCTAGTTGGACATCTCGTAATACTCTCAGCGAAGGAATCTCAACTTCCAGTGGTAACACTGCTTCCATTCCATATACCAACGAGAACGGGGTTGCCCCGGTTGATGTGCCTACCGTCGTACGATAACCGTGCAAAGCAAAAGGTAGAATCTCATGCCAGTCCTTATAGGTCACCACCATCTTCTGAACAATCTTCTTTATATTCTTATTGGCCGCTTCAACAGCGCCATTCATCTTGGGTCGGTAAGGGGAGGAGTTGTGATGCTCGATCTTAAAACTCTGACACAGCTCCTTCATCATTTTGTTATTCAGGTTTGAACCGTTGTCGGTAATTATCCGCTCGGGGATTCCATATCTGCAAATGATATCTCTCTTGATAAACCTGGCTACTACCTGTTTGGTCACATTCGCATAGGATGCCGCTTCCACCCATTTGGTAAAATAATCGATCGCTACTAGAATGAACCGGTGTCCGTTGGAAGCCGTCGGCTCGATCTTTCCAATCATATCGATTCCCCACATCGAGAATGGCCATGGTGACGACATCACATTCAGAGGACTCGGAGGCACATGGATCTTATCTGCATAGATCTGGCACTTATGACACTTCCTCGCAAACTTGAAACAATCAGTTTCCATAGTTAGCCAAAAATAACCTGCCCGCAGCAGCTTCCTCGTCATAGCATGCCCACCAGCATGCGTACCAAATGTACCCTCATGTATTTTCTCCATGAGCAGCTTCGCCTCTTTCTCATCTACACAACGTAGTAGCACCAAGTTGTGATTTCGCTTGTACAGGACACCGTCCGGATTCAGATAGAAATTACCCGCCAATCTCCTGAGAGTCTTCTGATCGTGACTGGATGCCCCAGCCGGATACTCTTTGCTTTTCAGGAAATTAAGGATATCAAAATACCACAGTTTATCATCAGATGCTTCGTCAATGGCAAACACGAAGGCGGGTCTGTCAAGCCGAGAGATAACAATTCCGGGAGCCTCATTCCAGAAGTTGACTTTGTACATGGAAGACAAAGTGGCCAGGGCGTCAGCCATCTGATTCTCTGCTCGCGGTACATGATGCAATTCAACCTTGTCAAAGAAAGGCAACAATCTCCTCGCGTAATTCATGTACGGTATCAAATTAGGCTGACGTGTCTCCCATTCCCCTTTTATTTGATTCACCACCAGAGCTGAGTCTCCGTATACATCCAGATTTTTGATTCGCAGATCAATGGCTTCTTCAAGCCCCATGATGCAAGCTTCGTATTCGGCTTCATTATTGGTAACTGGAAAGGTCAATCGAGCAGTAAACGGGATGTGCGACCCGTGTGGAGTAGTGATGATTGCCCCTATTCCGCTACCGTAGGCGTTTACAGCCCCGTCGAAGATCAACTTCCATCTGGAGCCCAATTCTGGTCCTTCGTCTGGCAACAACTCTTCACAATCTTTCATCTTTAGGTACATGATATCCTCGTCAGGAAAATCAAACCTCATCGATTGTTAATCCTCAATAGGCTGCTCTGCCAAGTACTCAGACAATACACTCCCCTTTATAGCCTTCTGCGAGACATACTGGATGCCGTATTCGGTCAAAACCATCTGCTAACGGGCAATTCTCCCCGATAATGCCTGCTTTTCGAATACATATTTGATAGGATCCATCTTCGAGATGAGCATGGTTGTATGATTCAGCATGTATTGCCTCAAACGCTTGGCGGCCCAGGCTAGCGCGCAACAAGTTTTTTCAAGCATTGAATATCGAGATTCACATTCGGTAAACTTCTTACTCAAGTAATAGATCGCATGCTCTTTTCTTCCTGTCTTGTCGTGTTGACCGAGAACACAACCCATACTTCCCTCAAGAACTGTCAAATACATAATCAAGGGTCTCCCTGCCACTAGGGGTATCAAAATAGGAGGCTCCTGCAAATACTGTTTTATTTTATCGAACGCCTTTTGACAATTTTCATTCCACGTTACAGCTTGGTCTTTTTTCAACAGCTTGAATAACGGCTCACACGTAGCAGTCAGGTGAGATATGAACCGAGCGATGTAGTTCAACCTCCCTAAAAACCCGCGCACCTCTTTCTCTGTTTTAGGCGTTGGTATCTCTTGTATTGCTTTTATTTTTGCAGGATCAACCTCTATTCCTTTTTCGCTCACGATAAACCCCAGCAGTTTACCCGATCTCACCTCGAAGGTGCACTTGTTAGGGTTCAGTCTCAGCCTGAACTTCCTAAGCCTTTTGAATAACTTCAGCAGATTCACCAAATGCTCTTCCTCCGTCTGGGATTTGGCAATCATATCATCGACATAAACCTCGATCTCCTTATGCATCATATCATGGAAAAGAGTCGTCATTGCACGCTGATACGTTGCCCCAGCATTCTTCAATCCGAAGGGCATCACTTTGTAACAAAATGTTCCCCAAGGTGTTATGAAAGTAGTCTTCTCCATGTCTTCTGGTGCCATCTTAATCTGATTATAGCCCGAGAAGCCATCCATGAAGGAGAATACGGAGAATTGAGCAGTGTTGTCAACCAGCACATCGATGTGGGGAAGTGGAAAATCATCTTTCGGGCTCGCTTTGTTCAAATCACGGTAATCTACGCACATTCTCACTTTACCGTTTTTCTTTGGTACTGGCACTATATTAGCGACCCATGAGGGATATTTTGTAACAGCTAGGAAACCAGCATCCCACTGTTTTTGAACCTCCTCTTTAATTTTCACTGCCATATCAGGTCTAGTTCTGCGAAGCTTCTGCTTAACCGGCGGGCATTCTTCTTTTAGCGGCAGACGGTGCACAACCAGATCTGTATCCAGCCCAGGCATGTCTTCATACGACCAAGCGAACACATCATTATACTCTCTGAGCATTTCAACCAGTCTTCTCTTGACGTCGCTCTGTAGCGCGGCTCCTATACGGATGTTCTTTTCAACCCCTTCCGACCCCAGGTTAATAATTTCAATGACCTCCTCATGAGGCAGAATGACTCGTTCTTCTTGCTTTACCAACCAAGACAACTCTTCGGGAACGTCGCCATCTTCAACAATCTCTCCTTCGGCCTGAAATACCGGGTGCTCAAAGTCGAAACGAGTCATAGGCGGTTCAATGATGTCATCTGAAAATGTTATCCTGCAAAAGGAATGGTTAAATGCTTCAAAATGCGTATAAAGCGAATAACCGTGTTGCCATTTTATTGTAAAACACAAAACAGGAAAAACAGAGATCGCAATATTTGTACATGAAAAAACGCCTTTTATTTAATGATTAAACAACGCAATGTACATAACAGCACGACCCTAAGCAAAATCATGATGCCTCGGGTAAGACACCAGATTGTTCAACAATTAAGAAAACAAAGTATTACTGTTTGTGAGTCACAGGAACAATCTCCTGAATAGACCAATTGCATAATCCTTGTTCTGGCACGCTCGGCTGAATCCAGGCATCCATGTCGCAGTCACTGTCTCCTTCTTCGGAATCTGAAACAGCGTTGATGGCCTCGCGACACACTCCACTAGCGGTGATGGTTATCGGTCCTCTGAAACGGGGTGCCCCAGCAGCAGGCGTTGATGACGACGGTTGATATCCCAGCCCAAATCGGTCCATCTTCACGGGAATATCCAGCACCTTGCCCCAGCCCTTTGTCTCGCCATTCTTTACTAGAGCTTGAGCCTCCTTGTATGACGAGACGGCCACCTCTGACGCTTTACTCGGCCCCGGAACTTTGTCTTTGATGCGCAACCCTTCAAAGGCTTGACAGGGTGTTTCATGAATCTCGCCGTCGACTTCTACATACTTGAATGATGACATATGGCTAACCAATATATCTTCTTCTCCACAGACTGTGACCACACTGTCCCCTACCATGTATTTCAACTTTTGGTGCAAGGTAGATGTGACTGCCCCAACACCATGGATCCAGGGTTGTCCGAGAAGGCAGCTGTATGCCGGTTGGATGTCCATAATGTAAAATTCAGTTGCGAAAACCTCCGGCCCCACTTGTAGAGGTAACGTTATGGATCCAAAGACTGTTCTTCGTGTACCATCAAATGCCCTGACCACCAAGTCACTAGGCGTACAAAGGATTCCCCTGACGTCCAGTTTCATCATTGCTTTCTTTGGCAGCACATTTAAGGACGATCCGGTATCTACCAGCACATGAGACATGACTGAGCCCCTACACTCAACTGAGACGTGCAACGCCATGTTATGCTCTCTCCCTTTCGGGGTCAAATCAAAGTCTGTAAATCCCAAGCTATGGCCTGCGTTCACATGCGCCAACACCCCCTCCAGCTGATTCACGGAAACATCTTGGGGTACGAAGGACGTATCCAGAACTTTCAGCAATGCATTTCTGTGAGCTTCGAAACACAATAGCAACGACAGTATGGATATCTTTGACGACATCTGTTGAAGGTGCTCAACAATCTTATAATCACTCTTACGAATAAGGCGCATGAACTCTTCCACATCCTTCAATGACGTTTCTTTTTCGTTCCTCTGCACCGGGACATTCTCATTCATCTTTCCTTTTCCCTTCGCCAGTCGTTCAGCCTCTACCTCAGGCGATATAAAGATTCTCCCACTTCTTGTCATCCCTCCGGTACCGACGACATTGTCTACAACCTCAACTGGCTGCTTACTAACATCAATTTTCACCCCATCACAGTACACTTCCAACCCATAAGTCCAAGGTACTGCCTTAGTGCTCTTGTAAGGGATTGGTCCTGCCTTGGTGATAGTGATCGGCGGTCGCCTGGCTGGCGCCGTTATAGTTATTGTTTTTCGGGGAATCGTCACAGTAGCTACATCACTTTGCTCGTCTGCTAATACCTCTGCAGGTTCCTCAACTTCCGTTCTGTCGAATTGCAATGTGCCTCAATCTATTATGGTCTGAATACCCTTCTTCAATTCAGCAGAACCCCCAGCTTGGGTCCAACACTCTAAACAATACTCGTCGCAGCCTGGATACACACCTCCTTGCAATAACCTGCTCTTTATCTCGCACAACGGTGTCTTGAGGTCGTCAACATACATAATCAAGTTCAAACCCTCCTCAGTTAAAATAGCGTTTGCCCCATGGTTGGGCATGGGCTTTTGTACTATGTTTGGACCCGCCTGTCCAAAATTGATAGCCTTACTATCCAATAGATCCTGCACCACATGCTTGAACGCGTGGCAACCCTCTATATCGTGGCCAGGAGCCCCGGAGTGGAATTCACAGTGCTTGCTTGCGTCAAAGCCGTACGGAGGAGTGCCCGTTACGGGCGCCATAGTTCTCTTTTCCACCAAGTTCAAACCCAGTAACGTCTGTAGCAATTCTGCATACGTTGAAGGAGGCGTTTCAAACACCCTCCTTGGTTTGCCCCCTTGGATTCTGCGCTGGGCAGGATGTACCCCCTGTTGTGGCTGCTGTTGCTGTTGTTGTTGTTGCATTGGTTGTTGTTGAAATGGAATAGTAACACTTGCCACTTGTTGCGGCTGATTGTACTGGTTTCGCCCTCTGCCCCGGCCTCGGCCTCGGCCCCCAAACACTGCACTTGCATCACCTTGACGGTGCCCACCGAAAGCCCTTCTGTTACTGCCAGTTGAAGTGGATTCCTCAGCTTGGAATCTTCCCTGTTTAATGTTGCTTTCAATCTTCTCTCCCATCAGGATTAAGTCTGAGAAACTGCCCAAAGAAGTATGAAACAACTTGTCATAAAACATACCGGTAAATGTTCCTATGAACATATCATTCATTTCTTTGTCCTCCAAAGGAGGATGAACTCGAGCAGCCATGTCGCGCCATCTCTGCGCATACTCTTTAAAGCTCTCGCCCTTCTTCTGGGACAATCCCTGCAATTGGACCCGGTTGGGTGCCAAGTCACTGTTGTACTTATAGTGAGCCACAAACGCTTCAGCCAGCTGCTTCCATGTCTTTATCTGTGTTGGCTCCAGCCCCATATACCATTCCAGGGAAGGACCAGACAAGCTATCTTGAAAGAAATGCATCAGCATCCTCTCATCGTTTGAATACGCCAACATCCTTCTGTAGTATGACCGCACGTGCACCTTTGGACAGGTATCCCCCTTATATTTGTCGAATGTGGGAGCTTTGAATTTTATTGGTACCCTCAGGCCAGGCACCAGACCCATTGTGGTCATATCTAGGCCAACAGCGCTTTGATTCACGACCCCCTTCATCTGCTCCTCGAGCATCTTGATTCTCTGAGAGTCATCCATAGGACCTTCGAAACCTCCACCGGAGAAAGCATCCTCTTGCTGATCTTCTAGCCAATTACTGTTCCCAGTTCCGTATCCATCGTACCCGTTGTTACGGCCAACTCTAGTCTGATTCATTACAGGGCCTCGCCCCCTGTTACCGTACCCCGGAGCGACTCCGACAGGTCCAAAAGACATTATCCCGGCACCATTTCCATTTCCGAATCCGCCATAACCCTGATTAGTCATACCAAATCCGTCCTGTCCGAAACCTTGAGCGTTGAAGCCGTACTTCCCAGCATGATCAAACCCCTGGTCATTGAAGCCGAATCCATTATTACCGAAGCCATTACCTCCCATATTATCACCCAGGTTGACATCTCCGAATCCTACGTTGTTGACGACAGTCTCGTTACCGATTCCAACATTACCGTTCCCGGCGGCAGCGCCGTTGTTCACATTGACAGCAGGTATGTTTACCACAGGTGGAGCTACCGGCATGGGAGTACCATCCCCGTGAATAGTGTCAACTCCCACAGAATTATGGTCTTCATTTCCGTGCCCAGCATTTCTCACCAACAAAGGCTACACCAAAGCTTGCAAATTCTCCTGGCCTTTCACAATGGTCTCCATTGTCTGCATGAATAGCACCAGCTTCTCACGCATGTCCTGCATTTCATTCTGCATCTGATCCATAACTCTTCGGCAGTTGGTACGAGTGGAGTATCGGTGCGGGCGCTGACTTTCAATCCTGAAAAGACCTGGTACAGTGCAAGAAATGAGATACCGTTCAATAATCACCTGTAATGCAATATGAATGTGAATGCAATGCAATATGTGTCTGTGCATTAAGGAATATCATTCCCCGATTCTAGTGCGAATGTGCCAGTGCGGTGACAGTGACAGCAATACGGAGATCGGAGCCGAATCATAGAAAACACCTCATATATTGTAGAGAAATCCATTAAGCCCAGAATACAACATCAATGAGTGTACAATAAGAGGGCATGACCTCAACCAACAATCCTGGTGATGGTCAGCTCTATGCAAATAAAGCATACACATTAATACATGAAATGGTCAAGTGCTCCCATAGGCCTGATACTCCTCTAATAACTTCTTAGTCTCTGGATGACTTGGTCGGGTAAGCAGACCCTCAACAAGTAGATCTCTTCGCTTGAGAACACGTCGCAAATCACTAGCAGATTCCTCCCATGCCCCTTCTCCGAAGCGATCCTCTAGCTTCCGCTTCTGAGACACAGCTTCTTTCTTGCCTTCGATGGCCTTGTTCAATGCGTTCTGGAGACTATACTTCGCCATCACCTCCTCTTCATACTTCTTAGTGCTAGCCTTCAACTGTTCTTCGAGTTCAGAAATTTGTTGCTTCAATTTGTCTTCCCTCTTTTTGTTGTTGGTTAGCGTAGCATTCCACGTCTTGTTACAAGAGATTTCCCGGTGAGCGGCATCGAGTGCTTTCTTTTTGGACTCCAACATATCATGGGAGCTTCTGAACTCTTTCCCCGGGCGTTCACGCTTCTTTTTCTCTTCAGTCAATTCAGCACCTAGCCTGTTTACTAACTCAATCTGCTGTTGGAAAGAATGCACAGCCTTGTTCTTCTCACTACGCATCTGAGCCAGTTCCTTTTCTAACTCTTCATTGATCTTCATCAAGGCTTCCTTTTCTTTTACAACTCGCTCGTAGACCTCCATAGTAACTGTGGTTGGTTCCTCCATCGGAATATGAACAGGGACTGGTGCAGCTGGAAATGGCATCAGCAACTGTTTTGCCCTCTCTTGGATCCAAACTTTGTATGGTACATAAGCCTGACAATCATTCTTCCCCAACAGTGGTTTCCCTCTTCTGTTGATACGCATCCAAGCATGCTGAAGCTTGGCTAGTAACTCTCCATTCAAATCACCGGTGAAGTACAGAGATTCCTGTACTTCTTCCTCCCTAGATGGGTTCTTCAATGCGTATCCAAACTGGCGAATGAACAGAGATGGGTTATAATTGATGCACCCTTTTCTTCCTATCAAAGGAACATTAGGATACCCCGAAAAACTGAAAATAAGCTCAGACCCCAGCAAGTCTCGGTCAAACCACTCGATGTCGTCAGCAGATAGTCTCATCAGGCGCTCTGGCCAGTCAGCTGTAGTTGCACTATCTACAAAAGGTCCCTTTAGGGGGAGATGGCTCTTAAACCACATGTTCAACAGCGGCGCACAACAGTAAACATTTTTTCCTCTTCTATTTTCATTTTTGTAGTGCAATGAATGATAGAGATCTCCAATCAAAGTGGGTACCGGGTTGCCAGCAGCAAACAGATGAAAAGCGTCCAAGTCCACAAAATTGGGTAAATTGGGAAACAGCACTATTCCGTAGATGCACAGAGCCAATATAGCATTAAAGACTATCCAGCACTCGCTCTTGGCGTACTCTTGAGCTTTGCCAACCAGAAAATCAAGGGAGAAACATGGAACTCCAAGCCAAGAAGTCACTAATAGTTCAGAAGCGTTCATGTGCAAGGCCTTAGCTAAGTCCTCCAGCTGGGGCTTAGCGTCACGATGGCTGAAAGGAACCTTATTTTGTACCGGCAGCTCGATAAACTCTGCGTATTCCTCCATGGTAGTCCCTAAAATAAAGTCAGCAAACGTGAAACATCTCAATGCAGGGTCATAGAATTGCATCAAGGTGTACAACCCATTCATCTCAACAGCAGTTGGCTTGCAGACCAGTCTCAACAATCTTCCATGACTCATCCTGAAACTTCTCCTAACCTCCTCATCAGCAAAGGACATCAGACCAAGTAGGGGAGTAATGTCAGGTGTAGGTAACTTGTACGCGACTGTCTTTCTCAAACCAGCCATGATCAATAAGCAGAAGTCCGGGCACTAGAATCAGAGAATATGCAAATGCACCTGCAGCACAGACACACGTTAATGAAATGCACATGGTAATGGCTATGCGAACAATGCAATGCAAATAGATGCAACAGGGACCAAATGCCATGGCTGAGAAGCCTGAACCACATCAAAAGTCTCAGATAGACCCTCCAGAATTCCTCAAACCCTGGTCTTGGACAGACCCAATACAAAGCTCCAACCCTGGTCTCTGATAGACCCCATAACATAACTCTGACTAATCTCTGATAGACCTCATATCATAACTCTGACTGGTCTCTGATAGACCTCTCAACTGTCCATAAATACCCTGAATCTCAGATCAAGAAACAAACCGGTATCTGAAGGTCTAGTTACCTGCATAGCCCCAAACCCTCTCACAGGTAGGTGTCCTAGCAACTGACAATGGTATGGCATCCTATGCGGTCGTCGGTGTCACAAACTTTCAGGGTTGATGATTCGATTCCCAGAAGGAGTGGCATCATCAAATCCTGAAGAGGCCTCACTTAGCCAACTTCCAAATGATCGGTTCCCGGAGTCGACAATCCAACTAACCAACAACCCCTTCGACCCAAAGGGTAGAAAAAGAAGTCAACCAGAAGAACCTCGTCCGAGTGTAGATTTCGTGGGACACTAATGCAAGCAAAACCGGCATGCGCCCACTACTTTCTACTCTAATTCTAAATGCCCTCAAGCCCAGGTCCGGCTTATCTCTCAATCATAGAATCACCCGTCACAACCCCAATACAGCAATAATCAATAATATAGTGCTGAAAGTAAATGACAGAAAAAGTAAATCCATACAAAATCCTCGACGGGAAAACAAGCGCTAGGATTGACTCTCTTGAGGGACGTTGGATCCCAAATGCATAAGGAACTATTGCAGTCCTTAGCAGCCAGGGGACGTTGGATCCCCAGCAGAGTCGCCAGCTGTCGCTACTGCGAAAATCGGCGCCGGCTGAACAGAAGAGTCGCCACCGCGCGTTATTTATCCCAAAGGAGGGAAAGGAAACGCTCGAGGTAAACCTAACGCAAAGACGGGAAAGGAATGGTCATCGCAACCAAATCCTGGATTCGGGAGTCGGTTATGCAAGGGGAAGGTATTAGCACCCCTCACGTCCGTCGTACTCGACGGGATCCACGCTTGTTTTCTGGTACGGATTGTTATTCTATCTATTCTACAGGTCTGGGGTTAAAAAGAAAAGAAAATGACTCGGCAAAGTATCGCACTTTATGCCTACGTATTCCCGTCTGGAACGAGAAATCAGAGTCAACGTAGTTCGCCTACCTACGGGAAAGGAGGGGAAGGTTGCTCGCTAGGATATCGCATCCTATGCCTACGTACTTTCATACAGCATGAAAGATCAGAGCAAACGTAGTTCGGGCCACGTACGACACAAGTCTGTCTTTGATTGTTTTTATCTCCTTCTAAAAAAGGGTTTTTCTGATTAACAGTCCAAGCGGACAAAAATTGACGTTTTGATGAGTTCACATTCTTTTACGGAAGAAGTGTCTTTTATTGTGTTTGAAATCTTATTGTGTTTTTCTGTTTGTTTTGAGAAAGAAGAGACAGAACTCTAACCTACGGTTGAAAAGGGAATCAAACTAACCTAGTGTTATCATGCATGGGTTAAGACCTAGTGTCTATTATGCTCCTCTCTTGCGCAGAGAGAAACAGAGATCCTAAGGGATAAACGGAAACAGAAGCAATAGCATATATACAATAAAGCAGTAAAATGCATGAATGCAGCAATACAAGCGAGGCAAGGGAGTCACACTCAACCTCGAACCTAGAAAACAACAGGCAAAAGCGAACGAAATTCGCTTTCAACCTAACAGGTTAAATGGCAAACAATACAGTCAGGGAAATTCAAACAGTACATCAAAAATTATAAACAGCAAAAATGAACAGCAAACAACAGTCTTCATCAACATCTGTCTTCAAGTCATCATCTACAAGCTTCAAGCAAGCATCAGTCTTCATCTTCAAGCCTTCAAGCAAGGTCCCTATCTTCAATCTTCCAATGGCTTTTCTTCAAGTCTCACTCTCCAAGATGAGCAGCAGTCCACAAGATGAATTGGATGTTAAGCAGTCAATTTCCTACCAAGGGTGGCCTACTGACTGTTAACATGATACTGACAGTTTTCTCTCAAAAGTTCTATCTTTTAAATACATTCACTAATCCTTCCAAAGGAAGGAGGTGGGTATTTAAAAGAGACTTTGAATCATAGAGAAAGAATGGAGGCAAATAAGACTTCCATGTTTGTGAATCAAGTTTCTATTCTAGAGCTCTACCTAGCTTCTAAACCTTATAACCTCATCAGCTGTCAGCAAGATATACTCTTCATCCACTCTTGAAATGGGTCTTCATTCCTTTTGTCTTCAATGGGCTTCATAAACAAAGTCTTCAACTCAAACCCAAGCCCCAAACAAGCCCAATACCCCACACAATCAAACAATAACCCTAGAAAGGGCACACCACACAATCAATCAATTACAAGCATATACTAATAGTATTTATATAATAGGGGAACTCCTAGCATTTTCTAAGGGATCTATTATTTACCCTCAATACTCCTATAGTCCCATCATTTAATTTGTCCTAGAGAAACCCAAAAGAAACTTGTTTTCTTAGACCTATATTATATTCACAACCCTAAATGATTAGCCTAATGTTTTCTAACTAAACTACCTAAAATAAATCCTAAAAAATTGGTGTAAAAATCAATGGGGCACCTAATATATGTATCTAGTTATACTAAAAAAATTAGCCTAACAAGATTATGGGAAATACCTAAAAGAAATTCTACAAAAACTCTATACAAACTATATCTATTTAAAAACAATTAAAATGTAAAATATAAGCAAAAATAGAAAAAATAGCTAAACTATTATTTTTTAATCATTTTAATTTTCTTCAAGTCAAATCTAAACTATTGCAAAAAATCTCATGTCAAAATTCTCATTTTTTGATTTAATATGGATTTTATAAAATGATGAGAAAATGAATTAAACTAAATAAAAGCAAGAAGCCCAGGGGGTGCAAGCAGCAAGGGCGCCCAGTTCAATTGTCACATGGGCCCAGCATCCAGGGGTGCGCATAGCAAATGTTAAGCCCAGAAACTAAAACAAAAAAACCAAATCAGTAAATCCAAAGAAAAATAAACGTGCACGGTGTGAATAGCAGCAAAAAGCAGTTCAATTCGTTGGGCCTGGTGAAGTGGGGGTGCGAAAAAGAATGATCATTAAGCTCAATGCTGACTATTAGTGAAACGCTGAGTTTCATTAAACTCAGCTTCCCTCCATTTCTCAATTAAATGTGAGCCACTAGATTAAACCGCCAGTCAATGGTCTTGCTTGCATCCGACGGTAACCATGTCATCTTCTCCAATGAGTTAGGGTTTCTACCATGAACACCATGAACGAGCTTTCATGAACCAGATTTATCCTCATTCGTATTCCCTCGTTTCTCCATCAAAATCAATTCTATAAAAAGCAAACTTGCTCCAATTTCCACGTAGAATACAACCATGCTAATAGTTCTCACTGAAATCACCTGAATCAAGAAACCCGATGGTACACTTCCATGGATACTCAAACTTCCAACTTCTTCTTTTTCCAGTTTCTTGTTATCAAAATACTCACCTTGGATCACTGATTACCCTAAGCCAAAGTACTAATGCTAACACTCAATATTAAGAGAGTTCTATGTCCAAACAGTTGTTATGCTCCTATGTCAACCTTCACCAAATTCAATCAAAATCTCCAGAAATGTTCATCTAACCACCTAGGTCATGCTTATCCTAACCAATCTACATCATGCTATCTATTCTAGGTCAATTCGAAAGAAATACCAACCTGGTGCAAAACTGAAAACAGATGGATGAACTCTTGGATTTACAGCTAGCAATGCTCTAGACTTGATCAATGGCTATGGATCTTGGTTCTGTATGCACTTGTTCTTGCTCAGATGCCTTGGATTCTTGTAACCAACTCTTCTTGCAATTTGGATGATGAACTTGCAGCACACGATTATGACTTCAATACACTCAGATCTTGCTTGGGATGTGATCAATGATGATCATCGAGTATGGTAGGATCAATAATTTTGCAGAATGATGAAGAATTGGGAGAGTTTGAATGAATTTGCAAAAATGCAAGAGAGAGTGAAACTATGTGTTTTGGATCAAAATGAAGTGCAACCCCTTCATGGATCAGCTCTAGGGTTTATATAGATGCCCATGGAATCATCTAGAAATTGCTGGAAGTTTCTTGTACACAAATCCCTTGTGATTTGGCATATGTTACTTTAATCATAAGCAAGCCATGATAACTTTCAAAAATTGAACTAAGCTCAAAAATCCACTATTTCCAATGTTCTCAAAACATTAATTCCAATCAAAATGACCTATAATTTCACCCCATTTGGACATGTAATGAAAAATTCCCAAAAATGGCTCCTTAATGAACTTAAATCATGCCTTAATTAGGTCATTTTTGTAAATATGAGCTACACCCATTTTCAAACCTCCATGACCACTTTTCTAGACTCAAAACATCATTTGGAACAACTTTGATGTTGAACATTTTTTCATTTGAGACTTGCAAGTATGAGTTTTAGGCATATGCTTGAAATGACCTGTAATTTCCAAATGACCAAAATACCCTTTGCTTGCCAAAGACATAAGTAGAGTTCCACAAATCATATGAAGTCATACCATACCTTTATAGAAATCTAGGATCATGAGGAACAACTTTCATGTTGGCCATAAATCCATTTGAAAGCTCCTTGAGGGGTAAACGTTGCTTGGAAGACAAGTAACCTTCACAGACAAAATTTCAGATGCCTCAGATGACCTGTAACTTGCAAGAACCATAACTTGAGTTCTATAAATCTCCTTGATGCCTTCTACCACTAAAATTAAAGGTCTTGAGATAATCTACAAGTTTCATGTTGGCCAAGGATCCATTTGAATCTTGCATTTTGAATTATCTTGCTTGGAAGTTTGACCTAAATCAGGAAATTTTACACAGAAACCCTAATTTAGAAACTCCTCTTCTTCTTGATTTCTCTTGATTTCTACTTGGCACAACACCACATCCATATCTACATGTCAAATGATGAACCCCACATCTTTCAAATAGACCTTGATGCCTTTCAATCAAGCATTTGACCTAGGGTTGACCTAGGGTTGACCCAGATGAAACCCTAGTTGACTGTCTTCAACTGCAGCTCTTGTAATCACATCAATGACTTGTCTCACTTTCACAATGACCCTCTAGGTCTTCTATGCCCTCAACCCATAACTTCTCTGATGATCTTCAAATACCCTCAAGATAGGAGATAGATCCACTGCTTGATCCACTGACTTCTTAGATTTCAATTTCTTTCTTATGACTTGGATGAGATTGAATTTGAATAAGAACCTCTTGATAGGCTCATAGAGATAAGAATAGTACTTGGTCCCTTGTTGGATGACTTGCTATGCTATGCTATGCAAATGATTAGACTATGTACATGACTTTTTATGCAAATGACAATGCAATTGAAACATAAACCAAGTGAAGTAATTTGAGCAAATTTTAGGGTGCAACAATAAGCTGTTGAAAAGTGATGCTGCTTTGCTGTTTTCTGTTGTCAGCACAGTGTTAATCGGTTAACACATATGGTTAACCGATTAACCAATTCAAATCTTCATATTTTTCAAAGTTTTTACAGTGTTAATCGGTTAACGCATATGGTTAACCGATTAACCAGTTCAAATTTTCAAAATTTTCAAACGTTAACAGTGTGTTAACTGATTAACCCTGGGGGTTAACCGATTAACATTCTGCAGGCAGGCCTGTTTTGCTACTTTGTTTGATTGTTCGCATACTGTTTCACTCTGAATCTTCAGAACTTGATATGATGCATCAGGAATGAAATTTCTTTGGTGTTTGCCACTGTTTGTGTTTGGTTGATCATGACTTTGGCGATACTTGTGTTTATTTTTTACTTGGATGCATACTTATGTATGTGGTTCAAAGTGATGACTCTTTGCATGTTTGTTTGTTTCCATCTATGGCTTTCCTTTCCATGTTTGCATCATTCTTGCATCGCTGTTGAGGTCGAGACGAGCTTTTGGCGGCTGCTGCCCCACACACTTTTTCCTCCCTCCCACCATTCTAAGTGTGCATTTATGTATTTGTATGTTGCATTTTGTTATGTTTCTTCCTTTTGGTCTTGCCTTGCCATGTTCCCCTTAGGACCTAACCTTCCTTGTTTAAGGATGGTTATAGACATTAGGACTCGAACTATGCATGCTATTATTAGGTAGTCCCCTTTTGTATCCCAACTCTAAGTCCACTTTGCATGACAACGTTAGGGCCGAGTTTCCCTTAGACCTTTCGTGCGTCTCTCTTCCTCATCTTCATACAATTATAACATACTTAATAAAGATAATGGATGTTGTGCCATGAGCCTTGTACTTGGGAAATGGTGGTTGAGTGGCTACCTCTAAATTTCCTAGAGTGTTTAGTATACGTCCTTAGGACGATATGCGACGCATTCGCTCTTAGGTTTTAGACTTTAGTACAACGTACATTATAAACACTCAATAATCAAAACACTTCTTCTCTAAAAACAACAAAAACACTTCAAATCTTTTTTCATACTTCGGGATCTTAAGCGAGGAAAATCTTTTCAGATAAAAGAGTGTTGTTAACTCTTAGTTCCATCGCAAACGGTAACGCCTAAGTCTCCAAAGGTCGAGCCGCATACACCAACTGCTAGAACTGCTTGTTAACCCTACTCGGGCCTAAAAACTTTTGAACCAACCTGTGTTTTTTTTAGCCCGAACTACGTTTGCTCTGACCTTTCATACCAGATGAAACTACGTAGGCACAAGACGCGATGTCTTGGCGAGCAAACTTCCCCCCTTTTCACCTGTAGTTAGGCGAACTACGTTGACTCTGACTTTCCCATTGCACGATGGAGTAGGTAGGCACAGAGCGGCGATGCTCTGTCGAGTCTCTTCTTCTCCTTTCTTTTTATTTTGTCCCTTGACCTTTAGCGTAGATAGATAACACACCCTTTTTTAGATAGACAACAAAGCATGGATTCCGTCGAGTACGACGAACGTGAGAGGTGCTAATACCGTCCCCTTGCGTAACCAACTCCCGAATCTAGGACTTGGTTGTGATGACCTCATCTTTTCCCTTTTTCGTTAGGTTTTTTCTGATCATTTCCTTTCCTTCTCTTTGGGATAAATAACGAAAGGTGGCGACTCTTCTGTTTTCTGCCGGGTGTTTTTCGCAGTTGCGACACTTTCTATATATGGACAATGGCATAACACTCACATTAGCCCCTAAATCAATAAGCGCTCTTTTAAATGATCTATCTCCAATTGTGCACGGGATGGTAACCGATCCTCTATCTAGCTTCTTCACTGGAATCTTCATACCCTGCAAAATAGTACTACAAGTTTCATTTATTAGAATAATAGGTTCGGAGTCGATGCTACGCTTTTTAGAGATGATGTCCTTCATGAATTTGGCATATATAGGCATCTGCTTAAGCGCCTCGGCAAGTGGGATGTTGATCTCTAGCTTTTTGACCATCTCTAGAAACTTCTCGAAGTTTTTCTCATGCTGATCTTTTCGCTTGTTTCTTGTTGGGAAAGGAAGCTTAATGACGAGTTTTGGTTCAGTGAGTTTTTCCTTCACATCCAGCTTTTGAATCTATTCTTCCTCGATGGGTTTTTTAGTTTCTAAGATTTCTAAGTCTACTTCAAATAATTGGTCTTCTTCATCAGATTTCTCCTCAGACACTTCAACCTTTTTCCCACATCTGGTTGTTACGACATTCACATGATAACGCCCTCTTGGATTTGTCACTGTGGCACTAGGTAAGTCACCTTGTGCTTGAGAATTTATTATCTGTTGTGCTATCTGACCCATTTGAACCTCTAGATTCTTAATAAAAGCATTAATGTTTCTCTGATTATTTCTGGTCTCTTCTTGGAATTGGATATTTTGAGCAACCATATTCTCAATGGCTATTTCCCAATTTGCTTTCTTTGAAAATTGTTGGTATTGTTGCTGATACGGTGGTTACTACTGTTATTGAGGTCGGTACTGTTGTTGCTGTGGTTGTTGAGGTTGGTTTTGGTACTGAGTAGAACCTTGTTTCTGTGCATTCCCTTGTTGGTCTTTCTAGGAAAAATTTGGATGATTCTGTAGATGCTTTTGATTGTCTGCATTTTGTGGCAAAATATTAGAGTATGTGTGAATGTCATAACTGATATTATCACATACATGAAGGGTGTTCTGCAGGGTAAGTTGGGATAGCTAAGAGCAAGTTAAGTTGGATGTCATGCTGAATGTTATGACATCAAGCGTATGACATCAGGGCGCGCAGGTTTTAGTTTCTGGTATTAGCTCAGGCTATACTTCAGGAAACATTTTAGGAAGCCTAGTTATCTTAGGCGACATATCTGGAATTGCTGACTTAATTGGACGTGCGCAATTTCATGAAGAGAGGTTTATCTTGAGTAAACCTAACTTTTGCGCAAAGGCCCAAGGACTGTATGCTGCCTATATATACAGAACTAGCAATCCTATTTGAAGACATTTCTTGACAGTGTTTTACAGAATGTGTATTTGTGAGTGAAGAATTCTGTTCTCCACGTGTTTTAGTGTGTCTTAGGAATACTTGTAAACCAAGCAATTATCTGTTGTGTGATTGCATTGGTCTAGAGTTCTTAAGTTGTCTGTTGAGTGTGTCACTCTAAGCTTTTAAGCAATAGTGTTAGGTCACTTGATCAAAGTTGTGAAGCAAGATCAAGGTGTGTTTGAAGTGTGACTTCATTGCCATTTGTAACTTTGAATTGGTTGATATCACTGTTGTAATTGAGGGGGAGTGAGTTGGTAACTCTGGTCTAGTGTTAGGCTGAAGTGTCATTGGGTAGGTCTTAAGTGAAGAGTGCAAACTGGTTGTTTGACTCTGAATTAATTATACTAATAGTGAATTTCCTCCCTAGCTTGGTAGCCCCCAGATGTAGGTGTGGTTTGCACTGAACTAGGTAACCAATTACTTGTGTTATTTTCTGTTTTCATTTATATTTTGTCATTAATTTTTGTTGTCTGTGTTATAGCGGATGTCATAACATCCGTGATAACATCCACTGTGGGGTACCTAGAATTTCAATTGGCATCAGATCAGGCACCCTACCTGTTATTTTCTGGGTGAGATCTAGGGAAGATAAATTCTGGTACTATGGACAAGGATATAGGATTCATAAATAGACCACCAATCCTGGATGGCTCAAATTATGACTACTGGAAACCTAGGATGATAGTCTTCCTGAAGTCTTTAGACAGCAAGGCAGGGAGATCTGCCAACTCAGGATGGGAACATCCAGTGAAGACTAATAAAGATGGAGTATCTATGTTAATACCTGAAGAGGAATGGAACAAAGAGCAAGAGGCATTGGCTCTTGGGCATTGTACAACTTTGAATGCCTTATTTAATGGTATAGACAAGAACATTTTCAAACTAGTGCATCATTATGAACTGGCTAAAGAGGTTTGGGATACTCTCAAAACAACTCATGAGGGAACCTCTAAAGTCAAGATGTCAAGATTACAATTGCTGACCACCAAGTTTCAAAATCTGAGAATGAAGAAGGATGAGACTATTCATGAATTCTACATGAATATTCTTGAGTTAGGGAAGATTTATTTTTTTAAAAGCTTCATATAAATTCTCTAGCCAAGTAATCCTAACAGACCCTTAATTTTTATTAGCTGTTGTGAGTTCTACCCCTAAGTTCTCCATGTAAACATTGTTTGTTACACTGGTAGGAACGCTAACAGCTTTTCCATCAACTTGGAGACCAAGTTGTTGCACCCCAAAATTTGACCAACATTTCTTTACCTAGCTTGTGTTTCATTTCATTCACATTAGCATTATCATTTGCATTTCATTGACATGTATGCAGGAGATCAAGAGGTATGATTACCAATCAAGAGCTACACAAGACTTTGAAGCTAGCCAAGAAGGTTATTCAAGTGTTCTAGCCAAGGTGGTGTGCCTCCTAACTGGAGAGTTGTGGGAGCTCCTCAGATGATTCTGAAGCTATGAGGATGGACTTGAAGCTTTTAGAGAGCTTATGAGATGTCTTGAAAGCCATCATGAAGCCTAGACAGGTCATTGTGCAAGATTAAGAAGCCTTAGCCATGATTGGTGTGATTAGGGTTTGACTGGGTCAACCCTAGGTCAACTGATGATTTGGAGAAGGTTGAGACCTAGTTCAAAGGCCATGTGGTCATGGATTGATGCATTGAGAGGCTATGAGGATGATTCCAAGGTCAACTCATCATGATTGAAGAGTTTGAGAAGTTTCAAGCTAGGGTTTCTAGGGCTTGACAGTGTAAAATCCCCTAGTTTGACCCCTATCTTCAAGGCTGTTTAGCTCAAGGTGTGATTGTCATCTCATCTTTCCCCCAACATTAATGTTGTAGAGCTTGTTCTTAGCTTTAATTTGAGTACTATAAGTCCTTGATAGGATTTGTATAGCTCAAGTTATGACTTTGGCAAGTTACAGGTCATCTGAGGTATGTGAATCTGGGGCCTTGAAAGTCACCCAACTTACATCCAACTTTTGCCCAAGAAGGATGATTCCTATGGACTTTTGGTCAACATGAATGTTGTTCCTTATCTTCATATATTTCTAGAGAGTACTAGAAGTCCTTAATAGGATTTGTAGAACTCAACTTATGGCTTTGACAAGTCAAGGGCATTTTGGTCATTTGGAGATTACAGGTCATTTCAAGCATAAGGCCATAACTCCTATTTCCAAGCTTCAAATGGAAATATATTCAACATCAAACTTGCTTAAAATGATGTTTTAAGGCTGGTAAGGAGGTCATGAGATATTGAAAAGGATTGTAGCTCAAAGTCACAAAAATGACCTAAAATAAGGGCATAAGTTAAATAAACCAAAGTTGGAAATTGATATTTTCAACCTACACATCCAAACCATGGCATGTAATATATCATTTTGACTCTAGAAAACATTTTAGAAAAAGTGGTTTAGCCACATTTTTGATTTGAGATTCAATTCATGGACTTGCTTTGAAAAGCACTTGCTTGCATATTAAGTAACATGTGCATAACTTAAAATTAAGGCATGGGCAAGGAACTTGGCAAGCTAAACCCTTCCAAAATGTCACTAGGGGAGAAATTGAAAGAGATTGAGATGAATTTCAAGCTGCAAACAGAATTGAGCATGGCATGATAAGTGATTCAAAATCTCATGACATGAGATGTGTAAAATCTCATTGGGAGGATCTAGAGGGTTCTAGATCATCCAAACTTCATCTATATTTTGAGTAGAATGGATCCATGGCAGAGGTTGGTGATCATTGAAGGATTGAGCTTAGTTAGAGATTGAGTTTTCAGAGCTTGCAAGTGCAATCGGTTTCACCAAGTTCCTCAATTTCCTTCCATTTTCTTGATTGATTCTTCTTCCATGAGTGTCAAGGATTTATCCCAGACCATTTCCAAGAAGAATTGGTGGCTAGATCGTGTGGGAGCAAGTGGTTTTCAGAACCTGCAACTCAGCATCGTGTTTCAAGATTGAAGCACTTTCCATTGAATCTTTTGCATACAGAAGCAAGGAGGAGGTTCAATGATCGTGTCCAGAAGATTTGAGGGCTTGCAGTGAAGATTTCGTGCATCTGTTATTCAAGAATTTCCAGGTTGGTAATCTTCTTCCTATAGCATGATTTAGGTAGAATTAGGTTGAATTAAGGTGCTAGATTAGTTGTAGAATGGCCTAGGATGGATTTCATATGGTTAATTGATGAATTAGAGACAAAATAGGAAGATCACCATTTTCGGTTGAGATTGGGAGATGATGATTCTTGGGGTTTCAAAGGAAACTATGGGCATGGTTGAGTTCTTGGCAAGATTTGGAATGAGTTTCATGTTTTGACCTCTTGGATTGGAGGCCTCTAGGAAGAACTAGGGTTGAAGGGGACGATCGGAGCTCCGCCGGCGGTGGCCGGAGCTGGGCGCGAAGTTCAGACGTTTGAAATGGAGAAGATGAAGTTCTCACCATTGGATGATGGATTGACCATTGACTGGGAGAAGATCCAAGGGCCACGTTTTAATTCTGATTTGTGAAGGGTTTCTGATGAAACGTTGCGTTTCATTTATTCAGGCGTTTGGGCCTGATGGTTTAAGTGTTATCCATACCCCCCAGCGAGCCCAACCCAGATTTTGAACTGGAAATGTTTACTTCCTGCACCGCGCGCTTAATTATTTTAATTGGATTTCCATTTAATTCATGGTTTTTGTAAAAATCATAACTAATTGAATATTAATCCAATCACACCCATTCTTTTTGCATATTACTCTTGATTGAGTCTATTATTTTTTAGAGAAAAAATATTTTCATTTCATGTAATTTCTGATATATTTGGAATTTTGCATTTTAATTGATATTAAAATGTTCATGTTTGATACATACTTTTGTGGAATTTTGTTTGGTCATGTGGTGATGATTTTGAGCCTAATTTTTTGTGTGTGATTAGGTTAGACATGTATGATCCCATAGCATTTTTCTCACATTTTTGTGATGAAAATAGGTGTGCTTTCTAGATTGATGTTTAGGTGCTTCCTTTTTAGGGTTTTAGGTTGATGCCTTAGAATGTAGGATTTAGATCTAGGTCCAATTTGATGGTTTGATCTTTGAAACTAATGTGGTAGAGTCATGATTGACATAGGTTCCCATAGTAATTTTTGTAGGATTTTACAATTGATTTTAGTATTTTAGTTAGGACTAACTTTAGTGCTAGGTTTTAGGTGATCCTAATTTACTAATTCAACTAATTTAACTCACTTAGTTCCCTTAGATTAGGGTTTGTGCTTGGTTTGCCTTTGATTGAGATGGAAGACAAGTTGAAGACAAGGAAGTTGCCTGAAGTTTCTTGGAGCTGTGGATTTGTTTGTGCCTGAAGGTGTCTGATGAAGACTAGGAGATAGGACATAGGGAGAGCCTTAGAACTAGAATGATTTCTTTCACAAATGTGGAAAGCATCTTGTGCTTCCATTCCTCCCAATGACTAAAAGTCCTCCTCAGATATTCACATCCTTCCTTTGGAGGGATGAGTGGCTTTATCTAGGAAGTAGAACTTTGAGGGAACCAGTCTCTCATAATGATGAACCCTTACAGGCTTCCTTTGGTTGTCAGTAAGCTGTTTATCATTTCCACTCATCATGTTCAACCAATTATCCTCTGGTTTGAGTTTCTTGAAAGATGTTGAGCTTGAGTTTGAAGATGAGGACTTCACTGAAGAGTGTGGAAGAGGATGATTCCTTGAGCATTGCCATTGCAGCTGAAGCTTGGAAAGCAAGAAGAACAAGTTGATACTTGAAGATTCAATTGAGATTGAGTGAGAGCTGAGGCTTGAAAATAAAGAATTGAAGGATGAAGTTGACACTTCTATGTGATTAAAGACTACTCTGAGAAGCTGAGGCTTGTAGGAGAAGAGGTCCAAGTTGATACTGGTGAAGCAAGGAGAGCTGAAGCTTGAAGACTAAGTTGATACTTGTGAAGAAGGTCAAATTGAGATTGAGTGAAGAGCTGAGGCTTGAGGAATAAAAGATGAGTTGATACGTACATTGATGCTTGGAGAGCCTGAAGGAATCAAGTTGATACTTGCAGTTAAGAGTGAAGCATGAAGGTGGAATTGACTAAGGAGTTGAAGCTTGAAGAAGGAGGATAAGTTGAATCTTATGTTTGATGGATTGAAACCCTGGAGAAGCAAGTTGATACTTGCCAGTGAAGCTGATAGCCTTGAAGGGTGATTAAAGTCTGAAGATTGGGTTGCTGTTAGAAGAGCTGAAGCTTGGGATTGAGAGAGTTGTTGATCTGCTTTCTTGTCTGTTTTCTTTTCTGTATTGCTGATGTGCCTTGTTTGACTTGCTTGATGCATTAGAATAAGTCCATAACTAGACTAACTTTAAGCTAGGAGCATGACTGCACTAGAGGTTGAGTTGCTCCCTTTGCTTGTACTGTTACTGTATGGCTTTGCTTACGGGTATTCGGTAGAGCCCGACTCCCTTGCCCATGTGGTTTATTTTGCTTGATAGCATGTTATTTTTACTGTATGATTACAGTCTCTTTTATTTTGCTTGATAGCACTTTATGTTTTACTTCTTCTGTATGATTACTGTTATTCATTCTGGCTTGAGGTTGAGATGAGCTTGTGGAGGCTGCTTCCCCACACACATTTCCTCCCTCACTTGCATTGCATGCATTTTACAGTCATTTACTATTTACTGTTTAAGCTGATGCTTTATCTGTTTCTGTATCATTGACATGATCCCTTAGGACTCTCATCTCCTTTGATAAGGAAGTGATGATAGAACTTTAGGTTGAAACTTATGCATGATAACTTCTAGGAGTTCCCTGTTTCAAACTTCAACTATAGGATGAATCCTTGGCATGACAACAGTAGGACTTGATAGTCTCCCCGTAGTTGAGCCCTTCTCTTCTCATCTCAAACAGCTTAAGATACAGTAATCATGGATGATTTCTTTCGTACGTTATGAGTCTTAAGCTATCTTAGAAAGGATTGTTGGAGAGCTTCTTTTCAACAGTCTGGATGTTTAGTATGGCACCCTTTGGGTGACATGCGACGCATTCACTCTCCGGTCATAGTCTTTAGTGCGATTGAAATTGCAAACACAATAAAAAACACTTCTTTCGTAAAAGACAGAAAACAAGCTTCAAACCTTTTTGCCCCATGGGCCCATAATTCAAAGGAAGCTTTTCTGAAGAAAAGAGTGTCGTTAAGCTTCAGCGCTAACGCAAACAGGCTTTGTCCCTAACTGCTGGAACTGCTGTTTAACCCTACTCGATAAAACAGATGAATCTGAATTCCCGTAATCCGTATTATCCCGAACTACGTAAGCTCTGATCTCTCAAGCTTGTTGAGAGTACGTAGGCACAATACTGATGTATTGGCGAGCCACCTTCCCCGTAACCAGTAGTTAGTCGAACTACGTTGACTCTGATTTCTCATTCTCTGATGAGAATACGTAGGCATAAAGCGCGACACTTTGCCGAGTCATTTCTTTTCTTTTTAAGCTAGCCTTGATAGGTAGATAGATAAAACCAACCCGTCAGATAAACATAATAAGCATGGATCCCATCGAGTACGATGGACGTGAGGGGTGCTAATACCTTCCCCTTGCGTAACCGACTCCCGAACCCAGACAACGGTTGCGATGACCTTGTCTTATACCTTTTTCGTCGGGTTTTTTCCGATCGTTTCCTTTCCCGTTCTGAGGGATAAATAACGAAAGGTGGCGACTCTTTTGTTTTGCCGGCACCTTATTTTCGCGGAAGCGACACAAGTAACATATTAACATCTTCTAATGTTATTGTGCATTCACCGGTTGGTAAATGAAATGTGTGTGTTTCCGGTCTCCATTTCTCTAACAAAGCAACAACAAGGCTAGAGTCAAATTTTAAACTCCTTGTCATATTGTTGAAAATACAAGTACATAATATCTTATAGGAAAGCATGGATCACAAAGTGTAAGGTCATAGACTCATTGTACGAAAATTGGGAAAAATCTTACAACGACCTACCACACTGGATATAGGTAATAAAAACCTATCTTTCTGGAACTATTATTGAGTTGTAAACTCTACCTGCAATTTCAAATGATGGATCATAAATAGCTGACAAGTGAATCTTCCATCGTCTCTTTTGGGCATTTCGACCGTGTATATGTGGCTTTGCCTAATGTAAGTCGATTATGCAAGTTGACGGAACATGGTTGTATGACAAGTTTAGAGGAAATCTGTTGATAGTTGTGGCACCGGATGGGAACGAAAACATTTTCCCAAGAGCTTTCGCATTAGTCGAAGGTGAAACAAAGGAAGCCTGAGGTTTCTTTCTAACGAACCTGAGGTTACATGTGACACCACAAGTTAATTTGTGTCAAATCTCAGATAGGCATGAATTGATAAATAGTGCATGTAACAATTTCGAAAACGGATGGCAACATCTACCATCATGACATGTCTACTGCGTTAGACACATTGCGCAAAACTTCATGCGCGAGATTAAAGACAAGGAACTACACAAAAAACTTATTAACATGGGTAACAAAATACATTTCAATTACCTCAACTATTTTTTCATACTTTTACTATGTTTTTCATAACATTTCTATTACAGGTTACACATTGACGGAGGCTAAATTTAACTACTATTCTTGGGAAATCCGAAGAACAAACATTAAGGCTTCACGTTGGATAGACAACATACCTAGGGAGAAGTGGGCTAGAGTATATGACGAAGGGCAACGTTGGGGACACATGACAACTAACTTGACAGAAGCCATGAACTCTGTACTAAAGGAAACCTGAAACCTTCCAATCACTGCATTGTTCCAATCTACATACTATCGCATAGGTTCCCTCTTTGGTAAAAGAGGCCACCAATGGAAAAAATGTTGGCTTCTGGAAAAGTTTGCATAGATGGTTGCTATAAGGGAATGACTGATGAAGTAGCCAAGGCTAACACACATAATGTCATGCAATTTGATCATGAAATATTCTGTTTCATGGTCCATGAAAAACTAATCCAAATGGTGGTCATCCTAGGTACTTTCAGCACTGACTTGAGGAATCAGTAGTGCGACTGTGGGAAATTTTAGGAATTTCATATGCCTTGCTCCCACGTTATCGCATCATGTTCTAGTATATGTTAGAACTACTCCATTCACATTTCATAAGTCTTCACAGTTCTTAATTTATGGTTAATTAATAAAATTAAAACTCAAAAAGCTAACATACATGGTAATCAACAACAACAACCAACACAAGTGGATCTTCGGCTCCTCTGTTAACTTCGCCATTATGTGCTGAAAACATACGTTGGACATCTTCATTATTTTCTATACGATCCGAGTAATACTTGTACGTATCCTCCGGGCTTGCATCAGTCAATGTTATACACGGACAATGATACTCCATATTTCTCACCTTCATACGACGATCACCCAACTGTCAAAAACCCGTGTTGATTGCTGCAATTACGGTTTTGAAATTTCATTGTGGATCTAGGAAAACACTGATTTTTTTCTTGCCTATAGAACACAAGAGCCCGGACATACATTTTTAAATATACAATTTGCTATGTCAAATGATTTGTGTTGATACGCATGAATCTAGTTTTAGAAAAATATTACATGTAAACTCGATCATTCGTTGGTCAAGAATCTCTAAACACTCGGTCATTCATTGGTCGAGAGTCTCTAAACACTCGGTCATTCATTGTCCGAGAGTCTCTTAACAGTGTCTCCATTCGGCCATTAAATTGAATGACAAAACTAATTAAAATAATTAGCATAATTCTTTTCATAAATAAATAAATTTCTTTAGCAATTATTTTAACTATTTAAAAAATTAATAAATTATTTTTAGAATATTATTAAATTCATAAAATATATTTTTAATAATTAAATTTATTATTAAAACTATTAAAACAATATAAAAATCTGAAAAATTAAAAATAATAATAATAATATGGTGCTCGCCACATCATTGCCGAGCACCGACGTGGCTGAAAATTCTCCATCTACTCGCCACTTCATTGACCAAACATATACTATCAAATAGGGCATTTTGATATTATTTTTTTCTTTTTCTTCTAAAGGAAATATATTGAAGTGAACTAAGAAAGAATACAAGGGTATTCGACGAAATTTTTCAAATAAAAATATTTTTGAATTAAAATACCAAATAAACACAAAATTCAAAAAAAATGACCAAAGTGAATATATTTCTACATTGAGTCGCCATATGAAATGGCTGATTAAGATCACCTTGACCTGAGTCGCCATTTCATTTGGTGTAAGGGTTAAAAATTGAAACCCTATCCTACAATGAGTCGCCATACCATATGGCACCTCAGTTGTAGGTCCTTTTTTTTTATATAACATTTAATATTTTGTTAAAAAAAAACATATAATTAAAAAAAATTTGTTCATTTTTAATATTTTGTCAAAAAAATATAATTAAAAGAAATAATAAATTAGAATATGTATAATATTAAAAAAAGATTTATTGTACAACATATGAAAAAAGGAAAATCAGTGACCGACTCTATCAAAACGACCACCGATTCCACATTGGGGAGGATTCACGCGGCGTCGAGGTCTACCACGAGGTTTTTGAGGTGTATCTGGCCTTCGCGTGTTGACCTGTGGAAGAGGTATTTGTTGAGATGGCCCTGACGTATCAGATGAGTTTTGAAGCATTTGACCCTAATCGGGTGGGCTGCTGCCAACGACGCTTCCGTAATTAAGTTCAATGCCCATGTTTTCGTAGTTTTGTCGTGGAGGTTGGGTCGCGTGTGGACGGTATGGTTGTCTAAATTGGTACACCGAATCAGTTTGGAAACGATGTAATGGTTGTTGTGGGGTTTGGTAGTCAAAAAGTGGATAGGTATTTTGTTGGTAGGAAGATTGATTGGCTGGTGTGGGGTCAAAATAGTTATCTGGGATATAGGTGGATGGGTATCATACCCCAAATTTTGAACCATAGATTCCATCATTATTCTAGGAGCATCAACATTGATTATCTAACCTTAACCTATTTCAAGTTTGGTCTTTGACAAGATGCAGATGAACTAGGGTTTCTTCTAGTCATAAATTAGGGTTTCAAGGGATTGATCAGTCAAAGTTTTTTATTGATCCTCCATATATCAAGTCTTCATGTCATCAAGGATACCACCATATTAGATCAAGAATGAATCCAATTTGAGGTTGTCTCCCAAGAAAGAAGAACAGTGCAATGTAAGAACCCTAATTAGGGTTTCTGATTGGGAAAGTCAACTATAGTTTGAATTTTGATCTAAAGGGTGTTACAAAGAATTATTCATGGTCCATGAGGCTTATATGACCCAAGGATGTCTACCCAAGAAGTTTCGAGGCCTCAGCGAACCCAGGACACCAACAGTTAATTCAGAGGTTTTCGATCGTTCGGATCGTCTGACTAAAAAGTCAACCCTTTGACCAACAGGGTTTTGACCTTAAATTGAAGCCAAATATGTTCCCAATATCGTTTTACATCTAATCATGAAGTTTGGTAACCAATTGATCAAGATTTGAGAAATAATCGAAAAGTCAGGAAATTATTGTTTTGAAAAGGGTCAGGCCATAACTTCTTGACCACACATCCAAATGGAGTGGTTCAAAGCTTGTTGGAAATGTATAAATGAGTTATTCAAAGGTGATATAGGCACTCATGAGAATAGAGTTCATGAATTTTGAGTTATGAGCAAAAATAAGGCAAGAGGGGGAAAATACACAGAAATTTCAAGATTTCTTGACTTGTAAGTCAAGTTTTCAGCATTTTCACAAGGGTTTTTGACCCAATTTCAAATGGAATGGGTTCCTACATCAAACATAAATGTTGTATTACCTAACAGGGGCTTTCTAAAAAGTATAAGTGGGTTCCATAAATCTTCATGGTTAGAGAGAACCAAGGTCCACAAGTTGGCAAAAACTCACTTTTGCAAAACTAGTTCAGCATGGATGACTTGATTCCAAAGCTTCCCAAATCAACTCTAATCAAGGATTAAGCCTCATTTCTGATATTTACATTGTTTGTTAACATGTTTAGCATCAACTTCCACGAGCTTAGCACAAGAAATGAAGAAATGCATTATTTAAATGCAAGTTGCAAAAGTGAATAGTGAAGAAAGAGAAAAATGGTGGCTACCATCATCAAACCACCAACTTGGCTGCAACCAGTCACCTCCTATCCCCTCAAGCATGATGAAAATGACCTATAGGGTATGGAGAAGCTCTCGTTAGGGTGGCTCAAGGTCATAAATGAAGATTGCATTGGAAAACTCCAAGATTTTTAAAGTTACAAGGCTAAACTTGGCAATTTGCAACATTCTGCCCATACCTCTTGCTCAAGGACCTTGCCTATAAAAAGAACTCAACTATTCCATCAAAAAAACACCATTTACATGCTTGAAACCATCTGAAACTCTCTCGTTTCCTCAGTTGCAAAGTTCTTGCAAAATCTCACAAAATTTCCAAAGTGCACAAAATATGTCTTGCACTTTCTCTCCTAAAATCATTTCCTAACATCCTCAAACTCAAAAAAGGCTTCAAACACTTCACAAATGATGTGTTAAAGCTGTCCAAACCCTCACTTTGGCCAAAAACTCATCCAATCCAAAATTCAACCCTCAAAAGCTCATTTTATTGACTTTTCTTCATTTTAAAGGGAAGCCTTCAAACCATTGTAATAACTTGAGTCTTAATGCCTATAACACTCCATATTTGACACATACAAACTTTCCATGATGGTTCCACACTTCTATAACAAGGATTGAGAGAGTTGGCTTTGGAAACCTTTGTATTTTTTAAGTTTTTCTTCACTTACAAGGCATTCTGCCCACCAACTTGCTTGGAGTTCATTTGGAGCACACATTCATCATTATTTGAGAATTTGTAGACCTTGGAAGAGCTCTCAAGATCTCTGGTTTTCTTATTGCTCAAGCTTACTTCAAGAGGTAAGCCTAAAACTCACAATGTGAACTTTTCACTTGTATTTCACATGCTAACATGACTTCTAGCTATGATTTGGTGTTGTACGCTGTTTGAACATGTTTTATGTATGTTATGTGTCATGTATGAACCATTTTGTGCAGTAAAACTTGTAACTTTTGGACAGTTCAAAAACCATGTCACAAACTAGGCCCAACCTATTCACTTTTTGCATTTTGATTCCAATCTGTCACACCATGTGTGCATTGCTTGATTTCTCTTGTGACAACCTCTATATATGATATATATATATATATATATATATATATATATATATATATATATATATATATATATATATATATATATATATATATATATATATATATATATATATATATATATATATATATATATATATATATATATATATATATATATATATATATATATATATATATATATATATATATATATATATATATATATATATATATATATATATATATATATATATATATATATATATATATATATATATATATATATATATATATATATATATATATATATATGATGTTTGAACATTTGTTTCACCAAGCACACCACTACACAATGTTGTTTACATGTTCATGCTTTTGGTTGTCACTAAACTTGCCCTAACACATATGCTATCGGGTTTTCTTGTGGGTTCATGGTATGTAAAAACAAATGGTACCATTTAATTCCTTGTTCAAAAATACATATTTTTCAATTTTGTTTCACCTCATTTGGTTAAGATTTAACTGAGTTCCAAACCTTCATGCAAATGGCCTTAGGTTTTAACCTTGCCTTGCCCTAGTTTTTGCCCTCTTGGTGCACCAAGTTTCAATGATCATAACTTGCTCATTTTTTGTGCTATTGATGCCATTATTTTTGAAAACTACTACTTAACATGTCTATTTTAAATAAGTGAAGAAACAATTCAAGGATGGTTATCCTATAATTACTTTGATCCACTTGAAAAACATGTATTTTTAGGGTTTTTTCCTTGGTGTTCTTAAACTTTTTTCAACTTGTAACTTGACTTTTCTTGTGATATTGATATTGTATGATTCATATATGTTTTGTAACATGTTTAAATGCTCAAAGATGTTTGATTCATTTCCTTACCATGTTCATACTTTCTTTTGAGAATGCATATATGTGAAAATGGCCTGTTGAACTTCGTCTTTGAACTTTGCCCTGATTCTTAGTGTTGTAACCTCTTGAATATGCCCATTACACCTTATTTCACTTGTTTATGTGTACTTTTAGAACAATAAAACATTTAGGGTTTGTTCTTGCCTTTCTGATTGCTTCAATATGCATGGTATACTTTGAATTTCATTTGTGAACTTTAACATAATTCTTGATGTGGTAACCTCTTGAATATGTTATTCATGCGTCTTTCTAATTGTTTGTGTCTTGTTAGAACCATAACATGCTATGTTTTGATTATTTAATTGGTTATTACCATAAAACTTGTTTACTTTTCCCCATGAGATCATGAATTCATACTTGAACTATTGTAACATTTCTTGTATTCTTGCTTGTTTGATTGTCATCAATACATGTTTGGTTCGTATTATGTTGTTACATTTTGTTGCACCCCAAAATTTGCTCAACCTTTTCTTACCTGGTTTATGTTTCATTGCATTAACATTTGCATAGTTATATCATTTGCATATAATGGTATCATTCATATAGCAGGGGATCAAGTGTGATTCTTCTCAAAAGTAGCCTAGCAAGAGGTCTCATTCAAGATTGGGGAGTTATCAAAGTCATCAGAAGGTGGTTGGAGTGCCTAAGGGGCTTAGATGTTTGAGTGTGAATCTTCTCCTAACTTGAGGATCAACTGAATACCATCAGAGAGTTGTGAAGTGTTAAATGTGAGAAGAGGATGTGTATGGAGCCATAGAATGCCTAAACGGCCATGGGAGAGTTTAATCAAGTCATTGTGTCAAATGCAAGAGCCATAGTTGAGGTGCAAACAATTAGGGTTTCATCTGGATCAATTCTAGGGCAACTGTGCAATTGAAGGGTATCAAGGCCTACTTTTAGGTCATGGAGTTCATGAAATGATATGATAAGATATTTGCGGTGTTGTTCCAAGATCAAATCAAGAAGAGTCAAGAGTGTGGGAAGTTGCTAAATTAGGGTTTCAGTGCAAAATTCCCTGTTTAGTGCCTAACTTCATGACCACATAAGTCAAGATACAAGTTTCAAATGGATCTTTGGCCAACATGAAACTTGTATAGCGTCTCAATACCTTTAATTTGAGTACTAGAAGTCCTCAAGGGGATTTATAGAACTCAAGTTATGGTCCAGACAAGTTACAAGTCCTTAGATGCTTCTGAAATTTGTCTGTGAAAATCATCCGACTTCAAAGCTATTTTTAACCTAGAAGGAGGTTTCACCTGAAATTTTGGTCAACATGAAAGTTGTTCCTCATGAGCTTAGCTTTCTAAATTGTACTAGAAGTATTCCATCTGATTTGTAGAACTCAAGTTATGAGGTTTGCAAGTCATGGGTATTTTGGGAAAGTGAGATTATAGGTCATTTTCAATCATAGGTCAAAATCACCAACTTGCACTTGTCAAATGGATTTTTGTTCAAAATGAAAGTTGTTAAAAATGGGGTTTTTAGGCTATCCAAGAGGTCATGATGGATTGATTGGGCTCATAGCAAGACTTGGTTTGAAATGGTTTCAAAAAGGGAAATTTTCAAATGATTAAAGGAGGGAAAATTCACATTTTGAATAGAATGACCAAAACATGTCAAATAAGTGGCCATCTTGATTGTAAAGTTCATTTTAGACACATTGACATTGGTAGATTTTGGGGCATAGGTCAGTTTTCATGAGTTATCATACGGTTGCTTCAAAAGCAAGTTACATAGCCAAACACCTTACCAATGCATTTCAGGCCTCCCTCTTGGTTTAATTTCGTGCACAAGGGAATTTGCAAGCAAAATGAAGCTTCTAGAACAAGTTATAAGTGAGAATTCGTGACTGTTACCTTGCACATGGGAAGGAAAATCAGAATTTGCAAATTGATGGATTGGGCTTCAAACACACTTCAGAAGCCCATGAAACCATTCTATATATTGATTGCATTGAATTCAGAGTGGTTTTGGCTTTCATTTTGGTGAAGAACACTGAAGTTGCAGTTGAGTTTTCAAGAGGAGCAAGTGAAATCGTGTTTTGAGTTCCAGGCAAATTCAGTGCAAATTGAAGATTGCAAACTCTTCCTAGAGCATCATTGAACGTATCTGGAGAGTTTTGAAGGGAGAATCAAGCTCCAAGCACCTCTGTTACTAGATCTACAACAGGTTAGTAACTTTCAACTTTCCACATGAATTAGCATGATGTAGTTAGATTTGAACTTGTGGTTAGGATCTAGACAAGATGTAGATCGTTTTAGGATCAATTTGGAAGCATTTGGTGATGATTGATCATGACATAACATTTCTGTTTTGATTTGAATCTCTTGATTCATGGAGAGTTAGAGAAATCTAGATAGATCAGAGTGATGTGTGTGACATGAGGATGAATTCTATAGCCTTAGATTTGAAATTGATGATGATTGACCTGGATGACATTTCTGAACTTTGATTCGTGATTTAGAATCTATGGAGAGTTAGAATGTATGAATAGGAGATTTGAGATCTTGATGAAATTCTGGAAAGATTGATATAAGGATTATTGATGTTTGATCACCTGTAACCACCTGCTCACTGGAGAAGACGACCGGAGTCTTCTCCGGCCACCACACTGAGTCTCACTCAGGCCAGCCTTTGATTTGGAGAAGATGACTTCTAAGCCATCAGATCTGCCTTTGACCAACGACTAATCCAATCATCCAACGGCCACGACTTAAAGTTTTATTTGACTTTCTGAACATCAAAACGATGCAGATTCACTAATGCGTTGGCACCCTCCTAGCTCTTGGATTGCTTGACCAGTCTCCTCATCCAAGCGCCGTGGTTTTATTTCTGAGGTTTTATTTTCTTTTATTCATTTTGTTTATTTTAAATGCTTTATTGATTTAAAAAATCCCAATAAATTCAATTTTGATCCAAAAATTATTTTAGAAATATCTCCATGATCTTGATAGAATTTGTGATTTTCTGAAATCAATAAAATGAATTTTCATGCATTTTTCATTTTAATTTGATTTTTCTTATTTTGTTTAATTCTTTAATATTTGCATATTTGGCCATCTGTTTTGTTTAATTTTGTTCTTCCAATTGGTGATGAATTTGGCTTTGTTTTTTTAGTATGTGTTAGGGTAGACGTGTATGCTCCCTTAGGATTTTTGTTGGAATTTTAGAACAACTTTAGCTTCTGTTTTAGGTGTTGATATTAGAGCCTTCCCAAACTTGTGGATCACCTTGATACCCTTCAATCTAGAATTTATTTAGGTGACTTATGAGTTGAATTAGCCTTTAATATTTTAACCGTAGGTTGTTCTAACATGTGTGTTCCCCTATGAATTTTATTAGAATTTTACAACTTTGTTTTCTATTTTAGTTGTATTTTGCAAGTTGCTTGTGCTTGTGGTGTTCTATCTTGTGTGCCTTTGCTTGCTTGGTCTTGTTGGTGACTTTGGGGCTGGATTTGCTTTGATTCCTTTTTGAGAGGTCTTCTGGACTTGGTGTAGCTACTGTGGCTTGAAGATTGGAGCTTGGAGTTGAAGTTTCCTTTTCTTTTAGGAGTTGTTTTAGGAGCTTAGGAAATTAGGGTTTTAGGAAGAGCCATTAGGACTAGTTTTGATTCTTTCATCAAACATAGAATGCATTGTGTGCTTCTATTCTATCCAATGATGTAAAGTCCTCCTAGGGAAACTCCATCTCTCCTTTGGAGGGATGTGTGGTATTCCCATAGTTGAGTAGAACTTTGAGGATGCCTTTCCATTTTAATGTTGGTACTTGATGATTTCCTTTGGTTTTCGTTTGGTTCTCAACATTGCAACCTTGATCTTAGTGATTGTTCCTCTGCTTGGAGTGTGCTTGCTAGAGCTTGAAGATGAAGTTTGATGGAGCTTGAAGATAGAAGCTAGCTTGAGGATGAAGTCTTTTGCTGTCAAGAGGATTTGCTGTGTAGAGCTGCTGCTGTTGAGTATTGAAGTTGATGTCTGCTGAAGACTGTTGCTGTTGCTTGGGCTGCCTTCTCTGCTTCTTTTCTTTTGTTTTATTTTATGTTTGCTTATGTTGATTACCTTCAGGTTTGAGGTGGAGCTTGTCTCCCCTTGCCTGTTGTTTTCTTAAGTTTGAGGTTGAGCCGGACTCCCTTGCCTCGCTTGTACTGTTGCATAGCATGCATTTTACTGTTTACTGTTTACTGCTTGCTTTCTTTTGCTGTTTTCCCCTAGGATCTCTGATTTCCTCTGTACAAGAGGGAATTATGACAAACATTAGGTTTTGACCCATGCATGATAACTATAGGTAGATTCCCTTTCGACCATAGTTTTAGGGTGTCTTTCTTTTCTCATCTCAAAATAATTCAAAAATACAGTAATAAGGTTAATTGAAGTCATACGTTACGAGCCTTAAGCTATTTGGGAAAAGGTTGGTGGAGGGTCTCTCTCCAGTAATCTGGATGTTAGTGTGGTACCCTTTGGGTGACATACGACGTGTTCACTCCTGGGTCATAGTCTATAGTGCGACTGAGATTGCAAACATCCTAAAAAACATTTCTTTCGTAAAAAACTCAAACAAACATTTAAACTCTGTTTTCGTCCTCTTGGACCTTTAATCAGGAAAACCCTTTCTGAAGGAGATAAAAAACTGTCAGACAAACTTGTGTCTTCCGTAGCCCGAACTACGTTTGCTCTGATTTTTCATGCCGTATGAAAGTACATAGGCACGAGATGCGACATCTCGGCGAGCAACCTCGCTCCCATAACCCGTAGTTAGGCGAACTACGTTGACTCTGATTTCTCGTTCCAGGCGGGAATACGTAGGCATAAAGTGCGATACTTTGCCAAGTCATTTTCTTTTCTTTTTAACCCAGACCTTTAGAGTAGATAGATAAACATACCCTTAGATAGAAAACAAGCGTGGATCTCGTCGAGTACGACGGACGTGAGGGGTGCTAATACCTTCCCCTTGCGTAACCAACTCCCGAATCCAGGATTTGGTTGCGATGATCATTCCTTTCCCTCTTTGCGTTAGGTTTACTCTGAGCGTTTCCTTTCCCTCTTGTGGGATAAATAACGCACGGTGGAGACTCTTTTGTCATAGCCGGCGCCGATTTTCGCATTAGCGACACATTTCATATTATTTGATCCTTATAACATGCTTGATTCAAGTTGTCCCTTGTTTGCATAAACCTTGTGTGAATTTTATACATGAACTTGTTGTTGTTACACATGTTCTTTGCTTGCATTGTTGGTTGTTACCTCTTTGCTTTTTGATCTTTGTTAAGCTGTCAATGCTGATTCTTGATTATTGTTTCATGTTATTACATGTTCTTGCTTTATTTATTTTACTTTGTTAAGTTACTCCCCAGTGATGGAACTTGATAATTCTCATCCATTTACCTCATCTTTCTTGTATTCCAAAGGAAAGTCTCTTTGTTGACCCTTGGGTCATAGATAGCTCATTACCCTCTCTATGACTTTGTTAAGTCATTTTGAACCCAAGCTTGGCTAATTCAGAACCTACTAGCAATTAGAGTTTTCTTAAGTCTAAAAGACCCACCTTCACTAGGAGTGTTCATCAACTAGAACCCTAGGATAGAGTTTGTCAACTCTATGTAATGATCATTATCATGATTACTTACTCCCCCCTGGCTTTTGTCTAAGTAAATATTGAGTGTACAACTTAAAATAGAGAGTTTTGTTAAATTCTATACACGCATTTTTACGTTTGTTCCCTTTTAAACCTTGTTCATAATCAAGTCTTCATCTATCCCTAGTGAGGTGAACTATGATTGCTCTGATTCTATCTTAGTTAGGATACGTAGGCAGAAGATGCGATATCTTTGCGAGCAAATTTAGAAACATCAACCCTAGGTCTTTACCTTCAAAACCCTACCCTTGTTCTTAATTCGTAGCATAACCATTAGCAAGTTTATCATACACACACACACAAAAGGTTCCTGTAGAGTACTACAAATGTTTAGGATGTGAAATACCTACCCTAGGCATAACCAGCCCCCGATCTCTTAGTGTTGTTGTTACATCGTGCAAAAGGTTTTTCTTTCTTTAACCTGTCCTTTGGATAAATTAAATTCCAGTTATGAAGTTAATGAATTAAGATTCAATTTAATCTATAGCTTGACATCACCAGTCTCATCGCAACAGAAATGGCGACTTCACTAGGGATAACTGCTTAACTTGAGGGTTTAGCCTATTTTGTATGATTGTATGAATACTTTCTTACATGTATATATGTGAATATATTTGTATTGTATTGATGTGAGCATTGGGTATCATGAGTGGAGAGATAAATCCTAACTCGGACTTGAGTGACACATATGTTAGGATGTGATATGATAAATAATTAACTGTTGGGAGTAGTCCTAACAAGTCTGACATATGATGTAATCACGCTCAATTGAGACCTCCTTGAGATGATTGATGATGTATGAGTAGTCCTGTGTTTCATTAATTGTTTCAACTTGAGAGCCCGTGAAACTGAGGACCATTAGTAACACTGTTATCCCCACTAAGCCTTTTAGGAAGTGGTGTAGAAACTATGAGGTAGTAGTCCTGAAATAGTTGTCACACAATGCTACACTCAGACGAGTTTATCCCGAGCATATTTTTGACCCATATGAGTAGTCATGATGGCCGATAATATCTGAAGGATTTACTATGACTCTGGGAACTTTGATATAACTCGTTCGGCAGGTACAATTAACCTATAGTACAAGTCCTTGGGGATGGGCAGACCTTGTGACCCCATGCTTTGACCTTGAATTTAGGAAAACCCTATGTGTGCATGTGCATTGTATTTGTGAATACTTGTCTATATGTTTTGTGTGCATCATGTCATCATAGCATATCATGTTGCAACTAGTTTTCTAAAACTCAGCCGATTTCTTTGTGTGAAACCCTATATATCATGGATATTGGAACAAGAAACACCAAGAAATACAGTTTCAATATGCCTGATACATCCAAGTTAAGAAAACTAGGGACTATGATATCAGAAGACTTTGGGAAAATATATGGGAAGATAATGAGTTTAGTCAAGGCTGGGATTGAAGAAGGAGTTCTCAACACTTTGGTTCAATTCTATAACCCATTGTATCACTGCTTTACCTTCCTTGACTATTAGTTGATGCCAACCTTGGAGGAATATGCTTACTATGTGGGGGTTCCTGTAAAGGACTAGAAACCTTACAGTGGTTTAGAAAGCTTACCCTCGCTGAAGGAAATAGTAGATGCTCTTCGACTCAAAGTATCAGAGATTAAGGCTAACAGCGCCACCAAAAATGGAGTCAAGGGTTTCCATTCTGATTTCTTAGTTAAGAAAGATGCTTATCTTGCCAAAGATGGTAGTATGGATGCATTCGAAGCAGTTCTTGCTCTATTAGTCTATGGATTGGTTTTGTTTCCAGAAGTCGAAGAATTTGTCAATTCATCCGCTATCGCCATATTCCTAAGTGGCAACCCAATGCCTACCTTGTTGGGAGACACTTACCATCCAATTCATCATCAGAAACTTCAAGGAAAAGGAACCACCCTTTGTTGTGCACCCCTATTATACAAGTCATTCGTCAACTATTTTCCAAGAACTGACTCTTTGAAGAAAATACCAATGGATGGAGATGATCCCAAAGGATAATGTCTCTGACGCAAGCTGACATTCATTGGTATGATCCTGCCTACGACAAAGGAGTCTACTTTGACCGGTGTGGTAATTTCCTAAATATACCACTCATTAGAGTAAAAGGAGGAATCAACTACAACCCTGCTTTGGCCCGACGTTAGTTTGGGTTTCCAATGAAGGAAAAACCCACAAATCTGTTGTTATATGGATTCTTCTATCTCAACACCAAAGCGATGGAGAATGTGAGAAATATCACAGTCGATGCTTGGGAGATTATTCAGAAAAAGACTAAAGTCGATATGGGAAAGAAGAATTGTGTGGCCTTTGAACCATTCACTTTATGGGTACAATCTCGAGCCTGAGATCTGAAGATGCCATACCTCCTGGAGAAGAATTCGCAGATCGCTATCGTGTCATCATCTTTTATCATCCCTATTGAGAAAATGGAAGAGCACCAAGAAGCTCTTGAAAGAATAAAGCTTGAGAGAGATACTTGGGAAGGGAAGTATTATACTCTATTTTCTGAAACAACGGAACTCAGAAGAGAATTGCAAGACAAAGACGAACTGATCAGTTGGCTCGAACGATGGGTGATCGACGGTGATGTAACAAAAGAGAATTTATTTTTCTCTAGTGTCAAGCCTACTCAAAGCACTCACGAGTATTCAAACATCCCGCCAACATTCGGAGCTTGGAAAAGCATAGTAGACAAGTTGATGATGGAATATACAATACTGAAGAAGTTGAAGAGGTCCCGCGACTGAAGTTCTTATCAGAAACATAGACTATAGGGCCTAGTTTTTTTGATGTAAACTTAGGCTTCCTGTCTTGTATTTTAAAGTTGTAACTTTTCCGAACAATTAATGAAATGAGGGTTTGACTTAATTAATCTTCTGAGTTTCATAAAACCAATTGCATTTGCATTGCATTCTTGCATTTTTACTAACCATTCAAGGAATTCAAAATCTTATTTTTGCAGACATTGTTACGGATCGCAGAAGTAGATTTTCATTCCTGAGCCTAAGGTTGGATAATCTTAGGATGTTGAAGGGCCTCGTCAAGAAACGCGCCACATTCATCACCAAATATGGAGATTTGCTATCTTTGTTGGATAAAGGAGTCAATGAAGACATGTTACTGGCACTCGTCGAGTTCTACGACCCGGTATACCATTGTTTCACTTTCCCAGATTTCCAACTACTCCCAACCTTGGAAGAGTATTATGCTTATTTGAAGATTCCTTTGACCTTTACTCCTCCCTACAGTAAACCAAGAAGAAAGGAGCTTGCCAAAGCCCTGCATCTTGAATCCACAGAGCTGCCTGCTCAATTGGTGAATAGAGAAGGATTCTATGAAATGGAAGCAAGGCCATTCATGGAAAGAGCTGAAATCCACTATGATAATATGGACTTAGGGATCTTTAAAGCAATATTGGCTTTTCTGATCTATAGGCTATACCTTTTCCCAAGCTGCGATGAGTTCATTAGGAAGAAGCCATCAGACTCTTCATAATCATAAACCTTGTTCCCACACTGCTGGATGACACCTACTATGTTATCCACAGTCAGAAAATGTATGATTTGGGACAGTTCTCATGTTGCACAACACTTCTCAATAAGTGGTTTATTTCACACTTGCCCAAGACTCATGTTCTCTAGAATCTCCACAACAAAGATACTTGGATCAGAAAATTAGCATCGTTTTCCCATTATGACGTCAATTGGTATGACATCAAGAATGGAGGAATCTCCATGATTCACAGCTACAGAGACTTTCCCAACATACTGTTGTACCCCAAAATTTGCCCAACATTTCTTTACCTAGCTTGTGTTTCATTGCATTCACATTAGCATTATCATTTGCATTTCATTGACATGTATGCAGGAGATCAAGAGGTATGATTACCAATCAAGAGCTATACAAGACTATGGAGCTAGCTAAGAAGGTTATTCAGGTGCTCAAGGGTTGATATCCTTGTCAGAGAAGTTAAAAGATCCTCAGAGAGAGTGGTTGAAACCAAGAATGTGTGTCTCCTAGCTTGAGAGTTATGGGAACATTAGATGATTCTGAAGCCATGAAGATGGACTTGAGGTATTGAGAGAGCTCATGAGAAGTGTTGAAGATCACTTTGAGGCCTAGACAGGTCAGTGTGCAAGATTAAGAAGACTCAGCCATGAGTGGTGCAATTAGGGTTTGACTGGGTCAACCCTAAGTCAACTGATGATTTGGGCAAGGTTGAGACCTAATTCAAGAGCCATGTGATCATGGATTGATGTATTGAGATGTTATAAGGATTATTCCAAGGTCAACTCATCATGATTGAAGAGTTTGAGAAGTTTCAAGCTAGGGTTTCTAGGGCTTGACAGTGTAAAATCCCCTAGTTTGACCCCTATCTTCAAGGAAGTTTAGCTCAAGATGTGATTGTCATCTCATCTTACCCCCAACATGAATGTTGTAGAGCTTGATCTTAGATTTAATTTGAGTGCTATAAGTCCTTGATAGGGTTTGTAGAACTCAAGTTATGACCTTGACAAGTTACAGGTCATCTGAGGTATGTGAATTTGGGGGCTTGAAAGTTGTCCAACTTGCATGAAACGTTTTCCTTAGAAGGATGATTCCTATGAACTTTTGGTCAACATTAATGTTGTTCCTTATTCTCTTATCTTTCTAGAGAGTACTAGAAGTCCATGATTGGATGTGTAGAACTCAACTTATGGCTTTGACAAGTCAAGGGCATTTTGGTCATTTGGAGATTACAGGGCATTTCAAGCATAAGGCCATAACTCCTATTTCCAAGCTCCAAATGGATTTTTGTTCAACATGAAAGTTGTTCAAAATGATGTTTTTAGCTTGTCTAAACATCAAGTGTCCATTGATATGGATTATATCAAGTATTGGTTGAAGAAACTTCACATGAAAGCCATTTTAATGAATTAAAAGGAGAAAATTCAAAATAAATGAGATTAACATGTTTCCAAGTCAAATTTGTGGTCATTTTGAATGGAATTAATGTTTTAGAAATATTGGCATTGCCACATTTTGGATTTGAGGTCCATAACATGGTCATTTGGATAGTTACTTCACAAGTAAGAAACATATCATATACACTCCATATGTTAAAGCCAAAGGAAGAAAACCATTACATCACACTCCTTAATGATTAAGTGAATGGTTTGGATTGAGTTTAGATCATGAGTAAGGCTTGAAGGCACACATCCATGTTGAAATTTGGAAGGAAAGGTGAATATCCAAAATCCATAATTGGGCCTAGTTTTGGCTTGATATCCATCTGAACACACTATAAATATGAATTAGAACGAATTTGGAAGTTTCTGGAGCAGAATTCTATTGAGAATCCATTAATGTGAAGTGAAGAAAAAGCTTGAAAATTGGAAATGCGTTTTGGAGAATCAAGAGGTTTCAGTAAGAACTGAGCATCAAGAATTGTCCACCATTACTCCTTGAAGGATTCTGCATAGTTTGAGAGAGAATTGAGGCGCATAACCACTGCAATCCAAGCTTCAAGGTTGGTTCTAAGTTCTTGAAATATCTCTTTGATTATGTACTTTTAATCCATTAGAAGCATGTGGTTAGGTTCCCCTTAGCATGTAGATGAATTCTGGTTAGTTAATTTGATGGTTAGAGACAAGTTAGGGTTCCTTCCATTTTCGGTTGAGATCTTGTTTTTACGAACCATGCGTTTTCAGCATAAACTAATGGCATGGTTAGATTCCTGAGGAAATTATGGTCAAGATTCATGTAGACATCGTGACCAATGGTTGAGTGTAGAAGGATCTAGGGTTGCACAGGGGTAGCCGGAAAAGCCACCGGCGGTTTGGGCTTGCGCGCGTGAGTTGCAGGTTTGAAACGAGGAAGACATAATCCTCACCATTCGTTCGCGTGGAGAAATTGACTTGGTCTGTGGATCCCAGGGCTCACGTTGAGCCACGCGTCCCTCCCCTTAAACGCACCGTTTCGTTTAGTGACCTGAGAGGCTTCGCTGTGTGGACCAAAGAGGGTTGAGTTCGAACCTTGGCGTGTAATGTTTCTGATTTTGTGAATTGAGAACTGGAGCGTTGGGCTTGGATTGCATTTGATATCAACACCCCCTTGTTGGGCCCAATCCATGAATTGAACTGATTGTGTTTACTATCTGCACCGTGCATTTATCTTTTTCTTTTGATTTTCTTTAATTTCTTCATTTTATTCATGGTCCTTGATTAAATCATATAAAATTGAAAAATAAGTCAATCAACCCCATTATTTTTTCCATGAATTCATGATTGAATCTAGTATTTTTTAGAGAAAAAATATTTTTATTTCATGCATTTTATGATTTTTATGGGAATTTTCATATTTTAATTGATATTAAAATAGTTATGATTGATGCTTGATTTTGTGGAATTTTGTGTGATCATGTGATGATGATTTTGATCCTGATTTTTTGTGAGTTGTTAGCATAGACATGCATGCTCCCCATAGAATTTTCTCACATTTTTGTGATGAACATAGGTGGTAGTTTATGTTGCAACCTTTAGAAGCTCCATTTTTAGGGTTTATGATTGATACCTTTGGATTTAGGACTTAATTTTAGGACTTAATAGATGATTTAGTCCCTGGTTTTTGTATGAGGCATTCTTAATTGAATTAGGATCCCTTAGGAATTTTTGTAGAAATTTATAAGATAGTTTACTATTTTTGATTGATTTTAGTTTAGGTGCTAGTTTTAGATGATTCTAATGCACTAACTCAACTAGATTAACCTCTTTAGTTCCCTTAGATTAGGCTTTTGCTTTGCTTGCTCTTGGGTGATGATGAAGGCAAGTTGAAGATGCATTGGATTGCTTGAAGAGGCTTGGATTTTAAGGTCTTCCCTTCTTGTGGTTTAGTTTTGATTAGGTTAAGATCAGGGTTTTGTAGGCAGAGCTTCTAGATAGTTCTCTTCCTTCATAAACATGGAATATGTTGATCAATTCCATTCTTCCATATGATGTAAGGTCCCTTGTAAATGCCTCATCCCTCCTTTGGTAGGATGTGTGGCTCTTTGCAAATTGGTAGAACCTTTGAGGGTCCCTTTCTCTGATGACAGGATGCTAAGTGGTGACCTTTGGTCTTCACTCTGCTACCAATCATCCCAACTTTGCTCTTGATAGATGAATCTTTCTCCCTTGTTAGAGGATGGAGTCCCTTGCTTAAAGAGTTTGAAAGATGAAGTTGATACTTCCATGTGATTGAAGATTACCTTGAGAAGCTGAAGCTTGTAGGAGAAGAAGACCAAGTTGATACTGGTAAAGCAAAGAGAGCTGAAGCAAGAAGAACCAGTTGAAACTTATGAAGAGGATTCAATGGAGATTGAGTGAAGAGCTGAGGCTTAAGGAATGAAGGATAAGTTGACACTTACACTGATGCATTGAGAGCCTGGAGGAATCAAGTTGATACTTGTAGTTAGGAGTAAAGCCTGAAGGTGGAATTTACAGTAAAGCTGAGGCTTGGGGAAAAGAGAATAAGTGGATACTTATGTTTGATGGGTTGAAACCTTGGAGAAGCAAGTTGATGATAGCCTTGAAGGGTGATTGAAGTCTGAAGACTGAATTGCTGTCAGAAGAGCTGAAGCTTGAAATTGAAGGAGGGGTTGATCTGCTTTCCTTTCTTGTCTGTTTTCTTTTCTGTGCTGATGTGCCTTGTTTGATTTGCTTGATGCATTAGAATAAGTCCATATCTAGAATGATGTAAGCTAGGATCATGACTGCACTAGAGGTTGAGTTGCTCCCTCTACTTGTATTTTTTACTGTGTGGCTTTGCTTGCGGGTATTCGGTAGAGCCCAGCTCCCTTGCCCATGTGGCTTGTGTTTGCTTGATAGCATGTTATTTCCTCTGTATGACTGCAGTCACTTGGTTTGCTTGATAGCATGTTATTTCTTCTGTATGATTGCAGTTATTCATATCTGGCTTAAGGTTGAGATGAGCTTGTGGAGGCTGATGCCCCACACACATTTCCTCCCTCACTTGCATTGCATGCATTTTACAGTTGTTTCCTGTACTGTTTGTTGTTTACTGTTTAAGCTTTTGCTGTACCTGTTCCTGTTTATCATTGACATGATCCCCTAGGAATCTCACTTCCTTTGATAAGGAAGTGATGATTAGAACTTTAGGTTGAAACCTATGCATGACAACTTCCAGGAGTTCCCTGTTTCAAACTTCAACCATAGGATGAATCCTTGGCATGACAACATTAGGACTTGATAGTCTCCCTGTAGTTGAACCTGTTCGTTCTCTCTTCTCATCTCAAAACAAATTAAGATACAGTAATAAAGGATAACTGACGTCGTACGTTACGAGCCTTAAGCTATCTGAGAAAGGGTTGTCGAAGAGTTTCTTTTTGACAGCTTGGATGTTTAGTATGGCACCCTTTGGGTGACATGCGACGCATTCACTCTCAGGTCATAGTCTCTAGTGCGATGCTAGCTGCAAACAACCATAATAAAAAACACTTCTTCCGTGAAAGACAGAAAACAAACTTCAAACCTTTTTTCCCCGTGGGCCCATAATTCAAAGGAAAGCTTTTCTGAAGAAAAGAGTGTCGTTAACTCCTAGTTCTACCGCAAACGGTAACGCTTAAGTCTCCAAGGGTCGAGCCGCGTACACCAAACTGCTGGAACTGTTTGTTAACCCTACTCGAAAAAACAGATGAATCTGAATTCCCGTAATCCGTATTATCCCGAACTATGTAAGCTCCGATCTCTCATACCTGTTGAGAGTACGTAGGCACAATACTGATGTATTGGCGAGCCACCTTCCCCGTAACCCGTAGTTAGTCGAACTACGTTGACTCTGATTTCTCATTTTCGGATGAGAATACGTAGGCATAAAGCGCGACGCTTTGCCGAGTCATTTTTCTTTTCTTTCAAGCCAGCCTTGATAGGTAGATAGATAAAACCAACCCGTCCAGTAAACACAACAAGCGTGGATCCCATTGAGTACGATGGACGTGAGGGGTGCTAACACCTTCCCCTTGCGTAACCGACTCCCGAACCCAGACAACGGTTGCGATGACCTTGTCTTATACCTTTTCGTCAGGTTTTTCCGATCGTTTCCTTTCCCGTTCTGAGGGATAAATAACGAAAGGTGGCGACTCTTCTGTTTTGCCGGCACCTTATTTTCGCGGAAGCGATAGCTGGCGACTCTGCTGGGGACTTGATAGTTTCCTGGGATCCAACGTCCCTTATGCGAGTCAGTTTGGGGATCCAACGTCCCCTGCGAGAGTCAATCCTAGCGCTTCTATGATTACTTGTTGGGTTGTGTTTATTTATCGCATTTTTATTTCCCGCACTTTATTTTCAGTATGATATGATTATCTGTGCTGTTGTGGGAGGGGCATTCTGATGAGTGAGAAGCCAGACCCAGGCTTGAGTGAACATAACATTAGTTGTGGAAATTAGTGGCGCATGCTTGCTTGGCAGGCACTAGTGTCTCATGAAATCCACGCTCAAACGAGGTTCTCCCAGTTGACTTCTTTTTCAACCCTTTGGGTTGAGGGGATTGTTGGTTTGGAGGATTGTCGACTCTAGGGACCGATCATTTGGGATTCAGCCGAGTGAGGCCGCTTCATGAGCTGGTGATGCCACACCTCCTGGGTATCGTATAACCCCTCTTGAATGTCTGTGACGCTGATGACCGCATAGGATGCCGAACTTGTGTCAGTTTAGGTCCATACCTGTGAGCAGGGTCGGGTTTGTTGCAGGAAACCTTAACCTTCAGACTACCTAGTTTTCTTGATAGTGAATCGGTTTTGTTGGTACCAGAGGTTCTCATCATCAGATATATGATTGTTCTTGACAGAGCAGAGGTATGGTCCTGTATCAGAGGACCTTATCTTCAGAGATGTGTATTTGTTCTTGACAGAGCAGGTTTATGATTGGGATCAGAGGATCTCATCTGCAGATGTATGTTTGTTCTTGACAGAGTAGAGTTTTGGTCCTGTATCAGAGGTCCTTATCAGCAGATGTATGTTTGTTCTTGACAGAGCAGAGTTATGGTCCTGTATCAGAGGTCCGTATTATCAGATGTTTGTTCTTGACAGAGCAGATTTATGGTCCTATGTGTGTGTGTTCTTGACAGAGCAGATTTATGGTCCTATGTGTGTGTGTTCTTGACAGAGCAGATTTGTGGTCTGATACCAGAGTTTTCTTATTATCAGATATAGTGGTTGTTCTTGACAGAGCAGCATCATGGTTTTGTTGATACAGAATCTCCACAGCGCAGTTGTCTTGATCTTCTGCTGCATGATTGCATTTTACATTGCTTTGCATACCCATTCGCATTTCATTAACGTGTGTCTGTGTTGCAGGTACCATTTCCCCCGATTCAGGATTTCTGGCCTTTTGTTGTATTGCTATGGGTTCTCTGAGGAAGACCGTGGCTTACAAGCTCCCTGCCCCTGATGTTGTTCACCTGACTGGTTTAATTGCTTTAGCAGATGATTCTGTGAGAGATGAGTTCAGAAAGTCTTACGGCAAACTGCTCAGTTTGGTACGTAAACCCTCCGTGTTTGAGTTGAATGGGTTGCACGCTCTGCTGCAGTTCTACGATCCTCCGTTGAGATGCTTTACTTTCCAGGATTTTGTTCTCGCACCCACGCTAGAGGAGTATGTTGATTTGTTAGGTGTGCCTATCAAGAGTCAGATGCCTTTTGTTCATATGGATGTTGGGCCTAATCTGGCTAGTCTAGCTCCCTCACTCCATCTGGATGCCTCCGAGTTGGTATTGTCTAGTTGGAACAAGGTTCCCGGTTTCTCCTTGCAGTTCTTAGTGGGAAAGGCTCAGCAGTGCGCCAAAGATGGATGTTGGGTCGTGTTCAACGCCATTCTCGCTCTGTGCATATATGGCATCATTCTGTTCCCCAATATGCCCGACTTTGTAGACTTCGACGCATTTCACATCTTTGCTTCAGGGAATCCAGTCCCTACCTTGATAGGAGATGTCTACCATTCCATCCACTACAAAAATGAGAACAGAAGGGGTAAGAATGTCTCATGATGTGTGCCCTTGCTCTATAGATGGCTTGATAGCCACCTACCCAAGAAGGGTCCCTTTGCTTCGTCTGTAGCCACAGCTGAGTGGTCTGAGTGTTTGATGAGTCTATCAGCGGAGGATATTGACTGGTTTGACAGAGGTAGGTTGGGTACTGAGATTATCTTCAGCTGCAGCGGATTTCCGAACGTGCCTTTGATAGGCAGGAAGGGTTGTATCAACTATAACCCGTCGTTGCTGGTCCGACAGTTTGCTTATGCTTTGAGAGCTCCGCCGAAGGATGAAGAGGTGCGGGAATCACTGTACCTCACTGGGCTTCTAGAGGGGGATATGTTATCTAAGCTTCAGCACGCTTGGAATGGTATCAGTAAAAGGGGAAAACCATTGTTGGGGAAGAGTAATAGTCAAGCCTACGCTCCATACGTGACGTGGATCAGGGCCAGAGCAGACGCTATAGGGATGCCGTTTCCTCCTGCCAAGTCAGAAAGCCCTCCAGTGATTGAAGAGCCTACCACCGTGCCTATTCAGCAACATAATCAGGTGCTAGCTGAGAGAGACGAGTTGAAGAAGGCAAATGAAGAATTGGAGAGAGAATTGGCGCAACTCAGAAGCGAGAGGAGCGAAGCCGTTCATTCCTTCAAGAGGCAGACCGAGCTGGTGAACCAGTTGGGGACATATTTGACTAAGCAGATAGCTGAGCGCGAGCGCATGGGTCGAGACTTCAAAGCTGTCAACGATGTGCTGGCCACGAAGAAGCAGCACTTGGACGAAACGTATTGGAGGATATCTGTCGCTTCCGCGAAAATAAGGTGCCGGCAGAACAGAAGAGTCGCCATCTTTCGTTATTTATCCCTCAGAACGGGAAAGGAAACGATCGGAAAAACCTGACGAAAGGGTATAAGACAAGGTCATCGCAACCATTGTCTGGGTTCGGGAGTCGGTTACGCAAGGGGAAGGTATTAGCACCCCTCACGTCCGTCGTACTCGACGGGATCCACGCTTGTTGTGTTTACTGGACGAGTTGGTTTATCTATCTAACTATCAAGGCTGGCTTAAAAAAGAAAAGAAAATGACTCGGCAAAGCGTCGCACTTTATGCCTACGTATTCTCATCAAAGAATGAGAAATCAGAGTCAACGTAGTTCGACTAACTACGGGTTACGGGGAAGGTGGCTCGCCAATACGTCAGTATTGTGCCTACGTACTCTCAACAGATATGAGAGATCAGAGCTTACGTAGTTCGGGATAATACGGATTACGGGAATTCAGATTCATCTGTTGTATCGAGTAGGGTTAAACAGCAGTGCCAGCAGTTAGGGACAAAGCCTGTTTGCGGTGGCGCTGAAGTTTAACGACACTCTTTTCTTCAGAAAAGCCTTCCTTTGAATTATGGGCCCACGAGGCAAAAAGGTTTGAAGTTTGTTTTCTATCTTTTACGAAAGAACTGTTTTTATGGTGTTTGCAATTTTAATCGCACTAAAGACTATGACCTGAGAGTGAATGCGTCGCATGTCACCCAAAGGGTGCCATACTAAACATCCAGACTGTTGAAAAGAAGCTCTCCAACAATCCTTTCTCAGATAGCTTAAGGCTCGTAACGTACGGAAGAAATCATTCATGATTACTGTATCTTAAGTTGTTTTGAGATGAGAAGAGAGAACAGGCTCAACTAAGGGAGACTATCAAGTCCTACTGTTGTCATGCCAAGGATTCATCCTATGGTTGAGGTTTGAAACAGGGAACTCCTAGAAGTTATCATGCATAGGTTTCAACCTAAAGTTCTATCATCACTTCCTTATGAAAGGAAATGGGAGTCCTAAGGGATCATGTCAATGATAAACAGAAACTGATAAAGCATCGGCTTAAACAGTAAACAGATACGACTGTAAAATGCATGCAATGCAAGTGAGGGAGGAAATGTGTGTGGGGCAGCAGCCTCCACAAGCTCATCTCAACCTCAAGCCAGATATGAATAACAGTAATCATACAGGAAAAATAACATGCTATCAAGCAAAATAGAATAACTACTGCAATCATACAGAAGAAATAACATGCTATCAAGCAAAAATAGACCACATGGGCAAAGGAGCTGGGCTCTACCGAATACCCGCAAGCAAAGCCATACAGTAATGATACAAGCAGAGGGAGCAACTCAACCTCTAGTGCAATCATACTCCTAGATTAAAGTCAGTCTAGATATGAACTTATTCTAATGCATCAAGCAAGTCAAACAAGGCACATCAATACAGAAAAAGAAAACAGACAAGAAAGAAAACAGATCACCAATTCCTCCTTTCCATTTCAAGCTTCAGCTCTTCTGACAACAATCCAGTCTTCAGACTTCAACCACCCTTCAAGGCTATCATCCTCCATGACAAGTATCAACTTGCTTCTCCAAGGTCCTAACACATAAGACATAAGTATCAACTTGTTCTCTCTTCTTCAAGCTTCAGCTCCTCAGTCAATTCCACCTTCAGGCTTCACTCTTAGCTACAAGTATCAACTTGATTCCTTCAGGTTTTCAATGCATCAATGTAAGTGTCAACTTATCCTTTGTTCCTCAAGCCTCAGCTCTTCACTCAATCTCAATAGAATCTCCTTCATAAGTATCAACTTAGTCTTCAAGCTTCAGCTCTCTTTTCTTTACCAGTATCAACTTGGTCTTTTTCATCTACAAGCTTCAGCTTCTCAGAGTAATCTTCAATCACCTGGAAGTGTCAACTTCATCCTTCAATTCTTTTTCAAGCCTCAGCCCTTCATTCAATCTCCATTGGATCTTCAAGTATCAACTTGTTCTTCTTGCTCTTCAAGCTTCAGCTGCAGTGGCAACGCTCAAGGAATCATCCTCTTCCACACTCTTCAATGAAGTTCTCATCTTCAAACTCAAGTCCAACATCTTTCAAGATACTCAAACCAGAAGACAATTGATTTAACATAATGAATGGAAATGATAAACAACTTATTGACAACCAAAGGAAGCCTATAAGGGTTCATCATTATGAGAGACTGGTTCCCTCAAAGTTCTACTTCCCAGATAAAGCCACTCATCCCTCCAAAGGAGGGATGGGAATATCTTAGAAGGACCTTTAGTCATTGGGAGGAATGGAAGCACAAGATGCTTTCCATATTTGTGAAAGAAATCATTCTAATTCTAAGGCTCTCCCTATGGCTCCTACCTCCCAAATCTTCATCAGACACCTTCAGGCAAAAACAACTCCTAGCTCCAAGCAACTTCAAGCAACTTCACCTTGTCTTCAACTTGTCTTCAATCTCAACCAAAGGCAAACAAAGCAAAACCCTAATCTAAGGGAACTAAAGCAGTTAATCTAGTTGAGTTAGTAAGTTAGGATCACCTAAAACCTAGTACTAAAGTTAGTCCTAACTAAAATACTAAAACCAATTGTAAAATCCTACAAAAATGACTATGGGGACCTAGGTCAATCATGACTCTACCATATTAATTTCAGAGATCAAATCATCAAATAAGACCTAGAAATAAATTCTACACTACAAGGTACTAAACCTAAACCCTAAAAGGAAGCACCTAAATATCAATCTAGAAAGCACACCTATTTTCATCACAAAAATGTGATAAAAATGCTATGGGAGCATACATGTCTAATCTAATCATACACAAAAAATCAGGATCAAAATCATCACCACATGATCACACAAAATTCCACAAAATTAGGTATCAAACATAACCATTTTAATATCAATTAAAATGTAAAATTCCCATAAAATCAGAAAATGCATGAGTATAATGCAAAAAGAATGGGATTAATTGGATTATTTTTCAATTTTATATGATTTAATCAATAACCATGTATAAAATGAAAAATAAAAGAAAATCAAATAAAAATAACCAAGCGCGCGGTGCAGATAGTAACCAGAATCAGTTCATATAATGGATTGGGACATCAGGGGGGTGTGGATATCAGCTTTTTCCACTAAGCCCAGCATCAACACTAAATGAAACGATGCGTTTCATTTACTCAGATCCTTCACAACTTGAAATTAAAACGTGGCCGTTGGATCACTCTTCTAGTCAAAGGTCTCACCACATCTAATGGCTCTAGAGTCATCTTCTACCTTTTGAACCTCTGAACTTCGCGCGCAGCTCCGGCCACCACCGGTGGTGCTCCGATCATCCTCCCCAACCCTAACTCTCTCTAGGATCCTCCATTGCAAATGGTCTATACATGAAACTTTTCCCAAATTTTGTCACGAATTCATCCATACCCTTAATTCTCTCTGAAACCTCAAGATTCACCATAACCAATTCTCAACCGAAAATGGTAATATCCTAAATTGGTCACTAATTCTCAAATTAATGGTCTGAAATCATTCCTACACCGTTCTACAATGCCTCTAACACCCTAATTCATCTTGATTCTACCTAATTCATGCTGGAGGAAGGAAGTTACTAACCTGAAAATTCTTGATGAACAGATGCACTAAATCTTCAAACCAAGCTCTACAACCTTCCAGACACGATCAATGGATCCTTTCCTTGCTTCTGTATGCAATAGAACTGGTTGAAAGCTCCTGAATCTTGAAACCCGATGGTGAGTTGCAGGTGGAAAAATTTAATTGCTCATACACGATTCAGCCACGAATTCTCTTGGATTATGATCTGGATTCTATCCCTAGCATCCATGGAAGAAGTTGCAATCAAGAAAATGGATGGAAAGTGAAGAAATTGGTGAAACCGAATTCAGTTGCAAGCTATGCAATTTCAATCTCAATATATGCTCTCTCCTTCAATCATCACAAACCTTTTCATTGGATCATCTCTACTCAATATATAGATGATGTATGGATGATCTAGAACCCTCTAGATCCTTCTAATGAGAGTTTCAATCTCTCATGTCATGAGATTTTCAATCACATATCATGATATGCATAATTCTGTTTTCAGCTTGAAACCAACGTCATTCTCTTCCAATTTCTCCCCTAGTGACATTTTAAGAGTGTTTAGCTTGCAAAGGGCCTTGGTTATGCCTTGATTCTAGGTTTTGCACATGTTACTTATGATGTAAGTACCTTTCAAAGCAAGTCCACAAATTAGACCTCAAATCAAAAATGTGGCTAAACCAATGTTCTTAAAATGTTTTCTAGAGTCAAAATGATATATTAAATGCCATGGTTTGGATGTGTAGATTGAAAATATCAATTTCCAACTTTGGTTCATTTAACTTATACCCTTATTTTAGGTCGTTTTTGCAACTTTGAGCTACAAGCATTTCCAACATCTCATGACCTCTTTACTAGCCTTAAAACATCATTTTGAACAAGTTTTATGTTGAACATTTTTCCATTTGAAGCTTGGAAATAGGAGTTATGGCCTTATGCTTGAAATGACCTGTAATCTCCAAATGACCAAAATGCCCTTGACTTGTCAAAGCCATAACTTGAGTTATACAAATCCTATCAAGGACTTCTAGTACTCTCTAGAAAGATAAGAGGATAAGGAACAACATTCATGTTGACCAAAAGTCCATAGGAATCATCCTTCTTGGGAAAAAGTTTGATGCAAGTTGGGTAACTTTCAAGCCCCCAGATTCACATACCTCAGATGACCTGTAACTTGTCAAAGTCATAACTTGAGTTCCACAAATCCTATCAAGGACTTCTAGTACTCAAATTAATGCTAAGAGCAACATTTATGTTGTGGGAAAGATGAGATGACAATCACATCTTGAGCTAAACTGCCTTGAAGATAGGGGTCAAACTAGGGGATTTTACACTGTCAAGCCTTAGAAACCCTAGCTTGAAACTTCTCAAACTCTTCAATCATGATGATTTGACCTTGGAATCATCCTTATAGCATCTCAATGCATAAATCCATGACCACATGGCTCTTGGAGTTAGGTCTCAACCTTCTCCAAATCATCAGTTGACCTAGGGTTGACCCAGTCAAACCCTAACTGCACCACTCATGGCTAAGGCTTCTTAATCTTGCACAATGACCTGTCTAGGCTTCATGATGGCTTTCAAGGCATCTCATAAGCTCTCTCAAGGCTTCAAGTCCACATTCCTGGCTTCAGAATCATCTGAGGAGCTCCCATAACTCTCAAGTTAGGAGGCACACATTCTTGGTTTCAACCACTCTCTCTGAGGATCTTTTAACTTTTCTGACAAGGATATCAACCCTTGAATAAGCTTCTTAGCTAGCTTCAAACTCTTGTATAGCTCTTAATGGGTAATCATACCTCTTGATCTCCTGTATACATGTTAATGAAATGCAAATGATAATGCTAATGTGAATGAAATGAAACATGAGCTAGGTAAAGAAATGTTTGGCAAATTTTGGGGTGCAACAGCTGCCCCTATTCAAACGGCTTGGACCTGACTGGGTGAGAAGCGAACGGCTCTCAACCAATCAAGGTGCGAGACGGTTGAATACCGACAAACCCGGAAATTTGCCAACTGCATGAGTACACAGTACTCTGATGGGAACGAATCTTCGAAAACTGAAATATTAGATGCACGACAACTAGCTGGGGAATTGGTCACACGGTAACCGGTGGTACACGGTTGGTCACGCCGTCAGGCATCAAGATTCCTCGGGACTTATCAGGTCAACAATCAAGTTAATCATGCCATCGGGCATTTAAAGAAATTTTCAGGCATCAGCCGGACTTCATCAGTAGGTCGGGAATAGAATTCTCAGTCAATCATGAATCACATGAGGATATACAATCTCTTGCCGTCGGACATCCTGAGTCAGGTAGGCGAACTGCTTCGTTAATATGGTTGGACTTCAATCATCAAGTCTTCGAGGGAAGTTTCAACTTCGCTGTTCGGAAACCTGCTGGGGATGACGCATCTCCGTCGGGGATTCTGAGGAATTATCAAGTGACTCTGCTTCGGGGATCCAAAAATCATTCTGGGTGAGTCATCTCTGCTGAGGAAACCAAGAGTCATTTTGAACAAATAGCTCCGTGGGGACTTCAAGAATCATCCTGAACCCATAACTCTGCTGGAGATTTCGGGAATCATCCCGAGCACTCGCTCTGCCGGGGACTCTAAGCATCAACTTGAGCAACCAACTCTGGTGACTTTACTAGGGATTTTAAGAATCATCTTAAACGAGCGTCTTCGCTGGAGATTTCAAGAATCATCTTGCGCAAATGACTTTGCTGGGGAATTCAAGAATCATCTTGAGCAAGCGGCTTTGCGGAGGAACACCTGCAAAACAAGAACAGTAACGACCTAGCTCATGTTTCATATGCATATGCTTTGACAACGGTGCAATGCTCCACACGGTGGAAATGCTACGCGTTTATGATAAATGCTATGCAATCATGCAAAATGCTGCGACCCCGTCGGCAAAATAAATGCTGAAGGGAGAATCTTCTTATCAAGGAGAAAGAATCGCTCTGGTAGAGGAAGGACTCATCCTACCACGGAGAAAAGGTCACGCCAATCTCAATCGGACTCCGCATGGAGAAGCAAACTTCAGTTGACTGCTGCAGGGGGACGAAGCTCTACGAGAACCTGGACCTACTGAGGAAAGCGATGTCAATCGCGGAAATAAACTGCACGGCATTCGCTGCAAAACGACTCCGGCGGGGAAATACAGCATCCGCTATTCAACACTCTACTGGGGAAAATCAATCATGAACCGAACTGCTTTCCAAGGACTCGGCTCTCTTGGGGAACTGCAAACTCGGCTGGGGGAGAAGGAATCATCCTGCTTGGGGGAGAGTACAACTCTGCGGGGAATTTCAATTCTGCCGGAGACTTCAGTCTAGAGCTATCGAGTGCTGCACACCTCAGTATATGACTCAGCTGGGGATAGGACGTTCCTTCGGGATACATCCGATTGGGAGAGAATCTTCTCTACCTGGGGAGACACATCAATGCCTACGATCTCACGTTCAGACTCTGCGGGGAGAGGCTGCTGAACTTTGCTGGAGAAGAAGGAATCATCCTGCTTGGGGACGCATGCGGCGTACTACCTGGTACATGCTATATCTGCAACAACACAAACAAACAGACAAGACACCCTTCCCAAAGGGACCTATCAAGGTTATCATCTTGTGACAATGTTCAAGTAATTCATTGTTTCAACAATCAGTGGCCTAGGCCAGTAAGTTTATGTATGCGCATTTTATCAAAAACATCGGCATTCTTTTTCACAAACAAAACAGATAAATGCTAAACAGACAAACAGAATTGTTGAATAGTATACATTTTATTGATAACGAACCCCTAAATGGGTAAAAATGTTTTACAACAGATGCAAGCTCCTGGGATGAGGAAGCTGTGCAAAAAAAAAAAAGTAAAAACATAAATATACATCAGTATATACAAATGTCGGCAATGAGGCGTAGACGAACACCATGAGTTGATCCCTCTATGACCCACTCGACCTCGATACTTCTCCGACGCTTCAGCTTCAGAAGAGATTGATTCAGATAAACGGCCCTCAGGTCTTCCAAACCACTAAACAAATACAGTCCACACGCGGAACGCAGCCATTTGCTTTTTCAAATCCCTAACTTTTGCTTGAATCGCCCTTTCGGGTTTTCGATTCACCGGGATACCCTTTTTTGCCAAAGTCGCCCATCCGGGTTTTCGACTTTGCGGGTGTACATTTTTTCAATTTATATCCCTAATTTTTGCCCGAACCTTTTTCCTTTTTTATGGTTCGCCGGGATGCCCCTTTTTTGCCTGGATATTCTTTTTCTTTCCAGCAGGTCATTTTTTAAGCAAAGTATTTTTTAACTGCGTCCGTGTTCACCGGGGATGCAAAATCTTCACCATCCATCGTGGATAACAATAAAGCTCCTCCCGAGAAGACCTTGCTGATGACGTACGGACCTTCGTAATTAGGAGTCCACTTGCCCCGGTGATCGGAGTGTGGAGGAAGAATCTTCTTCATGACAAGATCACCCGTCTGAAAGCTTCTAGGACGCACCTTCTTATCATAAGCTTTCTTCATTCGGCTTTGGTACAGACGACTATATGTAATCGATGCTAACCTCTTCTCGTCCATCAGGCTAAGTTGGTTTAGTCGGTTCTTAATCCATTCTGCCTCGTCAAGTTTCACATCAACCAAAACTCGCAATGAAGGGATCTCCACTTCTAACGGTAGGACAACTTCCATACCGTACACTAAGGAGAAAGGAGTTGCCCCGGTTGATGTACGTACCGTTGTACGATAACCGTGCAATGCAAATGGCAACATCTCGTGCCAGTCCTTGTAGGTCACAACCATCTTCTGAACAATCTTCTTAATGTTCTTATTGGCCGCTTCAACGACGCCATTCATCTTCGGCCGATAAGGAGATGAGTTGTGGTGTTCAATCTTGAAACTCTGGCACAACTCCTTCATCATCTTGTTATTCAGATTCGAATCATTATCGGTAATGATCCGCTCGGGAATTCCGTAACGACAGTTGATGTCCCTCTTTATGAATTTAGCCACCACCTGCTTGGTCACATTAGCATATGAGGCTGCCTCCACCCATTTGGTGAAGTAGTCGATAGCTACTAGAATGAAGCGATGACCGTTAGACGCAGTGGGCTCGATCTTGCCTATCATGTCGATGCCCCACATGGAGAACGGCCACGGGGAGGACATGACATTTAACGGGCACGACGGCACATGAACTTTATCAGCATAAATCTGGCATTTATGACATCTCTTCGCGAATTTAAAGCAATACGATTCCATCGTCAGCCAGTAATATCCTGCTCTCAGGATCTTTCTCGTCATAGCATGCCCGCCGGCGTGCGTACCAAATGTGCCTTCATGGACTTCTTCCATGAGCATACTCGCTTCTTTCTCATCTACACATCTGAGTAGCACGAGATCGTGGTTTCTCTTATACAAAACTCCATCAGGATTGAGATAAAAATTTCCAAACAGCCTCCTCAGAGTCTTCTTATCCTGGGTTGACGCTCCCACAGGATACTCCTTAGTCATAAGGAAGTTCTGGATATCATGGAACCATGGCTCGCCATCGGAGGCTTCCTCGATCACAAAGACGAATGCAGGTCTATCAAGACGGGAAAGGACAATTCTTGGTGCTTCATTCCAAAAATTGACTTTATACATTGAAGCCAACGTGGCTAAGGCATCAGCCATCTGATTTTCGGCCCTGGGCACATGATGGAGTTCCACTCGATCAAAGAACGGAAGCAGCCTTCTGGCATAGTTCATGTACGGCACCAAATTCGATTGGCGAGTCTCCCACTCCCCTTTAATCTGGTTGATTACAAGCGCCGAGTCACCATATACATCTAGGTTCTTTATTCTCAAATCAATTGCTTCTTCTAGACCCATGATGCATGCTTCGTACTCCGCTTCATTATTGGTGACCGGAAACGTCAGTCTCACGGTGAACGGGATGTGGGATCCGTGGGGAGTCATGATGATTGCACCAATGCCACTTCCATAAGAGTTAACCGCCCCCTTCAAATATCAATTTCCACTGGTATTTCCTATCCGGCCCTCGTCGGGCAACGGTTCATCGCAATCTTTCGCTTTGAGAAACATGATATCCTCATCAGGGAATTCAAATTTCATCGGCTGATAATCCTCGATTGGCTGTTCGGCAAGGTATTCAGACAATACGCTTCCCTTGATGGCCTTCTGGGAAACGTACTGAATGTCATATTCCGTCAACACCATTTGCCATCTGGCAATCCTGCCCGAAAGCGCTTGCTTCTTGAAGACGTACTTGATCGGATCCATCTTCGAAATTAGCATGGTGGTGTGGTTGAGCATGTACTGTCGTAAACGTTTGACAGCCCAGGCTAGTGCACAACACGTCTTCTCCAACATTGAATAATGAGATTCACAATCTGTGAACTTTTTACTCAAGTAGTAAATGGCATGCTCCTTTCTGTCCGTCTCGTCGTGCTGACCGAGAACACACCCCATACTATTCTCAAGAACTGTCAAGTACATGATTAAGGGTCGTCCAGCCACTGGGGGTATCAAGATCGGAGGTTCCTGCAGATACTGTTTTATCTTATCAAATGCCTTCTGGCAATCCTCATTCCAGATAATCGCCTGATCTTTCTTTAGCAGTTTGAACATCGGTTCACACGTGGCCGTGAGCTGAGAGATAAACCTTGCAATGTAGTTTATTCTGCCCAAGAAACCACGATAAACCGTAATGCCTCTTTCGCTCACGATAAACCCCAGTAGTTTTCCAGACCGTACTCCGAAAGTACACTTGTTAGGATTCAGCCTCAACCTGAACTTCCTAAGCCTCTCAAAGAGCTTCAGCAAATTGACCAGATGTCCCTCCTCCGTTTGGGACTTCGCAATCATGTCATCAACATAGACTTCAATCTCATGATGAATCATATCATGAAACAAAGTAACCATTGCTCGTTGGTAAGTGGCCCCTGTGTTCTTCAGACCGAAAGGCATTACCTTGTAGCAAAATGTTCCCCAAGGAGTAATAAACGTAGTTTTCTCCATGTCCTCCGGCGCCATCTTGATCTGATTGTAACCGGAGAAGCCATCCATGAACGAAAATACGGAGAACTGGGCTGTATTGTCGACCAACACATCAATATGAGGCAGCGGGAAATCATCTTTAGGGCTCGCCCTATTCAAATCCCGATAATCGACGCACATTCGTACCTTACTGTCCTTCTTCGGTACAGGCACTATGTTGGCGACCCACGGAGGGTAAGTAGTGACCGCTAAGAAGCCAGTATCCAGCTGCTTTTGCACTTCTTCTTTGATCTTAACGGCCATGTCTGGTTGCGTCCTCCTAAGCTTCTGCTTAACGGGAGGACAATCTTCTTGCAGCGGCAAGTGGTGGACTACGATGTCAGTATCAAGTCCGGGCATATCTTCGTATGACCAAGCAAAGACATCACTATACTCTCTCAGCATCTCGACCAATCTCTGCTTGACATCGCTCTGCAATGCAGCCCCTATCCTGACATTCCTGACAAGTTCTTCAGAACCCAGATTCACAATCTCGATCTCCTCTTCATGAGGCAGAATAACTTTCTCTTCTTGTTTCAACAAGCGGGCCAACTCTTTGGGAAGGTCTTCGTCTTCATCAATCTCTTCTTCGGCTTGATAGATCGGGCAATTGAAGTCGAAGTGAGTCGTAGAAGGTCCAGAGTCGATGTCATCTGCTATGTGGCTCCTGCAATAACAAGGGTTAAGCTTAAAACAAGGATATGCAGGTTAGCACAAACCTCATTTCCATTTGATTGTTTTTCAAAAAAAAATATAAAACAGGAATAACAGAGATCACAATATTTGAACACGAAGAAAAACGCCTTTTGATTTATTGATAAAATGCATGTACATAATCAAACGAGGCCTTTAAAATAAAACCACTATGCCCCAGGTAGGACATAGGGTTGTACAATGATTGGAAAAAGTAAATCATTACTCTTCGCTTGCCATCTGGATGATATCCTTGACGGACCAGTTGTTGAGGCTCTCGCCTGGCTTGCTTGGCTGGATCCAAGAGTCTAAGTCACAGTCGCTATCTCCGCTGTCTTCAGACACCGTGTTGACGCTTTTAAATATCACCCCGCCACTGGTAAACTGGATCGGCCCTTTACCTCGTGACGCACTGCTAGAAGAGGAGGCTTCAGCTCCAGGAGAATATCCCAACCCAAACTTGTCTTGCTTGTTAGGTATCTCCAAAATTCGCCCCCAGCCTAGGGTAGATCCGGCTTGAACAATGGCCCGGGCTTCCTTGAAGGAGGAGAGAGTCATCTCTGGCTTCTCAGTGACTACAGGAGCTACGTCTTTGACTTTAACAGCTTCAAACGCTTGACATAGGGTTTCGTGGATTTCCCCATCCATCTCAACATATTTGAAGGACGACAAATGGCTCACCATTATGTCTTCCTCGCCACATACAGTCACGATGCTACCTCCAACATCATACTTGAGCTTCTGGTGCAACGTGGAGGTCACGGCGCCAGCAAAATGGATCCATGGCCGGCCTAGGAGACAGTTGTAGGCTGGCATGATGTCCATAATGTAAAAGACTGCGTCGAATGTTTCCGGCCCAACTTGGATTGGCAACGTCACCTCCCCGAAAACATGGCGTTTAGTTCCATCGAACGCTTTCACAACCAGATCACTGGGTGTGCAAATCATTCCACGAGTATCCAACTTCATTAATGCCTTCTTCGGAAGAACATTGAGCGACGACCCTGTGTCTACCAACACGTGAGACATAATCGTTCCCCTACACTCTATCGAGATGTGCAGGGCGCTATTGTGGTTCCTCCCCTTCGGCATCAGCTCTAGGTCAGTGAACCCTAACCCATTTTCAGCGTTTACGTGGGCTACGACCTCTTCTAACTGGTTTACCGATATTTCCTACGGTACATATGCGGCGTTCAACACCTTCAGCAGCGCTTTGCGGTGTGCTTCAGAACACAGCAATAGATTCAGGATGGAAATCTTCGAGGGTGTCTGATGGAGATGATCCACGATCTTGTAGTCACTCTTTTTAATCAACCTCATAAATTCCTCGGCGTCTTTAACAAGTAAGTCTTTTCCTACCCCGCAAGGGATCTCTTCAACGACTTTACTCTTACATTTATCAGTTGCATCAGCTCTATCCGCTTTGTCTGCCACGACCTCAGATGGTGCAAACACTCTCCCGCTGCGAGTGATTCCGCTGACGCCCGCCAGGTTCTCCACATACGACCCAAACGGTTCTAGCTCCAACTTCTGTCTTTTGCAGTAGACTTCAGCCCCATAATGCCATGGGACAGCATTAGTGCTTTCGAACGGTATTGGCCCAGCTTTGGTGATGGTAATCGTGGGCGGTGTGGGTGCAGAAATAGTTATCGTCTGGCGAGGGATGGTGATGGTGGCAACCTCATCATCTTGCTTCAGCATTACCTCTCCCGATCCACATTCGGCCCTCCGGCTAAACTGTAAAATCCCTTCAGTCATCAGACTTTGAATTCCTTCTATCAACTGTTCACATCCATCAGGACTAGTCGCACAGCCCATACACAGCTCTTCGCAACCTGGAAAGAAACCTCTTTTCATCAGCTTAGCTTTAACGAAGCTAAGCGGTGTCTTCAGATCTCTGACGTCAGTCAAAAAATCCAAGCTCTCGTCTTCAATAATGGCATTTACTCTACCTCCCCTATGATTCGGCATAGGGTTCTTCGTGACGTTTGGCACATTATCTGAGAAGTTGATGATCTTGGCATCCACCATGTCCTGCACCTTGTGCTTGAAGGCTTTGCAATTTTCTATTGTGTGGCCCGGTGCCCCTGAGTGAAACTTGCAAGTCGCATTCGCGTCATAACCTGGCGAAGGTGCCCCTGTCAAGGGAGCCAAGGTTCTCTTCTGGATCAACTGTAGCTGAAGCAAAGTCTGCAATAGTTGCGCGTACGACATGGGCGGTGTCTCGAGGTGACGACTCGACAGAGGTTCCCGATTCTGATACTTTCTGTACCCTTGTTGATTCGGTTGCTGCTGCTGCTGCGGCTGCTGCTGTGGCTGTTGGACTGCCGGGATAGTTATACTGGCCACCTGCTGATGAGGGCCTTTACCCTTCCTTTGAGCGTTGGACACAGCGCTCGTTTCTCCTTCCCGTCTTTTGCCACTATAAGGTTTCTTTCCGCCTCCTCCAGCTGAGGATGAATCACCCTGAATTTTCCCTAGTTTGATCCCATTTTCAATGTGCTCACCCATGATAATGAGATCTGAGAAGGTTCCAGACATACCGCTGACCAATTTCTCATAATAAACCCCTGGGAGGGTGGCTACGAACATTTGCACAAGCTCGCGTTCAACCATCGGCGGCTGAACCCTGGCTGCCAATTCACGCCACCGCTGGGCGTATTCCTTGAACCCTTCATTGTTCCTTTGTGATAGATTCTGCAGTTGGACTCGGTTCGGAGCCAAGTCACTATTGTATTGGTAGTGGTGCACAAATGCTTCAGCAAGGTCCTTCCACGTGCGCACACTGGTAGGCTCCAGACTCATGTACCATTCGAGGGAGGGTCTGGACAGACTGTCCTGAAAGAAGTGCATCAGCAACTTCTCGTCCTCAGAATGAGCGGACATTTTTCTATAATATGATCTCAGGTGGACGCGAGGGCAAGTGGTGCCCTTGTACTTTTCAAAGTCAGGTACCTTGAACTTGGGAGGCACCTTGAAATCAGCAATTAGTCCCAACTTGGAAATATCAACGCCCAGGGTGTTCTTGTTCTCGATATTTCTCATCTTATCCTCGAGTGCCTTGAACCTAAGCCGTGCCTCAGCAGTCAGCTCCCCTTCAGAACCTCTCTGAGAGAACACATCGTCTTGACGGTCTTCTAACCACGGCTGAGGCCCAAACAAGTTCCTAACACCTGCATTGTCGTTGCCCAGTCCAACATTGACGTTAGCTTCAAGACTCCCATTACCGATGCCCGTCGTATCACCATTGAGTCCCATGTTAGCTATCACATTTCCGTTGGCACTGCCATTTCCCCCGGTCACGGGGACGCCATTCTGAGGAGTCTCAACTGGTGGAGGGGTTGGAAGAGTCCCACCATGTGTAACGCCCCCTTTCTATACCCCAAAATAATCACATATCAAATCATATAGTCCCGAATACAAGTGTTTTTATTTTCATCAGAGTGTATTTACATTAAGGTATAAAAGAAGTGCGTCACAATACTCACGAAACGACCACATGAATATTAATGTTTAAAAAGAATTAACTCAAAAGTGGTAAATCTCAACTAAAAATAAACGCATGATTCTTCGAAATTACATATTCATGTTTTCTCTTAAAGCGGAAGACTAAAACATATATATATTCACTTAAGACATGACAAAACGTAATTACATGTCATCTGGTTGTTCACAACTTCATTCACATACAAACAAAACATCATTAAGACATTCTACAAGCCTATCTACCCAAAGTTACATATCAGAGCGACCGACACGAGGGAAAGGAACTATACTCCAAAGGAAACCTCCAGCGAATCCTAATCTGCAATGCCTCGTAGGGCATTATAAAACAACAGAAGGGTGAGAAACATTATCATAACAATCAAGGCATAAGATATATATATATATACATATATATATATATATATATATATATATATATATATATATATATATATATATATATATATATATATATATATATATATATATATATATATATATATATATATATATATATATATATATATATATATATATATATATATATATATATATATATATATATATATATATATATATATATATATATATATATATATATATATATATATATATATATATATATATATATATATATATATATATATATATATATATATATATATATATATATATGTACAAGTGCTGAATGCCTATACCTCATACTTATTCACTACAATGCCTAACCATAGATTCTCACCGCATCAAATACACATAGACATAATCGCTCACACTTAACCGTCTATTCATCGGTCAATATCTTTCACATTTATTTATTTGCTAACGCATCTCATCAATTCCTGCACATAGGTATATTTACATATGACAATCGCGATCATACCATGCGATCCATATAAGACTCATTCACTACCCTCAATCCTCTTTCCGGACTATGGGTACATCACTTATGCTCTACCGGGAACAACGTCTCAGCCATTCTACCCCGGTAACTACCTCACTAGGAACGATGCCTCGCCGTTCTACCCTAGTGAGTAGAATCTCTCTACATATACATCGACCTCATATTTACTAGACGCAATAAATATATATATATATATATACATACACTAATACATTCTCAATGCATTATTTTCAATTCATCATATGAAGATGATAATGCACTCATAGAGACCGACACCTCGACTCTATGCAGCTACAACCACGGTACCGACCCATTCGTCCGTCAGATTCTCTTAGAATTCACTCCTCTCGCACTTATACGATTACACTATAACTCATCAGATTTTCCTAGGAATCATTATATAACCGTCGCATCATGCGAGGTTCTGCAGATCCTACACGGGATCAAATATAACCATCACATCAAGCGAGGTTCTGCAGATCCTACACGGGATCAAATATAACCATCGCATCAAGCGAGGTTCTGCAGATCCTACACGGGATCAAATATAACCATCGCATCAAACGAGGTTCTGCAGATCCTACACGAGATCAAATATAACCATCGCATTAAGCAAGGTTCTGCAGATCCTACACGAGATCAAATATAACCATCCCATCAAGCAAGGTTCTGCAGATCCAACACGGGATCAAATATAACCATCGCATCAAGCGAGGTTCTGCAGATCCTACACGGGATCAAATATAACCATCGCATCAAGCGAGGTTCTGCAGATCCTACACGGGATCAAATATAACCATCGCATCAAGCGAGGTTCTGCAAATCCTACACGGGATCAAATATAACCATCGCATCAAGCGAGGTTCTGCAAATCCTACACGAGATCAAATATAACCATCGCATCAAGCGAGGTTCGGCAGATCCTACACGGGATCAAATATAACCATCGCATCAAGCGAGGTTCTACATATCCTACACGGGATCAAATATAACCATCGTATCAAGCGAGGTTCTGCAGATCCTACACGGGATCAAATATAACCATCGCATCAAACGAGGTTCTGCAGATCCTACACGGGATCAAATATAACCATCGCATCAAGCGAGGTTCTGCAGATCCTACAAGGGATCAAATATAACCATCGCATCAAGCGAGGTTCTGCAGATCCTACAAGGGATCAAATATAACCATCGCATCAAGCGAGGTTCTGCAAATCCTACACGGGATCAAATATAACCATCGCATCAAGCGAGGTTCTGCAAATCTTACAAGGGATCAAATATAACCATCGCATCAAGCGAGGTTCTGCAGATCCTACACGGGATCAAATATAACCATCGCATCAAGCGAGGTTCTACATATCCTACACGGGATCAAATATAACCATCGTATCAAGCGAGGTTCTGCAGATCCTACACGGGATCAAATATAACCATCGCATCAAGCGAGGTTCTGCAGATCCTACACTCGATCAAATATAACCATCGCATCAAGCGAGGTTCTGCAGATCCTACACGGGATCAAATATAACCATCGCATCAAGCGAGGTTCTGCAGATCCTACACTCGATCAAATATAACAAATGCATACATATTCGCAAATATATTATCATGCATTCTTCACACATCAACACGTACAATTATCATGCACTCACAATGTGTATTATATTCATCGTTCATCACAATTGCCATGCATTTTTATTCAATTCTAAACAATGCATAATTTGCCCAAAGGTCACGATTCAAAATCACATTCATACACTAGGATTCACGCCTTACGGCTACCCACAGCACATCACAAACCAGCATATAAGCTATTAAATCAAAGAAGGGTCGATCGCAGCCGAAACCCCAAGCCACGACGACACCACGCGACAGGGAAAATTCATCCTGCTACGTTCGCTACACGCTCGCCTGGCGAGCTGCTAGCGAATGTTCGCCACCATCTCGCCTAGCGAACTGCTAGCGAGCAAGAACAGAAGCTACAGACTTCGTTCGCTACCTCGTTCGCCACAGTGAACCCCCAGCGAGTCATTCGCTACTCCATTCGCTGCCAGCGAAGGAGACCAAAACACCACTGTCCCAAGTCTGGGACCATTCTCTACGCACTCGCCTAGCGAGCTGCTAGCGAGTCGTTCGCTGCGTGCTCGCCTAGCGAGTCGCCTGCGAACAGCAACATTCAGTTCTGCTCTAGCACTTCCAAACCCACCAAAATCGCCCGATTAAATCCAAAGTTGTTCCAGTAGCCTTAGTCTAACATATCCCGACTAAGCTACGAAAGTTATTCTCGATTCTAACCGTCCGAACATCGGCTTCTATCGATTTCTATCATTTCGACCTAAATGGAAACAAGGTTGGAAAACAACCAAACTCATCCACACACATACACAATCATACACAATGATTAAGATAGTAAGATTTCACACCCTTACCTTGGATTAATCAAAGCTTTGAGTTGCTCTTGATGATTCCACTCTTTTCCTCTTCTTCTTCTCTTTTCTCTTCCTTTTTCCTTCTTCTCCCTTTCTTTTTTCCCTTCTCTTTTCTTTCCTCTTTTTCTCTTATATCTTTTCTTTCTATTTCTATTCTTTATATTTCTTTCTATTCTATTTCCTCCAATACACCTATTATTCCAATCAATTTCCATAAACCATCCACTTAACCATTAATTGAGACTGTCCGAAATATTTCCCACTAAACTTTCCAAAACTCTACAAATCATAAAATAGCATAATATGTAGACTTAACATATTATCACACTATCCCATAATTAAAATAATTCCAATAACTAAATTAATTAGTTAAACCGAAATTGGGCTGTTACAACTCTCCCCCACTTTAGGAATTTTCGTCCTCGAAAATGTTATCCAATTCAGACAACTCAGGATGTGACTCACGCATCCCAATCTTCCCAACCCGATTCCATCTAGTTGATTCTTCCCAAATACCTTTACCAAGACAATCCCTCTTTCCTCGAAGTTGCCCCAGTATTCAAATTCTCTCTCACTCACACACCATCCATCCGGATTGATGCGCTTCCTCAGCTTAGACACGCGAACACATCGTATAGTTTCCTCTAGTGACAGCGGTGAAACAATCTAACATGTTATTCCCCACGCTTCCGCTGCACTACTCTGATACAGTTACAACGAGTCACGGTGTGCTCCCGAGACTTCAAGCTCGACTACACCAGTTACTATCGTAACTCTCAAAACACGTCTTTTCTTGGGTCCTCTAATCTCTTCAGTCGTCTTTTGCACAAACCTCATGTCCGAGTACAACACTCTCGCCTGAATCATACTAATACAAATGAGCCTTACACCTCCTACCATACAAGGCTTCGGATTCCCATCCGACACAATATTCGGTGATACTACATACGGTCTTTATCACTTCGGTGATATCCATCACAACTAGTTCCAACATAGAATGATTAATCTTCTTTGACAGGAAAAGGGTCAATCCAGTCATTCCATCCAGAATCTCATCAACAAAATCATATTCTCACATCCTTCGGAAAACCCCACGCAAAATTCATGGAATTACCCTCCGATCTCAACTCTGGAATATACAACGATCACATTAGACCTATCAATCTCAGACGTTCATTCTTCGACTCTCGACAAGTTACACCAGCACATACAACTGCTGCTTTCTCCATCTGTGGCTACCAAAATAATTCTTTCAAAATACTTTCATCCAATCCCCTTTATTCGGACTCTTAGACTCTATCATAACATCTCATGTCACCATCTCCATCAATCCAAACATCACTCATTCGATTTTTAATTCGTCAAACTCAATAACCCTATTAACTCCAATTAGAATTCCAACCTTCTCGAATCTCGTCGAGAATACCAATAATCAGTCTCATTACCTAAGGTTCTGCAATTCGTTGCTGTAGCATACACACCAGACACAAGTTTCCAAAACAACTCAATCAATTTTAATCCTTTTACCATCTAAGCAGATATACCATACGGAGCTCTCAATATCTGACTAGTTTCTGCAACTAAGTCGATTGCAACTCCACTTCACGTCCTGGTTGTACAACACTTATCTTGTCAGGATAACTCTCGGGCAACAGCAATCAACCGGTAAACCGCCAACTTCCCACTTTCATTAATACTCAAAATTTCCCTCAAAGTTAAACATCTTAAGCTCTCAAGGCCATTACTCGCCTCAAATCTCAACTAAATAATTGAAGCTCTCAAACTCTGGCACAAACACACAACAAATGGTCCGATCGGGTTCGACATAACCGACACACAAGTTGTTGACGGTTCTTCCAAAACTCCTTGAACTTCTTCATAGTGACATCACACTGCTTTCTCCTCCAACACGGATAACACCAGCTCTTGATGTTCAACAATACACCTAGATACAGATCCACACTTGTAGCATCTTGGAGAACCACAAGTTCTCCCCCACTTGGATCATTCCTACCTCTGCAGACAATGGCTAAACAACAAACACGTACCGACAGTGTCTTCACATACATGTCGTGTACAAGGGAACAACCAACATTAGACAACTTGGCCGGATGGACCGACCTGCTCTGATACCACTTTGTAACGCCCCCTTTCTATACCCCAAAATAATCACATATCAAATCATATAGTCACGAATACAAGTGTTTTTATTTTCATCAGAGTGTATTTACATTAAGGTATAAAATAAGTGCGTCACAATACTCACGAAACGACCACATGAATATTAATGTTTAAAAAGAATTAACTCAAAAGGGGTCAATCTCAACTAAAAATAAACGCATGATTCTTCGAAATTACATATTCATGTTTTCTCTTAAAGCGGAAGACTAAAACATATATATATTCACTTAAGACATGACAAAACGTAATTACATGTCATCTGGTTGTTCACAACTTCATTCACATACAAACAAAACATCATTAAGACATTCTACAAGCCTATCTACCCAAAGTTACATATCAGAGCGACCGACACGAGGGAAAGGAACTATACTCCAAAGGAAACCTTCAGCGAATCCTAATCTGCAATGCCTCGTAGGGTATTATAAAACAACAGAAGGGTGAGAAACATTATCATAACAATCAAGGCATAATATATATATATATATATATATATATATATATATATATATATATATATATATATATATATATATATATATATATATATATATATATATATATATATATATATATATATATATATATATATATATATATATATATATATATATATATATATATATATATATATATATATATATATATATATATATATATATATATATATATATATATATATATATATATATATATATATATATATATATATATATATATATATATATATATATATATATATATATATATATATATATATATATATATATATATATATATATATATATATATATATATATATATATATATATATATATATATATATATATATATATATATATATATATATATATATATATATATATATATATATATATATATATATATATATATATATATATATATATATATATATATATATATATATATATATATATATATATATATATATATATATATATATATATATATATATATATATATATATATATATATATATATATATATATATATATATATATATATATATATATATATATATATATATATATATATATATATATATATATATATATATATATATATATATATATATATATATATATATATATATATATATATATATATATATATATATATATATATATATATATATATATATATATATATATATATATATATATATATATATATATATATATATATATATATATATATATATATATATATATATATATATATATATATATATATATATATATATATAAATGTACAAGTGCTGAATGCCTATACCTCATACTTATTCACTACAATGCCTAACCATAGATTCCCACCGCATCAAATACACATAGACATAATCGCTCACACTTAACCGTCTATTCATCGGTCAATATCTTTCACATTTATTTATTTGCTAACGCATGTCATCAATTCCTGCACATAGGCATATTTACATATGACAATCGCGATCATACCATGCGATCCATATAAGACTCATTCACTACCCTCAATCCTCTTTCCGGACTATGGGTACGTCGCTTATGCTCTACCGGGAACAACGTCTCGGCCATTCTACCCCGGTAACTACCTCACTAGGAACGAGGCCTCGCCGTTCTACCCTAGTGAGTAGAATCTCTCTACATATACATCGACCTCATTCTCATATTTACTAGACGCAATATATATATATATATATATATATATATATATATATATATATATATATATATATATATATATATATATATATATATATATATATATATAGTATATATATATATATATATATATATATATATATATATATATATATATACATACACTAATACATTCTCAATGCATTATTTTCAATTCATCATATGAAGATGATAATGCACTCATAGAGACCGACACCTCGACTCTATGCAGCTACAACCACGGTACCGACTCATTCGTCCGCCAGATTCTCTTAGAATTCACTCCTCTCGCACTTATACGGTTACACTATAACTCATCAGATTTTCCTAGGAATCATTATATAACCGTCGCATCAAGCGAGGTTCTGCAGATCCTACACGGGATCAAATATAACCATCGCATCAAGCGAGGTTCTGCAGATCCTACACGGGATCAAATATAACCATCGCATCAAGCGAGGTTCTGCAGATCCTACACGGGATCAAATATAACCATCGCATCAAACGAGGTTCTGCAGATCCTACACGGGATCAAATATAACCATCGCATCAAGCGAGGTTCTGCAGATCCTACACGGGATCAAATATAACCATCGCATCAAGCGAGGTTCTGCAGATCCTACACGGGATCAAATATAACCATCGCATCAAGCGAGGTTCTGCAGATCCTACACGGGATCAAATATAACCATCGCATCAAGCGAGGTTCTACAGATCCTACACGGGATCAAATATAACAAATGCATACATATTCGCAAATGTATTATCATGCATTCTTCACACATCAACACGTACAATTATCATGCACTCACAATGTGTATTATATTCATCGTTCATCACAATTGCCATGCATTTTTATTCAATTCTAAACAATGCATAATTTGCCCAAAGGCCACGATTCAAAATCACATTCATACACTAGGATTCACGCCTTACGGCTACCCACAGCACATCACAAACCAGCATATAAGCTATTAAATCAAAGAAGGTTCGATCGCAACCGAAACCCCAAGCCACGACGGCACCACGCGACAGGGAAAATTCATCCTGCTACGTTTGCTACACGCTCGCCTAGCGAGCTGCTAGCGAACGTTCGCCACCATCTCGCCTAGCGAACTGCTAGCGAGCAAGAACAGAAGCTACAGACTTCATTCGCTACCTCGTTCTCCACAGCGAACCCCCAGCGAGTCATTCGCTACTCCATTCGCTGCCAGCGAAGGAGACCAAAACACCATTGTCCCAAGTCTGGGACCATTCGCTACGCACTCGCCTAGCGAGCTGCTAGCGAGTCGTTTGCTGCGTGCTCGCCTAGCGAGCTGCTAGCGAGTCGCCTGCGAACAGCAACATTCAGTTCTGCTCTAGCACTTCCAAACCCACCAAAATCGCCCGATTAAATCCAAAGTTGTTCTAGTAGCCTTAGTCTAACATATCCCGACTAAGCTACGAAAGTTATTCTCGATTCTAACCGTCCGAACATCGGCTTCTATCGATTTCTATCATTTCGACCTAAATGGAAACAAGGTTGGAAAACAACCAAACTCATCCACACACATCCACAATGATACACAATGATTAAGATAGTAAGATTTCACACCCTTACCTTGGATTAATCGAAGCTTTGAGTTGCTCTTGATGATTCCACTCTTTTCCTCTTCTTCTTCTCTTTTCTCTTCCTTTTTCCTTCTTCTCCCTTTCTTTTCTCCCTTCTCTTTTCTTTCCTCTTTTTCTCTTATATCTTTTCTTTCTATTTCTATTCTTTATATTTCTTTCCATTCTATTTCCTCCAATACACCTATTATTCCAATCAATTTCCATAAACCATCCACTTAACCATTAATTGAGATTGTCCGAAATATTTCCCACTAAACTTTCCAAAACTCTACAAATCATAAAATAGCATAATATGTAGACTTAACATATTATCACACTATCCCATAATTAAAATAATTCTAATAACTAAATTAATTAGTTAAACTGAAATTGGGCTGTTACACCATGGAGTACACCATTGCTATCGACCCTTGAAATCAGAGGCTGAACCAAGGTTCTGAGCTGATCCTGGCCATTGGCGACCGCTTGCATAAGCTCCATGAAGCGATCCATTCTTTCGTGGAGTTCTTGAACATCAGTTTGCACCTGCTCCATGATTTTGGTTTGATTTGCTCTAGTCGGATAGCGGTGGATAGGTCTCTGATCAATCCTGGAATAACCTGAAACAACCTGAAAACACAAAAGGGTTAGGAAAAACAACAAAGTGCTCGTCATGCCAATGCTTCATGCAAATGCAAACGTGTGTCTGTGCGTTAGGGAGATTTTCCCCGATCCTAGTGCCTGAGTGCCAGTGCTGATAATAAGGAGTCCGAGCCCAATCATGGAAATAACATCTCATATATATGAAGAAAGCCCATCAAGGCAGTACACCACGTCAGTGAATACAAGATGAATCAATAGCATGACCTCAACCAACAAGCCTGGTGATGGTCAGCATACAACGATGATCAAGCAAAAGGAATACAAATATTCAAGCACGGCCACGGGCGCGAAACTCTTCTAATAACCCCTTCGTTTCTGGATGATCAGGACGAGTGAGCAACCCTTCGACGAGTAACTCCCTCTGCATGATGGTGTACTGAAGACCTTCGACCGAATCTTCCCATGCTCCTTCGTCGAAACAATCTTCTAACTTCCGCTTCTTGGACTCAAACGTCAGTTTGCGCTCCTTCAGGTTAGCGAGAGCTCTGTTGAGCTGGCCTTCGACGGCATATCGGCGAGCGGTTTCTTCATCAAACCTCTTCTCACTAGCCTTCACCTGGGCTTTCAGCTTGGAGATCTGTTGCATCAGCTTATCCTCCCGCTCTTTCCTGTTGGCTAGGGTGGCCTTCCAATGCTTGTTAAACTTGGATATCCTCCGATATGCTTCGTCCAAGTGCTGCTTCTTCGTGGCCAGTACATCATTGACAACTTTGAAGTCTTACGCTCAGCTATTTGCTTAGTCAAATCTGTCCCCAGCTGGTTCACCAGCTCTGTTTGCCTCTTGAAGGAATGAACGACTTCGTTTCTCTCGCTTCTGAGTTGAACCAGTTCTTTCTCCAGTTCTTCATTTGCCCTCTTCAATTCATCTCTCTCAGCTAACACCCGATTATGTTGCTGAATGGGCACGGTAGTAGGCTCTTCAATCACTGGAGGGCTTTCTGGCTTGGCAGGAAGAAACGGCATCCCTATAGCATCTGTTCTAGCTCTGATCCACGTCACGTACGGAGCGTAGGCTTGACTATTGCTTTTCCCCAGCAATGGTTTTCCCCTCTTACTGATACCATTCCAAGCGCGCTGAAGCTTGGACAACCTATCCCCTTCTAGAAGACCAGTGAGGTACAGAGATTCTTGTACCTCTTCATCCTTCGGCGGAGCTCTCAAAGCGTAAGGAAACTGTCGGATCAGCAAAGATGGATTATAGTTTATACAGCCCTTCCTTCCTATCAAAGGCACGTTCGGAAACCCGCTGCAGCTGAAGATGATCTCGGTACCCAACCTATCTCTGTCAAACCAGTCAATATCCTCCGCTGATAGACTCATCAAACGCTCGGACCACTCAGTTGTGGCTGCAGACGAAACAAAGGGACCCCTCTTGGGCAGATGACTATCAAGCCATTTATAAAGCAAGGGCATACAACACGAGACTTTCTTGCCCCTTCTGTTCTCGTTTTTGTAGTGGATGGAATGGTAGTCATCTCCTATCAAGGTAGGGACTGGATTCCCTGAAGCAAAGATGCGAAAGGCGTCGAAGTCTACAAAGTCAGGCATATTGGGGAACAGAATGATGCCATATATGCACAGAGCGAGGATGGCGTTGAACACGACCCAACATCCGTCTTTGGCGCACTGCTGAGCCTTTCCCACTAAGAACTGCAAGGAGAGACCGGGAACCTTGTTCCAACTAGATAATACCAACTCGGAGGCATCCAGATGAAGTGAAGGAGCTAGACTAGCCAGATCAGGCTCAACATCCATATGAACAAAAGGCATCTGCCTCTTGATAGGCACACCTAACAAATCAGCATATTCCTCTAGTGTGGGTGCGAGAACAAAATCCTAGAAAGTAAAACATCTCAACGGAGGATCGTAGAACTGCAGCAGAGCGTGCAACCCATTCAACTCAAACACAGAGGGTTTACGAACCAAACTGAGCAATTTGTTGTAAGATTTTCTGAACTCATCTTTCACAGAATCATCTGCTAAAGCAATCAAACCAGTCAGCTGAACCACATCAGGAGTGGGGATCTTGTAAGCCACGGTCTTCCTCATAGAACCCATAACAATACAATAGGAGGCAAGAAATCCTGAATCGGGGAAAACGGTACCTGCAACACAGACACACGTTAATGAAATGCAAATGAGTATGCAAAGCAATGTAAAATGCAATCATGCAGCAGGAGATCAAGGCAACTGTGCTATTGAGATTCTGTATCAACAAAACCATGATGCTGCTCTGTCAAGAACAACCACTATATCTGATAATAAGAAATCTCTGGTATCGGACCACAAATCTGCTCTGTCAAGAACAAACACCTGATAAAGGACCTCTGATACAGGACCAAACTCTGCTCTATCAAGAACACACATCTGATGATAAGGACCTCTGACACAGGACCATAAATCTGCTCTGTTAAGAACAAACCTCTGATAAAGGACCTCTGATACAGGACCAAAACTCTGCTCTATCAAGAACACACATCTGATGATAAGGACCTCTGACACAGGACCATAAATCTACTCTGTCAAGAACACACATCTGATGATAAGGGCCTCTGATACAGGACCGAAACTCTGCTCTATCAAGAACACACATCTGATGATAAGGACCTCTGACACAGGACCATAAATCTGCTCTGTCAAGAACACACATCTGATGATAAGGGCCTCTAATACAGGACCATAAATCTGCTCTGTCAAGAACAACCATACATCTGCTGATGAGACCCTCTGATCCCAATCATAAACCTGCTCTGTCAAGAACAAATACACATCTCTGAATATAAGGTCCTCTGATACAGGACCAAAGCTCTGCTCTGTCAAGAACAATCATATATCTGATGATGAGAACCTCCGGTATCAACAAAACTGATTCACTATCAAGAAAACCAAGTAGTCTGAAGGTCAAAGTTTCCTGCAACAAACCCAACCCTGCTCACAGGTATGGACCTAAACTGACTCAAGTTCGGCATCCTATGCGGTCATCAGCGTCACAGACATTCAAGAGGGGTGATGCGATACCCAGAAGGTGTGGCATCACCAGCTCATGAAGCGGCCTCACTCGGCTGAATCACAAATGATCGGTCCCCAGAGTCGACAATCCTCCAAACCAACAACCCCCTCAACCCAATGGGTTGAAAAAGAAGTCAACCGGGAGAACCTCGTCTGAGCGTGGATTTCATGAGACACTAGTGCCTGCCAAGCAAGCACACGCCCATTAATTTCCACAACTAATGCTATGTTCACTCAAGCCTGGGTCTGGCTTCTCACTCATCAGAATGCCTCTCCCACAACAGCATAGATAATCATATCATACTGAAAATAAAGTGCGGGAAATAAAAATGCGATAAATAAACACAACCCAACAAGTAATCATACAAGCGCTAGGATTGACTCTCGCAGGGGACGTCGCATACTAGACGTTGGATCCCAGGAAACTATTAAGTCCCCAGAAGAGTCGCCAGCTGTCGCTTCCGCGAAAATAAGGTGCCGGCAGAACAGAAGAGTCGCCACCTTTCGTTATTTATCCCTCAGAACGGGAAAGGAAACGATCGGAAAAACCTGACGAAAGGGTATAAGACAAGGTCATCGCAACCATTGTCTTGGTTCGGGAGTCGGTTACGCAAGGGGAAGGTATTAGCACCCCTCACGTCCGTCGTACTCGATGGGATCCACGCTTGTTGTGTTTACTGGACGAGTTGGTTTATCTATCTACCTATCAAGGCTGGCTTAAAAAAGAAAAGAAAATGACTCGGCAAAGCGTCGCATTTTATGCCTACGTATTCTCATCAGAGAATGAGAAATCAGAGTTAACGTAGTTCGATTAACTACGGGTTACGGGGAAGGTGGCTCGCCACACGTCAATATTGTTCCTACATACTCTCAACAGATATGAGAGATCAGAGCTTACGTAGTTCGGGATAATACGGATTACGGGAATTCAGATTCATTTGTTTTATCGAGTAGGGTTAAACAGCAGTGCCAGCAGTTAGGGACAAAGCCTGTTTGTGGTGGCGCTGAAGTTTAACGACACTCTTTTCTTCAGAAAAGCCTTCCTTTGAATTATGGGCCCATGGGGCAAAAAGGTTTGAAGTTTTTTTTCTGTCTTTTACGAAAGAACTGTTTTTATGGTGTTTGCAATTTCAATCGCACTAAAGACTATGACCTGAGAGTGAATGCGTCGCATGTCACCCAAAGGGTGCCATACTAAACATCCAGACTGTTGAAAAGAAGCTCTCCAACAATCCTTTCTCAGATAGCTTAAGGCTCGTAACGTACGGAAGAAATCATTCATGATTACTGTATCTTAAGATGTTTTGAGATGAGAAGAGAGAACAGGCTCAACTAAGGGAGACTATCAAGTCCTACTGTTGTCATGCCAAGGATTCATCCTATGGTTGAGGTTTGAAACAGGGAACTCCTAGAAGTTATCATGCATAGGTTTCAACCTAAAGTTCTATCATCACTTCCTTATCAAAGGAAATGAGAGTCCTAAGGGATCATGTCAATGATAAACAGAAACCGATAAAGCATCAGCTTAAACAGTAAACAGATACGACTATAAAATGCATGCAATGCAAGTGAGGGAGGAAATGTGTGTGGGGCAGCAGCCTCCACAAGCTCATCTCAACCTCAAGCCAGATATGAATAACAGTAATCATACAGGAAAAATAACATGCTATCAAGCAAAATAGAATAACTGCTGCAATCATACAGAAGAAATAACATGCTATCAAGCAAAAATAGACCACATGGGCAAGGGAGCTGGGCTCTACCGAATACTCGCAAGCAAAGCCATACAGTAACGATACAAGCAGAGGGAGCAACTCAACCTCTAGTGCAATCATGCTCCTAGATTAAAGTCAGTCTAGATATGAACTTATTCTAATGCATCAAGCAAGTCAAACAAGGCACATCAATACAGAAAAAGAAAACAGACTAGAAAGAAAACAGATCACCAATTCCTCCTTTCCATTTCAAGCTTCAGCTCTTCTGACAACAATCCAGTCTTCAGACTTCAATCACCCTTCAAGGCTATCATCCTCCATGACAAGTATCAACTTGCTTCTCCAAGGTCCTAACACATAAGACATAAGTATCAACTTGTTCTCTCTTCTTCAAGCTTCAGCTCCTCAGTCAATTCCACCTTCAAGCTTCACTCTTAGCTACAAGTATCAACTTGATTCCTTCAGGTTTTCAATGCATCAATGTAAGTGTCAACTTATCCTTTGTTCCTCAAGCCTCAGCTCTTCACTCAATCTCAATTGAATCTCCTTCATAAGTATCAACTTAGTCTTCAAGCTTCAGCTCTCTTTGCTTTACCAGTATCAACTTGGTGTTCTTCATTTACAAGCTTCAGCTTCTCAGAGTAATCTTCAATCACCTGGAAGTGTCAACTTCATCCTTCAATTCTTTTTCAAGCCTCAACCCTTCATTCAATCTCCATTGGATCTTCAAGTATCAACTTGTTCTTCTTGCTCTTCAAGCTTCAGCTGCAGTGGCAATGCTCAAGGAATCATCCTCTTCCACACTCTTCAATGAAGTTCTCATCTTCAAACTCAAGTCCAACATCTTTCAAGATACTCAAACCAGAAGACAATTGATTTAATAGAATGAATGGAAATGATAAACAGCTTAATGACAACCAAAGGAAGCCTGTAAGGGTTCATCATTATGAGAGACTGGTTCCCTCAAAGTTCTACTTCCCAGATAAAGCCACCCATCCCTCCAAAGGAGGGATGGGAATATCTTAGAAGGACCTTTAGTCATTGGGAGGAATGGAAGCACAAGATGCTTTCCATATTTGTGAAAGAAATCATTCTAATTCTAAGGCTCTCCCTATGGCTCCTACCTCCCAAATCTTCATCAGACACCTTCATGCAAAAACAACTCCTAGCTCCAAGCAACTTCAAGCAACTTCACCTTGTCTTCAACTTTTCTTCAATCTCAACCAAAGGCAAACAAAGCAAATCCATAATCTAAGGGAACTAAAGCAGTTAATCTAGTTGAGTTAGTAAGTTAGGATCACCTAAAACCTAGTACTAAAGTTAGTCCTAACTAAAATACTAAAACCAATTGTAAAATCCTACAAAAATGACTATGGGGACCTAGGTCAATCATGACTCTACCGCATTAATTTCAGAGATCAAATCATCAAATAAGACCTAGAAATAAATTCTACACTACAATGTACTAAACCTAAACCCTAAAAGGAAGCACCTAAATATCAATCTAGAAAGCACACCTAATTTCATTACAAAAATGTGAGAAAAATGCTATGGGAGCATACATGTCTAATCTAATCATACACAAAAAATCAGGATCAAAATCATCACCACATGATCACACAAAATTCCACAAAATTAGGTATCAAACATAACAATTTTAATATCAATTAAAATGTAAAATTCCCATAAAATCAGAAAATGCATGAAGTGAAGAAAAAAATTTCTTGAAAATACTAGACTCAATCATGAGTATAAAATGAAAAACCATGTATGATTTAATATGATTTAATCAATAACCATGTATAAAATGAAAAATAAAAGAAAATCAAATAAAAATAACCAAGCGCGCGGTGCAGATAGTAACCAGAATCAGTTCATATAATGGACTGGGCCATCAGGGGGGGTGTGGATATCAGCTTTTTCCACTAAGCCCAACATCAACACTAATTGAAACGATGCGTTTCATTTACTCAGATCCTTCACAACTTGAAATTAAAACATGGTCGTTGGATCACTCTTTTAGTCAAAGGTCTCACCACATCCAATGGCTCTAGAGTCATCTTCTACCTTTTGAACCTCTCAACTTCGCGCGCAGCTCCGGCCACCACCGGTGGTGCTCCGGTCATCGTCCCCAACCCTAACTCTCTCTAGGATCCTCCATTGCAAATGGTCTATACATGAAACTTGTCCCAAATTTTGTCACGAATTCATCCATACCCTTGATTCTCTCTGAAACCTCAAGATTCACCATAACCAATTCTCAACCGAAAATGGTAATATCCTAAATTGGTCACTAATTCTCAAATTAATGGTCTGAAATCATTCCTACACCGTTCTACAATGCCTCTAACACCCTAATTCATCTTGATTCTACCTAATTCATGCTGGAGGAAGGAAGTTACTAACCTGAAAATTCTTGATGAACAGATGCACTAAATCTTCAAACCAAGCTCTACAACCTTCCAGACACGATCAATGGATCCTTTCCTTGCTTCTGTATGCAATAGAACTGGTTGAAAGCTCCTGAATCTTGAAACCCGATGGTGAGTTGCAGGTGGAAAAATTCAACTGCTCATACACGATTCAGCTACGAATTCTCTTGGATTATGATCTGGATTCAATCCCTAGCATCCATGGAAGAAGTTGCAATCAAGAAAATGGATGGAAAGTGAAGAAATTGGTGAAACCGAATTCAGTTGCAAGCTATGCAATTTCAATCTCAATCTATGCTCTCTCCTTCAATCATCACCAACCTTTTCATTGAATCTACTCTACTCAATATATATATGATGTATGGATGATCTAGAACCCTCTAGATCCTTCTAATGAGAGTTTCAATCTCTCATGTCATGAGATTTTCAATCACATATCATGATATGCATAATTCTGTTTGCAGCTTGAAACCAACCTCATTATCTTCCAATTTCTCCCCTAGTGACATTTTGAGAGTGTTTAGCTTGCAAAGGGCCTTGGTTATGCCTTGATTCTAGGTTTTGCACATGTTACTTATGATGTAAGTAACTACCTTTCAAAGCAAGTCCACAAATTAGACCTCAAATCAAAAATGTGGCTAAACCAATGTTCTTAAAATGTTTTCTAGAGTCAAAATGATATATTACATGCCATGGTTTGGATGTGTAGATTGAAAATATCAATTTCCAACTTTTGTTCATTTAACTTATACCCTTATTTTAGGTCATTTTTGCAACTTTGAGCTACAAGAATTTCCAACATCTCATGACCTCTTTACTAGCCTTAAAACATCATTTTGAAAAAGTTTTATGTTGAACATTTTTCCATTTGAAGCTTGGAAATAGGAGTTATGGCCTTATGCTTGAAATGACCTGTAATCTCCAAATGACCAAAATGCCCTTGACTTGTCAAAGCCATAACTTGAGTTCTACAAATCCTATCAATCACTTCTAGTATTCTCTAGAAAGATAAGAGGATAAGGAACAACATTCATGTTGACCAAAAGTCCATAGGAATCATCCTTCTTGGGCAAAAGTTTGATGCAAGTTGGGTAACTTTCAAGCCCCCAGATTCACATACCTCAGATGACCTGTAACTTGTCAAAGTCATAACTTGAGTTCCACAAATCCTATCAAGGACTTCTAGTACTCAAATTAAAGCTAAGATTAAGCTCTACAACATTAATGTTAGGGGAAAGATGATATGACAATCACATCTTGAGCTAAACTGCCTTGAAGATAGGGGTCAAACTAGGGGATTTTACACTGTCAAGCCTTAGAAACCCTAGCTTGAAACTTCTCAAACTCTTCAATCATGATGAGTTGACCTTGGAATAATACTTATAGCATCTCAATGCATCAATCCATGACCACATGGCTCTTGGAGTTAGGTCTCAACCTTCTCCAAATCATCAGTTGACCTAGGGTTGACCCAGTCAAACCCTAACTGCACTACTCATGGCTGAGGCTTCTTAATCTTGCATAATGACCTGTCTAGGCTTCATGATGGATTTCAAGGCATCTCATAAGCTCTCTCAAGGCTTCAAGTCCACATTCCTGGCTTCAGAATCATCTGAGGAGCTCCCACAACTCTCAAGTTAGGAGGCACACATTCTTGGTTTCAACCACTCTCTCTGAGGATCTTTTAACTTCTCTGACAAGGATATCAACCCTTGAACACTTGAATAAGCTTCTTAGCTAGCTTCAAACTCTTGTATAACTCTTAATGGGTAATCATACCTCTTGATCTCCTGCATACATGTCAATGAAATGCAAATGATAATGCTAATGGGAATGAAATGAAACATGAGCTAGGTAAAGAAATGTTGGGCAAATTTTGGGGTGCAACAATATCCAAGTTCAATCAGCACTGGAAGGCCACCCTAGCCAACAGGAAAGAGCGGGAGGATAAGCTGATGCAACAGATCTCCAAGCTGAAAGCCCAGGTGAAGGCTAGTGAGAAGAGGTTTGATGAAGAAACCGCTTGCAGATATGCCGCTGAAGGCCAGCTCAACAGAGCTCTTGCTAACCTGAAGGAGCGCAAACTGACGTTTGAATCCAAGAAGCGGAAGTTAGAAGATTGTTTCGGCGAAGGAGCATGGGAAGATTCGGTCGAAGGTCTTCAGTACACCATTATGCAGAGGGAGTTACTCGTCGAAGGGTTAATCACTCGGCCTGATCATCCAGAAACGAAGGGGTTGTTAGAAGAGTTTCGCGCCCGTGGCCGTGCTTGACTATTTGTATTCCTTTTGTTTTGATCATTGTTGTATGTTGACCATCACCAGACTTTTTGGTTGAGGTCATGCTATCGATTCATCTTGTACTCACTGACGTTGTGTACCGCCTTGATGGGCTTTCTTCATATATATGAGATGTTATTTCCATGACGGGACTCGGATTTCTTATTATCAGCACTGTCACTTAGGCACTAGGATCGGGGGAAATCTCCCTAACACACAGACACATGTTTGCATTTGCATGAAGCATTTGCATGACGAGCACTTTGTCATTTTTTCCTAACCCTTTTGTGTTTTCAGGTTGTTTCAAGTTGTTCCAGGATTGATCAGAGACCTATCCACCGCTATCCGACCAGAGCAAATCAAACCAGAGTTATGGAGCAAGTGCAAACTGATGTTCAAGAACTCCGCGAAAGAATGGACCGTTTCATGGAGCTCATGCAAGCGGTCGCCAATGGCCAGGATCAGCTCAGAACCTTGGTTCAGCCTCTGATTTCAAGGGTTGATAGCAATGGCGTACTTCATGGTGGGACCGTGCCTACCCCTCCACCAGTTGAAACTCCTCAGAATGGCATCCCCGTGACCGGGGGAATGGCAGTGCCAACGGTAATGTGATAGCTAACATGGGACTCAACGGTAATACGACGGGCATCGGTAATGGGAATTTTGAAGCTAATGCTGGGTCGGGCAACAGCAATGCAAGTGTTGGGAATCTGTTCGGTCCTCAGCCGTGGTTAGAAGATCGTCAAGACAATGTGTTCTCTCAGAGAGGTGCCGAAGGTGAGCTGACTGCTGAAGCACGTCTAAGGTTCAAGGCACTCGAGGATAAGATGAGAAACATCGAGAACCAGAACACCCTGGGTGTTGATATGTCCAAGTTGGGACTGATTGCTGATTTCAAGGTGCCTCCCAAGTTCAAGGTACCTGACTTTGAAAAGTATAAGGGCTCCACTTGCCCTCGCGTCCATCTGAGATCATATTACAGAAAAATGTCAGCTCATTCTGAGGACGAGAAGTTGCTGATGCACTTCTTTCAGGACAGTCTGTCCGGACCTTCCCTCGAATGGTACATGAGTCTAGAACCTACCAGTGTGCGCACGTGGAAGGACCTTGCTGAAGCATTTGTGCACCATTACCAATATAACAGTGACTTGGCCCCGAACCGAGTCCAACTGCAGAATCTGTCGCAAAGGAACAACGAAGGGATCAAGGAATACGCCCAGCGATGGCGTGAGTTGGCAGCCAGGGTTCAGCCGCCGATGGTTGAACGTGAGCTTGTGCAAATGTTCGTGGCCACCCTCCCAGGGGTTTATTATGAGAAATTGGTCAGCGGTATGTCCAGAACCTTCTCAGATCTCATTATCACGGGTGAGCACATTGAAAATGGGATAAAATTAGGGAAAATTCAAGGTGATTCATCCTCAGCTGGAGGAGGCAAGAAACCTTACGGTGGCAAAAGACAGGAAGGAGAAACGAGCGCCGTGACCAACGCTCGAAGGAAGGGTAAAGGCCCTCACCAGCAGGTGGCCAGCATAACCATCCCTGCAGTCCAACAGCAGCAGCAGCCGAATCAGCAAGGGTACAGAAAGTATCAGAACAGGGCACCTCTGTCGAGCCGTCACCTCGAGACACCGCCCATGCCTTATGCGCAGCTATTGCAGACTCTGCTCCAGCTACAGTTGATCCAGAAGAGAACCTTGGCTCCCTTGACAGGGGCTCCTCCGCCAGGTTATGATGCGAATGCGACTTGTGAGTTTCACTCAGGGGCACCAGGCCACACAATAGAGAATTGCAAAGCCTTCGAGCACAAGGTGCAGGACATGGTGGACACTAAGATCATCAACTTCTCAGATAATGTGCCAATTGTCACGAAGAACCCTATGCCGAATCATAGGGGAGATGGAGTAAACGCCATTATTGAAGACGAGAGTTTGGATTTGTTGACTCACGCCAGAGATCTGAAGACACCGTTTAGCTTCGTTAAAGCTAAGCTGATGAAGAGAGGTTTCTTTCCAGGTTGTGGAGAGCTATGTATGGGCTGTGTGACAAGTTCTGATGGATGTGAACAGCTGAGAGAGGGGATTCAGAGTCTGATGACCGAAGGAATCCTACAATTTAGCCGGAGGGCCGAATGTGGATCGGGAGAGGTAATGCGGAAGCAAGATGATGAGGTTGCCACCATCACCATCCCTTGCCAGACGATAACTATTTCCGCACCCAGGCCGCCCACGATTACTATCACCAAAGCTGGGCCGATACCTATCGAAAGCACCAATGCTGTCCCATGGCACTATGGGGCAGAGGTCTACTGCAACAGACAGAAGTTGGAACTAGAACTGTTTGGGTCGTCTATGGAGAACCTAGCGGGCGTTAGCGAAATTACTCGCAGCGGAAGAGTATTTGCACCACCTGAGGTCGTGGCGGATAAAGCGGACAGAGCTGATGCAACTGATAAAGGTAAAAGTAAAGTCGTTGAAGAGATCCCTCGTGGGGTAGACAAAGACTTACTTGTTAAAGACGCCGAGGAATTTATGAGGTTGATTAAAAAGAGTGACTACAAGATCGTGGATCATCTCCATCATACACACTCGAAAATTTCCATCCTGAATTTGTTGTTGTGTTCTGAAGCACACCGCAACACACTGCTGAAAGTGTTGAACACCGCATCTGTACCGCAGGAAATATCGGTAAACCAGTTGGAAGAGGTCGTAGCCCACGTAAATGCTAGGAATGGGTTAGGTTTCACTGACCTAGAGCTGACGCCGAAGGGGAGGAACCACAATAGCGCCCTGCACATCTCGATAGAGTGTAGAGGAACGATTATGTCTCACGTGTTGGTAGATACAGGGTCGTCGCTCAATGTTCTTCCGAAGAAGGCATTAATGAAGTTAGATACTCACAGAGTGATTTGCACACCCAGTGATCTGGTTGTGAAAGCGTTCGATGGAACCAAACGCCATGTTTTTGGGGAGGTGACGTTGCCAATCCAAGTTGGGCTGGAAACGTTCGACGCGGTCTTTTATATTATGGACATCATGCCTACCTACAGTTGTCTCCTAGGCCGGCCATGGATCCATTCTGCTGGTGCCGTGACCTCCACGTTGCACCAGAAACTCAAGTACGCTGTCGGAGGTAGCATTGTCACTGTATGTGGTGAGGAAGGCATAATGGTGAGCCATTTGTCGTCCTTCAAGTATGTTGAGATGGATGGGGAAATCCACGAAACCCTATGTCAGGCGTTCGAAGCTGTTAAAGTCAAGAACGTAGCTCCTGAATGACTGAAAAGCCAGGGATGACTCTCTCTTCCTTCAAGGAAGCCCGGGCCGTTGTTCAAGTCGGATCTACCCCAGGCTGGGGGCAAATTTTGGAGATACCTAACAAGCAAGACAAGTTTGGGTTGGGATATTCTCCTGTGGCTGAAGCCTCCTCTTCTAGCAGTGCGTCGCGAGGTAAAGGGCCGATCCAGTTTACCAGTGGCGGGGTGATATTTGAAAGCATCAATGCAGTGTCTGAAGACAGCGGAGATAGCGACTGTGACCTAGACTCTTGGATCCAGCCAAGCAAGCCAGGCGAGAGCCTTAACAACTGGCCCGTCAAGGATATCATCCAGATGACAAGCGAAGAGTAATGATTTACTTTTTTTCCAATCATTGTACAACCCTATGTCCTACCCGAGGCATAGTGGTTTTATTGTCAGGGCCTTGTTTGATTATGTACATGCATTTTACCAATAAATCAAAAGGCATTTTCTTCGTATTCAAATATTGTGATCTCTGTTATTCCTGTTTTATATTTGTTTTGAAAAACAACAAAATGGCAATGGGGTTTGTGCTAACCTGCATATCCTTGTTTTAAGCTTAACCCTTGTTATTGCAGGATCCACATAATAGATGACATCGACTCTGGACCTTCTACGACTCACTTCGACTTCGATTGCCCGATCTATCAAGCCGAAGAAGAGATTGATGAAGACGAAGACCTTCCCGAAGAGTTGGCCCGCTTGTTGAAACAAGAAGAGAAAATTATTCTGCCTCACGAAGAAGAGATCGAGATTGTGAATCTGGGTTCTGAAGAACTTGTCAGGAACGTCAGAATAGGGGCTGCATTGCAGAGTGATGTCAAGGGAAGATTGGTCGAGATGCTAAGAGAGTATAGTGACGTCTTTGCTTGGTCATACGAAGATATGCCCGGATTTGATACTGACATCGTGGTCCACCACTTGCCGCTGCGAGAAGATTGCCCTCCTGTTAAGCAGAAGCTTAGGAGGACGCGACCAGATATGGCCGTTAAGATCAAAGAAGAAGTACAGAAGCAGCTTGATTGTGGCTTCTTAGCGGTCACTACTTACCCTCCGTGGGTCGCCAACATAGTGCCTGTACCGAAGAAGGACGGTAAGGTGAGAATGTGCGTCGATTATCGGGATTTGAATAGGGCGAGCCCTAAAGATGATTTCCCGCTGCCTCATATTGATGTGTTGGTCGATAATACAGCTCAGTTCTCCGTATTTTCGTTCATGGATGGCTTCTCCGGTTACAATCAGATCAAGATGGCGCCGGAGGACATGGAGAAAACTACGTTTATTACTCCTTGGGGAACATTCTGCTACAAGGTAATGCCTTTCGGTCTGAAGAACGCAGGGGCCACTTACCAACGAGCAATGGTTACTTTGTTTCATGATATGATTCATCATGAGATTGAAGTCTATGTTGATGACATGATTGCGAAGTCCCAAACAGAGGAGGGACATCTGGTCAATTTGCCGAAGCTTTTTGAGAGGCTTAGGAAGTTCAGGTTGAGGCTGAATCCTAACAAGTGTACTTTCAGAGTACGGTCCGGAAAGTTACTGGGGTTTATTGTGAGCGAAAGAGGCCTCGAGGTTGATCCTGCGAAAATAAAAGCAATACAAGAAATGCCAGCGCCAAAAACAGAAAAAGAAGTTCGTGGTTTCCTGGGCAGAATAAACTACATTGCAAGGTTTATCTCTCAGCTCACGGCCACGTGTGAACCGATGTTCAAACTGTTAAAGAAAGATCAGGCGATTATCTGGAACGAGGATTGCCAGAAGGCATTTGATAAGATAAAACAGTATCTACAGGAACCTCCGATCTTGATACCCCTAGTGGCCGGACGACCCTTAATCATGCACTTGAGAGTTCTTGAGAATAGTATGGGGTGTGTTCTCGGTCAGCATGACGAGACGGGCAGAAAGGAGCATGCCATTTACTATTTGAGTAAGAAGTTCACAGACTGTGAATCTCGTTACTCGATGCTGGAGAAAATGTGTTGTGCACTAGCCTGGGCTGCCAAACGTTTACGACAGTACGTGCTCAATCACACAACCATGCTAATTTCGAAGATGGATCCGATCAAGTACGTCTTCGAGAAGCAAGTGCTTTCGGGCAGGATTGCCAGATGGCAAATGGTATTGACGGAATATGACATTCAGTACGTTTCCCAGAAGGCCATCAAGGGCAGCGTATTGTCTGAATACCTGGCCGAACAGCCGATCGAGGATTACCAGCCGATGAAATTTGAGTTCCCTGATGAGGATATCATGTTTCTTAAAGCGAAAGATTGTGATGAATCGTTGCCCGACGATGGTCCAGATAGGAAATCCCAATGGAAATTGATATTTGACGGGGCGGTTAATTCTTATGGAAGTGATATCAGGGCGATCATCACGACCCCCCACGGATCCCACATCCCGTTCACTGCGAGACTGACGTTTCCAGTCACCAATAATGAAGCGGAGTACGAAGCATGCATCATGGATCTGGAAGAAGCAATTGATTTGAGAATCAAGAACCTAGATGTATATGATGACTCGACACTTGTGATCAACCAGATTAAAGGGGAGTGGGAGACTCGTCAATCAAATTTGGTGCCGTACATGAATTATGCCAGAAGGCTGCTTCCGTTCTTTGATCGAGTGGTCGTTCTACATGTGGGGCATCGACATGATAGGCAAGATCGAGCCCACTGCATCTAACGGTCATCGCTTCATTCTAGTGGCTATCGACTACTTCACCAAGTAGGTGGAGGCAGCCTCGTACGCTAACGTGACCAAGCAAGTGGTGGCTAAATTCATAAAGAGGGACATCATCTGTCGTTACGGAATTCCCGAGCGGATCATTACTGATAATGGTTCGAATCTGAATAACAAGATGATGAAGGAGTTGTGCCAGAGTTTCAAGATTGAACACCACAACTCATCTCCTTACCGGCCGAAGATGAATGGCGCCGTCGAAGCGGCCAATAAGAACATCAAGAAGATTGTTCAGAAGATGGTTGTGACCTACAAGGATTGGCACGAGATGTTGCCATTCGCACTGCACGGTTATCGTACGACGGTACGTACGTCAACCGGGGCAACTCCTTTCTCCTTGGTGTACGGTATGGAAGCTGTCCTACTGTTAGAAGTTGAGATTCCTTCTTTACGAGTTTTGGTTGACGTGAAACTCGATGAGTCAAAATGGATTAAGAACCGACTAAACCAACTCAGCTTGATGGACGAGAAGAGGTTAGCATCGATTGCACACGGTCGTCTGTACCAAAGCAGAATGAAGAAAGCTTATGACAAGAAGGTGCATCCTAGGAGCTTTCAGACGGGTGATCTCGTCCTGAAGAAGATTCTTCCTCCACACTCTTTTCGGGAGGATCCTTGTTGTTATCCACGATGGATGGCGAAGACTTTGCATCCCCGGTGAACGCGGACGCAGTTAAAAAAAACTTTGCTTAAAAAATGACCCGCTGGAAAGAAAAAGAATATCCAGGCAAAAAAGGGGCATCCCGGCGAACCATAAAAAAGGAAAAAGGTTCGGGAAAAAATTAGGGATATAAAAGAAAAGAATGTACACCCGCAAAGTCGAAAACCTGGAAGGGCGACTGTGGCAAAAAAGGGTATCCCGGTGAATCGAAAACCCGGAAGGGCGATTCAGGCAAAAGTTAGGGATTTGAAAAAGCAAATGACTGCGTTCCGCGTGTGGACTTTCATTGTTTAGTGGTTTGGAAGACCTAAGGTCCGTTTATCTGAATCAATCTCTTCTGAAGCTGAAGCGTCGGAGAAGTATCGAAGTCGAGTGGGTCATAGAGGGATCAACTCATGGTGTTTGTCTACGCCTCGTTGCCGACATGTGTATATACTGATGTACATTTATGTTTTATATTTGCGTGGCTTCCTCATTCCAGGAGCTTGCCTCTGTTGTAAAACATTTTTACCCATTCAGGGGTTCGTTATCAATAAAACGTATACTATTCAGCAATTATGTTTGTTTGTTTAGCATTTTATCTGTTTTGTTTGCGAAAAAGAACGCCGATGTTTTTGATAAAATGCGCATACATAAACTTACTGGCCTAGGCCACCGATTGTTGAAACAATGAATTACTTGAACATTGTCACCAGATGATAACTTTGATAGGTCCCTTTGAGAAGGGTATCTTGTCTGTTTTTTTGTGTTGTTGCAGGTATGGCATACTCCAGGCAGTACGCCGTATGCGTCCTCAAGAAGGATGATTCCTTCTTCTCCAGCAAAGTTCAGCAGCCTCTCCCCACAGAGTCTGAACGTGAGATCGTAGGCGTTGATGCGTCTCCCCAACTGATCGGTGGTTTTTACACGTTATTTTACAGTTTATTTCAGTTAATCATTTGTTTTGTCTTGTCGCATTTTAGTTGTTTTTATTAAATTTTACACGTCGATTTGGTATTTTTACTGTTTCTAGGTTCAGGTATACAATAAAGGAGAAGCAGAGCGAAAACTGGGAAAAAATGGCAAGATTTCGGAAGAGTTTTGTTGTGAAATCTTTAGCAGTCTGCACGAAAACGATCATAACTGGAGTTCCAGGAATCCGTTTGAGGCGTTCTAAAAACCGCTGGAAAGCTAAGAGAGAGAGCTACGACTTTCGTGTTGGAGTCGAAGTCAAATTCGAAACAGGGGTGCAACATGGGTGCCCGTGTTGTGTGACACGGCCCGTATTGCAGGATTTGCTCAGAAAAGACGATTTTTGGAGAAAAAACAGTGGCACAACACGGGTGCCCGTGTTGTGTGACACGACCCGTGTTGTAACACCTGGGACTTGCAAATTTCACGCGAAAAATCTTTCAGGAAGCCAACACGGGCGCCCGTGTTGCCTGACACGGCCCGTGTTGCAGGAAGTGATTTTTTCCCTATTTTTCTTGTATTTTTTACTCTTGTGATCCCCGAGGGCATTGTGGATATTTCCCTAGTGATTAGTTTGAATTGAGACTATTTGATACGTGTTTGGAGAAAGAATAAGGATTGGACTTTTGAACGGAAAAGAGATTTGGACGAAAAAGATTGAAGAGATCAAGGATTTGGGAACGGAAGATCCTCATGAGCGGAAGCGATTGAAGATCAAAGCAACCAATTCTCTTGTAATGTTAAATTTTATTGTTGATTTTATCTTTATTATTATGAGTAGCTAAACCCCCCAATGCTAGGGGGTGTCCCTGAATTGACTCTGTAATAACGTTGTTTCCTTTGAATAATGGATTTCACTACTTTCTAATCATCGTTGTTATTGTATAATTTTCTTATGGCTTTTCTTATTTGACAAATAAGGATTTGTTTTACGGTTAACCTTAGGTTTGGAAAAACGATCGTTAACGCGTTTATATGATAAAACTATAGTAGATATTGCCTAGGAATGGGGATACCCTATAGTAACCGTAATTTTTTAGATAAAATATGTTGCTTGGGATTGTTCCTATACCGCCAAGGAGTTGGGGCATAGGAAGAATACCAAAGGGTTTTCTACTAAGGAATTAGAGTCAACTAATCTTTAAAACCGGTAACGATTGAATTGAGCAGTGATTTCTGAAAAATAAGGATTAAGGTTATTACAAGATTTTTTCATACACCATACTCTAGCATGCTTCTCATAACTGTCTAAACCTTTATTTTACTGCTTTTGCCTTTTGGCTTTAAAATTGTAAGAAACAAACCAAGACCCCTATGACTTTTTGTTCAATTGTATTATTTTATAGCTTGTGTTCATACGCAGTCCGCGAGATCGATATTCGGGGAATTTCCCCTTATTACTACATCGGTACAATTAGTACACTTGCTAATTTACCGGTCAAGTTTTTGACGCCGTTGCCGGGGACTGCCAGAATATAAGTTTAATTCTAATTCAATTGAAATTTTGTTGCTCTGCGACCAAAATTTTAATTTCAATTTTTAATTTTAATTTTTATTATTTTTATTTTGTTACTACTAATCTGCGTCTAACACTTTCATGCGAGGAGATCCCTTAGCTAATTTTTTCTTTGGACGCAGAAGTTGAAAGGACTCTACGCGAAAGACGTAGGCAAGCTAGACTATTAGCTTCAGAAGAGGAAGGAGTTTCTATTCATTCAGATTCGGGTTCAGAATCAGAAAGAGATACTGAAGCTATGGCGGATCTCCCACCAGCGGAGAGACTTTTGGGAGACTATGGAGGGGAAAATGCTCAACCAAACCGGATGACCATTGTGAATCAACCAGTGAATGTCGCAAAGTTCCAGCTGCATCCGAGCACAATCACTCACCTTGAGAGGAGACCTTTCACCGGAAAGGTTAGCGAAGACGCAAATAAGCATCTACAGAGATTTCTGATGATGAGTACTACTCTAAAGATTGAAGGACACACAGATGAAGCTAAAAGGTTAAGAATGTTCCCGTTCACTTTATCTGAAGAAGCTGAAGAATGGTTTTACTCCTTACCAACCGGAAGTATTACTACGTGGGAAGAAATGGAAAAAGCCTTTCTGAATGAGTATTTTCCTGCCTCTGTGTATATTCGCAAACGATATGATATTATGAATTTTAAACAGAGGGAGGGAGAATCACTCGGGGACTCGTATAAAAGGTTCAAACGGTTATTGGTTGCATGTCCTACTCACAATCTAGATCAAACTGAACAGATGCAGATGTTTGTGAATGGTCTTAAGATGAAGACTAAGCAGCTAATCGATACAGCAGTCGGTGGTTCATCCAACTTTACAACAGCCACTAGAATCAGAAAAATTATTGAAGCGATCGCTGCAAATGAACATCTGGAATTATATGACCGGAGTGTGAGTAATCCGGAAGAAACAGTTCACTTGAAGTTGGCCGCACAAGTTGTGAAAATGGAAGATCGAATCAAGGCTGAAGTGGAAAGAAGGCTTAAAGGGATGAAGGTGAGTACTGAAACTGTAGCTCAAGTTCAACCTGTCAAAGTTATTAGTTGTGAGATTTGTAATGGTCCCCATTATACTGTGCATTGTCTTGCGACTACTCAACAAGTTGAAGAGATAAAAGTTTTGAGGCAGAACAATCTGTATTCTCAGACCTATAATCCAGGATGGAAGAATCATCCTAATTTTTCATGGAAAGACCAAAACCAACCTCCATATCAACAACAACAACAACAGGCCCCTCAAAAAGCAGAATGGGAGTTAGCTATTGAAAGAATGGCAGCTCAAAGTATGCAATTCCAAGAAGAAACCCGAAACATTCAAAGGAACATCACAGCTTCCATCAAAAACCTTGAGTCGCAGATGGGGCAGATAGCCCAACACCTCTCAACACACGCTCAAGGAACCCTCCCGAGCGTGACAGTACCGAATCCGAATAATCAAGAGAGTATTAATGCTGTCAAAACAAGAAATCAGAAAGCGATAGAAGAGGAGGAAACAAAGGGGGAAGAATGTATAGAGGGGGAACTTGAGGTAAGAAAAAAAATAAAAGAACCAGAAGAAGCTGTACTAACTGAAAAGTCAATTGGAGAGAAAAAGAAAGAGGAGGTCAAACCGAAAATCAAATTACCATTCCCTCAAAGAGTTACAAAGAAGGATCAGAACGAGAAAGACTTCGGAAAGTTCAGTGCAATGTTCAACAAATTGGAAATCAACATGCCCTTCTTTGAAGCACTTGAGCAAATGTCTTTGTACAAGAAGTTCATGAAAGAGGTTATAGGTAAAAAGAGACCAATGGGTGAAGAATCGAAGACCACAACTGAGCAATGCAAGGAAATAGCACAAGAAAGGAAAATACCAATCAAGATGAAGGATCCTGGACCAGTTGTAATTCCATGTACTATAAAGGATCAAACTTTTAAGAAAGTCCTGATCGATTCAGGTGCTAGTGTGAGTCTCATGCCGTTATCAATTTTCAAAAAGCTGGATATTGGAAAAGTGAGTGATACGGGAACAAGCTTGAAGTTTGCTGACCACACTACTAAGATGGCATATGGGCTAGCAGAGGATGTTTTAGTGACAATCGATAACTTCACTTACCCAGTTGATTTTCAAATCATGGATATACCCGAGGATGAAGAAACTTCGATCATACTTGGCCGGCCGTTCTTGCTTACTAGTCGGTGCAATATTGATGTGGAAAAAGGTACGCTCACTTTGAAATTTTTTGATGAGGAAATCACTTTAAAAACTCAAGAGGGTCGAAAGAAAGGTAAGGAGAAAGATGTCCAACCTTCAGTTGGGAAGATTAACACAACTAAGAAGGGAGAACGATCAAAACCATTTCAAGTTGCTCTTATCTCTGAACCGGCACAATATTCTGTTGCGAAGAAGTCGAGCAATAGAGTTTGGAAGTTGAAGTACCCCCCATAATAATGGGGAGTCGATCGTCGAGCCATGCGACGTTAAACGAAGCGCTGCATGGGAGGCAACCCACGATTTTATGAATTGATGTTGTTTCTTTTGTTGTTATTGTTTTTGCAGGAATAAACGAGATTTTACAAGGGAAAACGTGGAAGCAGCAAAGAGGTACTGCATTACCTGTGAGGATCTCTGTGAGTACACCTCTTCTTCTCTTGATTCTTGAACACTGAGACAATGTTTAATTCAAGTTTGGGGGAGGTATTACCGTTTTGAATTGTCTATTTAAACACCTTTTTATTTTTAAGTTCGGTAAAAATCACATCGAATTCGCCCATATGGAGATCATAAATTTTTTTCTTGTGATTAGTAGGTGTGTAAGGTAGTCAAGAAAGTATTTAGAGTTCAAGAGAAGTGGAGTTTGAACTAAGGAACTTGGGAAAGTTTGGAAATTGAGGTATAACTTGAACACCCTAGGTTCCCCAGAGTAAGGAAACGAGTCCAACGTGTAGATTTGTGCCATAGTACTTGGATTTGAAAAGTATACCCTGATTAGTTCATTGTGATAGTCCTGCATAAAAAAAATTGTTTTGAGAATGATGTGTGGCAACAAAAAAAAAGAGTTGAATAATGACGGTAAAGACAACCTATCCTTCTAAGTTGGGTAACCCTCACCCGGTTATTTAGCCTAACGGCGGTTGAATCTCTATAGTCGTCCCAAAGTGGACTAATAAACGCCTGTGAACGAGAAAAAGAATAAAGGTGCCACAGAAAAAAATCTCGAGCAAATGTGCATGCCTTAATCTGATTATCCGAATGAAAGGGGTAGAAAATCGAAGAAAAGACTTAAGCCCAAAGCATAGTTGGAGAGGTGGCCGAAAGGGAGATTTAGGTCCGTAAGAGCTGATTTGAGCCGATCGGAACTAAGACTCACGTATGAGTATCGACACGCCTTACACCTTGAACCCTTCACTTGATGTACTGTTTGACTTGAAAATTATTTATCCAAGCTTTTTGCTTGAGGTCAAGCAATGGTTTAAGTTTGGGGGAGTTTGATCGGTGGTTTTTACACGTTATTTTACAGTTTATTTCAGTTAATCATTTGTTTTGTCTTGTTGCATTTTAGTTGTTTTTATTAAATTTTACGCGTCGATTTGGTATTTTTACTGTTTCTAGGTTCAGGTATACAATAAAGGAGAGGCAGAGCGAAAACTGGGAAAAAATGGCAAGATTTCGGAAGAGTTTTGTTGTGAAATCTTTAGCAGTCTGCACGAAAACGACCATAACTGGAGTTCCGGGAATCCGTTTGAGGCATTCTAAAAACCGCTGGAAAGCTATGAGAGAGAGCTACGACTTTCGTGTTGGAGTCGAAGTCAAATTCGAAACAGGGGTGCAACACGGGTGCCCGTGTTGTGTGACACGGCCCGTGTTGCAAGATTTGCTCAGAAAAGACGATTTTTGGAGAAAAAACAGTGGCACAACACGGGTGCCCGTGTTGTGTGACACGGCCCGTGTTGTGACACCTAGGACTTGCAAATTTCACGCGAAAAATCTTTCAGGAAGCCAACACGGGCGCCCGTGTTGCCTGACACGGCCCGTGTTGCAGGAAGTGATTTTTTCCCTATTTTTCTTGTATTTTTTACTCTTGTGATCCCCGAGGGCATTGTGGATATTTCCCTAGTGATTAGTTTGAATTGAGACTATTTGATACGTGTTTGGAGAAAGAATAAGGATTGGACTTTTGAACGGAAAAGATATTTGGACGAAAAAGATTGAAGCGATCAAGGATTTGGGAACGGAAGATCCTCATGAGCGGAAGCGATTGAAGATCAAAGCAACCAATTCTCTTGTAATGTTAAATTTTATTGTTGATTTTATCTTTATTATTATGAGTAGCTAAACCCCCCAATGCTAGGGGGTGTCCCTGAATTGACTCTGTAATAACGTTGTTTCCTTTGAATAATGGATTTCACTACTTTCTAATCATCGTTGTTATTGTATAATTTTCTTATGGCTTTTCTTATTTGACAAATAAGGATTTGTTTTACGGTTAACCTTAGGTTTGGAAAAACGATCGTTAACGCGTTTATATGATAACACTATAGTAGATATTGCCTAGGAATGGGGATACCCTATAGTAACCGTAATGTTTTAGATAAAATATGTTGCTTGGGATTGTTCCTATACCGCCAAGGAGTTGGGGCATAGGAAGAATACCAAAGGGTTTTCTACTAAGGAATTAGAGTCAACTAATCTTTAAAACCGGTAACGATTGAATTGAGCAGTGATTTCTGAAAAATAAGGATTAAGGTTATTACAAGATTTTTTCATACACCATACTCTAGCATGCTTCTCATAACTGTCTAAACCTTTATTTTACTGCTTTTGCCTTTTGGCTTTAAAATTGTAAGAAACAAACCAAGACCCCTATGACTTTTTGTTCAATTGTATTATTTTATAGCTTGTGTTCATACGCAGTCCGCGAGATCGATATTCGGGGAATTTCCCCTTATTACTACATCGGTACAATTAGTACACTTGCTAATTTACCGGTCAAGTTTTTGACGCCGTTGCCGGGGACTGCCAGAATATAAGTTTAATTCTAATTCAATTGAAATTTTGTTGCTCTGCGACCAAAATTTTAATTTCAATTTTTAATTTTAATTTTTATTATTTTTATTTTGTTACTACTAATCTGCGTCTAACACTTTCATGCGAGGAGATCCCTTAGCTAATTTTTTCTTTGGACGCAGAAGTTGAAAGGACTCTACGCGAAAGACGTAGGCAAGCTAGACTATTAGCTTCAGAAGAGGAAGGAGTTTCTATTCATTCAGATTCGGGTTCAGAATCAGAAAGAGATACTGAAGCTATGGCGGATCTCCCACCAGCGGAGAGACTTTTGGGAGACTATGGAGGGGAAAATGCTCAACCAAACCGGATGACCATTGTGAATCAACCAGTGAATGTCGCAAAGTTCCAGCTGCATCCGAGCACAATCACTCACCTTGAGAGGAGACCTTTCACCGGAAAGGTTAGCAAAGACGCAAATAAGCATCTACAGAGATTTCTGATGATGAGTACTACTCTAAAGATTGAAGGACACACAGATGAAGCTAAAAGGTTAAGAATGTTCCCGTTCACTTTATCTGAAGAAGCTGAAGAATGGTTTTACTCCTTACCAACCGGAAGTATTACTACGTGGGAAGAAATGGAAAAAGCCTTTCTGAATGAGTATTTTCCTGCCTCTGTGTATATTCGCAAACGATATGATATTATGAATTTTAAACAGAGGGAGGGAGAATCACTCGGGGACTCGTATAAAAGGTTCAAACGGTTATTGGTTGCATGTCCTACTCACAATCTAGATCAAACTGAACAGATGCAGATGTTTGTGAATGGTCTTAAGATGAAGACTAAGCAGCTAATCGATACAGCAGTCGGTGGTTCATCCAACTTTACAACAGCCACTAGAATCAGAAAAATTATTGAAGCGATCGCTGCAAATGAACATCTGGAATTATATGACCGGAGTGTGAGTAATCCGGAAGAAACAGTTCACTTGAAGTTGGCCGCACAAGTTGTGAAAATGGAAGATCGAATCAAGGCTGAAGTGGAAAGAAGGCTTAAAGGGATGAAGGTGAGTACTGAAACTGTAGCTCAAGTTCAACCTGTCAAAGTTATTAGTTGTGAGATTTGTAATGGTCCCCATTATACTGTGCATTGTCTTGCGACTACTCAACAAGTTGAAGAGATAAAAGTTTTGAGGCAGAACAATCTGTATTCTCAGACCTATAATCCAGGATGGAAGAATCATCCTAATTTTTCATGGAAAGACCAAAACCAACCTCCATATCAACAACAACAACAACAGGCCCCTCAAAAAGCAGAATGGGAGTTAGCTATTGAAAGAATGGCAGCTCAAAGTATGCAATTCCAAGAAGAAACCCGAAACATTCAAAGGAACATCACAACTTCCATCAAAAACCTTGAGTCGCAGATGGGGCAGATAGCCCAACACCTCTCAACACACGCTCAAGGTGTAACACCCCCTTTTTATACCCCCAAATAAATTAAATAAATCAATTAGGCACTTAGAAAATTTATTTCATCAGAGTTTAATTAAAACATGGTATAAAAGAGGCGCATCACATTATCATGAAATTAAACACATACGATACCTGCTCAAAATAGATATGCAACAATGGGTAACCCACATCTCAATATTTAGAATAAAGCGGAAACATCCAAATATTGAATCGATCTCATTCATAAAAGTATATACAACCATCAGTTAATTCATGCTTTACAACATATCCACAGCAGATACATACACATATGTATCACAAAAGAATCAAAACAAATGTAACTCCAAAAGAGTCAAAGGCTTCCTAACTACCCAGATGTTACATATCAGAGCCATTGACCAAAAAGAATGAAGACATCGCTTCACAAAAAGAACCTCCAGCTTCCTACTCTGCAATGCCTCATAGAGCATTAGAAAACAGCAGAAGGGTGAGAAACAACATCATAACAGTTAATGCATAAAATTATATATATACATATATTCATGATTATACAAGTCATACTCAAACATGTTCTCACCACGTCAAGCATATACAATTAATCATGCCTCTACACATGCTCATAAACATTCACTATATTTTCTCCAAACAGTCACATAAAACATACACAGTTATATTCACACAACCAATGCATCCTACACAGATGACTCATGCAACTCATAGAGACCGATACACGACTCTATGCAGATGCAAATGCGGTACCGACTCATTCAACAAATTCCCTAAGGAATCGAGTATTCAGCAGATCCTCCACGGGATCAAGTACTCAGCAGATTCTCCACGGAATCAAATATTCATCAGATTCTCCACGGAATCGAATATTCAGCAGATCCTCCACGGGATCAAGTACTCAGCAGATTCTCCACGGAATCAAATACTCTAACCAATCCTCCACGGGATTACATGTTATGACCGATTCTCCGAGGAATCACACAATGCAACCGATTCTCCAAGGAATCACTCAATGCAACCGATTCTCCACGGAATCGAATATAACCATCGCATCATACGAGGTTCTACAAATCCTCCACGGGATCAATCACAAAAACGCATACTATGTTCACAAACATACTCATTGCATTTATCACATACATCACATATATTCATTATGCATTCACATTATACACCATTTCACACAAGGTTTACATACCTATTAATCCATCAATGCATTTCTATCTAATTCGAGCAAACGCACAACATTATCAAACGATTAAGATTCACAATCGGCTCCACAATCTAGGATTCACGCCTTTCGGCCACCCACAGCACAACATGTTGAAACAGTTCACACATCAATCATTCATATAGGCATTAATCATAATTGAATCAACCAAACATCATGCCATGAACAAAAAGCAAAACAAATAACACTGCCAGGTTCGCCAACCTTCGCCTGGCGAAGCCACGCAGCGAATGTTCGCTGGCCTTCGCCTGGCGAACTCCCCAGCGAAGTCCACTGGGAGTAATTCTGGAATTACTCGCTGAGGCTCGCTACCCACTCGCCTGGCGAACCTTCGCCAACTCACCTCGCCTGGCGAACTTGCCAGCGAATACAGGGTATTAGCTTCTGACTTGCTTCGCTACAGCTCGCTGGGCTTCGCCTGGCGAAGCTTCGCTGCCATTCGCCTGGCGAACTTGCGAAGACAGAACTTTCATGGCTGTCTCAAAGCCCAAACTCCACACAACCAACCGATTAAATCCAAACCAGTCACAGTAGCACAACCCAACCATCACCCGACTAAACTACATCGTCTAATCCGAGTTCTAACCGATTAAAACCTCATTCTACTCACAAAACCAACTTCTAACCTAAGTGGAAAAAGAGTAGAAACTCTACAAAATCCACACACATACACATACAATCATACACATTAAAGAGATGATGGAGTTTCACACCCTTACCGATCGATTGCAAGCTTTGGTAATGACTCCTTGATGATTCTAGGTTTTCCTCTCCACTTTCTCTTCTCTTTCTCTTCTCCTCTTTTCTTTCTCTTGTTTTTCTTCTTATGTTACTATCTTCTTCCTTTTTCCTCTCTTATTCTATTTCTATCTCTATTTCTTTCCTCTCAAATTCTTTCCAACACTTATCAATCAATTCTTACACTAAAGTGCTAAATGTCTAAAATGCCCTTTTTACTCTAATTCCCTGAAAACTCTCTGAATCGGTAAAAATAGATAAAATAAGCAAAACACCACATAGCAATATATAATTTCTCAATTTAAAATAAACATCAATTAAATAAATTAAAAGACTCAACAATTAATGGGAATTCAGAATCGGGGCGTTACAACTCTCCCCCACTTTAGAAATTTTCGTCCTCGAAAATATCACCTGATTCAAACAACTCTAGATGCGATTCTCGCATCTTGCTCTCCAATTCCCAAGTCATGTTGCCTTCCGCGGCACCTCCCCAGGACACTTTCACAAGCGCAATATCCTTGCCTCTTAGTTTCTTAACTTCACGGTCCAAAATACTAACCGGTAAAACTTCAACTGTAAGGTTATCTCTTACTTCAACTTCATCCATTGGGATCACATGTGACGGATCCGAAACATACTTCCGAAGTTGCGAGACATGGAATACATCATGCAAATTCGAAAGGTTCGGAGGCAACGCCACACGATACGCCACAGCACCAACTCGTGCGACAATATGATACGGACCAATAAAACGAGAAGTCAACTTTCTCGACTTCAAAGCACGACCCACACCCGTAACCGGTGTAACTCTCAAAAACACATGGTCTCCCTCTTGAAACTCGAGATCCTTCCTCCTTTTATCATGATAACTTTTCTGTCTATTCTGAGAAGCTCTCATCTTTTCCCGAATAAATTTCACCTTTTCCGTCGTTTGCTGTACCATTTCAGGACCAACTACCGATTTTTCACCTGACTCATGCCAACACAGAGGTGTTCGACATCTCCGACCATATAAAGCCTCAAATGGCGCCATACCAATACTCGAATGGAAACTGTTATTATAGGTGAACTCAATCAACGCTAAATAACCGTCCCACGCACCACCTTGTTCAAGCACACAAGCACACAACAGATCTTCTAACGATTGAACCGTCCTCTCGGTCTGACCATCTGTTTGCGGATGATATGCCGAACTCAATCTCAACTTAGAACCCAAGGCACCTTGCAAACTTTCCCAAAATCTTGAAGTAAATCTAGGATCTCTATCCGACACAATACTCTTAGGAACTCCATGAAGCTTCACAATAGTGCCAACATAAATCTCGGCCAACCTTTCCAAAGAATAAGTAATATCAATCGGAATAAAGTGATCCGATTTAGTAATCCTATCAACAATCACCCAAATAGCATTATGTCCTCTTCGTGTATTCGGCAATCCCGTAACAAAATTCATCGATATACTATCCCATTTCCATTCTGGAATATCCAACGGTTGCATCAATCCACTAGGCTTCTGATGCTCCACCTTAGACTTCTGGCAAGTCAAACACGAGTACACAAAACGAGCAACATCGCTTTTCAATCCAGACCACCAAAAGATCTTCTTCAAATCCTGATACATCTTATTCGCTCCCGGATGAATACTTAAGTTACTCCGATGTCCCTCTTCCAATATCATCTTTTTCAAATCCGCATCATCGGGAATACAAATACGACCTCGAAACCTCAAAACTCCTAATTCATCAACGTTGAAATCTTCATTTCCATTCGTCATCAAATCCACAAATTTCAAATCCAACTTTTGCTTTTCGCACACTGTAGTAAGGAAATCATTCGTGACATGCAACATACCAAGTTTCACACTACTCGGCGTTAACTCACAAACCAAACTCAAATCTCTAAAGTTCTCCAAGAGTTCCCACTCTCTAACCATCAAAGTAGACACGTGCAACGACTTCCGACTTAAGGCATCTGCTACCACATTCGCCTTACCCGGATGATAATTTAAACCAAAATCATAGTCCTTCAAAAGTTCTAGCCATCTCCTTTGCCTCATATTCAATTCCTTTTGATCAAACAAATACTTCAAACTCTTGTGATCGCTAAAAACTTCAAATCTCGCACCATAAAGATAGTGCCTCCAAATTTTCAAAACGAACACCACGGCCGCTAACTCCAAATCATGAGTAGGGTAATTCTTTTCATGCACTCTCAACTGCCTAGAAGCATACGCCACGACCTTCCCATCTTGCATCAATACACCACCCAATCCTGACAAAGAAGCATCACAATAAACCACAAAAGGTTCCGTAGGATTCGGCAAAATCAAAACTGGCGCTGTTGTTAACCTTCTCTTTAATTCCATGAAACTCTCTTCACAATTAACATCCCAAATAAAAACCTTTCCTTTACAAGTCAACTGCGTTAACGGAAGTGCTAACCTTGAAAATCCTTCGATAAACCTCCGGTAGTAACCGGCCAAGCCCAAAAAGCTTCGAATTTCCGTAACCGATCTTGGAGTCTCCCATTGCATTACCGCATCGATCTTGGATGGATCCACACTAATACCATTGCCGGAAATAATATGTCCAAGAAAACTCACCTCCGACAACCAAAACTCACACTTAGACAACTTTGCGTACAACTTCTTCTCTTTCAAAATCCGCAACACAATCCTTAAATGTTCTTCGTGTTCCTCTCGAGACTTAGAATAAATCAAAATGTCATCGATAAACACCACCACAAAACGATCCAACTGCTCGTGGAAGATACGGTTCATATACTCCATGAAAACACCCGGCGCATTAGAAACTCCGAATGGCATCACCGTATACTCGTAGTGACCATATCGTGTTCTAAAAGCCGTCTTCGAAATATCTTCTTCCTTAACCCGAATCTGGTGATAACCGGATCTTAAATCAATCTTACTAAAAACATGGGCTCCAACCAATTGATCCATCAAATCATCGATTCTCGGAAGCGGATACTTGTTCTTAATTGTTACCTTATTCAACTGCCGATAATCAATACACAATCGCATACTACCATCCTTCTTCTTTACCAACAATACCGGCGCACCCCAAGGAGAGACACTTGGTCTTACAAATCTCTTATCCAACAAATCATTCAACTGCTTCTTCAATTCCACCAACTCCGATGCCGACATCCGATACGGGGCCATCGAAATCGGTCTAGTACCCTGAACTAGATCAATAGAAAATTCAACCTCTCTCTTTGGCGGCACATCCGCAACATCCTCCGGAAACACTTTGGGAAATTCACAAACCACAGGAAACACGTCGAGCTCAACTTTGCTCTCCACCGACAACGATGCAAACAAACCAAACAACTGAGCTTCGTCCGCTAAAAGTTTCTTCAACTCTTTAGTGGAAAGAAAACTCTCGTTTTCACCATCTTCCAAAGAAGGAAACCTTACTAACTTGTGATAGCAATCCAAATGAACTCTATTAAATTGCAACCAATTCATACCCAAGATTACGTCCAAACCTTCCAATGGCAAACACACTAAATCCATAACGAAGTCCTTACCATACATGGTCAAAGGACAACTTGCACACACCCAAGAAGTAGTTACCGACCCCGAAGCGGGAGTCCCAATAACCATACCACTACTCAAAGAAACCATACACAAATCCAACCGCTTAGCACACGCAAGAGAAATGAACGAGTGAGTCGCTCCAGTATCAATAATAGCAACTAAAGGCATATCATCAATAAAGCATGTACCTTTAATCAAACGATCTGCCGCATTAGTGGCGTCTGAACCTGCTAATGCGAATACTTTTCCGCCCGCCGGAGCTTGCTTCGGTTTGGTACAATTCGGGCTAATGTGACCCACCTCGCCACAATTAAAACACTTCACAGCATTCTTTCTACACTCTGCTGCATCATGACCAAAGAGTCCACAGTTGGAACACTTCGCCTTGAACTTTCCACAATCATAAGACTTGTGGCCCATCACGCCACACTTAAAACATTTGATCGCACCGGAACCTCCTCCGGGTCTCCTATCAAAGTTTCCCTTATGTTTGCCCTTCTCAGCAGGCGTCACATAAGGTCCGCTTCGTACTTGCTGCTTCCCTCTCCTCTCGCTCAAACCCTTATAATGAGTAGAACGAGCTCTACTGTCTTCTTCATAAATCCTACAGCACTCGGTCAAATCCGAAAATCTTCTTATCCTTTGATAACCCACCGCTTGCTTTATCTCCGGACGCAAGCCATTCTCATACTTGATACATTTGGAAAATTCCGCCGTAACCGCATCATAGTGAGGGTGAAACTTCACTAACTCAGTAAACTTAGCGGTGTAGTCCACCACCGACATATTACCTTGTTTCAACTCCAGAAATTCCATTTCTCTCTTCCCTTTAACACTTTCGGGATAATACTTCCTTAGAAACTCAGCACGAAATAAATCCCACGTAATCTCCTCGTCGTCGACCTCAAGAACTTGCCTCATGCTGACCCACCAGTCATCGGCCTCTTCTCTCAGCATGTGAGTCCCTAGTCTCACCTTATTCCCTTCAGCACAATCCATCACCCTAAAAATTCTCTCAATTTCCTTTAACCATATCTGAGCACCATCCGGATCAAATCTCCCTTTAAACACCGGTGGTTGGTTCTTCCTGAACTCATCATTCGCATTCACGTTAGGTGCACCCTGCACAGCTCTGGCCATAGCCTCTAACGCCGCTGCCATAGCATTGTCATTACGACCTGCCATATTCTGAGGATTCCCAAAAATAACAACAAGGTTAAACAACCGTTCAACCAACACAACAACAAGACAGACACGACTGACTCAACACTGGCTCTGATACCACTTAATGTAACACCCCCTTTTTATACCCCCAAATAAATTAAATAAATCAATTAGGCACTTAGAAAATTTATTTCATCAGAGTTTAATTAAAACATGGTATAAAAGAGGCGCATCACATTATCATGAAATTAAACACATACGATACCTGCTCAAAATAGATATGCAACAATGGGTAACCCACATCTCAATATTTAGAATAAAGCGGAAACATCCAAATATTGAATCGATCTCATTCATAAAAGTATATACAACCATCAGTTAATTCATGCTTTACAACATATCCACAGCAGATACATACACATATGTATCACAAAAGAATCAAAACAAATGTAACTCCAAAAGAGTCAAAGGCTTCCTAACTACCCAGATGTTACATATCAGAGCCATTGACCAAAAAGAATGAAGACATCGCTTCACAAAAAGAACCTCCAGCTTCCTACTCTGCAATGCCTCATAGAGCATTAGAAAACAGCAGAAGGGTGAGAAACAACATCATAACAGTTAATGCATAAAATTATATATATACATATATTCATGATTATACAAGTCATACTCAAACATGTTCTCACCACGTCAAGCATATACAATTAATCATGCCTCTACACATGCTCATAAACATTCACTATATTTTCTCCAAACAGTCACATAAAACATACACAGTTATATTCACACAACCAATGCATCCTACACAGATGACTCATGCAACTCATAGAGACCGACACACGACTCTATGCAGATGCAAATGCGGTACCGACTCATTCAACAAATTCCCTAAGGAATCGAGTATTCAGCAGATCCTCCACGGGATCAAGTACTCAGCAGATTCTCCACGGAATCAAATATTCATCAGATTCTCCACGGAATCGAATATTCAGCAGATCCTCCACGGGATCAAGTACTCAGCAGATTCTCCACGGAATCAAATACTCTAACCAATCCTCCACGGGATTACATGTTATGACCGATTCTCCGAGGAATCACACAATGCAACCGATTCTCCAAGGAATCACTCAATGCAACCGATTCTCCACGGAATCGAATATAACCATCGCATCATACGAGGTTCTACAAATCCTCCACGGGATCAATCACAAAAACGCATACTATGTTCACAAACATACTCATTGCATTTATCACATACATCACATATATTCATTATGCATTCACATTATACACCATTTCACACAAGGTTTACATACCTATTAATCCATCAATGCATTTCTATCTAATTCGAGCAAACGCACAACATTATCAAACGATTAAGATTCACAATCGGCTCCACAATCTAGGATTCACGCCTTTCGGCCACCCACAGCACAACATGTTGAAACAGTTCACACATCAATCATTCATATAGGCATTAATCATAATTGAATAAACCAAACATCATGCCATGAACAAAAAGCAAAACAAATAACACTGCCAGGTTCGCCAACCTTCGCCTGGCGAAGCCACGCAGCGAATGTTCGCTGGCCTTCGCCTGGCGAACTCCCCAGCGAAGTCCACTGGGAGTAATTCTGGAATTACTCGCTGAGGCTCGCTACCCACTCGCCTGGCGAACCTTCGCCAACTCACCTCGCCTGGCGAACTTGCCAGCGAATACAGGGTATTAGCTTCTGACTTGCTTCGCTACAGCTCGCTGGGCTTCGCCTGGCGAAGCTTCGCTGCCATTCGCCTGGCGAACTTGCGAAGACAGAACTTCCATGGCTGTCTCAAAGCCCAAACTCCACACAACCAACCGATTAAATCCAAACCAGTCACAGTAGCACAACCCAACCATCACCCGACTAAACTACATCGTCTAATCCGAGTTCTAACCGATTAAAACCTCATTCTACTCACAAAACCAACTTCTAACCTAAGTGGAAAAAGAGTAGAAACTCTACAAAATCCACACACATACACATACAATCATACACATTAAAGAGATGATGGAGTTTCACACCCTTACCGATCGATTGCAAGCTTTGGTAATGACTCCTTGATGATTCTAGGTTTTCCTCTCCACTTTCTCTTCTCTTTCTCTTCTCCTCTTTTCTTTCTCTTGTTTTTCTTCTTATGTTACTATCTTCTTCCTTTTTCCTCTCTTATTCTATTTCTATCTCTATTTCTTTCCTCTCAAATTCTTTCCAACACTTATCAATCAATTCTTACACTAAAGTGCTAAATGTCTAAAATGCCCTTTTTACTCTAATTCCCCGAAAACTCTCTGAATCGGTAAAAATAGATAAAATAAGCAAAACACCACATAGCAATATATAATTTCTCAATTTAAAATAAACATCAATTAAATAAATTAAAAGACTCAACAATTAATGGGAATTCAGAATCGGGGCGTTACACAAGGAACCCTCCCGAGCGTGACAGTACCGAATCCGAATAATCAAGAGAGTATTAATGCTGTCAAAACAAGAAATCAGAAAGCGATAGAAGAGGAGGAAACAAAGGGGGAAGAATGTATAGAGGGGGAACTTGAGGTAAGAAAAAAAAATAAAAGAACCAGAAGAAGCTGTACTAACTGAAAAGTCAATTGGAGAGAAAAAGAAAGAGGAGGTCAAACCGAAAATCAAATTACCATTCCCTCAAAGAGTTACAAAGAAGGATCAGAACGAGAAAGACTTCGGAAAGTTCAGTGCAATGTTCAACAAATTGGAAATCAACATGCCCTTCTTTGAAGCACTTGAGCAAATGTCTTTGTACAAGAAGTTCATGAAAGAGGTTATAGGTAAAAAGAGACCAATGGGTGAAGAATCGAAGACCACAACTGAGCAATGCAAGGAAATAGCACAAGAAAGGAAAATACCAATCAAGATGAAGGATCCTGGACCAGTTGTAATTCCATGTACTATAAAGGATCAAACTTTTAAGAAAGTCCTGATCGATTCAGGTGCTAGTGTGAGTCTCATGCCGTTATCAATTTTCAAAAAGCTGGATATTGGAAAAGTGAGTGATACGGGAACAAGCTTGAAGTTTGCTGACCACACTACTAAGATGGCATATGGGCTAGCAGAGGATGTTTTAGTGACAATCGATAACTTCACTTACCCAGTTGATTTTCAAATCATGGATATACCCGAGGATGAAGAAACTTCGATCATACTTGGCCGGCCGTTCTTGCTTACTAGTCGGTGCAATATTGATGTGGAAAAAGGTACGCTCACTTTGAAATTTTTTGATGAGGAAATCACTTTAAAAACTCAAGAGGGTCGAAAGAAAGGTAAGGAGAAAGATGTCAAACCTTCAGTTGGGAAGATTAACACAACTAAGAAGGGAGAACGATCAAAACCATTTCAAGTTGCTCTTATCTCTGAACCGGCACAATATTCTGTTGCGAAGAAGTCGAGCAATAGAGTTTGGAAGTTGAAGTACCCCCCATAATAATGGGGAGTCGATCGTCGAGCCATGCGACGTTAAACGAAGCGCTGCATGGGAGGCAACCCACGATTTTATGAATTGATGTTGTTTCTTTTGTTGTTATTGTTTTTGCAGGAATAAACGAGATTTTACAAGGGAAAACGTGGAAGCAACAAAGAGGTACTGCATTACCTGTGAGGATCTCTGTGAGTACACCTCTTCTTCTCTTGATTCTTGAACACTGAGACAATGTTTAATTCAAGTTTGGGGGAGGTATTACCGTTTTGAATTGTCTATTTAAACACCTTTTTATTTTTAAGTTCGGTAAAAATCACATCGAATTCGCCCATATGGAGATCATAAATTTTTTTCTTGTGATTAGTAGGTGTGTAAGGTAGTCAAGAAAGTATTTAGAGTTCAAGAGAAGTGGAGTTTGAACTAAGGAACTTGGGAAAGTTTGGAAATTGAGGTATAACTTGAACACCCTAGGTTCCCCAGAGTAAGGAAACGAGTCCAACGTGTAGATTTGTGCCATAGTACTTGGATTTGAAAAGTATACCCTGATTAGTTCATTGTGATAGTCCTGCATAAAAAAAAATTGTTTTGAGAATGATGTGTGGCAACAAAAAAAAAAGAGTTGAATAATGACGGTAAAGACAACCTATCCTTCTAAGTTGGGTAACCCTCACCCGGTTATTTAGCCTAACGGCGGTTGAATCTCTATAGTCGTCCCAAAGTGGACTAATAAACGCCTGTGAACGAGAAAAAGAATAAAGGTGCCACAGAAAAAAATCTCGAGCAAATGTGCATGCCTTAATCTGATTATCTGAATGAAAGGGGTAGAAAATCGAAGAAAAGACTTAAGCCCAAAGCATAGTTGGAGAGGTGGCCGAAAGGGAGATTTAGGTCCGTAAGAGCTGATTTGAGCCGATCGGAACTAAGACTCACGTATGAGTATCGACACGCCTTACACCTTGAACCCTTCACTTGATGTACTGTTTGACTTGAAAATTATTTATCCAAGCTTTTTGCTTGAGGTCAAGCAATGGTTTAAGTTTGGGGGAGTTTGATCGGTGGTTTTTACACGTTATTTTACAGTTTATTTCAGTTAATCATTTGTTTTGTCTTGTCGCATTTTAGTTGTTTTTATTAAATTTTACGCGTCGATTTGGTATTTTTACTGTTTCTAGGTTCAGGTATACAATAAAGGAGAGGCAGAGCGAAAACTGGGAAAAAATGGCAAGATTTCGGAAGAGTTTTGTTGTGAAATCTTTAGCAGTCTGTACGAAAACGATCATAACTGGAGTTCCGGGAATCCGTTTGAGGCATTCTAAAAACCGCTGGAAAGCTATGAGAGAGAGCTACGACTTTCGTGTTGGAGTCGAAGTCAAATTCGAAACAGGGGTGCAACACGGGTGCCCGTGTTGTGTGACACGGCCCGTGTTGCAAGATTTGCTCAGAAAAGACGATTTTTGGAGAAAAAACAGTGGCACAACACGGGTGCCCGTGTTGTGTGACACGGCCCGTGTTGTGACACCTAGGACTTGCAAATTTCACGCGAAAAATCTTTCAGGAAGCCAACACGGGCGCCCGTGTTGCCTGACACGACCCGTGTTGCAGGAAGTGCTTTTTTCCCTATTTTTCTTGTATTTTTGACTCTTGTGATCCCCGAGGGCATTGTGGGTATTTCCCTAGTGATTAGTTTGAATTGAGACTATTTGATACGTGTTTGGAGAAAGAATAAGGATTGGACTTTTGAACAGAAAAGAGATTTGGACGAAAAAGATTGGAGCGATCAAGGATTTGGGAACGGAAGATTCTCATGAGCGGAAGCGATTGAAGATCAAAGCAACCAATTCTCTTGTAATGTTAAATTTTATTGTTGATTTTATTTTTATTATTATGAGTAGCTAAACCCCCCAATGCTAGGGGGTGTCCCTGATTTGACTCTGTAATAACCTTGTTTCCTTTGAATAATGGATTTCACTACTTTCTAATCATCGTTGTTATTGTATAATTTTCTTATGGCTTTTCTTATTTGACAAATAAGGATTTGTTTTACGTTTAACCTTAGGTTTGGAAAAACGATCGTTAACGCGTTTATATGATAATACTATAGTAGATATTGCCTAGGAATGGGGATACCCTATAGTAACCGTAATGTTTTAGATAAAATATGTTGCTTGGGATTGTTCCTATACCGCCAAGGAATTGGGGCATAGGAAGAAACCAAAGGGTTTTCTACTAAGGAATTAGAGTCAACTAATCTTTAAAACCGGTAACGATTGAATTGAGCAGTGATTTCTGAAAAATAAGGATTAAGGTTATTACAAGATTTTTTCATACACCATACTCTAGCATGCTTCTCATAACTGTCTAAACCTTTATTTTACTGCTTTTGCCTTTTGGCCTTTAAAATTGTAAGAAACAAACCAAAACCCCTATGACTTTTTGTTCAATTGTATTATTTTAGAGCTTGTGTTCATACGCAGTCCGCGAGATCGATATTCGGGGAATTTCCCCTTATTACTACATCGGTACAATTAGTACACTTGCTAATTTACCGGTCACCAACCAGAGAAGATTCTCTCCCCAACCAGATGTACCCTGAAGGATCACCGCCTCCTCAGCTGGGTCATGTATTGAGGTATGCGGTACTCGGAAGTTCCAGACTGAAGTCTCCAGCGGAATTGAAATTCCCCGCAGAGTCGTACTCTCCCCTGTAAGCAGGATGATTCCTTTCTTCCCCAGCCGAGTTGGCAGTCCCCCAAGAGAGCCGAGTCCTTGGAAGTCGTTCAGATCATGATTGGTTTTCCCCAGAGAGTGTTGAATAGTTGATGTTGTATTTCCCCGCCAGAGTCGTTACCTCCAGGGAAGTAGTCGCGAAGGCCGCGCAGTTTATTTCTGCGATTAACATCGCTTTCCTCAGCAGGCCCAGGTTCTCGTAGAGCTTCATTCCCCTGCAACAGTCGGCTGAAGATCGTTCCCCCGGCGGAATCCAATTGAGATTGGTGTGACTTCTTCTCCTCGGCAGGATGATTCCTTCCTCCGCCAGAGTGGTCCTTTCTTCTTGACAGGAGGATTCTCCCTTCAGCACTTATTTTGCTGATGGGGTCATAGCATTTTGCATGATTGCACGACATTTACCCTAAACGCGTAGCATTTCCACCGTGTGGAGCATTACGCCATTGTTGATCATACGCATATGGAACATGAGCTAGGTCGTTACCGTTCTTGTTTTGCAGGTGTTCCCCGGCAGGGTGTCCGCTCATGATGATTCTTGAAATATCGGAAGAGTTATGTGGCTCAAGATGATTCTTGAATTCCCCCAGCAATGCCGCTTGCCCAAGATGATTCTTGAATTCTCCAGCGAAGTGGTTTGCTTAAGATGATTCTTAAAAATCCCTAGTGAAGTCGCCAGAGCGGATTGCTCAAGTTGATGCTTAGAGTCCCCGACAGAGTGTGTGCTCAGGATGATTCCTGAAATCTCCAGCAGAGTTATTGGCTCAAGATGATTCTTGAAGTTCCCGATGGATTTATTTGTCCAAGATGATTCTTGAAGTCCTCAGCAGAGTTGATTCACCCAGAATGATTTCTGAATCCCCGAAGCAGAGTTACTCGATAGTTCTCCAGAATCCCCAGCGGAGATGTGTCATCCCCGGCAGGTTTCTGAGCAGCGAAGTTGAAACTTCCCTCGAAGACTTGATGATTGAAGTCCAACCGTATTGACGAAGCAGTTCTCTTAGCTGATGCGGAGTGCCCGATGGCAAGAGTTTGGATATCCCCAATTGGTTCATGATTGACCGAGAATGCTATTCCCGACTTACTGACGAAGTTCGGCTGACGCCCAAAGATTTCTTTGAATGCCCGATGGCGTGGTTAACTTGATTGTTGATCTGATAAGTCCCGAGGAATTCTGATGCCTGGCGGCATGATCGACCATGTATCACCGGTTACCGTGTGACCAATTCCCCAGCTAGTTGCCGTGCAGCTAATATTTCAGTTTTCGAAGATTTGTTCCCATCAGAGTACCGTACACTTGTGCAGTTGGCAAATTTCCGAGTTTGTTGGTATTCAACCGTCTTTTACCTTACTTGTTTGAGAGTCGTTTGCTTCTCACCCAGTTAGGTTCAAGCCGTTTGAATAGGGGCAGCTGTTGTACCCCAAAATTTGCCCAACATTTCTTTACCTAGCTTGTGTTTCATTGCATTCACATTAGCATTATCATTTGCATTTCATTGACATGTATGCAGGAGATCAAGAGGTATGATTACCAATCAAGAGCTATACAAGACTATGGAGCTAGCTAAGAAGGTTATTCAGGTGCTCAAGGGTTGATATCCTTGTCAGAGAAGTTAAAAGATCCTCAGAGAGAGTGGTTGAAACCAAGAATGTGTGTCTCCTAGCTTGAGAGTTATGGGAACATAAGATGCTTCTGAAGCCATGAAGATGGACTTGAGGTCTTGAGAGAGCTCATGAGAAGTGTTGAAGATCACTTTGAGGCCTAGACAGGTCAGTGTGCAAGATTAAGAAGACTCAGCCATGAGTGGTGCAATTAGGGTTTGACTGGGTCAACCCTAAGTCAACTGATGATTTGGGCAAGGTTGAGACCTAATTCAAGAGCCATGTGATCATGGATTGATGAATTGAGATGTTATAAGGATGATTCCAAGGTCAACTCATCATGATTGAAGAGTTTGAGAAGTTTCAAGCTAGGGTTTCTAGGGCTTGACAGTGTAAAATCCCCTAGTTTGACCCCTATCTTCAAGGCAGTTTAGCTCAAGATGTGATTGTCATCTCATCTTACCCCCAACATGAATGTTGTAGAGCTTTATCTTAGCTTTACTTTTAGTGCTAGAAGTCCTTGATAGGGTTTGTATAACTCAAGTTATGACCTTGACAAGTTACAGGTCATCTGAGGTATGTGAATTTGGGGGCTTGAAAGTTATCCAACTTACATGAAACGTTTTCCCTAGAAGGATGATTCCTATGAACTTTTGGTCAACATGAATGTTGTTCCTTATTCTCTTAGCTTTCTATAGAGTACTAGAAGTCCATGATTGGATGTGTAGAACTCAACTTATGGCTTTGACAAGTCAAGGGCATTTTGGTCATTTGGAGATTACAAGTCATTTCAAGCATAAGGCCATAACTCCTATTTCCAAGCTCCAAATGGATTTTTGGTCAACATGAAAGTTGTTCAAAATGATGTTTTTAGCTTGTCTAAATATCAAGTGTCCATTGATATGGATTATATCAAGCATTGGTTGAAGAAACTTCACATGAAAGCCATTTTAATGAATTAAAAGGAGAAAATTCAAAATAAATGAGATTAACATGTTTCCAAGTCAAATTTGTGGTCATTTTGAATGGAATTAATGTTTTAGAAATATTGGCATTGCCACATTTTGGATTTGAGGTCCATAACATGGTCATTTGGATAATTACTTCACAAGTAAGAAACATATCATATACACTCCATATGTTAAAGCCAAAGGAAGAAAACCATTACATCACACTCCTTAATGATTAAGTGAATGGTTTGGATTGAGTTTAGAGCATGAGTAAGGCTTGAAGGCACACATCCATGTTGAAGTTTGGAAGGAAAGGTGAATATCCAAAATCCATAATTGGGCCTAGTTTGGGCTTGATATCCATCTGAACAAACTATAAATATGAATTAGAACGAATTTGGAAGTTTCTGGAGCAGAATTCTGTTGAGAATCCATTGATGTGAAGTGAAGAAAAAGCTTGAAAATTGGAAATGCGTTTTGGAGAATCAAGAGGTTTCAGCAAGAACTGAGCATCAAGAATTGTCCACCATTACTCCTTGAAGGATTCTGCATAGTTTGAGAGAGAATTGAGGCGCATAACCACTGCAATCCAAACTTCAAGGTTGGTTCTAAGTTCTTGAAATATCTCTTTGATTATGTACTTTTAATCCATTAGAAGCATGTGGTTAGGTTCCCCTTAGCATGTAGATGAATTCTGGTTAGTTAATTTGATGGTTAGAGACAAGTTAGGGTTCCTTCCATTTTCGGTTGAGATCTTGTTTTTACGAACCATGCGCTTTCAGCATAAACTAGTGGCATGGTTACATTCCTGAGGAAATTCTGGTCAAGATTCATGTAGACATCGTGACCAATGGTTGAGTGTAGAAGGATCTAGGGTTGCACAGGGGTGGCCGGAAAAGCCACCAGCGGTTTGGGCTTGCGCGCGTGAGTTGCAGGTTTGAAACGAGGAAGACATAATCCTCACCATTCGTTCGCGTGGAGAAATTGACTTGGTCTGTGGATCCCAGGGCTCACGTTGAGCCACGCGTCCCTCCCCTTAAACGCACCGTTTCGTTTAGTGACCTGAGAGGCTTCGCTGTGTGGACCAAAGAGGGTTGAGTTCGAACCTTGGCGTGTAATGTTTCTGATTTTGTGAATTGAGAACTGGAGCGTTGGGCTTGGATTGCATTTGATATCAACACCCCCTTGTTGGGCCCAATCCATGAATTGAACTGATTGTGTTTACTATCTGCACCGTGCATTTATCTTTTTCTTTTGATTTTCTTTAATTTCTTCATTTTATTCATGGTCCTTGATTAAATCATATAAAATTGAAAAATAAGTCAATCAACCCCATTATTTTTTCCATGAACTCATGATTGAATCTAGTATTTTTTAGAGAAAAAATATTTTTTTTCATACATTTTATGATTTTATGGGAATTTTCATATTTTAATTGATATTAAAATAGTTATGATTGATGCTTGATTTTGTGGAATTTTGTGTGATCATGTGATGATGATTTTGATCCTGATTTTTTGTGAGTTGTTAGCATAGACATGCATGCTCCCCATAGAATTTTCTCACATTTTTGTGATGAACATAGGTGGTATTTTAGGTTGCAACCTTTAGAAGCTACAATTTTAGGGTTTATGATTGATACCTTTGGATTTAGGACTTAATTTTAGGACTTAATCGATGATTTAGTCCCTGGTTTTTGTATGAGGCATTCTTAATTAAATTAGGATCCCTTAGGAATTTTTGTAGAAATTTATAAGATAGTTTACTATTTTTGATTGATTTTAGTTTAGGTGCTAGTTTTAGATGATTCTAATGCATTAACTCAACTAGATTAACCTCTTTAGTTCCCTTAGATTAGGCTTTTGCTTTGCTTGCTCTTGGGTGATGATGAAGGCAAGTTGAAGATGCATTGGATTGCTTGAAGAGGCTTGGATTTGAAGGTCTTCCCTTCTTGTGGTGTAGTTTTGATTAGGTTAAGATCAGGGTTTTGTAGGCAGAGCTTCTAGATAGTTCTCTTCCTTCATAAACATGGAATATGTTGATCAATTCCATTCTTCCCTATGATGTAAGGTCCCTTGTAAAGGCCTCATCCCTCCTTTGGTAGGATGTGTGGCTCTTTGCAAATTGGTAGAACCTTTGAGGGTCCCTTTCTCTGATGACAGGATGCTAAGTGGTGACCTTTGGTCTTCACTCTGCTACCAATCATCCCAACTTTGCTCTTGATAGATGAATCTTTCTCCCTTGTTAGAGGATGGAGTCCCTTGCTTGAAGAGTTTTAAAGATGAAGTTGATACTTCCATGTGATTGAAGATTACCTTGAGAAGCTGAAGCTTGTAGGAGAAGAAGACCAAGTTGATACTGGTAAAGCAAAGAGAGCTGAAGCAAGAAGAACAAGTTGAAACTTATGAAGAGGATTCAATGGAGATTGAGTGAAGAGCTGAGGCTTAAGGAATGAAGGATAAGTTGACACTTACACTGATGCATTGAGAGCCTGAAGGAATCAAGTTGATACTTGTAGTTAGGAGTAAAGCCTGAAGGTGGAATTTACAGTAAAGCTGAGGCTTGGGGAAAAGAGAATAAATGGATACTTATGTTTGATGGGTTGAAACCTTGGAGAAGCAAGTTGATGATAGCCTTGAAGGGTGATTGAAGTCTGAAGACTGAATTGCTGTCAGAAGAGCTGAAGCTTGAAATTGAAGGAGGGGTTGATCTGCTTTCCTTTCTTGTCTGTTTTCTTTTCTGTGCTGATGTGCCTTGTTTGATTTGCTTGATGCATTAGAATAAGTCCATATCTAGACTGATGTAAGCTAGGAGCATGACTGCACTAGAGGTTGAGTTGCTCCCTCTGCTTGTATTTTTTACTGTGTGGCTTTGCTTGCGGGTATTCGGTAGAGCCCAGCTCCCTTGCCCATGTGGCTTGTGTTTGCTTGATAGCATGTTATTTCCTCTGTATGACTGCAGTCACTTGGTTTGCTTGATAGCATGTTATTTCTTCTGTATGATTGCAGTTATTCATATCTGGCTTGAGGTTGAGATGAGCTTGTGGAGGCTGATGCCCCACACACATTTCCTCCCTCACTTGCATTGCATGCATTTTACAGTTGTTTCCTGTACTGTTTGCTGTTTACTGTTTAAGCTTTTGCTGTACCTGTTCCTGTTTATCATTGACATGATCCCCTTGGAATCTCACTTCCTTTGATAAGGAAGTGGTGATTAGAACTTTAGGTTGAAACCTATGCATGACAACTTCTAGGAGTTCCCTGTTTCAAACTTCAACCATAGGATGAATCCTTGGCATGACAACATTAGGACTTGATAGTCTCCCCGTAGTTGAACCTGTTCGTTCTCTCTTCTCATCTCAAAACAAATTAAGATACAGTAATAAAGGATAACTGACGTCGTACGTTACGAGCCTTAAGCTATCTGAGAAAGGGTTGTCGGAGAGTTTCTTTTCGACAGCTTGGATGTTTAGTATGGCACCCTTTGGGTGACATACGACGCATTCACTCTCAGGTCATAGTCTCTAGTGCGATGCTAGCTGCAAACAACCATAATAAAAAACACTTCTTCCGTGAAAGACAGAGAACAAACTTCAAACCTTTTTGCCCCGTGGGCCCATAATTCAAAGGAAAGCTTTTCTGAAGAAAAGAGTGTCGTTAACTCCTAGTTCTACCGCAAACGGTAACGCTTAAGTCTCCAAGGGTCGAGCCGCGTACACCAAACTGCTGGAACTGTTTGTTAACCCTACTCGAAAAAACAGATGAATCTGAATTCCTGTAATCCGTATTATCCCAAACTACGTAAGCTCTGATCTCTCATACCTGTTGAGAGTACGTAGGCACAATACTGATGTATTGGCGAGCCACCTTCCCCGTAACCCGTAGTTAGTCGAACTACGTTGACTCTGATTTCTCATTCTCTGATGAGAATACGTAGGCATAAAGCGCGACGCTTTGCCGAGTCATTTTTCTTTTCTTTCAAGCCAGCCTTGATAGGTAGATAGATAAAACCAACCCATCTAGTAAACACAACAAGCGTGGATCCCATCGAGTACGATGGACGTGAGGGGTGCTAACACCTTCCCCTTGCGTAACCGACTCCCGAACCCAGACAACGGTTGCGATGACCTTATCTTATACCTTTTCGTCAGGTTTTTCTGATCGTTTCCTTTCCCGTTCTGAGGGATAAATAACGAAAGGTGGCGACTCTTCTGTTTTTCCGGCACCTTATTTTCGCGGAAGCGACACATACCACTTATAGGAAAAAAGGGAATCATCAGCTACAATCCGGTCCTAGCTCGCCGTCAGCTAGGATACCAAACAGGGCCAGAACCAGAACCAGATCAAGACTTATTAAAGACTTGTTTTTGTGATAAGGGTAGTGATGAAAACTTTGAAGCTCAAGTCCGTTTATCCTGGTATCGTCCATATCTGCAAGGGATAACTGCTGAAGAAAACGTGAGCTGCTTGGCCACAAGAGCTTATCTCCTTTGGTCGAAAGAGATAGCTCTGAAAATGTTCTACAATCATACATATGAAATCTCTCTGGAGCCAGAAATACTCATGCCAAGAGATGAACTGAAGTTTGTTTTAGTTAAAGCAGAACAAGAAAATGTCGAGCTATAGGAGTTGATTCATCAGAGTCAATACCACGCCATACCTCAAGAAGAGGAAGGATCATCTTGTTAGAATGACCAAGGCCTCCCAAATTCCTGTTTTTTCTAAGATTGTAATCTTAAGAGCTTATTAATGTAATCGTTACTTTTTGAAAACCATGTTGTAAGAAAGGTCTCGTTCGTTAATGAGAACCGGCTATTGTAACAGACTTTGTTTTATCAAAGAAATTTTGCTTTCCTTTTTTGTTGTCAATCACGTTGTTACATGTGTTGATTTACTAATTTTGTTTGTAAACAAGATTATTGATTTTCCTTGAATGAGTAGTATTGCATTTGCATTTGCATAGTGTTGCATGGGTTCCGCGGCTCATCAGCTATTCCTTTCCCTCACAAGATCACACTAAGTCCCCACCGCTACAAAACCCGAGCCAATACTCAGAAGAGAATGGCAGATCAGCAAGAGAAAATTAATCAAATTGACAATGAATTGGAGGGACTTCGAGGCAATGTCAACCAGATCCTTGAAGTTATGCAAGTGATCAGGGAAAAAATGATACGCAAGCCACGATGGTATCTGAGGTTAACGTAACTGTAGCAGCCCCTACGTCGGTAGTGGCTTCCACAACAGAGTTTCCATTTTGCATCTCCAAAGATTTTGTATCTCCATTTCATGTCCAAGGTACAACGAGACAAACAACAGGACTTATGCTTGAATTCCACAACCATTTGTTCACTCAAGCGGGCGCTCAGATGAACGTTCGACCAGTCTTCAATACTCAACAACAACAAATTTATGAGATACTAGATGAATCTGAAGCAGGGGATGAAAAAAACGACAAGCTAAGGGTCGAGATGGAAATCATGGCAAGAAGAATGAAGGCTTTAGAAGGGAAAAGCATCTTTGGTACTGATGCCAGAGACATGTGCTTGGTCTTGGGGTTGGTGTTCCCCCCAAAGTTCGTAATGCCATCCTTTGAAAAATATGATGGGGAAACTTGCCCAAAATTCCATTTGGTGATGTATTGCAGATGCATGGCTGCACATTTCAACAATGACAAGTTAATGATACACTATTTCCAAGAAAGTATGAAAGGAGCCTCTGCAAAATGTATTTGGGACTAGACCAATCAAGGATTCAAAGTTTTCAAGATCTATCAGATGTCTTCATACAACAATACAAATATAATGTGGACCTTGCTCCAGACAGACGTCAGCTATTGAGCATGATTCAAAAGTCAAAAAGTCTTCAAAATCCTTCAAGGAATATGCGTAAAGATGGCGCGAGACAGCTGCACAAGTTGAGCCACCACTTACATATAAGGATTTGGTAGATTGGTTTGTCGACACCGTTAAACCAGATTATTATGAAGGAATGATAAGCAGTGTATCGGCTAACTTCACCGATGTTGTGGCAGTGGGTGTCAAAGTGGAAGCCGGATTGAAGAACGAAAAAATGTCTGGTCCTGCCAGCAGTTCCAACAACTATTCATCCAAGAAACCATCCGGCAGTTTCCAGAAAAAGAAAGAGGGAGAAACTAATACGGTAAAGTACGAGAAAAGGGCACAGAACCAAAGGATTCGTCCCCAAGTTCAAGCTCAACAACAGCAGTATCATCAACCACAATACATAGTGGCGGTTACGCCAACCTTCTAGACACAAAATCAATAAAATCTTCAGCCAGGGGCACCGAATGTCTATCAGCAGTACAATTATCGACCTTACAATAATCAGCAGATGCAGCAGCCCAGGGCTCAAGCACCAAAGCCGACCTATCAGAACATGAGACCCAAGATACAACCAATACCAATGAGTTATACCGAACTGTATCTTATGATGGTAGCTAGAGGACTTATTCAAACAAGAAAATTGGGCGCCCCACCCAATCCTTTGCCTCCATACTACAATCTCGACGCATATTTCCCGTTCCATGAGAACGTCGCAGGGCATGATTTAGAGGGTTGTATTGCGCTTCAGCACATCGTCAAGGAATTTATTAAAAATAAGATACTGTCATTTGAAGATAATCATCCCAATGCGAAGGATAATCCTCTGCCGAACCACGGTGGAGTGAATGCTATAACAAAAGAAGGAGAAAGCTCTGAAATGAGAACAGTCACTAAAGTGGCTAAAGTTAAAACACCGTTGGTGGAATTGCACAAGAGATTGGCTCAAGCATGGTTGCTCAAGAGTACTCATGAGGATTGTGAAGAGTGCAACAAGAACACACAGAGCTGTGACATTGTGCGAAAAGACATTCAGTCATTAATCAACGAGGGGATGCTTCAAGTCAGTAGTAAGAAGAAAAAAGAGGACGTTGCGGTTATCGAACCAGTGTTCAATCTACCGGAGGAACCTAAGAAAAGAGCGGTGTTCAATATTGGCAATAACAAGATGAATCGATCCAGTGTCGTCGGACCAATATTCTGCAATAACACATTGTCTAGATTTGGAAAGGCTCGACCAAGATTTGATCCTCGGAGAGAGAAAAACTCCAAAGTTGTACCATGGAAATACGACAGTTCCTGGCGAGACGTGAAAGCCGGAAAGAAACAAGTTGATGTGACTAACATTGCTGGAGGAAGTCGGATGACTTGTAGTGGGAGGATTTATGTACCAAATGTTACCATTGAAACTCCTAAAGTAGCACCCAAGGTCATTCCTTATGTCAAAGAGGTTGTTCCTAAAGAGACTGTTCCAAAAGAATCGGCAGTCACCGATCAGACGAAAGAAAAAGAGATATTAAAAGAAGACGACGAAGAGGTCTTAAGAATCATCCGCAAAATTGATTATAGGGTGGTGGATCAACTAAATCAGATGCTACCAAAGATTTTTGTAATGTCCCTACTAATCAGTTCACCCCCGCATAGGGAAGCTCTGCTGAAAATATTGACTCAAGCCCACGTCACCAAAGGCATCACAGTGGGACAATTCGACTAGGTTGTTGCCAACATCACAGCATGCAACACGTTAAGCTTCAGAAATGATGATCTTACGCCAGAAGGCCGCAAACACAACCGTGCATTGCACATCTCCATCAAATATGAAGAAGATGTTGTAGCTAGAGTCCTGGTTAACACCGACTCTTCCTTGAATGTAATTCCAAAAAGGACTCTAGAAAAGTTAAGTCATAAAAGAGCAATTATGAAAGCAACCTATTTGGCTGTAAAGGCATTCGATGGATCCAGACGGTTCGTAATTGGAGAGGTGACACAACTAATAATGGTGGGTCAACAATGTTTTGAAGTACCATTCCAAGTCATGGATATTAATCTAGCCTACAGCTGTTTATTGGGCAGACCTTGGATCCATGCGGCGGGAGCTGTAACCTCCACCCTACATCAAAAGCTAAAAAATTTCACTGATGATCAGCTGGTCATAGTGCACAGGGAGGAAGATTTGATGGTGAGCAAACTGTCATCATTCCGATACATCGAAGCTGACAAGGATGCGCTAGAAACAGTGTTCCAAGCCCTGGAAATTGCTCGTGTTGTGCTAATTAATAATTCTGCTATAGTCCATGGTCTGTCTTTTGAATTCATGCGAAGCATAAAATCTGCAATGAAGGATGGACTCCTGCAGGGATGGGGAGAAGTTATAGAAGTGAATGCTCGCGCCAAAAATGACAAGCAAGGGTTGGGTTACAAACCAACTTTGGAAGAAGTGTCTGAGGAGAGCAACCTGAAGCAGAAAACCAACCCTAAAGGAGATGTTTGTCGCATTCGGGTACAAGTCAAGACTATCATTGAAGAAGACGAGGGAAGTAGCCTCAATAACCTGGTGATCCGAGATGAAGCAACCTTACACAATTAGGAGGCAGTGTAAATTCCCGTTGTGCTACCTTTAGAGTAATGCATTGCTTGTCAGCTTTTGTTTTCTTTGAAATTCCTGGTCTTTCCCAAGGCCAGCGAATCTTTTTGTATGGGCCATTTTGTGATTAAAAAGATTAATGAATGAAGAAGTGTTTTTGTTAAAACTCTTGTACTTTTTGTTTATTTACTTTTTCATCATTTTCACTTTTTGTAAAAGATTAATGAATTGAACCCATCATCTGCATGTTGTCGTGTGTGTGTGTGTGTGTCCGATCATGCTAAACCCTTTAAAACCGTGCAGAAAGCCTCCATCACCCACAAAATCCAATGATCATTCGGTTCCTTCTGGTAGCAGTTCCCAAAGAGTTAACCATAATGGCTGAGCATGAAGAAGCCTACCTTCATCCGTATAAAGAGAAGATCGAAGTTGTCAAATTAGGTTCAGAAGAGATAAAGAAAGAAGTAAAGATGAGAGTATCACTCGAAACAGAGGTCAAGGACAGATTGATACTACTCTTTAAAGAGTATGTTGATGTTTTTTCTAGGTCATACTAGGATATGCCAGGGCTAGATACTAATATTGCGGTCAATAAGCTCCCTCTAAACCCAGAATGTCCTCCTGTTAAGCAAAAACTCTGACGATCGAGACCAGACATGGCTCTAAAGATCAGGGATGAAGTAAAGAAACAAATCAACACAGGATTTCTAGTAGTTTCAAAGTACCCTGAGTGGGTAGCCAACATTGTGCCAGTGCCGAAGAAAGACGGAAAGGTCAGGATGTGTGTGGATTATCGGGATCTCAATAAAGCTAGTCTAAAAGATGATTTTCCACTACCTCACATCGACACATTGGTTGATAACACAACTAGCTTTGCACTATTTTCCTTTTGGGACAGATTTTCGGGTTATAATCAAATCAGGATGGACCCAAATGATATGGAGAAAACAACGTTCATAACACCATGGGGCACTTATTGTTATAAGGTCATGCCTTTCGGGTTGAAGAATGCAAGAGCCACTTATCAGCGAGCCATGGTCGCACTCTTCCATGACATGATGCATAAAGAGATCGAGGTGTACGTAGATGATATGATCGCGAAGTCTCAGAATGAAAAGGATCACCTGGATCATCTACTAAAAATGTTTGAAAGAATACGGAAATTCCAGCTAAGGCTGAATCCAGCTAAATACACATTTGGAGTTTGATCCGGCAAATTACTTGGGTTCATCGTTAGTCAACAAGGAATCAAGGTGGATCTCGACAAATTCAGGGCTATTCAAGAGATGCCAGCTCCCCAAACAGAGAAACAAATCAGAGGTTTCCCCGCACGGTTTAATTACATCTCCAGATTCATCTTAAATTTGACTCCTATATGCGCACCAATCTTCAAGTTGTCACAGAAGAATCAAGCAATAACAAGGAATGATGATTGCCATTTGGCATTTTAAAAGATTAAAAGTTATCTTCAAGAACCTCCGGTGTTGATCCCTCCAGTACCTAGAAAACTGCTCTTCAAGTATATGACGGTGTTGGAAGATTCAATGGGCTGTGTAATGGGGCAAACTGATGAATCAGGAAAGAAGGAACATACAATCTACTACCTAAGCAAAAAATTCACCGATTGCGAGAGCCGTTACTCACCTTTGGAAAAGGCTTGCTGTGCTTTGGCTTGGGCAGCCAAACATCTCCGACAATACATGATCTGCCACACTACTTTGTTGATCTCAAAGATGGACCCAATAAAATACATCTTTGAAAAGCTGGCTCAAGCTGGAAGACTTTCCAGATGGCATTTTCTCTTGCCAGAGTATGATATTCAATACGTCGCCCAAAAATCTGTTAAAGGCAGCGTCATGTCAGAACACCTTGCCGAGCATCCTGTAGATGATTACCAACCGCTCAAATCTGAGTTCCCTGATGAGGATGTGATGTATGTTCAAAGAATGAAACCGGAACCTGGTCCTGAGGAAGGTCTTGAACCCGGATCCTGTTGTAAGATGATGTTTGACGGGGCATCCAACAAAAAGGGACATGGTGTTGGGGATGTTCTGGAAAATCCAACTGGAGGATATACCACTGTTACCGCTAGACTGAGCTTCTCATGTACAAAAAATATAGCTGAATATGAAGCATGTATCGTGGGACTCAAAGCTGCCATCGATCTTCACATCAAGATCTTAGAGGTGATCGACGAATCTGCTTTAGTAATGTACCAACTCAAAGGTGAATAGGAAACTCGAGATGAGAAGTTGATTCCTGCAAAGACTACATTTTGGAAATGATCGAGTACTCTGGCGAGATCGCTTTCAAACATATCCCGAGGGCTGAAAATTATATTGTAGATGCTTTAGCCATGCTAGCATCAATGTGGAAGGTCCATTTTGTCAACAAGGCTCCTTTAATCTACATTGAAAGAAAAACTGCACCGGCATACGTCATGATGACAGAGGAGGGATCCGATGGAAAACCATGGTTCCGTGATATCAAGAACTTCCTTCAGAATCAAGAGTATCCGGCTGACGCCTCTAAAACTGACAAGAGGGCTATACAAATATTATCGTCTAAATTCTTTATCAGCATTGGCGTTCTGTACAAAAGAAATCATGATATGGTCCTGCTCCGATGTCTGGACGAGAAAGAGGCAGACCTGTTGATGACAGGTGTGCACGAAGGTACCTTCGGCACTCATGCGAGCGGCTATGCCATGGAAAAGAAAATCTCGAGGGCTGTTTATTATTGGTTGACCCTGGAAATAGATTGCATCCTTTTCGGTCGAAGATGCCACAAATGCAAGATCTATGATGACAAGGTGCATGTTTCTCCACATCCTCTCAATGTATTGACATCGCCTTGGCCATGCGTAATGTGGGGAATAAATATGATTGGGGCAATTGATCCCAAAGCGTCCAATGGTCACCATTTCATCCTCGTCGTTATCGACTACTTCAACAAATGGGTAGAAGTTGCGTCGTACACAAATGTAACCAAACAGGTGGTCGCCCATTTTATCAAGAAAGAGATCGTCTGCTGATATGGCATCCCCGACCAGATCATCACTGATAATGGGTCAAATCTAAACAACAAAACAATGAAAGATCTTTGTGACAGTTTCCAGATCAAACGTCACAACTCTTCTCCTTACAGACCAAAGACGAACGGTGTTGTTGAAGCGGCAAACAAAAATATCAAGAAGATAGTGCAAAAGATGGTTGTAACCTACAAAGACTGGCACAATACTACCCAACAAAGTTGAGATACCTTCCCTAAGGGTCTTCAACAAGGGTAACCCCCTTTTCCCTTGTCTATGGGATGGACACAATACTACCCAACAAAGTTGAGATACCTTCGTTAAGGGTCTTAATGGAAGCAGAGCTCGAAGAAGCTGCATAGATAAAGGAAAGATTCGACTCTCTAAACCTTATTGATGAAAAGAGGATGGATGCAATGTGTCACAGTCAGATATACCAGCAAAGGATGAAGAGAACTTTTGATAAAAGGGTCCACCTCAAAGAATACAAGGAAGGAGAACTCATGCTCAGAAAGATCCTGCCAATTCAGAAGGATGTGCACAGAAAATGGATGCCCAACTACGATAGCCCTTTTGTTGTGAAAACTGTTATCTCTGGAGGCTCTCTAATTCTTGAGATAATGGATAGCGAACAACTTAAGTACCCCTTCAACTCGGATGCAGTAAGGAAATACTATTCCTAAAAGAGCACTTGCTGAGTCGAAAACCAGAAAGGGCAATTCAGGAAAAAGTTTGAGACAAGGCTTTCACTACATCAGAAGTTGTTACGCCCGCAAAAGATAATCAAGAGGATCATTATCCGCCGTTCTCGTCAGAAGCGGGGAATCAGATGGACTACTAGTTAGTAGGGTTGGATCATTGTTGGATTTTGTAACCTGTTTAGTTTTGTTTTGCCATTTTTCCAATTGTAATTGTTCCCGAGACTTTGCCATTTGTAAGGTTCTCGCCTATTAATGAATTTAGATTGCAGACCAACCTTTGTCAAGATCTGTGTTTTTCTTGTTATGCAAATTTCACTTATTCATTAAAAATGAGATTTGAAAGCAAAGTCTTTTTGAAAAAACAAAACTGTTTTGAAAAACTAATCTCACAAACAAGTCGTAACTTTAAAGTTGTGACACGACGATATTAAACTCCTCTTGTGATAGCAGAGCAATAGAAAGCTTAACACCATCTTCAGATAAGGTTGCACTCAGAGACCGCCATGCTACAGAAGTTGTGACTTCTCCCCTGCAAGGTTGCAAAAGCAATGACTAAATCCCTTCTGGAAAGTTACTCTGCTTTCCCTGGTGAAAGATTCTATCTTGGGTAGTGACGTTGGGACTCAGTGTGATTAGTCTTCCCTCCAGTGAAGTTAGAATATCATATTTCCTTTATTTCTCCTTCTCTCCCGCGGTTTGGTATGCATTTACATTTACATCATACCATTAGCATGCGCATCTGTTTGCATGCTTCTTGTTCTGGTCATAGCCTTTGAGATCCTTTGGTCGTTACCAATCCTTTTTCTCCAAACCTATTGTCACGGGATCACTTTGTCAAGTTATCTGGATTAAGTATTACTGTGATAAATACTTATATCCCCAGGAAGACTAGTTGTAACTAGCAATATCTGATAATGCTTATTGGTGTCTACCAAGGTGTTAGTTGTTACTAATACTTATCTTTGAGATCCGGTGTTTACCTAAATTTGTGCCCAGTTGAAGTTCTGTTAGTTAATAGACTCTGCTGAGACATAGTGGTTACTATGTTTTTTAAAATCCAATTTTTATTGGTACCTCAAGATGTGGTAGTTACCTATCTCCCTTTGGAAGTCCAGTAGTTACTGGCATTGTTTGAAATCCAATTGTTATTGGTACTTTGATTTGGTTATCGCCAATCTTTCCCTGGAAGTCCAATAGTAACTGACATTGCTTGAAAACCAATTGTTATTGGTATGTGGTTCGGTTGAGATGGCCTCGGCGTATCAGATGAATTTTAAAGCATTTGACCCCAATTGGGTGGGTCGCTGCCAACAGCGCTTCCATAATTAAGTTCAATGCCCATGTTTCTGTAGTTTTGTCTGGGAGGTTTGGTCGGGTGTGGATGGTATGGTTGTCTAAATTGGTACATTGAATCAGTTTGGAAATGATGTAATAGTTGTTGTGGGGTTTGATAGTCAAAAACTGGATAGGTATTTTTTTTGGTAGGAACATTGATTGGCTGGTATGGGGCCAAAATAGTTATATGGGCTATAGGTGGATGGGTGTCATACCCTAAATTTTGACACCTACATTCCATCATCATTCTAGGAGCATCAACATTGATTATCTAACCTTAACCTATTTCATGTTTGGTCTTTGTCAAGATGCAGATGAACTATGGTTTCTTCCAGTCAAAAATTGGGGTTTCAAGGGATTGATCAATCAAAGTTTTGGATTGATCCTTCATATATCAAGTCTTCATGTCATCAAGGATATCACATTGGATCAATAATGAATCCAATTTGAGGTTGTCACCCAAGAAAGAAGAATAGTACAGTGCAAGAACCTTAATTAGGGTTTCTGATTGGGAAAGTCAACTATAGTTTGACTTTTTATCTAAAGGGTGTTCCAAAGCATGAATTAAGGTCCATGAGGCTTATATGACCCAAGTAAGTCTAACCAAGAAGTTTTAAGGCCCAGAGAACCCAGGATACCAACAGTCAATTCAGAGGTTTTCGATCGTTCAGATCGTCTAAATAAAAATTCAACCCTTTGACCAACAGGGTTTTGACCTAAAATTGAAGCCAAATATGTTCCCAATATCATTTAACATTTAATCATGAAGTTTGGTGACAAATTGATCAAGATTTCAGAAGTAATCGAAAAGTCAGAAAATTAATGTTTTAAAAAGGGCAGCGCCATAACTTCTTGACCACACATCAAAAACACACCAGTTACATGCTTGAAACCAGCTGAAACTCTCTCCTTTCCTCAGTTGCAATGTTCTTGCCAAATCTCACAAAATTTACAAAGTGTAGAAAATCTGTCTTACATTTTCTCTCCTAAAATCATTTCCAAACATCCTCAAACTCAAAAAAAAAGCTTCAAACACTTCACAAATGATGTGTTAGAGTTGTCCAAACCCTCACTTTGGCCAGAAACTTATCCAATTCAAAAGTCAACCCTCAAAAGTTCTCTTTGTTGACTTTTCTGCATTTTAAAGGGAAGCCTTCAAACCATTGTAATTCCTTGAGCCTTAAGACCTATAACACTACATATTTGACACATACAAATTGTCCATGATGGTTCCACACTTCTGTAATAAGGATTGAAGGAGTTTGCTTTGGAAATCTTTGGATTTTTGAAGTTTTTCTTCACATACAAGGCATTCTGCCGAACAACTTGCTTGGAGTTCATTTGGAGCACACATTCATCTTCCTTGGAGCATTTGTAGACCTTGGAAGAGCTCTCAAGATATCTGGTTTTCTTATTGCTCAAGCTTGCTTCAAGAGGTAAGCCTAAAACTCACAATGTGAACTTTTCACTTACATTTCACATGCTACCATGACTTCTAGATACGATTTGGTGTTTTACATTGTTTGAACATGTTCTGTGTATATTTTATGTCATTTATGAACCATTTCTTGCAGCAAAACTTGTAACATTTGGACGGGTCAAAACCCAAGTCACAAACTAGGCCCAACCTAGTCATTTTTTGCATTTTGATTCCAATCTGTCAAACCATGTGTGCATTGCTTGATTTCTCGTTCCAACCTCTATATATATGATATATATATGATGTTTGAACATTTGTTTCACCAAGCACACCACTATACAATGTTGTTCACATGTTCATGCTTTTGGTTGTCACCAAACTTACCTTAACACATACGCTATCGGGTTTTCTTGTGGGTTCATGGTAGGAAAAAATGATACCATTGAATTCCTTGTTCCGAAATACACAGTTTTCACTTGTCTTTCACCTTATTTGGTTATTATTTGACTGAGTTCCAATCCTTGACCCAAATGGCCTTAGGTTGTAACCTTGCCTGGCCCTAGTTTTTGCACTCTTGGTGCACCAATTTTCAATTATCATAACTTGCTCATTTTTTGTGTTATTGATTCCATTATTTTTGAAAACTACTCCTTAACATGTCTATTTTCAATAAGTGAAGAAATAATTCAAGGAAGTTTATCCTAGAAATACTTTGATCCACTTGAAAAACATGTGTCTTTTGGGTTTTTTCCTTGGTGTTCTTAAACTTTCTCAACTTGTAACTTGATTTTTCTAGTGAGATTGATCTTGTATGATTCATATATTTTTGTTACCATGTTTAAATGCTCAAATATGTTTGATTCATATCCTTAACATGTTCATACATGCTTTTGAGAATGCATATATGTGAAAATGGCCTGTTGAACTTCATCTGTGAACTTTGCCATGATTCTTGGTATTATAACCTCTTGAATATGCCCATTACACCTTATTTCACTTTTTTATGTGTCATGTTAGAACCATAACATGTTTAGGGTTTGTTCTTGCCTTTGTGAATGGTTGGATATGCATTGTATACTTTGAATTTCACCTGTGAACTTTAACATGATTCTTAATGTGGTAACCTCTTGAATATGTTCTTCTTGGCTCTTTCTACTTGTTTATGTGTCTTGTTAGAACCATAACATGCTAAGGTTTTATTGTTGACTTGGTTGCTACCATAAAACTTGTTTACTTTTCCGCATTAGATCATGAATGCATACTTGAACTGTTGTAATATTTCTTGTATTCTAGCTTGTTTGATTGTCATCAATACATGTTTGGTTGGTCTTATGTTGTTACATTTGATCCTATTTGATCCTTATAACATGCTTGCTTAAATTTGTCACTTGTTTTCATTAACCTTGTGTGAATGTTATAGATGAACTTGTTGTTGTTACACATGTTCTTTGCTTGCATTGTTGGTTGTTACCTCTTTGCTTTTTTATCTTTGTTAAGCTGCCAATGTTTATTCTTGATTATTATTTCATGTTGTTAAATGTTCTTGAGTTATTTCTTTTACTTTGTTAAGTTACTCCTCAGTGATGGAACTTGTTAGTTCTCATCTAGTTGCCTCATCTTTCTCCTATTCCAAAGGAGAGTCTCTCTGTTGACCCTTGGGTCATAGATAGCTCATTACCCTCTCTCTGATTTTGTTAAGTCATTTTGAACCCTAGCTTGGCTAATTTAGAACCTACTAGACATTAGACTTTGCTTAAGTCTAAAATAACCACCTTTAATAGGAGCATTCTTTAACTAGAACCCTAGGATAGAGTTTGTCAACTCTATGTAAGGATCATTGTCATGATTACTTACTCCCCCTGGCTTTTGTCAAAGGCAATCTTGAGTGTACCACTTAGAATAAATAGTTCTGTTAAACTCTATACAAGCATTGTTATGTTTGTTCCCCTTTGAACCTTGATCATAATCAAGTGTTCATTTATCCCTAGTGAGGTGAACTATGATTTAATTGATTCTATCCTTGTTAGGATATATATGCAGAAGATGCGATATCTTTGTGAGAAAACCTAGAAACGTTAACCTTAGAAACCTTACCCTTGATCTCAACCCATAACATTACCATTAGCAATTTTATCATACATAGACACAAAAGGTTCCTGTAGAGTACTACAAATGTTTATGATGTAAAATACCTATCCTAGGCATAACCAACCCCCGATCCCCGATCTCTTAGCGTTGTTGTTAAATCGCGCAAAAGGTCTTTCTTTCTTTAACCTTTTCTTTGGATAAATTAAATTTCGGTTGTGAATTTAATGAATTAAGATTAAATTTAATCAATAGCTTGACATCACGATTCTCACCGCAATAGAAATGGCGATTCACTGCGGAACCAACTGAAACTCTCTCATTTCTTCAGTTGCAAAGTTCTTGCAAAATTTCCAAAGTGCACAAAATATGTCTTGCAATTTCTCTCCTAAAATCATTTCCAAACATATTCAAACTCAAAAAAAGCTTTAAACACTTCACAAATGACGTGTTAGAGCTATCCAAACCCTATCTTTGGCTAGAACTCATCCATTCCAAAAGTCGACCCTCAAAAGCTCATTTTATTGATTTTTCTGCATTTTAAAGGGTAGCCTTCAAACCATTGTGATTCCTTGAGCCTTAATACCTAAAAAACTTTATATTTGACACATAAAAACTGTCGGTGATGGTTTCGTACTTCTGTAACAAGCATTGAGGGGGCTGGCTTTGGAAATCTTTGGATTTTTGAAGTTTTTCTTCACTTACAAGGCATTCTGACCACCAACTTGCTTGGAGTTCATTTGGAGAACACATATATCATCCTTGGAGAACCTGTAGACCTTGGAAGAACTCTCTAGATCTCTAGTTTTCTTATTGCTCAAGCTTGCTTCAAGAGGTAAGCCTAATACTCACAATGTGAAGTTTTCACTAGAATTTCACACGCTACCATGGCTTCTAGCTATGATTTGTTATTGTACATTGTTTTAACGTATTTTATGTTTGTTATGTGTCATGTATGAACCATTTATTGCAGCAAATCTTGTAACTTTTGGACAAGTCAAAAACCAGGTCATAAATTAGGCCCAACCTAGCCAATTTTTGCATTTTGATTCCAATCTGTCAAACCATGTGTGCATTGCTTGATTTATCTTGTGCCAACCTCTATATATTATGTATATGTTATTTTTTTATATTTGTTTCACCAAGAACACCACTACACAATGTTGTTCACATGTTCATGCTTTTGGTTGTCTCCAAACTTGCCCTAACACATATGCTATCGGGTTTTCTTGTGGGTTCATGGTATGGAAAAACAAATGGTACCATTGAATTCCTTTTTGAAAAATAAAAAATTTTAACTTTTGTTTCACCTCATTTGGTTAAGATTTGACTGAGTTCCAAACCTTCATGCAAATGGCCTTAGGTTGTAACCTTGCTTTCCCCTAGTTTTTGCCCTCTTGGTGTACCAACTTTCAATGATCAAAACTTCTCATTTTTTGTTCTATTGATGTCATTCTTTTTGAAAACTACTCCTTAACATGTCTAGTTTCAATAAGTAAAGAAATAATTCAAGGATTGTTATCCTAAAAAGACTTTTATCCACTTGAAAAACATGTGTTTTTAGGGTTTTTTCCTTGATGTTCTTAAACGTTTTCGACTTTTAAATTGATTTTTCTTGTGATATTGATCTTTTATGATTCATATATGTTTTTTAGCATGTTTAAATGCTCAAATATGTTTGACTCATTTCCTTACCATGTTCATACTTGCTTTTGAGAATGCATATACGTGAAAATGGCCTGTTAAACTTCATCTGTGAACCTTGCCTTGATTCTTGGTGTTATAACCTCTTTAATATGCCCATTACACCTTATTTCACTTGTTTATGTGTCGTTTTATAATCATAACATGTTTAGGGTTTGTTCTTGCCTTTGTGAATGCTTGAATATGCATGGTATACTTTGAATTTCATTTCTGAACTTTAAAATTATTCTTGATGTGGTAACCTCTTGAATATTTTCTTCATGGCTCTTTATACTAGTTTATGTGTCTTGTTAGAACCACAACATGCTCGGGTTTGATTTTTGACTTGGTTGTTACCATAAGACTTGTTTACTTTTCTGCATGAGATCATGAATTCATATTTGAACTGTTGTAACATTTCTTGTATTCTAGCTTATTTGATTGTCATCAATATATGTTTGGTTGGTGTTGTGTTGTTAGATTTGATCTTATTTGATCCTTATAACAAGCTTGCTTCAAGTAGTCACTTGTTTGGATTAACCTTGTGTGAATGTTATAGATGAACTTGTTGTTGTTACACATGTTCTTTGCTTGCATTGTTGGTTGTTACCTCTTTGCTTTTTGAACTTTGTTAAGATGTCAATGTTGATTCTTGATTATTGTTTCATGTTGTTAAATGTTCTTGTGTTATTTATTTTACTTTGTTAAGTTACTCCTCTGTGATGGAACTTGTTAGTTCTCATCCAGTTGCCTCGTCTTTCTCCTATTCCAAAGGAAAGTCTCTCTGTTGACCCTTGGGACATAAATAGCTCATTACCCTCTCTCTGACTTTGCTAAGTCATTTTGAACCCTAGCTTGGCTAAGTTAGAACCTACTAGCCATTAGACTTTTCTTAAGGCTAAAAGACCCACCTTTACTAGGAGTTCTTTTCAACTAGAACCCTAGGATAGAGTTTGTGAACTCTATGTAAGGATCATTGTCATTATTACTTACGCCTCCTGGCTTTTATTAAAGTCAATCTTGAGTGTACAACTTAGAATAGAGAGTTTTCTTAAACTCTATACAAGCATTTCTATGTTTTTTCCCCTTTGAACCTTGATCATAATCAAGTGTTCATCTATCCCTAGTAAGATGAACTACGATTGCTCTGATTCTATCCTTGTTAGGATACGTAGGCAGAAGATGTGATATCTTTGTGAGCAAACTTAGAAGGTATCCTAGATCTTTACCCTAACCCTAATTTCAATCCATAGCATAACCATTAGTAAGTTTATCATACACATACATAAAAGGTTCCTGTAGAGTACTACAGATGGTTACGATGTGAAATTCCTACCCTAGGCATAACCAACCCCCGATCCCCGATCTCTTAGCGTTGTTGTTATATCGCGCAAAAGGTCCTTCTTTATTTAACCTTTCCTTTGGATAAATTAAAGTCCGATTGTGAATTTAATGAATTAAGATTCAAGTTTATCAATAACTTGACATCACGATTCTCACCGTAACAATGGGGTAGGGTCAAAAGATGTATCAGGGATATATGCAGAAGTGGTGTCTATTTCGAGAGGTCGGTGGTATGGGTAAGGCTCTTGTTATTGTAATTGGGTTGGTGGCATGTACGGGTTGCGGTTTTTTAGGGTTAATTGGGTGGGCATAGTTGGATGTTGGGTATAACATGGTGTTTGATGTTGGCCATTGTGTAGCTGATGTGGGATTAAGGAAGAGACACGTTGCCTTGGGTCAATCAAATATGTTGGCTCAGAAACAAATTGTTGTGATGTTGTAACCGACCTAAACCAAATCATATATTGATAACTTGGTTTAGCCCCTTCCACAATAAGGTCGGTTAAGATGTGTTGATGTCTATTCTTCCAATACAAACACATCTCTTTTGCAAAGTCCTTCCAATGATTTACACTCCATTATGTATCCACCCTTAGTTGATGCCAGTGTCCCAATAACGTTGGAGCATCTGGAATATCCTGATGCATCCCGAACTACAGTTTCACCCAGTCACTTTGGTGCATCTCCATTTTAGTGAACCGAATGATAGGTGTTTTAGATGTCCACATGGAAGCATCATTGGCATTGGGCTGATGATCGAGACCCTCGTAGGAAATCCAGACAAACTACATTAACAATATATTTAATGAGAAATACAAGTATGTGGTTATCAATTAGACAAAGTAATGGGACATCGTTGGTAGATAAATTACACCGTTTGGCCCAATGTGTTCTATAAGATTGTGGTACACCATTATGGAGTTCCTGGGACATCTTTGGTAATTCATTCCCGGAACAGACCACCTAAAAAAAAGAAACACAAATAAATTAGTTACTAAGAAACATTGCACAAATGATTAAGTTACAAAGAAACATCGTTTGTATACTCGTATTGAAAATAAACTTACTTGTTAGCGTAGGGGAATGTGAATGGATTGCGGTTGATTGGAGCAAGTGTTGGCATCCTAGACCAACCCCACGCTTGAAGGAGATAGGCACAGCCATACAAAGTACAAGAATTGTTTTTTGCATTTTTACATAATGAACTATATAGATGGGCGAGGACAGCTGAACCCCAACTATATGTGCACATTTCATTAATGTTGTGAAACAACGGTAAATACATAATATTTATAGTATTTCCAGTACTTTCTGGAAATAAAAAATGACCAAATAATATCATAATATAGCACCAATTTTTAAGTATCTTCTCATAGTCGGTGGATTCCACATTTAACACGATATCGTTGTAGTGTTCTCTAAGGTATTTCAAATTAATACCTTGCCCCCTCGGTCGACCTTCACGTTGTGGCTGAGGTGTGTCGACACATAGAAGGGCGCCCAGTAAATGTTCACAAACCTGGTCATTAATACCAACTTTGTCATTGACGGCCTTACCATTGATGTGTAGTGATCAATGGTTTTTATGCGTTATTTTACTGATAGTTTGAGTTAATCTTCTTATATGTTTAATTGCATTTTTTGCATTGGTTTCGTATTTCCGTTGTTTTTAGGTTCAGGTAAGCAATCAGGAAGAGTCAGAGCGAAAAGGTGGACAATATAGTATGTTCGAGAGTGAAATTGGCAAGCTACAGAAGGCCTGACACGACCACCTGTGTTTCCTGACACGACCCATGTCAGGAGGATATGCGTGACCAAGAAAAGATGCATGAAAGAGATTCCAGAGGGATGGCATGGGCGCCTATGTCAGCATGCCTGGAACAGAAAGGGAGATTCTAGGGGGCTGACACGACCATTTCAGCATACCTGGAACAAAAAAGGTTGATTCTAGATAGACAGGGAGCCAACACGGTCGTCCGTATCAGCTGACAAGGTCCATGTTGGATGAAGCGCTTCATCTTCTAATTTTCTTGGATTTTTGACATTTGTGATCCCTATGGATATTTTGGGTATTTTCCTATTACTGTATTGGACCTGGGAGTATTTAAGACAGATTTTGAGAAGGAAAATAGAACTTTTTGGCCAGGAAGAATTGCACTATTGGGGGACTAAAGGTTTTCATGAGCGGAAGTCATTGAAGATCCAAGAAACCTATTATCTTGTAATGTCTAGTTTATATTTTGTATTTTCTTCGAATATTATGAGTAGCTAACCCCTCCCCCAACCAATGCTAGGGGTGTCCCTGATTTGAATCTGTAATGATTCTGATATTATTATTGCACTGACATTTCCTTTGTTTTCATAACTGATTTAATCTCTGGTTGTTCTTAATGCTTTCCGTGTCGGACCAACAGGGTTTGATTTACAATTAAAGATTAGGTTGGACCTTCGTTGTTAAGGCTTTACTTTTGATCATTCTGTAGTAGATATCACCTAGGACTAGGGATACCCTATAGGAACCGTAATAATTCTTGATAATTGATTACTTAATCTTACTTATAATTCTCTACGGACGTAGGAATTAGGGTAGACGATTAAAGGTTTTCTCACTAAAGACTTAGGAGAAAACATTCTAAACAATTGGTAATTAAGTAGTTACAATAAGTCGTTGCATGTTAATTCAGAGTTGTTACTGAGTCAGATCATACGCCTTCCCTAGCAGGTTACTCATAGTTGTTTAAACCAATTAGTCAATTTCCATTTTCCTTGAAAATATTTTTTTAATTAAACAAAAACCTTTTTAAACCCTAGAGCTTTTGTTTAACTAAAATAAAACCAGAACCCTATATCGTCAAGCAGTCCTTGAGATCGAAATTTGGGTAAATCCCCTTTATTACTACATTAGAAAAATAATACACTTGCTATTTTACCGATCATGTACGCCAAGTAACATGTAGACATCTTGTAAATTTACGGTACATTATCCAATGTTCTAGCAACGCTAGAATAAATTTGGGATCCAGTGAGTACAATTTGATTTTAATAAAATCACCAAACCCACATGCTTCTAAGTATACTTCTATGAATGGGTCGTGTGGTATGTAGACATGCACACAACAGTGAAACCTTGATACATTCTGCGAAATAATATAAATATCGTTAGGTTTAAAGGAAAATTCAACTTAGTAAAAAATGAAAACAAAAAGCAAAATATATACAAACTCTACGATGTTCTCAATTGTGCCTTTGTGACCGTTGCCTATTGTGAGTATACACATTGTGGGTTAAGTTTGATGAGTAAAGTTTGATGAGTGAAGTTTGATTAGTGAAGTTTGCAGAGTGATAAGAAGATTTTGTAGAACGTCTGAGGAGTAGAGTTGGTAATGTGATGAGAAGAGTTTGTTCCTTGATGAACATGTATTTATAATGGTTAAATGTGATGAGAGGAGTCACATGAAAATGCATGCTGAAGTGTGCAAGTTTCTAAGTGTAGGAGTCACATGAAAATGCATGTTGTAGTGTTGTCATTCATGCAGAGTGTTGTGTTAAAAGTGTAGGTATGCTATGGTAACAATGTAGGCATGTGAATACTACCACTATTAATGTATACTGAAACATGATGACAATGGTGCAGGGAAGCGTGCAAGTATGGTCCTGTCATGCATGTGAAGCCATCGCATGAGTGTAGTGTTGTCATACATGCTGAGTGTTGTAAAAATATAAGTTCTGCTAGAGTGTACCGTTGTCAAGCATGCATAGTAAAGTGTGTTCTTAAAAGTGAATTCTTTGCATGTAAAATATAAATTCTGCTAGGGTATTAATGCCTGCTGAATTTTTATGACAATGGTGAAGGGAAGCGTGCAAGTGTAGTCTTGTCTTACAAGATTCTTTGGCATTGGAATGTAGAGAATCTTATTGTCATTGATTGATAGAGTGTATCCTTAAAGATATGATCACATATTTATTTTTTCCTTTATTAAAAAGATATGATCACATATCTTTTCCTCTATTACAAGTATGCAGCGTATAATGTAGTCTTAAAGATATGAAGATGTGTTAAGTTGTATGGATAACATTTTTAGAAAACAAGATGATAAGGACATTTATTAGTAAGAAAACATGTAAAACAATATCCTGCGAGACTAATAGTCTAGACACTTATTAGTAAGAATCTTGTAGGCATGCAGAGTGTAATCTTGTCGTATAGAGAATCTCGTAGTCACAGAGAGTGTAACCATGTAAAGTGTAGTCTTGTCGTGCAGAGAATCTTGTAGGCACGCAGAGTGTAGCTATGCAGAGTGTAGTCTTGTCGTGCAGAGAATCTTGTAGGTACGCAGAGACATGTGATGAGTGCAGATTTAATAATAATAAATAACACTATATTGCTATTAATATTGTCGCATAGCTGTGAAAAGGGGCTGGCAAAGACAGAAGAGTCTCCACCATTCGTTATTTATCCCAAAAGAGAGGGAAAGGAAGCGATCGAGGAAAACCTACGGAAAAGGGAAAAGACAGGTCATCACAACCAAATCTTGGGTTCGGGAGTCGGTTATGCAAGGGGAAGGTGTGAGCACCCCTCACGTCCGTTGTACTCAACGGGGTCCATGCTTGTCTATCTAAGGGTGAAAAGTATCTAATGCTACTACTAAACGGGGGTGAACAGAAAAAACTGACTCGATAGGACATCGCCACCCTATGCCTACGTATTCCCTCGTGCAATGGGAAAGTCAGAGTCAATGTAGTTTGAAAAACTATGGGTGATGGGGGGAATGTTGCTTGCCAAGACATCGTTGTCTTGTGCCTATGTATCCTCGTCTGGTGCAAGAAATCAGAGGAAATGTAATTCTGGCTTATACGACCACTGGTTGGTTCAAGTGTTTTAACTGAGTAGGGTTAAATCTTTGTTCTAGAAGTTAGGGACAATGCATGTTTGTGATAGAACCAAGACTTAACACACTCTTTTTGAAAATGATTTTCAAACAATCTCGAAGGATGAAAAAGTTTAATGTTTTGTTGTGTTTTTTATGACAAGAAGTGAATTGAGTTAGATTTGAAACTCATGTTGCACTAAAGACTATGATTTGACACGGAATGCGTCACATATCACCCAAAGGGCATACGATAAACATCTAGACAAGGTGAGAGGAGGCCTCTCACTCATCATTCCTCAAGTGCTTAAGGCTCGTAGCGTACAACAAGTGTTAACCTTTATTGTCTTATGAAAGTTATAAGAAGAGAAAAGAAGACACGACACTCTAAGGGGAACTGATCAACCCTAATGTTATCATACAATGTGTTCCTAAAGTTGGGATTGAAAGGGGAACTACTTAATGTTATCACGCAAAGGATTGAACACCTAATGTCTCTCCTACTCTCATCTTAAACAGAGGGACTAGGAATCCTAAGGGATCATGGCAAAAGACCAAGTAAACACTTAGCAATTCAATCACAAATGAAATGAGATGAAAAATGAAAGTGACTTAAACAAGTCAATGCAATGTAAACACGAAACACAAACAAGCAAATGATGACACAAGACTCAACAACACAAGAGAAATGACTTAAATAAGTCAACAAGAGATGAGATGAAATGGGAGAAGCAAGCTCCTACAACCATCAACCATCAATCATCAAAATAAAAGGATGAAATCCTAAGATGCACACACAAAGAAGAGAGGGAGGAATAGTCTAGGGAAGCAACCACCACAAGCACATCTCAACCATACAATCCTTGAAACACAAGCAAAACAATGCAAAACAGTCAACAATGTTCATGACAAACTCAAAGTGTACATAAAGACACCAAATCATCATGAACAAAGGTAAAACTACAAAGGACATAAGGGAAACACCAAGATAAAAGCTCCAAATCAAGTTAAGAAACCAAAGGCAAGCTCAAGGCAAGTGAAAGAAACAAGGTTTAAACACAAACTCAACACCTAAAGTAAGTGGAGAAACAAGATTCCAAAGTAACTTGCAATGCAAGCAACACATGTAAATGTCCCAAGACAAATAAATAACACCTTAATCATGTTAGAATCATGTAACAAGGCTCACAAGATGCATATGGGATGACTTGAGATCATTTCCCAAAGAAACTAGGTCAAACAAGTATGTATGAACACCTCCAAAAGTGCCTTGACTTGCAAGGTTCACCAAAAATAGAGGGAATGCTCAATAAATCTCAAACCAAACCTGATCAATTAAAAACCAGCAAGCAAAATCTCAAGGACAAATTCAACCCAAGGCACCACCAAATAATTCCAAAAGTTATGGTGTTCCACCTTGTCGAGGGTATATCGAGGCTCAACACAAAGCAAATCAAAACCAAATGAAAATTGATCATTGGCCAACCAAAATTACCCTACAAAATAGATAAACCCATCACATAAATAAAGGATAAACAATGGTTATTGGGGATTAGAAATTAGGGTTCAAATGGACATTATTAAACAAAATGTGAACCATAAAACACATCAAATCTTTAATTCCAAATAAAATAGCAAAATAAATGGAAAATGAAAATAAAATTTTTGGAAAATTAAATAACATTTTGAAATGCTAGAAAAATATTTTTATGGAATTTTATGGTAACTATAACTATTTTTAAGCAATTAAAATGAGAACAGAATTAAAATAAAATAAAAAACAAAAGCCAAAGGATGGGGGTGCATCAGCAATGATCATTTACACTGATTCCCTTTGCAAATATCGCTGGGCTCAAAAAAAATGGAGGTGTGAAAAGCCAACAAGGCCCAAATCAAAACAGCCATCAGACTTAATGAAACACAACATTTCATTAAGTCCAGTCAGAGTCAAACGTACACACCAGCCAAGTCAAACCAATGCACGCGTGACATACAACATGGTCAAAGAGTCCACCCTCTGCCAACTCAGCCTAGCCAGAAAAATAACCAGACGCCGGAGCTAAGGCTCCGGTCATCTTCTTCGGCCAAGGGGTCACCGAAGTTGTGCCAAAACTCAATAAAAATTACAGGATCTGGTACCAATAAAAAGCTCTCTTCACAAGGATCATGAATCCACTCTCTATTTTTCAAAAAGGTTCTCAAACAAGACGTAAACTGGCCATGAAAGTCATGCCATACATTCTGAAATATCATTAAACAACCATGAAAACATATCAAACATTGCCTATATTTCATAGGACTTCAGATGCAAACTAGCATGGCCCTATTTGATGCATAGAATGAAAGTTTTGAGCTGAGGAAAAATACCTAACGGAGAGATTCCCTTGATCCTTCAAAACGCACAGAAGCTTCATTCCAATGCTTCCAACTTGTTCCTTAAGTTATTGTGAAGAGGAAATGAGCAATAGTTTGAAGTAAATTTGAGTGACAAAACAGATTTGAAGGATGGAATTCTTTGTGAAATTTCAAGCTATCTCCTCTCTCTCAAGCAGCTGCAGCTAATCCTCTCTATCTAGGGCAAGTATTTAGCTCTTATATGATTGGTTTATGGAAACCATGCAAGCCCATGTTGTTTGCAATGTGTTAATTGAAAAACTTGCCAAAAAAACTCCTACTCATGGTACACACGGGTTATGCATTGTTCAACCAATATTGGGTCAGCAAAATGGAATATAGGATGTGTAGAAATCAATAGGATAGTTTTTGGTCATGTAGCATAAACTTATGCCATGTTTTGATTCAATACTTTTTTGCATGAATTTTAAAAATATGGCATGACAAAGTGTACTATTGTTGGTCCAAAAAAGGCAAAGAGTATTATGGTCATGTAATGGTGTGCCAAAGTTCAAAAATAAAGTCATTTGATGATTTGTAAATGAAGAAAATAAATCCATGACCAAAAGTCTAATTTTCCATCTTAAAATGGTCCATATGATCACATAATCTATCAGAATTCATGGAAATCAAGTTCATGATGAAGTTAAACCAAAATGACACAACATTCATGTGGCATAAAGTTGCATTTGAGGTCTCAAAGTTCATGAAATTGACCATTGAAGAAAATGACCTATAATGAACTTTCCCAAAATACCCCTGCCTTGTGAGGTTCATAACTTGAGATGTACACATGAGAACGAGGACTTCTAGGAATTTTTGGAAATCTAAGATCATGAAGAACAATTTTCATGTTCACTTGAAGTTGAGGAGAAACTTGATTCTATGCCAAAAATGCCTTGGAAGTGAGTTGACTTTGAGTTGACCAAAATTCTCTTCATCTGAGGACTCCAACTTGTTGACATCATAACATGAGATGCACAAACTCAATGGATGAGTTCTTGTACTCAAAAGAAATCCTGAAAGACGCTCTACAAGTCTCATGTTTTCATGAAAATGAGATTGAGCTTGCATCATAGGGAAAATTGTCCTTGAAGTTAGGCACCAAAGAAGGGGATTTTGCACTGAAATCAACTGAAACCCTAATTTAGTAACTTATTGAACTCTTGAATCTCCTTGATTTGATCTTAACATGACACCTAGATACTTTAGGATGACTTCCCATGGCTTGTATGACTTAAAACCAAGTCTTGAACCCCGTCAAGTCCACAATTGACCTGTGGTAGACCCTATGAAACCCTAATTCCACATTCTTTGACTGAGGCTCTTGCAGATGAAATGAATGACTATACAAGCTCCACAAAGCCCTATTGTTGTACCCCAAAATTTGCCCAACCTTTTTCTTTACTTGGCTTATGTTCTTTAGCATTTGCATTGCATAGCATTGTCCTTTGCAGGGGATCAAGGGAAGTGTGGCATCCAAGAGAAGGTTATCAAGGGTATCAAACTCAAGCATGAGTTCTTATCCAAGTTATCCAATGCATACAATCATCAAGAAATGGTCAAAGCTCTATGAGAGAGAAGATTGACAAGGGTTGATTGCCTCCTATCTTGAAGGGCAATTGAGGATCATCAGGGGTTCACATGGTTGTAGTTATGGACAAGAGATGTTGGATAAGCTCATTTAATTCTTTTGAATTCATTGGAGAGATTATCTAAGTGGTCATATCACTTGCAAGAGTTCACAGGCAAAGGTTGTGCACCTAGGGTTTCATCTGCTTAGTGCAAGGTCAACTGTGAGCTTGAAGGAGTTGGAGACTTGGTTCCAAGTAATTGGAGTCATGGGAAGTCATGCTGAGACATCTAGAATGTCATATCAAGTTCAAATCAAGGAGAATCAAGAGTTTGAGAAGTTACTAAATTAGGGTTTCGGAGGATGTCAGTGTAAAATCCCCTTCTTTAGAAGCTAACTTCAAGGACCATTTACCTTAAGATATAAGTTCAATCTCATTTTATTATAAACATGAGACTTGTGTGGCATGTCCTAAGCTTTCTTTTGAGTACTAGAACTCATCCATTGGGTTTGTGGAACTCAAGTTATGATGCCATTAAGTTATAGGTCTCAGATGAACATATTTTTCAGTCAACAAAAGTCAACTCACTTCCAAGGCACTTTTGACCTAGAATCATTTTTCTTCTTAACTTTTGATGAAAATGAAAGTTATTCCTCATGATCTTAGATTTCCAAAAAGTCCTATAAGTCCTTCATATCATTTTTGGAACTCAGGTTATGAAGCTTGCAAGGCAGGGGTATTTTGGGAAACTTTGATTATAGATCATTTTGATTATGGGTCATTCATATGCACTTAAGTACCTCAGGTGGAACTTCAACCAACATAAAAGTTGTTCTAAATGACTTCAGTTACACCATGAAACTTAAGATTGGCATGAATCATGCATGGTTATGGACATTGGTGAAGAAATTCAAGTGAAAATGCAACTTTAAAAGGTGACTCCAATTGATTTGGTTAGAGGTCTTTTTCATGCTTCCTTTTGATCCAATTTTGTTAAAAATATTCCAACAAACAAAATGCACAAAATAAATTTGGTTTATGAGGTGGAAAACACGTGTATTCTCAAGTTGCTACATGAGGAAGTTTCACCTCCAAACTTGTTAATTGGAGCACCAATCAAGCCCAATTCAATCCTAATGTGCAATTCACACTCTCAACTGCAAAACCAAATGAAATTCAAGTGTGTAGGCATTGATATTCACGTGTGCATAAGCACATGCCAAGTTTTGGGCATTTTCAAAATTCAGCCAAACAAAGCCTCATGGGCCTTCCATTTCCATCCAAATCCAATATATAAAAGCTCAAAATTCATTTGGTGAGCTTAAGAAGTGCAATTTCATGGAGGGAAGAGCAAAGTCAGTTTTGGAAACTTGAGAGAAATTTCAAAATCGTGAATCCAGATCCAAGGCTTTTCAACCCAAATTTAAGCAGGCTTCTTCTTCCTTGAGCTCAATGGAGTAGATCTGCACACTTTGGAGCAAGCCAACAAACAATTGAAGCACCAACGGGGTGTCTCCGTTAGGTAATCTTTTTCTTCCAGTTTCTCTCATGTTAGGCACTGAACTAAGATCATTTTGGCTGCATCTGAAGCCCTACATCATGTAGGAAATGTTTTAGTGCTTGACTGCTATGTTTGATGAAGTTTTTAGATGTACACTCCAAACTTAAACCGTTCGAATCTCTTGATCTAAACATGTTTAAAACAATTGAACCATGGATTTGGAGTGTACATGAGTAGAGCTTCAATTTGGTATAAAATTTGTCACGTTTTGGTGAAGTGTGCAGACCTGAACTCCGGCCACCTCACCGAGAAGACGACCGGAGCTAGGGCTCCGGCGTCTGGTTCAAACTCAATTGAAGCTGAGGTGTCCTTGGTTGACCTCTTGACCAGGCTTGATGAACGCTCCAGATCTTTTTGACCATACACGCGTGGAGATTGACTTCCACGTCAATTAATGATACGCATCGTTTTGTTTTGGCTGAATAGATTGGGCTTTCATGCTATCCATACCCCACTTTTGGATCAGCATGTTGTTTTCAACATGAAACATTGCTATTTGCACCATTTCACCTTATTTTGTTCTTCTTTGTTCTTGGTTGATTTTGTTGATCAATTGAAACCACCAATGAATGAGACTTATTTCTCATTTAGAGTTGTCTCAGAGGATGGTTTTGGTCAAGGTTTAACCTATTTTTGGTTTACTTTGTTGTCCTTTTTTTTTATCGTCGACAACCCTCCTTTAAATTTGAGCACCCTTAGTGAATCAATTTCTTTGGTGATGCTTTGATGGGACTTTGGTCGTGTTGCTTTGGCCTCTGGTTGCCAACATCTTTGTGAGCTTTCTGCTTTTTATTAGGATTTATTTGAATCATTTTCCTATTTTTGGGGTACCTTGCAAGTCAAGCTACCCCTAAGGATGGTTCACACATACTAATTGACCCAGCTCTTGTGGGAAATGACCCTTGTGGATCCCATATGCTTCCAACTTCTCTTGATTCACATTTCTAACATGTTGAAGTGGTTGGTTGCAACTTTTTAGGTCATAAAGTTGGTTGGTTCTTGTTGTAAGTTGCATTTGTTTAAGGCTTTCCATTTGGTGTTGAATGTTGAAAATGTTTAGAACCTAGGTTCTTTACCATGCCTTATCTTGCAACTTGCCTTGCTTTGCCTTATCCTTTGGTTTGCCATATCTCTTATCTTGTTCTCACTCCTATCCTAGGACCTTGGGGACTCATCCAAGTTGATTTGGTGCCTCTTGTTTGCACTTTGAGTTTGGCTTGGATGAGAGGCCACTTTGAGAACTTTCTTTTGGTTTCTTTCTTGCATGATCATTGTGATATTTATGGTTGAGATTGCATTTGATGTTGCTTTCTGTCTAAGCCTTTTCTCCCATCCTCACATTGATTATGTCTTCTTCTCTTTCTTTTGTGTTTGCCTCTTTTGCAAATGGTTGTAGGAATTCTATTTCTCCCATTTCATTTCACTTTTGGCTTGAACTTGTTTAAGTTCTCTATTTTGCATTTCTTATTTTGTTTTGCATATTTTTGTTTGCTTGAAGAGGTTGAGATGTTCTTATGGTGGTTGTTCTCCCACACCTTTTTCCTCCCTCTTCATATTTGTGTTGCATTGCATGTTTGCACTTCTCTTATTCTTTCCTCTATGTTTTCTTATTCTTTTGTCTTCCTTTGCCATGTTCCCTTAGGACTTCTAATCTTTCTTTTTCAAGATGGGTTATGATAGACATTAGGTTTGAATCCAAGCATGATAACATTAGGGTAGCCTTCCCTTTTCATCTCAATCATAGGTGTACATTGCATGATAACATTAGGTTGAGTTTAGTCCCCCTTTTAGAGTGTGTCTTCTCTTCTTATCTCAAAACATCTTCAAGACACTTAATAAAGGATAATGAGTGTTGTACGCTATGAGCCTTGAGAATTTGGGAAATGATAATTGGGGGGTCTCCTCTCAATTGTCTAGAGTGTTTAGCGCATGTCCTTTGGACGATATGCGACGCATTCGCTCCTAAGTCATAGTCTTTAGTGCAACATGAATTACAAACAAAGTTCAATTTACTTCTTCTTCATAAAAGACTCAAAAAACAAACATCAAACTTTTTATCCATCGGGATTAATGGAAATCTTTTTCATAAAGAGAGTTTTGTTAACTCTTGGTTCTACCGCAAACATGTAACACCTAAGTCTCCAATGGTCGAGCAGCATACACCTAACTGCTAGAACTAAGTTTTAACCCTACTCGGGTAAAACACTTGAACCAACCTGTGGTCGTGTAAGCCCGAACTACGTTTGCTCTGATTTCTCGTACCAGACAAGGATACGTAGGAATAAGACGACGATGTCTTGGTGAGCAACCTTCACCCGTTGTTTTCTGAACTACGTTGACTCTGACTTTCCCATTGCACGAGGGAGTACGTAGGCATAGAGCGGCGATGTTATATCGAGTCTCTTTTATTTTCTTTTGTCCCTGTGGCCTGTAGCTTAGGTAGGTTAACACCCTTTTAGATAGATAACAAGCGTGGATCCCGTCGAGTACGACGGACGTGAGGGGTGCTAATACCTTCCCCTTGCGTAACCGGCTCCCTAACCGAAGATTTGGTTGCGATGACCTGTCTTCTCCCTTTTCTGTAGGTTTTCTATGATCATTTCCTTTCCCTCACTTTGGGATAAATAATGAACGATGGCGACTCTTCTGTCCTTGCCGACCCATATTCGCAGCGATGCGACAGTTGGCGACTCTTCCCAATCCCCTATGCGAGTCAATCCTAACGCTTGTGTGTTTATCTCTGGGTGTGTATCTATGTGTTGTACTTTATCTGCATTTGCATTTTACATTCCAGCAGTGTATATTATCATTATTGCTGTGCTGTTGGGGGGAATGTTCCACTGTGAGATAAGCCAAACCCAGGCTTGAGTACAACCATAGCATTAGAAGCAGAAAGTAGTGGTGAACCTGTATGTTTGGCATGCACTAGTTCCCACGAAATATGTGATCAGACGAGATTCTCTTTGATGACTTCCTTTCCAGTCTGTTTCGGACAGTTGAGAGGTCGTTGGATCTGAGCATTGTTAACTTTGGGGACCGATCATTTGGGAGTCAGCTAAGTGAGGCCACTTCGTTAGAATTTGATGCCAAACCAAAAATGGTGAACGTATCATCGTTTCTCCAAAGTCTGTGACGCTGATGACCGCATAGGATGCCAGACTTTGTTAGTTATTAGGTCCATACCTTGTGAGAGGGATTGGGTTATGCAGGAAACTTTGACCTTCAACCTACTGGATTTTCTCATTAGGTTGAACCTGTGATTTTGATATAGTGAGTCCTTATGAAGGTGTTATGTTCTTGCCAAAGTGAAGTGCTATTTCTTCTCAATCAACAACATAACAACCTTGATCCCCTGTTGCATTTTCATTTTTCATATGCATATTAACATTGACATGTATTTATGTTGCAGGTGCATATTTTCCCTTCGATTTTAGTGATCTTATTCCTTTGCTGACATGGAGCCTAGCTTGAAAAAAACTGTGGTATATAAGTTCCCTACTCCGAACATTGGATCTCAACTCAGTTTGATCTCTATGGCTGACAGAAAGGTGATGGAAGATTTCAAGCAATCCTAGGTTCGCAATAGCCTTGTTCAACATGTCTTGAGTGGCGTACCTACGAGCAGTTTCATCATCAAACTTCTTCTCACTGGTCTTCAACTGAGCCTTCAACTTGGAGATCTGTTGCTTCAGCTTTTCCTCCCGCTCTTTGTTGTTGGCCAGAGTGGCATTCCATTGCTGGTTGAATTTGGAGATTCTCAGGTAAGCATTGTCCAGGTCCTACTTTTTGGTGGCAAGCACATTGTTGACAGCCTTGAAGTCCAAACCTAAACGTTCACGTTCATCCCTCTGTTTGGTTAAGTCTGTGCCTAGCCGGTTCACCAGCTCTGTTTGTTTTTTGAAGGAATAGACAGCTTCGCTCTTCTCGCTTCTAAGCTGTACCAGTTCAATTTCCAAATCCTTATTGGCCTTCTTCAACTCTTCCTTCTCAGCCAATACCTGATTGTATTTTTGAATGGACACCGTAGTAGGTTCTTCAACCACTGGAGGGCAATCTTGCTTAGCAGGTGGAAAAGGCATCCCTACTGTTTCTCCCCTGCTTCGAATCCAAGTCACATAAGGAGCATAAGCATGGCTGTTGCTCTTACCCAACAGTGCTTTCCCTCGCCTGTTGATGTCGTTCCAAGCATGCTTGAGCTTGGCTAACATATCCCCATCTGGAAGCCCCGTGAGGTACAAAGATTCCTGCACCTCTTTGTCTTTTGGCGGATCTCTCAAGGTGTACGCAAACTTCCTGACAAGTAACGAGGGATTGTAGTTAATACAACCTTTTCTCCCAATCAGGGGCACACTAGGAAAACCACTGCAGCTGTAGATGACTTCAGTACCCATCATATCCCGATCAAACCGAACAATGCTCTCTGCTGATAAACCCATCAGGCGTTCAGACCACTCAACTGTTGCTGCAGAGGAAACAAAGAGACCCTTCTTGGGCATGTGGCTATCAAACCAACGGTATAGTAAGGGCGCACAACACAGACACATTTTTACCCGTTCTATTCTCATTCTTGTAATGAACAAAATGATATAGATCACCAAGCAAGGTGGGAACTGGATTTCCCGATGCGAAGATATGGAAGGCGTCCAAATCTATAAAGTCAAGCATGTTGGGAAACAAGATGATGCCATAGATGCAGAGGGCGAGAATAGCGTTGAATACGATCCAACAACCGTCTTTAGCGCATTGTTGGGCTTTCCCAACCAGAAACTGTAGAGAAAATCCAGGAACCCCATTCCAACTGGTCAGAAGCAACTCTGAAGCATCCAGGTGAAAGGCAGCAGCTAGGTTAGCCAGATTAGGCTTAGCATTCATGTGGACAAACGACATTGATTCTTAATGGGTACACCCAACAACTCAGCATACTCTTCTAAAGTAGGCGCAAGAATGAACCCTGGAAAAGTGAAGCACCTCAACGGAGGGTCATAGAACTGTAGCAATGCATACAACCCGTTCAACTCATAGACTGAAGGTTTACGAACCAGACTGAGCAACTTCCCATACGATTTCTTGAATTCCCCCTTCACTGTACTATCAACCATGGCAGTCAAACAAAGTAGCAGAGTAGCATTTGGGGTAGGGAGCTTGTAAGCCGCGTTCTTCTTCACTGATTCCATGCTAGCAAATAGAGGGCAAGGTTACTGGAACCGGAGGATAGTATATGCACCTGCAACACAGACACACGTTAATGATATGCACATGGGTATGAAAAAATGCAAGATGCAATCATGCAACAGGAGATCAAGAGTGTGCTGTTGAGGAGACCAAGGCTCTGTTTCAACAAAATCACAATACTGCTCTGACAATAAGACCCTGATGAGGACCATAATTATGCTCTGTCAAGAACAAATACATCTCTGATGATAAGAACCCTCTGATACCAACAATACTGATTCACTGTCAAGAAAACCATGTTGTCTGAAAGTTAAGGTTTCCTGCAATAACCCGACCCCACTCACAGGTATGAATCCTATCCACTAACAAGGTATGGCATCCTATGCGTTTCCCAGCGTCACAGACTTTCACAAAATGATGATATGTTCACCATTTCTGGTTTGGCATCATCACTCCCTGAAGATGCATCACTTAGCTGAGTCACAAATGAACGGTCCCCAAAGTCGACAACTCTCCATACCAACAACCCCTCAAGCCCAAAGGGCCGGAAAAGAAGTCAACCAAGAGAATCTCATCTGTGCATGGATTTTGCGGGACACTAGTACATGAAAAGCATACACGCGCCCTCTACTTTCCACAACTAATGCTAGGTATACACTCAAGCATGGTTCTGGCTTATCACTCATCAGAGCCAGTCCCTCCCGCAACAACACAACAAATAATCATATTGTACTGAAAGTAAAGTGCAGAAAGTAAAGTGCGATAAATAAATGCAAACCCAACAGATAAACACGCAAACTCTAGGATTGACTTGCCTAGGGGACGAGAAACGGTCCCAGCATAGGGGATGGGAAAATTCCCCAGCAGCTATTGTCCCCAACAGAGTCGCCAGCTGGCGCTACTGCGAAAATAAGGTGTCGGTAAAACAGAAGAGTCGCCACCTTTTGTTATTTATCCCACGGAAAGGGAAAGGAAACGATCGGAAAAACATGACGAAAAGGTATAAGACAAGGTCATCGCAACCCTCACATCCGTCGTACTCGATGGGATCCACGCTTGTTGTATTTATCTGACGGGTTAGTTTAACTATCTACCTATCAAGGCTGGCTCAAAAGAAAAGAAAAATGACTCGGCAAAGCATCGCGCTTCGTGCCTACGTATTCTCATCAGAGAACAAGAAATCAGAATCAACGTAGTTCTGCTAACTATGGCTAAAGGGGGAAGGTGGCTCGCCAATACGTCAGTATTGTGCCTACGTACTCTCAACAGGTGTGAGAGATCAGAGCTTATGTAGTTCGGAATAACAAAACACGGGTTTTGATTCATCTGTTTTTACCTGAGTAGGGTTAACAAACAGTTCCAACAGTTTGGTGTATACAGCTCGCTCGTCGGAGACTCGTGCGTTACCGTTTGTGATAGAACTCAGGTTTAACGATACTCTTTTTCTGAAACATTTTCCTGACTAAGGAGCCCACGGGGCAAAAGGAGTTTGATGTTTGTTTTTGTCTTTTACGAGAGAAGTGTTTTTATGGATGTTTGTAGTTCGTACAGCTCTAGAGACTATGACTTAGGAGTGAATGCGTCGCATGTCACCCAAAGGGTACCATACTAAACATCCGGATTATTGGAAGGAAACCCTCCAATAACCATTTCCTAAGTGGCTTAAGGCTCGTAACGTACTGTACTAACTTGCCTTTATTACGTATTTTACTGTTGTTTTGGAGATGAGAAGAGAACAGACTCTACAGGGGAAAGTATCAAGATTCCTACTGTTGTCATGCAATGGATTCATCCTATTATTAAGTTTGAAACAGGGGACTCCTAGATGTTATCATGCATAGGTTTCAACCTAAAAGTCTATCATCACTTCCTTAAACAAGGAAGTGAGAATCCTAAGGGATCATGTAAATGGGAAATAAAACAGACAACTGCAAAAAATCATTAAAGCAGATAAAACAGAAAAGCAAACAGTAAAGATGCAAATGGAATGTAGCAATACAAGCAGAGGGAGCAACTCAACCTCTAAGCAATCAAGCAAAGAGATCAAACAAAACAGACAAGCAAAGGGAGGGCCACCTCCACCTTTATATGCAAACACATCAGTTACAAAAGGGAAAATAACACTCAAGCAGAGGGAGAACACTCAACCTCTAAGGCAAAGAAGCAAAGGGAGCTCAACTCAACCTTTGAATGCAGTCATGCTCCTAGCCTAACATACTCTATACATGAGACTATCCTAATGCAACAAGCAATGTCAAACAATCATGAATGAATGAAGAAATGAGGGGATATGACTGTCGCTACTGCGAAAATCGGCGCCGGCTGAACAGAAGAGTCGCCACCGTGCGTTATTTATCCCACGGGAGGGAAAGGAAACGCTCAGAGTAAACCTCGCACAACACGGGAAAGGTATGGTCATCGCAACCAAAACCTGGGTTCGGGAGTCGGTTACGCAAGGGGAAGGTATTAGCACCCCTCACGTCCATCGTACTCGATGGGATCCACGCTTGTTTTCGGGTATGGATTGTTATTCTATCTACTCTAAAGGTCAGGGGTTAAAAAGAAAAGAGAATGAAAATAAAATGACTCGGCAAAGTGTCGCACTTTATGCCTACGTATTCCCGTCTGGAACGAGAAATCAGAGTCAACGTAGTTCGCCTACCTACGGGAAAGGAGGGGAAGGTTGCTCGCTAGGATATCGCATCCTATGCCTACGTACTTCCACACAGCAGGGAAGATCAGAGCAAACGTAGTTCGGGCCACGTACGACACAAGCTTGTCTTGGTTGATTTTATTCCTTCTGAAAAGGTTTTTCTGATTAACAGTCCAAGAGGACAAAAATGACGTCTTGATGAGTTCACGTTCTTTTACGGAAGAAGTGTCTTTTATTGTATTTGAAATCTTTATGTGTTTTTTCTGTTTGTTTTGAGAAAGAAAGAGACAGAACTCTAGCCTACGGTTGCGAAGGGAAACAAACTAACCTAATGTTATCATGCATGGGTTAAGACCTAGTGTCTATCATGCTCCTCTCTTGCGCAGAGAGAAACAGAGATCCTAAGGGATAGGCAGAAACAGAAACAATATCAGATATATACAGTAAAACAGTAAAATGCATGGATGCAACAGCACAAGCGAGGCAAGGGAGTCCCACTCAACCTCGAACCTAGAAAACAATAGGCGAAAGTGAACAGGCTTCACTTTCAACCCAGCAGGGTAAACAGCAAACAATACAGTTCAGAAAACCAATCAATACATCAGCAAATGAAATACAGCAAAAAAAACAAACAGCTTCAGCAGCTCTAAATCAACAACTGGCTTCAAGCAATCTCCAATCAGCTACAGGCTTCAACAAGCATCAATCTCCATCTTCATGACCTTCAGGCAAGGGTTTTGATCATCAGTCTTCCATCTGCAATGGCTTTTCTTCATGCTCAAACCTCCAGGATGAGGGATTAGTCACAAGAGTGAATTGGGTGTTAAGCAATCAGTTGACTACCAAGGGTGGTGAACAGACTGCTTCTAACACAAGAGACATTTTCTCTCAAGAGTTCTATCTCATAGACCCTATCACCAAGCCTTCCAAAGGAAGGGGGTGAGTGTCTTAGAGAGACTCTGAATCACAGAGAAGAATGGATGCAGACAAGGCAATCCATGTTTGAGAAATAATCATTCTAACCTAGAGCTCTGCCTAGCTCCTAAACCCTAGTCTCCTCAGCAACTGCTAGCAAGAAGCTCCTCCTCAACTCTGACAGTTGATCTTCAGCATTTGAATCTTCAATGGCTTCATCTCCACAAATCTTCAGCTTCCCCAGGGCCCCAGACAAACCCAATACCCATACAAACAATCAATAAACCCCAGAGGGCACACCACACCAGACAGCAGATATACAGACAGTAATAATATCAGTAGGGGAATCCTAACTTTTTCTAAGGGATCTAATAGCTACCCATAGCCCATATAGTCCCATAACTAGTTTATTCAAACCCTAAGTCCTAAGGGAAATGAAATCAAACTCCTAAGTTGTCACCTAAAAAACCCTAGTTTTGTTCATGATATTCAAGCATCTATTAATCACCTAAAATTAACCTCTAAAAATGGGAACTAAAATATTTCTATAAGCCTAATATCTCATCCAAACAATATGAAAAGAATGATCAAAAAATATCAAAGCATGTGAGAGAACAAAAATCATAAAAATAATGCATGAAATGAATCTATTTAATATGACATTTATTTAGAAAATATGAAAAAAATATGAAATAAAACTAAAAATGAAAATTTATTTTCCTATAATATTCTAGACATTTTAATGAAAACATGGTGAAAAGAATGAATTAAAAAGCATTTTTTATGAATTATTTATGAATTTTCAAAGATTAGTAAAAATTAAAATGAAATAAGAAATAAAATGAATTAAAAATGAGGGAGGGGGGTTAGAATAGCAGATACGCCCAGTTATAAATCCAGAATGGGCCACATATAGGGGGTGCGAGTAGCGCTTTACCAAGGCCCAGCTTGAGTCAGCATTGAAGAAAAAATGAAACAACGAGCTGGGGGTGAAAATAGCATCAGAAACGCGTTAGAAATGGTTTGGGCCTAGTTGCTGGGGGTGGGGATAACAAAAGAGACTGAGGCCCGCCCGTTTCAATTAATGAAACGGTGCGTTTAGCCAAAGTCCTTCCCTCCAATTCTGAAATTAAACGCTGGCCATTGGATCTTACTAACAGTCAAAAGTCCAACCACACATGGAAGGCCACGATTTCATCTTCCCCAAAGGTTCTGCAAATTAGGGTTTCACTTCACCATGAACATCCATGCACGAGCAACTTTCTTCCTCTCTGTTCTCATCCTACACGCCACTAATCCACATGCCATGAACATGAAATCTGTTCCAAATCTCTCCCTCTACAAGCTTAGGGCGTCAATTCGCTTTGAAATTCACCACATCAACAAATTCGATTGGATCCACACTCGGCCTCCATTGAGATGCACTGATATGCATCATCACCAATCTTCCCCAGACTTAGCCTAAACTAAACTACACCTAATAGAGATCAACACATGCTATCAAGCCACAATTATAACACACTAATCTAAGAGATATGAACACTAACAGTTTATGGCACCTGTCACTAACCATCACCAAATCTCTCCAAATTCATCTAACTTAATCTCCTAACCACCTAGATCAATTCTACACTAACAAAATCATGCCTACCTAACTGGATCAAGCAGTTTGAATGAAAACTTACCTTGTGCAAAATCTTGCAAACAGCTATGGAGATTGATGATTTGAGGCTTTTGAGACTTGGATCTTGATCAATCCTTGATGAACTTGATTCTGTATGCAAGCTTTGGATGAGATTTGGCCAGAATTATGCTATCCACTTGCAACTTCAATCTTGATGCTCTTGAAAAAAAGTGCTCGAAAATGGATGATAACCACCTAGTTCTTGATTGAATTATGCTATATGATGATGAATCAGTATGAGAAGGTTGATTATGATGAAGATTTGGTGAAGAATTTGTGAGAATTGCAATGAAACTTCAATGAAAAAGTGTGAGAAATTTGTGAAATTCTTGGTGCAAATGAGGCCAACCCTTGCCAAATTCTCCTTTCATGAATATATAGACCCCAAATGAACATTCTAGATCCATCTTGCACATTCCCTTGTTTTCAAACTTTGGCTCATTTTTGATTATGTTTCTTAAATGATAAGCAACCATGGATAACTTCATTTTTTCCTTCTAAACTCAAAAAAGTGTGTGAACCATTGTTCTTAGAATTGTTTTTCCATTCAAAATCATATATTGGAAGTCTCCATTTGGACTTGTAAATCTCCCAAACCATTTTCCAACTTGAAATTATTCACTTTATAAGCCTTTTTAGTTCATATTTTGACCTATCATGCAACTCCATGCTATGAGCTTCTCCAATAACTTGTGACCTTCTTTCTAGACTTAAAATCCCATTTGGAGCAAGTTTGATGTTGTAAGTTTTTCCATTTGAGGCCTCCTTGTATGAGTTTTGGGTATAGGTTAAAATGACCTGTAATTCACAAATGCCCAAAATACCCTTTGCTTGTCAAGACCATAAGTTGAGTTCTCCACATCATATGAAGGCATGCCATACCATTCTAGAAAGCTAAGACAATGAGGAACAATTCTTATGTTGACCAAGAATTCATTTGAAATCTCCTTGAGGGGCAAAACTAGCTTGGAAGTCAAGTCACTTTCACAGACAAAAATTCAGACACCCCAAATGACCTGTAACTTGTAAGGACCATAACTTGAGTTCTATAAATCTCCTTGAGGTCTTCCACCACTCAAATTAAAGGTCTTGAGATCCTCTACAAATTTCATGTTGGCCAAGAAGCCATTTGAAGCTAGCATTTTGACTTATCTTGCTTGGAAATTTGACCTAAATTAGGGGATTTTACAGAGAAACCCTAATTTAGTAACTCCTCTTCTCCTTGATTTCTCTTGAATTCTCCTTGTCATATCTCCATATCCTTCTTCATATGTTCAATGATGATCCCCACATCTCTCCAATAGCCTTGAATGCTCTTTTAAATCAGTCAATTGACCTAGGGTTGACCTAGGGTTGACCCAGATGAAACCCTAGTTGACTGTCTTCAACTGTAGCTCTTGTGCCTTCATCAATGACTTGTTTTCTTCTCCAAATGACTTTATAAGTCTCTCATAAAGTCTAGATGCTCTCCATACCTTCACTCCACAGCTCACAACCCTCTTGTTGATCCTCAGATCCCCTCAGCTAGGAGATAGACTCAAGGCTTGCTCTGCTGAACTCTTTGCTTTCAAATTCTTTCCTGATGACTTGAGTAGGGTTGAATTATGATGATAACCTCTTGCTAGGCCTCTAGAGATGGAAGTAATGATTGGTCCCCTGTTGAATGACTTGCTATGCTTATGCTATGCAGATGGTTAGTCTATGTACATGACTCTACATGCAAATGCTAATGATAATGAAACATAAATCCAAGGAATAAGGTTGGGCAAATTTTAGGGTGCAACAGCTGCCCCTATTCAAGCGACTTGGACCCGATTGGATGAAGAGCCCGGAGCCTTCAGACATTCGCGGTACGAGACGGTTGAATACTAGTGAAACCAGAAATTTGCCAACCACAGAAATACACTGCGCTCCTGCTTGATGAATGACATTCGTCAGCTGAATCTGACTGTTACGATAACCCACTGATCTTGCGCGACCGTGCTGGGGATTGTTTCCATCGTTCTGAAGAGGATTCTGTCATAACAGATTGCTTGCTTGTCCACGTTAGGACTCTGTCTGTCGTCGATACGAAGAAATCTCAACTAAAACTTGTCCACGTTAGGACTCCACTTACTGTCAACCCAGGAAAATCTCGGCAACTCCGCTGGGGATAATTCACCTGCATTTCCGTAAACTGAATCGCCCACGTTAGGAATAACACTCTTCCACGTTAGGAGTAACGCTCTTATCTTTCCACGTTAGGAAGCAATCTTCTTTCCGCGTAAGGAGAACTGCATCAATCTGTCCACGTAAGGACTCCAATGCCATTTGACATGTCCGCGTCAGGACTCCGATCTTTCCACGTAAGGAACTCCACTTTTCTTGAATCTGTCCACGTAAGGACCTCAATTTCTTCCACGTCAGGAATAATCTTCTTCTTTCCACGTTAGGAATCAATCTTGATATGCCCGCGCGAGGACTCAATCTTTCCACATAAGGAATAAACTCGTCTTTCCACGTAAGGAAACCATTTTTCTTCCACGTAAGGGATGCTCTTAATACGTCCACGTAAGGACCCTGATCTTTCCACGTTAGGAATCAATTCTTTCTCAATTTGTCCGCGTCAGGACTCATTTTTCCACGTAAGGAAACCATCTTTTTCCACGTAAGGAATCATCTTAATCTGTCCACGCAAGGACTCTGCTCTTTCCCCGTTAGGAATACTGTCATTTCCGCGTAAGGAAACTATCTTTTGATACGTCCGCGTAAGGACTACCTCTTTCCCGCGTTAGGACTCTCCGTCTTTCCACGTTAGGAATCACTTCTGTTGATATGTCCGCGTAAGGACCACATCTTTCCATGTTAGGAATAATAATCTCTTTGATCTGTCCGCGTTAGGACACTGATCTCGTCTTGATTCGTCCACGTTAGGACTCAGACATCTTCGACTCGCTGAGGAAATAACTTGTCCACGTAAGGACTCACACGTCTTCGACTTGCTGGGGAAATATCCGCGTCAGGACTTACCCTTTGCCAACAACACGAAGAAGGATAAATTTGTCCACGTCCGGATTCTTGTATCTTGTCATCACAAAGAACTACAAACTTGTCCACGTCAGGACGCACATTTCACCATTACAAATAAAGATATCTGCCGAAAACAAAATGATCCACGTCAGGATACCAACACGAAGAGTAACCAATCTTTTGTCAACGTCATGACCTCCCTTTCTCCAAATTTCGAGAGACCGAATCTATCCACGTCAGGATTAACACACCTTACCAATCCGGTAAAACCAACCTGTCCACGTTAGGACGCCCACTTCTGAAGAAACCCCGTCATTCTAGGAGTAAATGGTCCACGTCAGGACTTAATTCTTCAATGATCCTCACCCACAAACTGCTCAGCACTGACGTGACAGCGACTTCGAGATGAACTCTACTGGGGATGTCTGAAAACCAACTATCGGACGCCTGCTCTGATAACCGGCGGTGGTCTCTGAAATTCTGATTCATGCGACCCGTTGATGACAAACAAACTCTGCTTGGGGATAAGAAGACACTTATCCTGGCCACTCTGGCTGGGGAAAATAAGATACGTTTGCATAAATGACTCTGCTGGAGACAAAGAGAGTTTTATCATGATAACTCTGTGGGGGAGTACCGCCGAAACTGACATTGTCATTGAATATCTCCTGCCGAGATCTTGAATGTTTGGTAATTTATTTGAGCAAGAGCTCTTTCCACCTGAACTGCTAGAATACAGAAACTGCTTCAGCAAAATAAATGCTGGAAGGGTAACGCCGACTCGCCGGGGATAGCCTGATGCTACAAAATTATTCCGGCAAAATAAATGCTGGTAGGATGAAGTCGCCCCTGCTGGGAAGTTGGGAACTCAAACCAAACACCCTGTTGAGGTAACCCCCTGCTGGGGAATATAACTTTGCTGGGGAATAGCAGATGCGCCTGATATGATTGAGCCTCTGCTAGAGAGTGAACTAATATCACACGGTATCTCTGACAAAATAAATGACAGGACCCACCATCAACCCTGCTGGGGAGAGTCTTGATCTTCGGATTCCACTGGAAGGAAAGAACACTTGCTGAAAAGAGAACTCCGCTGGGGATGGCTGGATTCTCTTGGGGAAAATTAACTGACTCCGCCGGGGGAGAATGCACGACCCTGCGGGGGGAGATGAACCTGTCTGAATACAGCCTTACGATCTCAGAATCACTAAACTCTGCTGAGGACGAGTAACTTCTCTGGAGCACGTCCTTTGGATAAGCTACGGCTAGCTGGGGAATTCTATCCTTCTTCAGGAAGAACATGCATGACCTGCGTGAGGATCAAGCCTTTCACTATTGCAATCTTTTGATCACCTTCCTCGTACAGTTATGAAACCTGCAACAACACAAACAAGACACGACAAGCCTATGCAATCGAATCAATTCAGGTTAGTGACGTTACACTCAGTTAATTCAAAGCTTTAACGATTGTTGGCAAGGGCCAGTGATGTTATACTCATGCTAGTTTCAATAAACTTAGGCGTTTTATCATGCGCAAAACAGTAAAGAACAGGCATCAAGTACTGAATAACACATTTTCATTGATTGGGCCCCTGAATGGGCGGAGTTTTTGTACACGGGATGTAACTCCTGAAAAGAGGAAGCTACGCCAAGCAAATATACAAGTATGCAAGTATTCACAGGAAGCATAAATATTGACAAATTAAATTTTGTACACATGTCGGCAACTGGATGCAGATGAACACCACGAACTGATCCTCCCATGACTCGTCCGACTCTAATACTTTTCCGGTATCCCGACTTCTGAAGAGGTTGTATCCGATAACTGACTCCTCAAATATATTCTCCCGCACTGATGCTCATCGAATTCGAATTCGGACCGCAGTCATTTGCTTTTCTCATCCCTAACTTTTGCGTGAACCGCCCTTTGCGGGTTTTCAGTTCACCGGGATACCCCTTTTTGCCGAAGCCGCCCAGTGTAGGTTTTCAACTTCGCGGGTGTACATTTTTTCAATTTTATCCCTAACTTTTGCCCGAACCTTTCATTCTGTTTTTGGTTCGCCAGGATGCCCCATTTTTGCCTGGACTCTCTTTTTTTGCCCAGCGGGTCTATTTTAAGCAAAGTATTTTTTAACCGCGTCCGAATTCACAGGTGATGCAAAGTCTTCTCCGTCCATGGTGGACAACAATAAAGCTCCTCCTGAAAAGACCTTACTGACAACGTATGGCCCTTCGTAGTTGGGGGTCCACTTGCCCCTGTGATCTGCTTGCGGCGGGAGAATCCTTTTCAGCACAAGGTCGCCCGTCTGAAAGCTTCACGGAAGTATCTTCTTGTCGTACGCTTTCTTCATTCGTCTTTGGTACAAACGACCGTATGCCAGAGAAGCTAGCCTCTTCTCATCCATCAAACTCAATTGGTTCAATCTGTTCGTTACCCATTCTGCCTCGTCTAGCTGAACGTCTCGCAATACCCTCAGAGAAGGGATCTCAACTTCCAATGGTAGTACCGCTTCCATTCCGTATACCAACGAGAACGGAGTTGCCCCGGTTGATGTGCGTACCGTCGTACGATAACCGTGCAAAGCGAAAGGTAGCATCTCGTGCCAATCCTTATACGTCACCACCATTTTCTGGACGATCTTCTTGATATTCTTATTGGCCGCTTCGACAGCGCCATTCATCTTGGGTCGGTAAGGGGAGGAGTTGTGATGTTCGATCTTGAAATTCTGACAGAGCTCCTTCATCATTTTGTTGTTCAGATTAGAACCATTATCCGTGATTATCCGCTCGGGAATTCCGTATCGGCAAATGATATCTCTCTTGATGAATCTAGCCACCACTTGCTTCGTTACATTTGCGTAAGACGCTGCTTCCACCCACTTGGTGAAATAATCGATTGCTACGAGTATGAACCGATGCCCGTTAGAAGCCGTCGGCTCGATCTTTCCAATCATATCGATTCCCCACATTGAGAATGGCCATGGAGATGACATCACATTTAGAGGACTCGGAGGCACATGTATTTTGTCAGCATAGATTTGGCACTTGTGGCACTTTCTTGCAAATTTGAAACAATCAGTTTCCATCGTCAGCCAAAAGTAACCTGCCCGCAGCAGTTTTCTCGTCATAGCATGCCCGCCAGCATGCGTGCCAAATGCACCTTCGTGAATTTCCTCCATGAGAAGCTTTGCCTCTTTCTCGTCTACACAACGCAACAACACCAGGTCGTGGTTTCTTCTGTATAAGACGCCATCCGGGTTCAAATAGAAATTACCCGCTAATCTCCTGAGAGTTTTCTGATCTTGACTGGATGCCCCAGCCGGATACTCTTTATTCTTCAGGAAGTTAAGGATATCAAAATACCACGGTTTGCCATCAGACGCTTCATCAATAGCAAATACATAAGCTGGCCTGTCCAACCGAGAGATAGTGATTTGGGGAGCTTCGTTCCAGAAATTGACCTTGTACATGGAAGACAAGGTGGCAAGGGCGTCAGCCATTTGATTTTCTGCCCGTGGCACGTGATGCAATTCAACCTTGTCGAAGAAAGGCAACAATCTCCTTGCATAATTCATATAATGTATCAAATTGGGCTGCCGTGTCTCCCATTCCCCTTTGATCTGATTCACCACCAGAGCTGAGTCTCCGTATACGTCTAAATGTTTGATTCGCAAATCAATGGCTTCTTCAAGCCCCATTATACAAGCTTCGTATTCTGCCTCATTGTTGGTAACGGCAAAGGTCAATCGGGCAGTAAACGGGATGTGCGACCCGTGCGGCGTAGTGATAATTGCCCCTATTCCGCTACCGTAAGCATTCACAGCTCCATCAAATATCATCTGCCATTTGGACCCCGGCTCTGGTCCTTCGTCTGGTAACGGCTCTTCGCAATCCTTCATCTTGAGATACATGATATCCTCGTCAGGAAAATCGAATCTCATTGATTGGTACTCTTCAATAGGCTGCTCCGCCAGATACTCAGACAACACACTCCCCTTTATCGCCTTTTGCGAGACGTATTGAATATCATATTCAGTCAAGATCATCTGCCACCTGGCAATCCTACCTGACAACGCCTGCTTTTCGAATATATATTTGATCGGATCCATCTTCGAGATAAGCATGGTTGTATGATTCAGCATGTACTGCCTCAAACGCTTGGCGGCCCAGGCTAGCGCGCAGCAAGTTTTCTCCAGCATTGAGTATCGAGATTCACAGTCCGTAAATTTCTTACTCAAATAGTAAATTGCATGCTCTTTTCTCCCCGTCTCGTCGTGTTGACCGAGAACGCAACCCATACTTCCCTCAAGAACCGTCAAATACATTATCAAGGGTCTCCCTGCCACTGGGGGTATCAAAATAGGAGGCTCCTGCAGATACTTCTTTATTTTGTCGAACGCCTTTTGACAATTATCGTTCCACGTTACAGCTTGATCTTTCTTTAGCAACTTGAATAATGGTTCGCACGTAGCAGTCAGGTGAGATATGAACCGAGCAATGTAGTTCAATCTCCCTAAAAACCCGCGCACCTCTTTCTCTGTTTTAGGCGTCGGCATTTCTTGAATCGCTTTTATTTTAGCAGGATCGACCTCTATTCCTCTTTCGCTTACTATGAACCCCAGGAGCTTACCCGATCTCACCCCGAAGGTGCATTTGTTAGGGTTCAGCCTCAGCCTGAACTTCCTAAGCCTTTTAAACAACTTCAACAGATTCACCAGATGCTCTTCCTCCGTCTGGGATTTGGCAATCATATCGTCAACATAAACTTCAATCTCTTTATGCATCATGTCATGAAAGAGAGTTGTCATCGCACGCTGATACGTTGCCCCAGCATTTTTCAAACCAAAGGGCATCACTTTATAGCAAAATGTTCCCCAAGGCGTTATGAAAGTAGTCTTCTCCATATCCTCTGGCGCCATTTTAATTTGATTATAGCCTGAAAAGCCATCCATGAAGGAGAATACAGAGTATTGAGCGGTATTATCAACTAATACGTCAATATGAGGAAGTGGAAAATCGTCTTTTGGGCTTGCTTTATTCAAATCTCTATAATCCACGCACATTCGAACCTTGCCATCTTTCTTTGGCACTGGTACGATGTTAGCAACCCATGAAGGATACTTCGTCACAGCCAGGAAACCAGCGTCCCACTGTTTCTGAACCTCCTCCTTGATCTTCATTGCCATATCTGGGCGAGTTCTGCGAAGTTTTTGTTTGACAGGCGGGCAGTCTTCTTTCAGTGGCAGACGATGCACAACCATATCAGTATCGAGCCCTGGCATATCTTGATACGACCAAGCGAATACATCATTATACTCTCGGAGCATTTCAACCAGTTTTCGCTTGATATCACTCTGCAGTGCGGCTCCGATACGAATATTTTTCTCAACCCCTTCCGACCCCAAATTGATAATTTCGATAACCTCGTCGTGAGGCAGAATGGCTCTTTCCTCTTGCTTCACCAACCAAGACAGTTCTTCCGGAACGTCGCTATCTTCGACCACCTCTTCTTCGGTCTGGAATACCGGGTGCTCGAAGTCGGGACGAGTCATAGGTGGCTCAAGGATGTCATCTGAAAATGTTATCCTGCAAAAGAAAGGGTTAAGTGCTTCAAAATGCGTATAAAGCGGATAACCACGTTGCCATTTTATTGAAAAATACAAAACAAGAAAGACAGGGATTACAGTATTTGCACATAAAAAACGCCGTTTATTTAATGATTAACGAAGCAATGTTTATAACAACGCAGCCCTAAGCAAATCCTGATGCCCCGGGCAAGACATCAGATTATTCAACAATTAATAAAGCAAAGCATTACTGTTTAAAAGTCACAGGAACAAGCTCCTGAATAGACCAGTTGCACAGTCCTTGTCCTGGCGTGCTTGGCTGAATCCAGGCATCCATATCACAGTCGCTGTCCCCTTCATCGGATTCTGAAGCAGCATTGACAGATTCATGGCATACTCCACTGGCAGAGATGGTGATTGACTTTCTGAAATGAGGGGCCCCCACAGAAGGAGTTGATGACGATGGTCGGTACCCCAGTCCGAACCGGTCCATTTTCACCGGAATGTCCAATACTTTGCCCCAGCCCATGGCTTCTCCTGCCTTCACTAGCGCTTGAGCCTCTTTATACGAAGAAACAGCTATCTCTGGCACTTTGCTTGGCCCGGGACCCTTGTCCTTAATGCGCAAACCTTCGAATGCCTGGCATGGCGTCTCGTGGATCTCCCCGTCGACTTCCACATATTTAAACGAAGAAAGATGGCTGACCAGGATGTCTTCTTCTCCGCACACGGTGACTACGCTGTCTCCGACCATATACTTTAACTTCTGATGCAGGGTTGACGTAACTGCCCCTGCCCCGTGAATCCAAGGTCTTCCCAGCAAGCAGCTGTACGCAGGCTGTATATCCATGATATAAAACTCCGTTGCAAACACTTCCGGCCCCACTTGCAGAGGCAAGGTGATCGATCCGAAGACTGTTCTCCGCGTGCCGTCAAACGCTCTGACTACCAAATCACTTGGTGTACACAAAATCCCTCGAACATCCAGCTTCATCATAGCCTTCTTAGGCAGCACATTCAAAGACGACCCGGTGTCAACCAATACATGCGACATTGTCGACCCTCTGCACTCAACAGATACATGTAATGCCAAATTATGATCCCTTCCTTTCGGAGTCAAGTCGAAATCAGTAAAGCCCAGACTGTGGCCTGCATTTACGTGTGCCAATACTCCTTCTAGCTGGTTCACGGAGACATCCTGTGGTACAAAAGAAGTGTCCAGGACTTTCAGCAAAGCGTTCCTGTGGGCTTCCGAACACAACAGCAATGACAAAATAGATATTTTGGACGGAGTCTGCTGCAGATGCTCCACAATTTTATAATCGCTTTTCCGAATTAAGCGCATGAATTCCTCTACATCTTTCGATGCTGCTTCTTTTTCATTTGCTTGTATCGGAACATTCTCAACCGCTTTCCCCTTTCCTTTTGCTAGCCTTTCGGCTTCCACTTCAGGAGATATAAAGATCCTGCCGCTCCTCGTCATGCCTCCTGAGCCCACAACATTATCCACAACCTCCGCTGACTGCTTGTTAACATCGATTTTAATCCCGTCACAATACACCTCTAGCCCATATGACCATGGGACCGCTTTCGTGCTCTCATACGGGATTGGCCCGACTTTAGTTATAGTAATCGGTGGCCGCTGAGCTGGTGCTGAAATGGTGATCGTCTTCCTAGGAATTGTCACTGTGGCAACATCACTCTGATTATCCATTACTGCCCCTGCAGGCTCATCAGTTGCTGTTCTATCAAACTGTAGTATACCATCATCAATTAAGGCCTGAATGCCTTTCTTCAGATCCTCACACCCCCCAGGCAGGGCCCAACAATCTAAACAGTACTCATTACAACCCGGGTAAACACCTCCTTGCAACAGTCGGCTCTTTATTTCGCTCAGCGGCGTCTTTAAATCCTCAACATTCATAATCAGATTCAGACCTTCCTCGGTTAGAACAGCGTTCGCCCCATGATTAGGCATGGGTTTCTGGACTATATTCGCACCGGTCGTTCCGAAGTTGATAGACTTGTTGTCCAAGAGATCCTGCACAACGTGCTTAAAAGCATGACAACCTTCTATATCATGGCCCGGGGCCCCAGAATGAAACTCGCAGCGCCTATTTGCATCATAGCCGAACGGGGGAGTTCCCGTTATTGGTGCCAAGGTTCTTTTCTCTACCAGATTCAATCCCAACAAGGTCTGCAATAAATCAGCATAGTTAGAGGGAGGCTTCTCGAACACCCTTCTCGGCTTACCACCCTGGAATTTTCTCTGAGCTTGCTGTGCCCCCTGCTGAGGCTGCTGCTGCTGTGGCATTGGTTGCTGCTGAACCTGTTGTTGTTGCTGAATTGGCTGCTGTTGATACGGGATGGTGACACTCGACACTTGCTGCTGCTGACGATATTGATTTCTTCCCCTGCCTCGGCCTCGGCCTCGGCCTCCAAATACAGCACTAGCTTCGCCCTGACGGCGCCCACCATAAGCTTTCCTATTACTGCCAGATGCAGCTGACTCGTCAACTTGGAACTTTCCTTGCTTAATGTTCCGCTCAATCTTTTCGCCCATCAGAATCAGATCTGAAAAACTAGCCAGAGACGTATGAAACAGCATATCATGAAACAGCCCGGTGAATGTGCCGACAAACATGTCGTTCATTTCTTTATCTTCCACAGGGGGACGAACCCTGGCAGCCATATCGCGCCACCTTTGCGCGTATTCTTTAAAACTCTCCCCCTTCTTCTGCGAAAGCCCGGCCAACTGGACCCGATTGGGTGCCAGGTCACTGTTATATTTGTAATGGGCTACGAACGCCTCTGCTAATTGCTTCCAAGTCTTGATATCAGTGGGCTCCAACCCCATGTACCACTCTAAGGAAGGACCCGATAGACTATCCTGAAAGAAATGCATGAGCATTCTTTCGTCAGTGGAGTATGCAGACATCTTTCTGTAATAAGCTCGTACATGCACTTTCGGGCATGTATCTCCTTTGTACTTATCGAACGCAGGCGCTTTGAACTTGATCGGCACCCTCAGCCCAGGTACCAAGCCCATAGTTGCCATGTCCAGACCCACAGCACTCTGATTTAGGACTCCCTTCATTTGCTCTTCCAGCATTCTAATCTTTTGAGAATCATCCATCGGCCCTTCAAAGCCCCCTCCAGAGAAGGCGTCTTCCTGCTGATCCTCTTGCCACATACCGTTTCCAGCCCCGTATCCATCATATGCATTATTCCGTCCAGCCCTGACCTGATTCATCCCCGGAACTCGGCCTCTGTTGCCATACCCTTGAACACCTCCAGCAGGACCACCAGCCATAAAACCAGCACCGTTTCCGTTTCCAAAACCTCCGTAGCCCTGATTGACCATACCATAACCATCTTGCCCAAAGCCTTGAGCATTAAAGCCATACTTGCCAGTATTGTCGAATCCCTGATCGTTGAATCCGAACCCAGCGTTGACAAAGCCATTGCCTCCGAGATTATCTCCCACATTGACATCACCCAGCCCGGCGTTGTGGACAGCAGTTTCATTTCCAACTCCGACGTTACCATTCACAGCAGCGGTAGCGTTGTTGACGTTAGCAGCATTCACATTGACGACAGGCGGAGCCACTGGCGTTGGAGTGCCATCTCCATGAGCAGTATCAACCCGGACAGACTGATGATCTTCGTTACCATGACCAGCGTTGCGAGCCAACAGAGGCTGGACCATGGCCTGCAAGTTCTCTTGCCCTTTTGCTATAGCCTCCATGGTTTGCATGAAGAGGGCGAGCTTCTCGCGTACATCCTGCATCTCGTTCTGAATCTGGTCCATGACTTTCCGACAGTTGGATCGTGTAGAATAGCGGTGCGGATGTTGATCTGGAATCCTGTTAAGTACCTGATACAGAGCAAGAGATAAGACACCATTCAAAGATTACCTGTTATGCAAGATGAATATGAATGCAATGCAATGTGTCTGTGCATTAGGGAAGTTCATTCCCCCAGTTCTAGTGCGAAGGTGCCGGTGCAGTGACAGTGTTGACAATAAGAATACCGGAGCTGAATCATAGAAAGCCTCATATATAACAGAGAGAATCAATAAGCCCAGGGTACAATATCACTGAGAGTACAAAGAAGGCATGACCTCAACCAACAATCCTGGTGATGGTCAGCACTATGCAAATAAAGCATACGAATAATGGAATGATCAGATCCTCCCAAAAGTCTGGTACTCCTCTATCAACTTCTTGGTCTCCGGATGGCTTGGTCGATCAAGCAGCCCTTCAACAAGCTGGTTTCTCCTCTTAAGGACGCGGCGTACGTCTTCAGCAGTTTCTTCCCATGCCGCTTCTCCGAAGCAATCTTCTAACTTTCGCTTCTGAGACACTGCTTCATCTCTGGATTTGATTGCCTTGTTCAGTGCATGCTGGACACTATACCGGTTCATCACTTCCTCCTCACATTTCTTGATGCTAGACTTCAACTTCTCTTCGAGGTCGGAAATTTGCTGCTTCAGCTTATCTTCCCTCTTCTTGTTGTTGGTGAGTGTAGCATTCCAAGTCTTATTGCAAGAAGATATCTCTCGGTGTGCTGCGTCAAGCGCCTTCTTTTTGGCTTCCAGCATGTCATGGGAACTTCTGAACTCTTGCCCCAGACGTTCGCGCCTTTTCTTTTCCTCGGTCAGCTCAGCTCCTAACCTGTTCACCAGCTCAATCTGTTGTTGGAAAGCATATACGGCCTTGTTCTTCTCACTGCGTGCCTGGGCTAGCTCCTGCTCTAACCCTTCATTAATCTTCATCAAGGCTTCTTTCTCCTTCACAACCTGTTCATATGCTTCTCTAGAAACAGTAGTCGGCTCTTCTACCGGAATAGGATCAAGAGTTGGTGCATCTGGAAACGGCATCTTCAACTGACTAGCCCTCTCTTGAATCCAAGCTCTATAAGGTGCATAGGCCTGACAGTCATTCTTTCCTAACAACGGCTTCCCTTTGCGGTTAATACGCGTCCAAGCATGTCGCAACTTGGCTAATAACTCCCCCTTCACGTCACCGGTGAAGTACAGAGATTCCTGTACTTCTTCCTCCTGAGGTGGATTCTTCAGCGCATATCCGAACTGGCGAATGAATAGAGAAGGGTTGTAATTGATACACCCTTTTCTTCCTATCAATGGCACATTAGGGTACCCAGAACAACTGAAGATGAGCTCGGATCCCAACAAATCTCTATCAAACCACTCCATATCTTCCGACGATAGCCTCATCAAGCGTTCTGGCCAACCAACTGGAACTGTAGTCTCTGCAGTAGATCCTCTCTTAGGAAGGTGACTCTCAAACCACATACCCAACAAGGGCACACACAGATGAACATTCTTCCCTCTTCCCTTCTCATTCTTGTAATGCAGTGAATGGTAGAGATCTCCGAGTAAAGTAGGTACAGGATTACCAGCGGCGAACAAGTAGAAAGCATCGAAGTCCACAAAATCCGGTATATTGGGGAACAGTACTATGCCATAAATGCACAAGGCCAACACAGCATTGAAAGCAACCCAGCACCCATTCTTGGCGTACTCTTGGGCTTTACCAACTAAGAACTGAAATGAGAAGCCTGGAACTCCACGGGAAACAGTAGTCACAAGTTCAGAAGCATCAACATGCAAGGCTTTTGCCAATTCCTCCGGCTTGGGTTTGGCATCATAATGGATGAACGGAACCTGGTTCTGCACAGGCAGCTCAACGTACTCAGCGTATTCCTCCAGAGTTGGTCCCATAATAAAGTCAGAGAACGTAAAGCACCTCAAAGCAGGGTCGTAGAATTGCATCAAAGCATACAGCCCATCCAACTCTACCTCTGTAGGTTTGCACACCAATCTCAATAATCTACCATAGCTCATCCGGAAACTCCTACGAACACCCTCATCAGCAAGAGAGATCAACCCCAGTAGAGGAACAATATCAGGCGTAGGCAATTTGTAAGCAACTGTTCTCCGTAGGCTAGTCATGATCAAACGCTCAGAAGTCTGGGCACTAGAACTAGGGAAATGCAAATGCGCCTGCAGCACAGACACACGTTAGTGAAATGCAAATGATAATGTATATGCAGGGATGCAATGCAAGTAACATTCAACAGGGACCAAAGCTGCAGCTGAATAGCCTAAACCCAATCAAGAAAGGTCTCAGATAGACCATCCAGAAGTCATCAAACCCTGGTCTCAGATAGACCTAAAATAGAACTCCAACACTGGTCTCTGACAGACCTCAAACCATAACTCCAACTGGTCTCTGATAGACCTCAAATCACATCCATAATTGGTCTCTGACAGACCTCAGAATACATCTCCAAATGGTCTCTGACAGACCTCAGAATAAATCTCCACATGGTCTCTGACAGACCTCAGAATAAATCTCCATAAATAACCAAGATCTCTGATCAAGAAATAGCCGGTAGTCTGGAGGTCTAGTTACCTGCATAACCCTGAATCCCCTCACAGGTGGGTGGCCCTATAACTGGCACAAGGTACGGCATCCTATGCGGTCGTCGGCGTCACAGACTTTCAGGGTTGATGATACGATTCCCAGAAGGAGTGGCATCATCAAATCCTGAAGAGGCCTCACTCAGCCAACTTCCAAATGATCGGTCCCCAGAGTCGACAATCCAACTAACCAGCAACCCACGCCAACCAAAGGAAGGGGCAGGAGGCCAACCAGAGGAACCTCGTCTGAGTGTAGATTTCATGGGACACCAAAGCAAGCAAAGCAAGCGGGCGCCCACTAATTTCTACTCTAATTCTAGGTGCACTCAAGCCCAGGTCCGGCTTATCTCTCAATATCAGAACACCCGTCACACCCCAGATACAGCAATAATAAACAATATATATAAAGCTGGAAAATACAGGGTTAGAAATATACAATAACTCCATACAAAATCCTCGACGGGAAAACAAGCGTTAGGATTGACTCTCTCAAGGGACGTTGGATCCCAAATGCATAAGAACCATCGCAGTCCTTAGCAGCCAGGGGACGTTGGATCCCCAGCAGAGTCGCCAGCTGTCGCTACTGCGAAAATCGGCGCCGGCTGAACAGAAGAGTCGCCACCGTGCGTTATTTATCCCACGGGAGGGAAAGGAAACGCTCAGAGTAAACCTCGCACAACACGGGAAAGGTATGGTCATCGCAACCAAAACCTGGGTTCGGGAGTCGGTTACGCAAGGGGAAGGTATTAGCACCCCTCACGTCCATCGTACTCGATGGGATCCACGCTTGTTTTCGGGTATGGATTGTTATTCTATCTACTCTAAAGGTCAGGGGTTAAAAAGAAAAGAGAATGAAAATAAAATGACTCGGCAAAGTGTCGCACTTTATGCCTACGTATTCCCGTCTGGAACGAGAAATCAGAGTCAACGTAGTTCGCCTACCTACGGGAAAGGAGGGGAAGGTTGCTCGCTAGGATATCGCATCCTATGCCTACGTACTTCCACACAGCAGGGAAGATCAGAGCAAACGTAGTTCGGGCCACGTACGACACAAGCTTGTCTTGGTTGATTTTATTCCTTCTGAAAAGGTTTTTCTGATTAACAGTCCAAGAGGACAAAAATGACGTCTTGATGAGTTCACGTTCTTTTACGGAAGAAGTGTCTTTTATTGTATTTGAAATCTTTATGTGTTTTTTCTGTTTGTTTTGAGAAAGAAAGAGACAGAACTCTAGCCTACGGTTGCGAAGGGAAACAAACTAACCTAATGTTATCATGCATGGGTTAAGACCTAGTGTCTATCATGCTCCTCTCTTGCGCAGAGAGAAACAGAGATCCTAAGGGATAGGCAGAAACAGAAACAATATCAGATATATACAGTAAAACAGTAAAATGCATGGATGCAACAGCACAAGCGAGGCAAGGGAGTCCCACTCAACCTCGAACCTAGAAAACAATAGGCGAAAGTGAACAGGCTTCACTTTCAACCCAGCAGGGTAAACAGCAAACAATACAGTTCAGAAAACCAATCAATACATCAGCAAATGAAATACAGCAAAAAAAACAAACAGCTTCAGCAGCTCTAAATCAACAACTGGCTTCAAGCAATCTCCAATCAGCTACAGGCTTCAACAAGCATCAATCTCCATCTTCATGACCTTCAGGCAAGGGTTTTGATCATCAGTCTTCCATCTGCAATGGCTTTTCTTCATGCTCAAACCTCCAGGATGAGGGATTAGTCACAAGAGTGAATTGGGTGTTAAGCAATCAGTTGACTACCAAGGGTGGTGAACAGACTGCTTCTAACACAAGAGACATTTTCTCTCAAGAGTTCTATCTCATAGACCCTATCACCAAGCCTTCCAAAGGAAGGGGGTGAGTGTCTTAGAGAGACTCTGAATCACAGAGAAGAATGGATGCAGACAAGGCAATCCATGTTTGAGAAATAATCATTCTAACCTAGAGCTCTGCCTAGCTCCTAAACCCTAGTCTCCTCAGCAACTGCTAGCAAGAAGCTCCTCCTCAACTCTGACAGTTGATCTTCAGCATTTGAATCTTCAATGGCTTCATCTCCACAAATCTTCAGCTTCCCCAGGGCCCCAGACAAACCCAATACCCATACAAACAATCAATAAACCCCAGAGGGCACACCACACCAGACAGCAGATATACAGACAGTAATAATATCAGTAGGGGAATCCTAACTTTTTCTAAGGGATCTAATAGCTACCCATATCCCATATAGTCCCATAACTAGTTTATTCAAACCCTAAGTCCTAAGGGAAATGAAATCAAACTCCTAAGTTGTCACCTAAAAAACCCTAGTTTTGTTCATGATATTCAAGCATCTATTAATCACCTAAAATTAACCTCTAAAAATGGGAACTAAAATATTTCTATAAGCCTAATATCTCATCCAAACAATATGAAAAGAATGATCAAAAAATATCAAAGCATGTGAGAGAACAAAAATCATAAAAATAATGCATGAAATGAATCTATTTAATATGACATTTATTTAGAAAATATGAAAAAAATATGAAATAAAACTAAAAATGAAAATTTATTTTCCTATAATATTCTAGACATTTTAATGAAAACATGGTGAAAAGAATGAATTAAAAAGCATTTTTTATGAATTATTTATGAATTTTCAAAGATTAGTAAAAATTAAAATGAAATAAGAAATAAAATGAATTAAAAATGAGGGAGGGGGGTTAGAATAGCAGATACGCCCAGTTATAAATCCAGAATGGGCCACATATAGGGGGTGCGAGTAGCGCTTTACCAAGGCCCAGCTTGAGTCAGCATTGAAGAAAAAATGAAACAACGAGCTGGGGGTGAAAATAGCATCAGAAACGCGTTAGAAATGGTTTGGGCCTAGTTGCTGGGGGTGGGGATAACAAAAGAGACTGAGGCCCGCCCGTTTCAATTAATGAAACGGTGCGTTTAGCCAAAGTCCTTCCCTCCAATTCTGAAATTAAACGCTGGCCATTGGATCTTACTAACAGTCAAAAGTCCAACCACACATGGAAGGCCACGATTTCATCTTCCCCAAAGGTTCTGCAAATTAGGGTTTCACTTCACCATGAACATCCATGCACGAGCAACTTTCTTCCTCTCTGTTCTCATCCTACACGCCACTAATCCACATGCCATGAACATGAAATCTGTTCCAAATCTCTCCCTCTACAAGCTTAGGGCGTCAATTCGCTTTGAAATTCACCACATCAACAAATTCGATTGGATCCACACTCGGCCTCCATTGAGATGCACTGATATGCATCATCACCAATCTTCCCCAGACTTAGCCTAAACTAAACTACACCTAATAGAGATCAACACATGCTATCAAGCCACAATTATAACACACTAATCTAAGAGATATGAACACTAACAGTTTATGGCACCTGTCACTAACCATCACCAAATCTCTCCAAATTCATCTAACTTAATCTCCTAACCACCTAGATCAATTCTACACTAACAAAATCATGCCTACCTAACTGGATCAAGCAGTTTGAATGAAAACTTACCTTGTGCAAAATCTTGCAAACAGCTATGGAGATTGATGATTTGAGGCTTTTGAGACTTGGATCTTGATCAATCCTTGATGAACTTGATTCTGTATGCAAGCTTTGGATGAGATTTGGCCAGAATTATGCTATCCACTTGCAACTTCAATCTTGATGCTCTTGAAAAAAAGTGCTCGAAAATGGATGATAACCACCTAGTTCTTGATTGAATTATGCTATATGATGATGAATCAGTATGAGAAGGTTGATTATGATGAAGATTTGGTGAAGAATTTGTGAGAATTGCAATGAAACTTCAATGAAAAAGTGTGAGAAATTTGTGAAATTCTTGGTGCAAATGAGGCCAACCCTTGCCAAATTCTCCTTTCATGAATATATAGACCCCAAATGAACATTCTAGATCCATCTTGCACATTCCCTTGTTTTCAAACTTTGGCTCATTTTTGATTATGTTTCTTAAATGATAAGCAACCATGGATAACTTCATTTTTTCCTTCTAAACTCAAAAAAGTGTGTGAACCATTGTTCTTAGAATTGTTTTTCCATTCAAAATCATATATTGGAAGTCTCCATTTGGACTTGTAAATCTCCCAAACCATTTTCCAACTTGAAATTATTCACTTTATAAGCCTTTTTAGTTCATATTTTGACCTATCATGCAACTCCATGCTATGAGCTTCTCAAATAACTTGTGACCTTCTTTCTAGACTTAAAATCCCATTTGGAGCAAGTTTGATGTTGTAAGTTTTTCCATTTGAGGCCTCCTTGTATGAGTTTTGGGTATAGGTTAAAATGACCTGTAATTCACAAATGCCCAAAATACCCTTTGCTTGTCAAGACCATAAGTTGAGTTCTCCACATCATATGAAGGCATGCCATACCATTCTAGAAAGCTAAGACAATGAGGAACAATTCTTATGTTGACCAAGAATTCATTTGAAATCTCCTTGAGGGGCAAAACTAGCTTGGAAGTCAAGTCACTTTCACAGACAAAAATTCAGACACCCCAAATGACCTGTAACTTGTAAGGACCATAACTTGAGTTCTATAAATCTCCTTGAGGTCTTCCACCACTCAAATTAAAGGTCTTGAGATCCTCTACAAATTTCATGTTGGCCAAGAAGCCATTTGAAGCTAGCATTTTGACTTATCTTGCTTGGAAATTTGACCTAAATTAGGGGATTTTACAGAGAAACCCTAATTTAGTAACTCCTCTTCTCCTTGATTTCTCTTGAATTCTCCTTGTCATATCTCCATATCCTTCTTCATATGTTCAATGATGATCCCCACATCTCTCCAATAGCCTTGAATGCTCTTTTAAATCAGTCAATTGACCTAGGGTTGACCTAGGGTTGACCCAGATGAAACCCTAGTTGACTGTCTTCAACTGTAGCTCTTGTGCCTTCATCAATGACTTGTTTTCTTCTCCAAATGACTTTATAAGTCTCTCATAAAGTCTAGATGCTCTCCATACCTTCACTCCACAGCTCACAACCCTCTTGTTGATCCTCAGATCCCCTCAGCTAGGAGATAGACTCAAGGCTTGCTCTGCTGAACTCTTTGCTTTCAAATTCTTTCCTGATGACTTGAGTAGGGTTGAATTATGATGATAACCTCTTGCTAGGCCTCTAGAGATGGAAGTAATGATTGGTCCCCTGTTGAATGACTTGCTATGCTTATGCTATGCAGATGGTTAGTCTATGTACATGACTCTACATGCAAATGCTAATGATAATGAAACATAAATCCAAGGAATAAGGTTGGGCAAATTTTAGGGTGCAACAATGACATGTAAGGAGATCATTCCAAAGTAATCAAACAAGGCATCTAATCCTATAGAGAAGGAAATTGATGGGTGGATGCATGCATGTTGTAAACCAAAGGAATACATCAAGGCATTTAACCAAAGATGAAATTTAATGATGGGAAACATGATGTATACCAAAGGTATCCATCATGACACTCAAACATTCATGGAAGAATTGAAATCATGCATGGGAAGCATGATGTATAACAAAGGTATCCATCATGACACTCAACCATTCATGGAAGAATTGAATCAATCATGGGAAGCATGTTGTATACCAAAGGTATGCATCATGACACTCAACCACTCATGGAAGAAATGAAATCATTCATGGGAAGCATGATGTATACAAAAGGTATCCATCATTACACTCAACCATTCATGGGAGAATTGAATCAATCATGGGAAGCATGATGTATACCAAAGGTATCCATCATGACACTCAACCACTCATGGGGGAATTGCATCAATCATGGGAAGCATGGTGTATGCCAAAGGCATCCACCATGACACTCTACCATTCATTGGAGATTGAAATGAAGGGAAGCATGGTGTATGGCAAAGGCATCCACCATGACACTCTACCATTCATGGGAGATCATCTTCCTAAGAGGCTTCAGGAGGAACCCTAAGGATTAGTTAAGGATCACCTAAACTAAAAGGGATTAAAGGCTCTATCAAGGCCTAATCTAGGTTCTTAGTAGGTCTCAACCTAAGCTTGATCCTATCAAGGAGCAATTAAAAGCCTAAAGTTAGCTAAAGGTTCACCTTTAAGTCTAAACTAAGAGAAAAGCTAGATTAGGATCACCTAAACATCATCAACTTGTAAAATGTGGGGAAAATAGGAAATCAATTCTAAAAATCCTAAGAAAAATCCTAGATGATCCTAAATGTATTAAGAATCTATGGTTAAAGTTTCCAGTCAAAGCTCTATGCCTAAGGGCACTAACAGAAAGCTAAACCAAGATGTATGCTATGGGTGATTCAAAAGGAAAAGGCTCTAAAGATGTGCTTCAAAACTATACCTAATGGAATCTAAAAAATGCAAGAAATATCTTACAATTCTATCAAGATATCTAGATAACACATGCAAAAAATCAGAACTCAATTTTAAAATATGAGATAGCACAAAAATCAGAAAGAAAATCCATTATTTTTACATTTTTTAATCAACTAATAAAAATGGAAAAATAGACAATAAATGGAAATTTTATCAAAAACTCAAACAAATTGCGTACAAAAATCAGGGACAAGCCAAAGATCAATCATGATTTTTTTTCATATTTTTATGACAATTATTTCTATTTTTAATGAATTAAAAATGATAAAAGCATTAAAAGAAAATCAAAAATGAATTAAAATAAATAAAAGAATTAAAAAAGCTGAGAATAAAACGTAGCCCTCGGATCTAATGACCAGTCCACTCATCTAAAGGGCCAGCGCACGCCACATAACGCTGAAAGGCTTTAATGAAACGAACTGTTTCACTAACTAATCACGTGCTCTCCATTGACTTCAGCACACGATAGTCTCTAATCAGGAACGTCCCTACCAAAAGTATAACAATCCAATGTCTTACAGCTTGCCACATCAGCAGTCAAGGTCAATAATCCTCAGAGTTGAACCACATGCGTTAGATCCTAATACTAAGACCACTGGTTCAAACTTATCCAACGGTGTAAGCTTCATCTTCTACCTTTTGAACTGAAGCTTGAAGGGGGGAAATTCAGGGCGGCCGGAGAAGACTCCGATCGTCTTCTCCGGCGAATCCACGGGGGCCAAATCATCAGATAGCACCAAACTTCACCAAATTATCCAGATTCACTCGTCTCCTCATGAGGATCATCATGATCTATTTCTTTTTTCCATTTTCTCAAGGGATAACCTGATACGTACATGAACAGAAAATATGCACTTTGGCAAATCATCATCAAACTCTACAAAAAGCATACAGATCTCTTCTACGCTTATCACTGATCAAGAATCCCTAACTAAAACGTGATATCAATCAAGATTAATCCTAAACCAAATCCTTAAAGATTTCATGCATCATCAAGAAACCTCACGAATGGCTTCCAAACCTAACCTAAATCCATCTATGGTTCAAGAATTACCTAACTGCATACCAAAACTAACTTAATCATGCATAATTTAAGAGCAATCTTTAAAAGAGGAAAACCTGGTAAAAGCTTCAGCAGCGAATGATTCAACCACCAAACCTTGATCAAACTTGCTCAGAAACAATCAGTGATGCTTGCTGAATATTCTTGAAGCTTCAATTCCTTCAGAAATGGCCTCCAAGATGAAACTCGATTTTCACTCCTAAAAAACTTTTTCAAGTGCTTCTTACCTGGTTCAAGCTCTTCCAATCACCAACCATGCTATGAACTCGTTTAGAAACTTATATAGAGAAGTTTTGGATCATTATCTGGCCCAATTCATCCAATTCAGTTTTCTAATTTTTTCCACTTCTTTCTCATGACAGTCACGGTTTCAGGCTTGTAGAAGCTTCCACTTTGGCTCAAATTGCTTGCATAACACCTTATGAATATGAAGGGACCAGATTGAATCCTCAATTCAATCCTATGGTGTATATTGATGATGTTACTTCAACCTTAAGCAATACTTGAAATGACCATGGAATGTGGCTCAAATTGAAATTCTGAAAATGCCAATCTGTTCCAAATACCTTCAAAAAAATGCACAAACTTGTAATGTTTTGCACCAAAATGAATTATTTTAGAATTTTCTCTTTTTATGCCTTTTAAGGTTTTTTCCATGGAAATTTCTTCATCCACTTCTCAATTTAATCCATATCAATGAATTCTTGGGTCATGGTTGGACAAATAACCCCATTTTGAACAACTTTCAAGTTGATCAAAAGTCCATTTGAGGTGTCTAAGTAGATGAAATTGACCCATAATCAAAAATGGCCTATAATCTCAAATTCCCAAAATACCCTTATCTTGCAATGCTCATATCTTGAGTTCTACGCATCCAATCATGGACTTCTAGTACTGTTTGGAAAGCTGAGAAGATAAGGAGCAACATTCATGTTGGCTAAAAGTTCATGAGAATCATATTTCTAGGTCAAAACTATTATGCAAGTTGGTTAACTTTCAAGCTCCAAATTCACATTCCTCTGATGACCTGTAACTGGTTTGATTCATAACCTGAGTTCTATAAACCCTATCAAGTACTTCTAGTACTCAAATTAAATCTATGATCATGCTCTACAACAATCATGTTGGGGTCAAGGTGAGATGAAAATCACATCTTGAGATATGTGGTCTTGAAGTTAGGCACTAAACTAGGGGATTTTACACTGTCAAGCATAGCAACCCTAGCCTAGGAACTCCTCACACTCTTGATTCATGATGAGATAGCCTTGGAATCATCCCTTGGTCATCTTAATACATCAATCCATGATCACATGGCCTTGGAATTAGGTCTCAACCTTCCTCAAATCATCAGTTGACCTAGGGTTGACCAGATGAAACCCTAATTGCACCAATCTTGGTGGTAGCTTCTTATCCTTTGCATAATGACCTGCCTAGGCTTCAAAAAGACTTTCATTACTTCTCATGAGCTCCTTCATGGCTTAAGAATCATCTTATGACCTTCCCACAACCTTCAAGTTAGGAGGCATACACCCTTATATCCAAACCCTTCTTTGAGGATCCTTAACTTCTTTGATGAGGATATCAACCCTTGAATACTTGAATAAACCTCTTAGCTAGCTTCATAACCTTGTGTAGCCCTTTGTTGGTAGTCATACCTCTTGATCTCCTACCCACATGTCAATGCAATGCAGATGATAATGCAAAAATGAATGCAATGAAACACAAGCTAAGTACAAAAAAGGTTAGGCAAAATTTGGGGTGCAACAATAGGCATAGAGCGGCGATGCTCTATCGAGTCTCTTTTATATTTTTTATCCCTGAGCCGTAGCTTAGATAGTAAAAACCCTTTTAGATAGACAATAAAGCATGGATCCCGTCGAGTACGACGGACGTGAGGGGTGCTAACACCTTCCCCTTGCGTAACTGACTCCCGAACCCGAGATATGGTTGCGATGACCTGTCTTTTCCCATTTTTGTTAGGTTTTCTCTGATCATTTCCTTTCCCTCTTTTGGGATAAATAACGAACGGTGGTGACTCTTCTGTCATTGTCGGCCCCTTTTTCGCAGCGATGCGACACCCTTGATCCGTCGTTATTTTCTTTGGAAGCCCAAATCTATAAATGATATACTTCTGGATGAACTTGATGACATCCTCTTTAACTACTTTTGGTAAAGGTATCTCTTTGATCCATTTGATGAAGTGGTCTATCCCCACTAGGATATACTTTTTGTTTTTGGAAGACGCGGGTCGAATCTCTCCTATCAGGTCCAAAGCTCATCCTCTAAACGGCCACGACTTGACTATGGAGTGTAACTCGCTTGCTGGAACATGTTGTATGCCAGCGTGGACTTGGCATTCTTGGCAAACTTTAGCGAAATCAATGCAATCTTTCAACATCGTAGGCCAATACATACCTTGGCAAAACAGTAGCCATTTCATCTTATGACCTACCTGGTGTGCCCCACATTTCCCACTGTGGGCTGATGATAATGCCAGGTACACCTCAGATTCACTAAGGCACTTAAGGAAAACCCCCTCAGAGGTTTTCTTGAATAACTCATTTCCTAGAAGAACGTAGCTTAGTGCTTGATACTTCACTTTTCATTTTATGGTTGCTGAAGGGTTCTGAAGGTACTCGACCAAAGGTTTCCTCCAATCTTTGTCTGTCAAACCTTTGACTGTAAAAATTTCGAAAGTTTCTTCATCAGCGTAGCCAAATTTTGTCACTTCTAGGACTGACGGTCGCAGACCTACAGACACTACCTTACCTCTGGCTTCGATTACTTCTTGCAAGTCTTCTTTCGAAACCCTATATCCTGATGCGATTTTTGATAAATCATTGGCCACCTGATTGTGTAGTTGTGGTATATGTCGAATAGTAGACACTTCGAATTTTTTGAGTAACCTATTGGCTATTACGAAGTACATGATGAGATTTTCTTTGACACATTTGTACTCCTTTGTTAACTGTTTTACAACCAACTCTGAGTCTCCCATTATTTCGACTTGAGTTGCCCCCAATTCTAACAAAATTTCATGTCCGGCTATTAAGGCTTCATACTCAGCCTCATTATTAGTGCATGGCCCTTCGACTTTGTACTTGAATTTTGTTAGAATTTTGTCAGGCGAAATAATCAACAAACCTATGCATGTTCCATTCTTATGGCTGGAACCATCGAAGTACAGCTTCCAAGGCTTTAGCTCGACAACGTTTAGGGCATTTTCATTTATGGAGTGATTGACAATAAAGCTTGCCACTATTTGCCCTTTAACCGCTTTTAGCGGTCTATAAGTTAAAGAATACTCAGTTAACACTAATGCCCACTTACCAATTCGACTATGCAAAATGGGCTTGGATAACATACATTTAATAATATCAAAATGTGAAGAGACATAAACATCAACTGGTTTTATATATTGCTTCAACTTTGTACACGAAAAATACAAACATAGGCATAGTTTTTCTATCTCACTATATCTAGTTTCTACATCATTCAAAACCCTGTTGAGGTAGTAAATATCCCTTTCGACGCCATTCTCTTCCTCTTGAGCCAACATGCTCCCTAGAGTCTTGTCCGATGCTGCTATGTACAATCTCATGCTCTTGCTTCTACAAGGTGGCGAAAGAACTGGAGGACGAGTCAAATAGTCCTTGATCTTGTCAAAGGCCTCCTGCTGATTTTTCCCCATTCGAACCTTTCTTTAGTGACACGAAGCAATGGTAAGAAGGCCTGTGTTTTGCCACTTAGGTTTGATATAAATCTTCTCAAGAAGTTTATTTTACCTAGCAACGATTGCAGTTCCTTTTTGTTCGACGACGCTTTTGCTTCCATAATGGCTTTCGTCTTGTTCTAGTTAATTTCGATCCCCTTTTTGTGGACCACAAAACCTAAGAAATCTCCCGCCTGCACACAAAATGCGCACTTTAGGGGGTTCATCTTGAGACCATACTTCCTCATCCTTATGAAGGATTATCGAAGATGATCTATGTGATCTTTTCGTGACACGGATTTCACCACAATGTCATCAATATATATCTGCATGAAGGACTCAATATAATCATGAAAAATTGAATTCACGGCTCGCTGATATATTGCCCCAGCGTTCTTCAGGCCAAAAGGCATCACTACCCATTCGTAAGTGCCTAAACCCCTGGACAACGAAATGTTGTTTTGGGAACATCATCTTCTGCGATGAAACTCTGGTTATAGCCAGAGTATCCATCTAGCATGCTAAGATACTCATGGTCGGCGGCAGAATCGACTAACATCTCCGCCACCGACATCAAATATTCATCTTTAGAGGTTGCTGAATTCAGATCCCTAAAGTCTATGCATACTCTTAAAGATCCATTTTTCTTAATAACTGGTACAATATTGGCTAGCCATTCATCATACCTGGTCGTGCGGATAAACCTGCATCGAAGGAGTCTTTCGACTTCTTCCTTTATTTTCGAGAAAATTTCTGGAGCGAAGCATCTTGGGTTTTGCTTGATTGGATTCTTGCCAAGTTTGATTGGCAACCTATGTTCAACCAAATCCCTCTTCAGACCAGGCATCTCATCATAATCCCAGGCAAAGCAATCCTTGTATTCCCGCAGCAATTGGATAATTTCGACCTTGAGTTGCGAGTTGACATTGGCACTGATGTATGTTGGCCTTTTGACCATTCCTTCTCCTAGATCTACTTCCTCCAAAGGTTCTTGTACGAGCATCTTGACATTGTTTGCCAAGGGATCCTTTGGTCTTCGTGTCGAATCTTATCAAATGTTTCGGGATCGAAGCCTTTACCAGGGCCTCTTTGACAAGATTCCTCATTGGCCTTTTCAACCATTTTGTTGTTGGCAGCCTCCAAGGTCGCTTGTAGTTTTGTTTCGGCCATGTAGGCTGAAATTATTTGAAGCGCTACGGCTTCAGTCATCATCATTGAACTCGCTTCCCTATCCAGTGGGCTCTACCAGAGCCATGCCAAGGTATGGGGGTCTCTAACCTGGCACTTCCTTATCCCAACGGAAACCATCGACAGGGTACAGATAAAGTGAGCAGTATACTTCATCATTCTGCACAAACTCGAAATCTTCCGGAACACACAGACCTATGCTGGCCAAGTGCTTGTCAAATTGTCTTTGGTCAACATGGTTTATAGGTGCCTTAAAATATCCTTGGTCAGCTTCGATATTTTCCACGATGTCGTCTGGTCTCCATATGACAATTCTTTTAGCTGTTGTTTCTACCACCGTAAAGACGGTTGGTCGTGTAACCGTTCCGACCGTGACATACACCTGCATGACTCCCATGGTCGAACCTACTTTGCCTTTATAGTTTGACAAAACCATGTTGTGTGGTTTCATATCGGTATCATACTTGCCGATTTTTTTAACAAGAAATGAGTCATCAGGTTTACTGTCGCGCCACAATCCACCATAATCTTATTAATTGGGACATTCTCTACTTTCGCTATGATATAAAGACGCTTCAAATGGTTTTTCATCGCTTCTGTGGGCCGTTCGAAAAAGGCATTTTGTTCTTCGACACAGCCGTTATTCATAACATAGTAGCACACAGGCTTGTGTGTCACTATCTCCCAATCTATGTAAGTATCCAGATTTTCGACTACTGATATTCTGTCAAACTCCCTTGGCATCACTGACACTACGTTAACCAGCAATTTCAAGGAATCATCGGAGTCGGAATCAAAATTATCAGTCATTTCATCGTCGACTCCGACTAGCTTTTTCTGCTCTTCGACCCAGACAGGAAATAATCTGCGTCCCACAGGTGCTTTTCCAAATGTCTTCGACTGTCCCTCTCTATTCTCAACAGGGGCATTGGTACTGGATTCTGCCTGGTTCTTCAGTGAGCTTTCCCTAAGGGCTTTCCTCTTGCGCTGCTCCCGTCTCCACTGTGACCGAGACATAGGATTCTTTCCTTTGTAATTCTCAAATACATGGGCAGTTCTTGAAGACTGGAACTCCTTTCGATAAGTGACAGAAGATCCTCAATTTACCTCAAAGTTTTTCCTGTCCTTGATGTCTATCTTCATTGGATTTCCTCCACCTATCATTAGCGGTTTCAGCAATGGGTTTGAAACTGGTGGGCCTAGTTTTCGGGGCCCTGATGCGAGGCTCCGATCTCTTTCAAAAGTCAACTCTAGGCATCTCTCTACCCCGTTCGAATTTTTGTGTTCCTTCCAGTCTCTGGGCAACTTTCTTGTCGAAGATGGCACTACATCGAGGGCATACCATCACACTGGACCCTTTCCCTTGGCAACGGTGGAGAAAATCGACAATTGACTCTTCCTGTCTTGGGTAAGCCTCTTTAGTGAGTTCCTCCTGGCAGTTTGATTCGCTATTCCCGATGGTTTCATGCTGGTTGCCTTCTAATATATTAATTTCGACCCCTTTAACCAGATTCAATTTCCTCAAGCCTAACTCCAAACCTTCAGTGGCATGGTCCATTTTGACGAAGTGATCAGCAATTTCCTTAGTCACCATTTCCCAACTTGGATTACCCATGCCATTTGAACTTGGATTATCAGCAACCCGGTCGAAGTCGTTAGTAGCCACCTTTACACAATCCTCTTTGTCGAAACCGATGATAACCTTTGCCATTACAGCCTCATTCATGAGATTATCAGTAACCTCTATCGTGTTAATTGAAAAGTCATAGCCAGTAGTCGCTTCGACCATGTAGGTCTCCAACGACTCTGTGTAATGAGCATCCGCCATCTGCAAGGGGTCCGTATCGACTTTCATTTGGTTATTGGCCTTCTCCCCGAATTTTAGACGTCCTTCTTGAATTGCATTTTGAACGAGATCCCTGAAAAGAAAACATTGAGACGTTTTATGACCCAAAAAATTATGGTATTTACAAAACCCTCTTTTTTTCCTTTGTTCTAAAGACGGTATTTTAGCACCACGTGGCACTATCATTTGCCCATCTTTTACTAACAAATTGAAAATTTCATTACATTTCGTGATGTCAAAAGTATACGTTTTCTTTGGGAACCTATCATTCTTTTCAGATTCGAAAAAATTCTTCCCCTGTGAGGGAGCCAATACTTTGCAAGAATAAGGGGGAACTTGTTTAAGTTCAGCAAGGTCCACTTCGCTTTCGTCGAAATATAAGGGGTCTTCACATAACCCGGTCGAAGTCGTTCCAGTTGTCGGACTCTATCGGCTAATTGAGCCATGTCCCTTAGGTACTGGGTGTCCAACTTCTTTCTAATGGAATAGTCGAGACCTCCAGCGGCCATCTCGACCAACTCGTGTTCAGGCACCTACATGAAACATCTGGCCTTAAGTAATCGAAAACTATTAAGGTACTCTTTGTTTGGCTCATAAAACTTACGCTTCACACTAGCGAGTTCCTTTAGACTAATATTGGTTTGGCCCATGTAGAACTGTTCATGAAATAAACGCTCTAGCTGGGTCCAATTATACACCGTATTGGGAGGTAGCATTGTAAACCAAGTGAAGGCATTTTTAGTGAGAGAACTTGGAAATTATTTTATTCTAAGACCCTCGTCATTTTATATTTCTCCGGCCTCGATTATATAACGAGCCACATGTTCGACAGTGAATTCCGTCGTATCTCCTGAGAACTTAGTGAACTTGGGCACTTTCGTTCTAAGAGGTAACTCCGCTTGAAGGATATAATCCACTATTGGAGATGTGTAGTTTGGCCTGGTGAACCCAGTGTTCAAACCATTTTGAGCCATGATAATTTCGACCGCGGCTGCTAGATTATTATCGACAGCCATGTTATTGCGTTGAACCTGTTGGACGACATTGTATGTGTCCTGGTTTCAGTTCACTATGATTACTCCTGGGTCTCTCCCCCCTGGAGCATGAACCTGATTTCTTAATGGTTCTACCCTAGGTGGTTCAAATACGGGAGGGTAGACTCTTCCCTGGTTTTCCACATTTACTTCCGCCATGTTTCCTAAGTCCCGTCATGGAATGTTTTCTATCGGGGTCTGTTTTCTGGCCAGAGGAGGTACCCCCATGAATTCAGCCAATCGTGTTAGTCGTACTGCTAACTGTTGATTGGTGTGGGTCGTGTTCTAGATTAATGGTTGAAAGATTTCACCCATGGTTTGGGACAGAGTCTGAACCATTTGCAAATTGCTTTCATCCATTTGTTGTCTTAAACACGCAACATAGGTATTGGTCAAGTTAGGGCCTTGTGTCGAATACCCTAGGCTCAAACTTTTGGGATTTCGACCAATGTTCAACCCAGACCCTGATCCTTGCAATGGTGAAGCCATTACATTGTCCGAGAATAATGGGGGAGCATTTTGGAGCCCTTGCATTACAGTTGTGGGCATATCATATGGGGGTTCCTTGGTAACTGCGAAAACCCGGGAGGAACAAACTGCCTAGATGTCGAACCTACTCCTTATATGGTTTGAGGGTTCGACACTTGAGGTCCAACACACTCCAACACTAGTTGACTATAAGGTCTTATTGCGGTCGATCCAGTCCCTAGTACCGAGGGTATTGGGTCTGGCCTCACAAGAGGCATTGTTTGCTCTCCTGTTGACGGTATCAAAGGCGACACTACGACATTTCTTGTTCCTTCGCTAGAACCGTCTCCTTGAGGGTTAAGGTTATTTGGTTGATTCATATTTTTCGCCATATTCCTAACGTTTCGTCTTGTTAGTCTCTCTTTGTTTACAGCGGTAATTCTACCACTTCTCAGTAACATAAAACGTACTTTTCACGAAAAGATCAATAAGACTTCAATTTCTACAAATTTAATTGTATAAAAGCAAAATTCTTTTTAGCACTGTCCCACTGAAAATCGGAAAACAACCGCTGATCTTCCAAATCTAACTTTGGTGACTCACAGGATCGATCAGATTTATACTAGGACATGTGCTAAAAGGTTTCGTTTTCTAGAATCTGCCTAAGTTACACACTTCGACAATATTGGGTGAAAAAGTCTTAAGGGTAGAATTGTTTGTTAGACTGAAGAGAGGAAGGATATAGAAATTTGGATATAGAGAAACATAAATCTTTAAAGGAAGAAAAGGGGTTAAAGGTAAAGTAAGAATGCATAAAAACTGGAAACTAGGGCAAAAAGGTAAAGAAACTTAATAAAAGTAAAAGAACAAAGTAAACTTCATTGAAAAGTAAAACACGGTGTGTTTACATCACGTACATTCTCCTTGATACTCTCTTTCTCTACACACGAATACTTGGATTAATTACAGGAGTGAATTGTATAAAAGTAAATTACAACACACTAATTCAATATCTAAAACTCCTATTTATAATAGAAGAAATAACTAACAGTAACTTCCCAAACCATCATCTTCTGACACATGTCGTGATGCATGGAGTCCTTAGCTCACCGGGTGCCACATGTCCTCTTAGTCATTAGCGGATGAAACTACTCCCTCCAATTTATTTGAATTTCAAATCTTTAAGATAGTCATCAAGTAATGTCTCGGTCGAAGCACGATCCTTCATCATTTCATGATCTTTTCCAAAGCCGTCCAAATGTTTCGACACTTCTTCTTCGTAGACGTTGGACTCTTCGATCAGCTTTTATCTCCAGCGATATTTTGATGCCATTTTATTAAATATCTCAATTTGCAAGAGGTGTCAAATTTAGGAGCTAACAGGACGATGACCGAAATAGACATTGTTACATATAGGACACGTTGTTTGTTTGTCACTTACAGGATTCACTCCACCAAAAAGTGTTTCCAAATAAAAAGTGTCCCACCAACAGTGATGTGGATCTATCCCCAGCAGATATGATTAGGATTATTTCCCAGCAGCGGGGAAAGTTCAGTGTTCTTCCCCGACTAAATCTATGTTATTGACTCCTTTCCCCAAGCAGAGATTAATGTTGATTGCCTTGACGAGTATTTTAGGAGTGGTAGACATTTGCAGCAGAGTCTGATGATCATTGGCATTCTTCAGAGTAAGATATTTGGGACAACTTTCAGATGGATGTTATTCCTTAATTCCCAACAGACTGAATTTATCACCAGGACAGTTATGTTTCCAAAAGGCCGTTCAGGGAATATTCCTCAACAAGTTTGCTTGCCGTTTATCTCGGCACCTGTTCTTGGTGGTGTTCCTTTGCATTTGCATTTTTGCATAGCATCCTCCCAAACGTGTAATGTTTCCATTTCATATGGAGCATTACGCCATTTTAAAAAATGTGCATGCGAAGCATAGGTCAGGTTGTTACCTTTTGCTACCAAACATCTTTCTAGTAGATAACAACATAATTCATGAACCTTTGTGGTACCAGACCCTAGTAAGAATCATCGGTGGATGTCTTCATCTTATCTTTTGCTCCCCAACAGAGTTTGCTTGTTTAAGTTTCTCTTTCCCCAGCGGAATTCTCTTTTTCAGGTTGTAAATCGGTTGATTCTACTTCCTGCTTATCCCAGTTGTTGTCCTGACTTTTGGTTGGTAGTATTCTTTTTGTTCCCCCACAGAGTCGTTATCCCAACTTTTGGTTGGTAAGCCTCATTTTTGGTCAAGTACGCATTCAGTAACTTTTGGTTAGCAGTTTTTGTTCCGACTTTTGGTCGATGATTCCTAACTTTTGGTTAGCAGTTTTTGTTCCGACTTTTGGTCGATGATTTCTAACTTTTGGTTAGCAACTTTTTGTTTCGACTTTTGGTGGATGATTTCTAACTTTTGGTTAGCAGCTTTTGTTCCGAATTTTGGTCGATGAGTTCTAACTTTTGGTTAGTAGCTTTTGTTCTGACTTTTGGTTGATGACATCTTTTGGGTGATCCTAACTTTTGGTTAGTAGCTTGTTTCTCACAACTTTCAGATACAATTCCCTAGCGATCTTAACTTTTGGTCGTTTGCCCTTGTTATCATCAATTACCACTTTCGGCTGGAAAGCTCTATGATATACCATCCCGCAGGTTGAAAATTTCCAGAAGCTAGGTAAAGGAGATTCAAGAGTTCAAGAAGTTGCTAAATTAGGGCTTTAGATGATTCTAAGTGTAAAATCCCCTCTTTTAGTATCTAACTTCAAGGATAATTTTCACCATGATGCAAGTTCTATCTCATTTTCCATCAAACATGAGACTTGTTCTACATCTTTCAAGCTTTCTTTTGATTATAAGAACTCTTCCATTGGGTTCATACATCTCAAGTTATGATGTCTACAAGTTGGTGTCACAAAATGAAAGGAATTTAGAGGCACTCAAGGGCAACTCACTTCTAAGGCATTTTTCACATGGAATCAAGCTCTTCCTTGTAACACCCTTTTCTACCCTACAATTATCATGGAAAAATTATACAGATATCAGAGTAAATTATTAAATTTCATAAAAAGCCACAAAAGGGCGTACATTTCCCAAATCAACAAAATCGGCCAAAGCTCCGTAAACAACGGGTTTTCTCAAAATATTCAATTTGCACAAAGCAGCGGAACTCAAAGGCAAAAATCAAGGTTTCCTCATCAGGGAAAAATAAGCAAAATAACTCAACAGTATATAGTTTAACTCAAAGGAACCCAACCCGATGTTACATATCAGAGCAAGATCCTCTAAGCTAATCAAAAGGCTAAAAACTCAAAAACTTCAAAAGTACTCCTCGACGGCTTCCACGGCTAAACTTGGTCTTCTGCATGTTATCCACGTGGAGGTAACATTCAAACAGGCAGGGTGAGTAAAATAGTTCATAATAACCAATGTATAAAAAATTAACCTATAACGGCGTCATATTCATACTCAACACATTCATATCCTTCATTTGGCCTCGAAGGCCACAACATCATAATTTATACAAAAAGGCTCATAAATGCAAATGCAACATAGACTTAATGCATGTGGTACCAATCATCACTGCGCGATGGACACTGGGCCATCGACCCTCCATAGATCCCCATCATTAGGATCGATTCTGCTAGAGAACTGGAGCACCTCAAAACACTTCACATCCGCACAATGGGATTGAAGCCAAAGTAATCGAGGTCCTGAACCGAAGTCTGGATGCACATGAATGCATGATGCACACCTCACAAAATCATCCTCATATAACAGCATAAGTGCATCATCATTCATCATATTCATCATCATCACATATTTCATCATATTTCATGTTATCACATAATTCATTATATCTCATGTTATCACATAATTCATAAAAATCATGGTAATATCATCATAATACATCATAGAAATAATCATATCATCATGTACACATCCCCTAAAACTCACTGTCATACTCATGTCAATCCATCACAGAAATCACAAAATCAAACATCAAGGCATCACTGCACACGATCAACATGCGTGAAACTCTGCTACGTTCGTTGGCATGTTCGCTAGGCGAGTCTGGGGCGAGTTTCTTCGCTAGGCGAGTCTGGGAACAACATTGTTCGCTAGGCGGAGCTTTCTTAGCTAAGCGAACCGTGCAATAACAATAAATTCTGCTACGCACCATAACTGATTTCTACCCAAAAGGCTCTGCGATTCACTTACCCAATGCCCCCAAAACATCCCTAAATCATCCCTAAGGTCCTATGGCGATAAAGGCACAAAACCTACGGTTCATCAGACCAATCTCGGAACATATTCACGTCCTAAATCACAATTTCCCTACAATTACCCTGCAGGCATCTAGGTTACTCAATATCAAATATTCATATAGGGTTAAGCAAAGTTCAATAAACTTTTTGGCCACGAAGGCTTAGGTTTCTGTTTCCCCCAATCAATTCACGGTTAAATTTGCAATTACAGGTTTAGGCCACGAAGGCCAAAGATTATTCTTTCCTATCTCTACCCTTAGAATCCCTACGGTTACAACCTCCATAATAGATCTAGGCCACGAAGGCCATAGATCACTTGTTCTCATAACCTTCTAATCTTCTTTAATCCAAATAAATTTCCACGGTACAAAATCTCAATAATAGATTTTGGCCACGAAGGCCAAAATCCCTTTTTTCCCATAATTCTCTCTAAAACCCCCAAATCAATCATAATCACATCGAAATCTACACATAGGAAATTATGAAAAGTTATACTCCCTATACCTTAAACGTTGGTTCAAAGCCTTCACGAATCTGTCAGGGAATCTTCAAGCTTCTGCCACCAATTTCCTCTTCAGAGTTCTCTTGGCCTCAATTCTTACCGTTAACACAAATAAATCCTAAAACCCTTCAGAACTCTCTTTTTGTTAAACCTAAACTTGAGCCAAATAATTGGGCTTTTCCCATAATGCCCTCACTTACTCCTCTCAATTATCCCAATTACCCTTCTTTCACTATTATTTACTTTAATTCATAATAATATTAATAAATTAATATTATATACTATCAATTAAATAAATAACCCAAAAATTGCATTAATTCTCAATATTCCACAAAACACCAAAAATCACCGAAAACATCAAAAATACGAATATTCTCAATTAAATAAATTAATTAAAATATTCTGATTAAATTTGGGGTGTTACAACTATCCCCCACTTGAAAGAATTTTTGTCCTCGAAAATTACCTCAAGAAAATAGAGTCGAATACGACTCCTTCATCTGATCTTCACGCTTCCAAGTCCAACTTTCTCCAGCTGGTCCTCCCCATAATACCTTCACTAAGGCAATCTCTTTACCTCGCAACTGCTTCACTTCTCGCTCATCAATCTGAATAGGAAATTCCTCAACAGTCAAATCATCTCGCACTTGTACATCATCCATCTGAGTCACATGCGACGGATCTGGAACGTACTTCCTCAACTGAGATACATGAAACACATCATGCAAATTTGCAAGCGACGGCGGTAAAGCAATCCGATGTGAGCTTTTGAGACTTCAAAGCTCGGCCAACACCAGTTACCGGCATAACTCTCAAAAGCATGTGATCTCCCTCTTGGAATTCAAGTGCTTTCCTCTTCTTATCATGGTAACTCTTCTGACGACTCTGCAACGCTTTCATCTTTTCTTGGATCATCTTGATCTTTTCAGTCATCTCCTGCACAATCTCAGGTCCGAGTACAACACTCTCGCCTGACTCATACCAACACAATGGAGTCCTACACCTCCTACCATACAAAGCCTCATACGGTTTCATTCCGATACTAGAATGGAAATTGTTATTGTAGGTAAACTCAATCAATGGCAAATGACTATCCCACGATCCACCTTGATCTAACACACAAGCTCTCAGCAAATCCTCTAAAGACTGGATAGTTCTCTCTGTCTATCCATCAGTCTGCGGATGATAGGCAGAACTCAACCTCAACTTAGTGCCCAAAGTTGTCTGCAAACTCTCCCAAAATCTCGACGTAAATCTCGGATCTCTATCTGACACAATGCTCGAAGGAACACCATGCAACTTCATGATCTGATCAATATACAAATCGGCAAGCTTTTGCAACGAATAATTGATCCTCATCGGTATAAAATAAGCCGATTTGGTCAATCTATCAACAATCACCTAAATCGAATCATATCCTTTCAAAGTCCTCGACAAACTTATCACAAAATCCATAGAAATGCTATCCCATTTCCATTCCGGAATACTCAACGGTCTCTGATGTTCAATCTTCGACTTTTGACAAGTTAAAAAGGCATAGATAAATTCTGCAATTTCCTTCTTCATACTTGGCCACCAAAACAACTTCTTCAAGTCTTGATACATCTTTGTGGCACTAGGATGAATACTCAACCCGCTTCTGTGACCTTCTTCAAAAATGCTCTTCTTGATTTCTGGCACATCGGGAACACACACTCTATCTAGGAATCTCATCACACCATTCTCATCGATCCGAAAATCACCTCCATTACCTTGATTGATTAACGTGAGATAATCCACCAAACTTAAGTCAGACTTATGACCTTCTCCAATCTCTTGGAGAATACCACTAGTCAACTTAAGCATACCCAACTTCACACTGTTAGGAGTCCCTTCACAAACTAAGCTCTAATCTCTGAATTTCTCAATCAGTTCTAACTCTTGAACTATAAGCATCGACATATGCAAGGACTTCCTACTCAATGTATCAGCTACAACATTAGCCTTACCGGGATGGTAATTCAATTCAAAATCATAGTCCTTCAGAAGTTCAAGCCATCTTCTCTGCCTCATATTCAACTCCTTCTGATCAAACAAATACTTCTGACTCTTGTGATCACTGAACACTTCAAATCTGTACCCAATAAGATAATGTCTCCAAATCTTCAACACAAACACCACATCGGCCAACTCTAAGTCATGCCTAGGATAATTTATTTCATGAATCTTCAATTTTCTGGAGGCATAAGCAACCACCTGACCATTCTGCATCAGTATGCCTCCAAGACCCATCTTCGACGCATCACAATACACAACAAAAAACTCACTCGGATTTGGCAAAATCAACATTGGGGCAGTCGTCAACTTCTTCTTGAGTTCTACAAAACTCTTCTCACAAGCAACATCCCCCACATAAGCTTGACCCTTTCGAGTCAACTAAGTCAAAGGCAATGCCAACTTAGAAAAGCCTTCTATAAACCTGCGATAATAACCAGCTAACCGAAGGAAACTTTGAATCTCAGTAGCAGACCTTGGAGTCTTCCACTGCAACACAACATCAACTTTCGACGGATCCACCGCAATTCCACCACTAGAAATCACATGGCCAAGGAAACTCACTTCCTTCAACCAAAACTCACACTTGGACAACTTGGCATAAAGCTTCTTGTCCCTCAAAACCTGCAATACCACTCTTAGATGTTGCGTATGCTCTTCTTCAGACTTAGAATATATCAAGATATCATCAATGAACACTACCACAAACTAATCCAAATAAGGATGAAATATCCTATTCATATACTCCATGAATACACCAGGTGCATTAGACACAACAAACGGCATCACAGTATACTCATAGTGTCCATACCTCGTCCTGAAAGCTGTCTTCGGAATGTCATCAGGCTTAACACAAATCTGATGATAATCAGACCTTAAATCAATCTTGCTAAACACAGAAGCACCCACCAATTGATCCATCAAATCATCAATCCTCGGAAGTGGATACTTATTCTTAATTGTCACCTTATTTAACTGCGGATAATCCACACACAATCTCATACTACCATCTTTCTTCTTCACCAACAACACAAGAGCACCTCACGCAGAAACACTCGGTCGAATAAACTTCTTCTCAAGCAAATCTTCCAACTGTTTCTTCAATTCTCCTAACTCAGATGCAAACATCCGATAAGGAGCTATCGACACAGGACTAGTGCCCGATATCACATCAATAGTAAACTCTACCTCACGCTCAGGAGGTAAGTCATTCATGTCATCTGGGAAAACCTCTGGAAACTCCCGAACAACTGGTAGTTCCACGCCCACTGCTTCATCATCAACTTGAAGTGATGTAATTAATGCAAACATCTGAGCCTCATCTTCCAAGAGTTCCTCTACTTGCTTGGCAGATACAAACATCAGCTCCTCACCATCACCAAACTCAGGAAACCTCACAGTCTTGTTGTAGCAATCAATACGAACATAGTTGTACTCCAACCAGCTCATACCAAGAATAACATCGATCTGATGCAAGGGTAGACATACCAAGTCCATCACAAAATTCTTATCATAAATGGTCAAAGGGAAGCTCAAACAGACTAACGCAGTAGTCACAGAACCATTAGTCAGGGTATAAATGACCATACTCCCAATCATAACAGACAATTTCAAATTCAACTTCTTAGTACATTCAAGCGAAATAAACGAATGAGTAGCACCAATATCAATTATAGCAATCAATTCAACATCATTAATAAAACAAGTACCTCTGATCAAGTTATCTGTCTTGGACTCTTCTGCGCCGCTCAAAGCAAACACTCTGCCACTTGTCTGAGCAGCAGTAGCAGTCTTCTTCGGCTGCTGGCACTGGGTACTAATATGACCCTTCTCTCACAGTTGAAGCAAGTCAGAGCTTCGTCTTTACAATCAGCAGCTCTATGACCCCTCTTGCCACAACTGTGACATCTCAGCGCCTTACAATTCTCAGCACGGTGGCCTTGCTCACCACACTTATAACACTTACCTGGAGCAGTAGTCGCTCCCCCACTTGGCTTTTTCCCATCTGAAGCCTTCTGCTTCCCTTTATCACTAGAAGTCACATACGGCTTCCCTCTATACTGGCCTTTCTCTTTCTTCTCACTCAGCTGCTTGTAGTGAGTAGATCGAGCTCGGCTATCCTCATCATAAATCCTGCTCTTGTTCACCAGTTCTGAAAACCTACGAATCTATTGGTACCCAATTCCCTGCTTAATCTCTGGTCTCAAACCATTCTCAAACTTGAGACACTTCGACATATCTACGTCAGCACGGTTGTAATGCGGACAAACCTTGACCAAAGACTCAAACTTTGTCGCATACTCAGCCATAGTCATGTTCCCTTGTTTCAGCTCAAGGAATTCCACCTCTTTCTTTCCCCGGACATCTTCAGGAAAATACTTCCTCAAAAAATCTTCCTTGAACACAACCCAAGTTATTGCAATACCAGCATCTTCCAACCTTTGACGAGTGTTATCCCACCATTCTTCAGCTTCCTCTGCTAGCATGTGTGTACCAAAACTGTACCTGTTGCGCTTCAGTGCACGCCATAACCCAGAAAATCTTATCAATCACTTTTAGCCACTTCTGCGCACCATCAGGATCATGAGTGCCCATAAAAGTCGGCGGATTGTTCCTCTGAAACTTTCCCAAAGCACGAAACTCATATGGAGGTCCACCATTCTGAGCCATCACTTGGGCAAGTGATTCCAGCGCATCAGCAATAACACAATCATTTCTTCCAGCCATCTGCAACCACTAACAGGGTTAGAAGAAAACAACTCATCAATAGTATTCTCACACTATCGATTGACAGCGGACAAACAACATAAAAACTTGGTCGGACGGGCCGACCTGCTCTGATACCACTAATGTAACACCCTTTTCTACCGCACAATTATCATGGCAAAATGACACAGTATCAGAGTAAATTATTAAATTTCATAAAAAGCCACTAAAAGGGCGTACATTTCCTAAATCAACAAAATCGGTCAAAGCTCCGTAAACAACGGGTTTTCTCAAAATAATCAATTCGCACAAAGCAGCGAAACTCAAAGGCAAAAATCAAGGTTTCCTAATCAGGGAAAAATAAACAAAATAACTCATTAGTATATAGTTTAACTCAAAGTAACCCAACCCGATGTTACATATCAGAGCAAGATCCTCTAAGCTAACCAAAAGGCTAAAAACTCAAAAACTTCAAAAGTACTCCTCGACGACGTCCCCGGCTAAACTTGGTCATCTGCAAGTTACCCACGTGGAGATAACATTCAAATAGGTAGGGTGAGTAAAATAGTTCATAATAACCAATGTATAAAAAATCAACCTATAACGGCTTCATATTCATATTCAACACATTCATATCCTTCATTTGGCCTCGAAGGCTACAACATCATAATTTATACAAAAAAGCTCATAAATGCAAATGCAACATAGACTCAATGCATGTGGTACTAATCATCACAGCGCGATGAACACTGGGCCTTCAACCCTCCATATATCCCCATCATTAGGATCGATTTTTCTAGAGAACCGGAGCACATCAAAACACTTCACATTCGCACAATGGGATTGAAGCCAAAGTAATCGAGGTCCTGAACCGAAGTCCGGATGCACATGAATGCATGATGCACACGTCACAAAATCATCCTCATATAACAACATAAGTGCATCATCATTCATCATATTCATCATCATCACATAAATCATCATATTTCATGTTATCACATAAATCATCATATTTCATGTTATCACATAATTCATCGTATCTCATGTTATCACATAATTCATTAAAATCATGGTAATATCATCATAATACAACATAGAAATCGTCATGTCATCATGTACACATCCCCTAAAACTGACTGTCATGCTCATGTCAATCCATCATAGAAATCACAAAATCAAACATCAAGCCATCGCTGCACACGATCAATGTAACAGCCCAAATTTCATTAAATAATTAATTATGTTAATTAATTGGTTTATTGGAATTAATTTTAATGATTTGGAATTTTGATAGAAAATTGAAGAGGGAAATAGAGTGGAAAGAAATAAAAGAATTATATAAGGAAAAGGAAAATATAGAAACATTGTAGAAAGAAAAGTAAATATAAGAGAAAGAAGGAGAAAGAATAGAGGAAGAGGAGAAAAGAGAAGAGGGAAAACTTGGAAGAGATCAAGATCAACCCAAAGCTTCAATCCAATCTAGGTAAGGGTGAGAAACATTATTATTTGATCAATGTATGTGATTGTGTATGTTTGAGTAGGACTTTTGGATGTTTTCCACCATTTTTCCACTCTAGGGCAAAGTTGGATTTAATCGGTAGAACTCAATTTAATCAGTTAGATACTGAAATAGATGATGTAGAATAGTCTAGAAATGTTAGACTAAGAGTATTGGAATTGGATTGGTGAGTTTGGGGTATTTTGGAGTTGGTTGAGTTGGATAACAGTATGTGAAAAACAAAATACGCAGTCATTCGCTAGCGACTCGCTAGGCGAGCAGGTAGCGAATGCTCGCTAGGGGTTTGCTCAGCGAACAGATAGCGAATGGTCCCAGACTTGGACAGAATGGATTTTGGTGTGTTCGCTGGTAGCGAAAGTGTAGCGAACAGATAGCGAAATGGTTCGCTGGGAAGCTCGCTGCAGCGAGCAGGTAGCGAAGCCTTCCAGTAGCTTCTGTTGGGGTTCGCGAGCTTGTTCGCTAGGCGAACAGGTAGCGAGCGTTCGCCAGGTGCCCGCCTAGCGAGATGGTGGCGAACATGACAGGATTTCGTTTTTCTGTGATTTCATTCTATGTTGTGTTGTGGTTCGATCGGGTTCGATCCTTAATGGAATGAAATGTTATATACTGTATGTGTATGTGCTGTGGGTAGTCTTTGGGCGTGAATCATAGATTGTGATATGTATAATGTTTGCATCGATTAGAAAATACACGAGAATATAGTAATGATTATGTGTGTATTATTCGATGAATTATGAGTGTATGTTGTTGTATGCAAATGTATGAGATGCATGGGAACATATCGTGGATATGTGTGCATTGTTAATAATTGTGAAAAATGCATGGGAACATATCGTGGATATGTGTGCATGGTTAATAAATGTGGGGGATGCATGGGAACATATCGTGGATATGTGTGCATCGTTAATAATTGTGAGAAATGCATGGGAACATATCGTGGATATGTGTGCATTGTTTGATGATGTGGTAATAGCATAAATGTCATGAATATATGAAGTATGCTTGTGAATATGATGGGTTTTGGATGATTGGGGAATATGTATGAAGGGATATGTTTGGGTATGTTCATATTTGTTTATATTTACAACATGATAAATATGACTATGAAATGAATTTGTGATGAGAAATGTAGAATGTAATTATGTGATACCTGTATATATATATATATATATATATATATATATATATATATATATATATAATCTTATGCATTGATTATTATGGTAATATTTCTCACCCTTCTGCTGTTTTATAATGCTCTACGAGGCATTGCAGATTAGGATGCTGGAGTTTTTTTTGTGAAGTTATCTTCATTCTTTTGAGTCGGCTGCTCTGATATGTAACACCGGGTAGTTAGACTAGTATAGTTATTCTTTTGTGATACATTGCGATGTATCAGCTGATGTGGTTTTGTAATGACCTGGCATGATGTATCAATCTGGATATCTTATCTGTATGTGAATTAATATTTTGGAAATGATTAAATGATTTTATCTTCCGCTTTAATTTAAATGTTGAAATGTGATTTCTAAACCATGAAATGTTACATATTTTATGGAGCAAATGTCAAAGTGTTTCATTGGTGAAATTGTGACATTCTTCCTTTATACCTTATTCTAAAATTTTCACTCTGATAAATTTGTATATCCATTTATTTGGGGGTATAGAAGGGGGTGTTACAATCAACATTCACGAAACTCTGCTACGTTCGCTGGCATGTTCGCTAGGCGAGTCTGGGGCGAGTTTCTTTGCTAGACGAAGGATTCTTTGCTAGGAGAGTCTGGGAACAACATTGTTCGCTAGGCGAAGCTTTCTTAGCTAGGCGAATTGTTCGATGACAACAAATTCTTCTATGCACCATAATTGATTTCTACCCAAGAGGCTCTGCGATTCACTTACCCAATGCCCTCAAAACATCCCTAAATCATCCCTAAGGTCCTACGGCAATAAAGGCACAAAACCTACGGTTCATTAGGCCAATCCCGGAACATATTCACGTCCTAAATCACAATTTCCCTACAATTACCCTGCAGGCATCTGGGTTACTCAATATCAAATATTCCTATAGGGTTAAGCAAAGTTCAATAAGCTTTTTGGCCATGAAGGCTTAGGTTTCCGTTTCCCCCTATCAATTCACGGTTAGATTTACAATTACAGGTTTAGGCCACGAAGGCCAAAGATCATTATTTCCCATCACTACCCTTAGAATCCCTACGGTTACAACCTTCATAATAGATCTAGGCCACGAAGGCCATAGATCACTTGTTCTCATAACCTTCTAATCTTCTTTAACCTAAATAAATTCCCACGGTACAAAATCTCAATAATAGATTTTGGCCATGAAGGCCAAAATCCCTTTTTTCCCATAATTCTCCCTAAAACCCCCAAATCAACCATAATCACATCAAAATCTACACATAGGAAATTATGAAAAGCTATACTCCCCATACCTTAAACATTGATTGCCTTCACGAATCTGTCAGGGAATCTTCAAGCTTTTGCCTCCAATTTCCTCTTCAGAGTTCTCTTGGCCTCAATTCTTACGGTTAACACAAATGAATCCTAAAACCCTTCAGAACTCTCTTTTTATTAAACCTAGACTTGGGCCAAATAATTGGGCTTTTCCCATAATACCCTCACTTACTCCTCTCAATTATCCCAATTACCCTTCTTTCGCTATTATTTACTTTAATTCATAATAATATTAATAAATTAATATTATATACTATCAATTAAATAAATAACCCGAAAATTAAATTATTTCTCAATATTCCACAAAACACCGAAAATCACCGAAAACACCCAAAATACGAATATTCTCAATTATATAAATTAATTAAAATATTCTGATTAAATTTGGGGTGTTACATTCCTCATTTTTCAACAAACATGAGAGTTATTCCTTATTGTCTAAGCTTTTCAAAAAGTGTTAGAACTCATCATTCCCATGTGTGAAGTTCTAGTTATGATCATCCTAATTCAAGATCATTTTTGGAAACCTAGCTTTAGGTCATTCACTTCAAGGTCCAAATTCATGAGCTTCAAGACCTCAAATCAAAATTCTTGCCACATGAAACTTGTATGCCAAGACCTTAACTCCATCATGACCTCAAATTCCATGATATTTTATGATTTGTAAGGAAATTGAAAGCATGATGAGTATAAAAACATGGATTTTTGACCTAATTTAGTTTTCTTGCATTAGAAGTCACCAAATGGAATTGTTTTTGCTCATTTGATACCACATCATCACCATGTCATTTCCACACTAATCTTTACCTAAAATGAGCAAACATGGGCTCATGATTTCAAGCCATTTTGAAATTTCATGCTTTATGAAGAAATTGTCCAAAACACATGACAAGGTCATTTCATTTCCTTCCAACCCCACATTTCATTTTCTCACCTCCATCTGACCCAAAAGAATACATTGAAGTAGTGGAGCAACACCTCAAACCTGTGTGCCTACAAAAACATCACAAAAATCTCATATATAAAGTGTAAATAAACCCTAACATGGAGGAGAGAGTTGGCTGCTGCGGAGAGAGTGAAAATCATTCAAAATTTCTCAACTTTCTCTCACTTCGAGTTGCACATTTCCTTGGCTTTTTCTTCCATTTTTGGTTTGGTTCTCACTCACTGAAGCATAAGGAGGAGATTGGTGGCTTTGGATTGAAGCTTGCACAACATTTTAAGGACCAACGGAGTTGCTCTGTTAGGTAATTTTTCTTCATCTGGAACTCTCATTTTAAGCATGTAAACATGTTCATACTGGTTGCATCTGAAGCCCTACCATGTGTAAGCAATGTTTGTGTGCTTGTTGTGTCTGTTTGATCCATTTTCAGTTTGTGTACCAAATTTGCGTCCCTTGATTTCACCATGATAGAGGTACCTTTTTGAAAAACTAATAGCATATTTGGGATCTACGTGAAATTTCCTTCAAAACCATGCCTTGAGTTTTCATTTTTATCATGTTTTTCAGCCATCACCGGTGAGGCTCACCGGAAAAGATGACTGGAGCTAGGGCTCCGGTGTCTAAGGTGTATTGCTGAGGTGGGTTGTGATATGGTGTTGACTTGCTTGCGTGTGCACTGAAAGGTTGATGTGGCTTGCCACGTCCTTTAATGAAGCGCAGCGTTTCACTTAAGGGGGAGAGACAGATCAGATGGGCCTGACATTTTTGTTATTGACCCCCCTTTTCATCTCATTCACGTGTTTGAACTGGAAATCAGTTCATCTGGATTTTGCTGATACACCCCTTTACTCTCTTTTTTCTATTTTATTTTATTTTTATGCTACTTTCATTTTAATTTTATTTTTAATAGTTCTAATCATTTTAAAAATCCACAAAAATTACTTTCTGATTAATTGATGTGTCAAGACATTTTTCACATTTTTTATTTTAGTTTTCATTTTATTTTATTATTTTTCATTAATTTATTTTGTAAACTGGTTTTATTGCTTGTTCTTGTGATTTAAGCTTGGTCTTTGACATCATTTGAATACCCTCTTTGACAAATTTTCCTCTCACACTTGGGTGTTTGATTGAGGATTATTTGAGGGATGGTTTTATGCCTTGATGATTATTTCTTGTTTGTTTTTCATTGGATTTTATTTAACCCTCGATGTATGCTCGATAAGTTGAGTACCTTGCCTTGATTGATACAATTCGTGATGCTTTGATGCAATCCGTGTCATGATCTTTTGCACACTGATTCTTGATTGACTTAACTTGAATTTGGGATTTATTTGGACTTGTTTCTATTTTTGGTTGATGCCTCAAAACCTTGTTGTTTTAACTATGTGTGTGTGTGTGTGTGCATGTCTTGACCAAGTTTTGAGGTGTGATCTTGTATGATCCCATGAGTGCTTGTTGCGTCTTGTTTAGTTTTGATAACATGTTTGAGGTTATGATCTTCATGATTAGAGGTCCATTGAATGTTTGCTTCATCTAATGTGCTTTGTATGATCATGTATTCCTTGTGTGGTTGACTAATGAGATATTTGCATGACTTTAGTGCTTCAACTTGAGTGTGATTCTTCTTGATCATGTTTGATAAGTTGAATTTGAAATTGATGCATATCATTTGAAGTTACTTCTGATCTTGTTAAGTGGATACTTGATCTTGATGTTTTTGTGGCATGTGTCTTACTTTGAGAATGATGTGAATATTTATACTTCTTTGGAGTTATGTTTGGATGTTTTCTTTTGATTGATCATGAATGGATGTGTGACTTTGATAATCATGATGTAGTTGCTGCCCCACTCTATTTCTCCCCTCATTTATTTGTTTGTGGTTCAATGTTTGACATCATTCTTCTTAAAATGTCTAAGGCATGTGATCTTGTATGGTCGCCTTGTTTGCCTTGGTGTTATCACTTTCATTTTGTTGACTTGAGTTTATGATATGTGTGTGTCGTTGATGTGTGTCTCATGTTTACATGATCATTGTTGTTGGTGTGTATGCTTCTGTCATCTCTTTTCATCTTTCATGACTTGTTTAAGTATTTCTTTCTATTTTCATTTGTGACTGATTAGTGATGTATTTACTTGTGCTTGCTCACATGATCCCTTAGGATTCCTAGTCCCTCTGTCTAAGATGGGAGTAGGAGAGACATTAGGCTTTCAATCCCTTGTATGATAACATTAGGTAGTACCTTTCATCCCAACTTTAGGACCACTTTGCATGACAACATTAGGGTTCTCAGTTCCCTTTAGTGTCCTTGGGTCTTCTCTATCATCTCAAACTCCTCTAAGACACTTACAAAGAATGACAAGTGTTGTACGCTACGAGCCTTAAGTACATGAGAAATGGTAAGTGGGGAGGTCTCTCTTCACTTGTCTAGAGTGTTTAGCGTATGCCCTTTGGGCGATATTCGACGCATTCGCTCTTGTGCCATAGTCTTTAGTGCAACATGAGTCTCAAATCAATTCAATCCACTTCTTTGAAAACTCGTAAAACCAAACTTAAACCTTTTCATCCTTCGGGATTATTTCAAACTTCACTTTCAAAAAGAGTGTGTTACTTTTCCGTTCTGCCGCAAACAGGCAACGTCCCTAACTGCTGGAATGGAAATATAACATTGCTTATAAAAAATACTTAACCAACCTTTTTCCCGTAGTTGCTCGAACTACGTTTGCTCTGATTTCTCATACCAGATGACGATACGTAGGCACAAGACGATGATGTCTTGGCAAGCAACCTCCCCCCATCACCCGTAGTTTTCCGAACTACGTTGACTCTGACTTTCCCATTGCACGAGGGAATACGTAGGCATAGAGCGAAGATGTCCTATCGAGTCTTTTCTTTTCATCACCACCGTTTAGCAGTAGCTTTTAGATAACTTTCACCCATAGATTAGACAACAAGCATGGATCCCGTTGAGTACAACGGACGTGAGGGGTGCTCATACCTTCCCCTTGCGTAATCGACTCCCGAACCCAAGATTTGGTTGCGATGACCTTGTCTTTTCCCGTTCTCTTAGGTTTCCTTTGATCGTTTCCTTTCCCTCTCTTTGAGATAAATAACATTCGGTGGCGACTCTTTTGTTTGTTTTCGCTGGCCCTTTTCACAGTTGCGACAGTTGGGAAAAGCTTTTTATGGCTTAAATCAGGCACCAAGGGCGTGGTATGATCGACTCAGCAACTTTTTATGCGAAAAGGGATTTGAAAAGGGTAAAGTTAACAAGACCTTATTCATCAAGCGAAACAAGGACATCACTTTATTAGTTCAAGTCTACATTGAAGACATCATATTTGGAACAACTAACAAAGATCTGTGTGAGGAATTCTCGTTGATGATGCAAGGAGAGTTAGAGATGTCTATGATGGGAAAAATGAATTATTTCCTTAGATTACAAATAAAGCAAATGAAGGATGGTATCCTCATCAACCAATCTAAGTATTGCAAAAAGATGTTGAAGAGATTCGACATGGATATTTGTAAAGTGATGTCTACTCCAATGGGATTCAGAACTTATGTTGACCAAGACAAATCGGGAATTTTAGTTAATTTCGAAAAGTATCGATGATGGAAAGACTCATTTCAGATATTCTGATGGAAAGTGGTCCTGTGGATCATCTAGTTAAACATAACTTAGCCGGTGATTTTGGTGAAGTTATTGGAAAACCTTTCAATATCAAGAATTTTAAAGCATATCTATTATCAAAGAGATCACTGTTAAACCCACTATGGATACAAACTTTGAAAGTATAAAAAGACGAAGGACAATTGTTGACAACTATACTCTTTTCACCAAAGTTGATCCACCACATGTCTTACAAGCTTACTTAAACCAGCTTGAAAAAGAGGGTCATGATGTGTCTAGAATATCGTTTTACTAACTCCTAGTTGAACCACCAAACCTTTACAAAAGGAAACACAATTCGTTAAAGGTCATGAGTGCAAAGAAAAAAAAGTTAGGGCATAAGAAATCGGGAAATTCCTCCATGAACTCTGAAACTGTTGTTTCCTCCACTCCAACAAGTAAAAATTTTGACTCCTCAACATTGGTTGCTTCTGGGTCAAATACCAAAACCCTTGTGTCACAAATCCTTCCCCTACCACCATCATTCTCAACCACAGTCACTACCTTCGCCATCCCACCTACACCACCTTGTGTTTCCGCTCCTCTTCAAAAATAAAAAATAACAACCTCTTCAATAACAACCATCTCCACCACTGTTGCTCTTGTATCCCTTTTAGAATATGCCTTCTCATCCTTAGCATCACATGTTTCCATCTCTGCTTCAGAAACTGCATCTCCAATCTTTGCTACAGTCCCATAAAAACCTTTTTCTTTTCCACCACCCTCAACACACAATGTCTCTCTAGACTCTCTCACATCCTTCTCTACATAACTTGCATTTTATGGTGACACTCATCATGATTCTCCGACTTCTGATCATCAACCTCCTAGCAAAACACTGGCTGATGTTTTTTCTAGCTTTCTTGAAGAGGTTGTCACCAAAGCCTAAAGGCTATATGAATAATCTAATTCTAGTGAAGAGCCTACCCTTCTGAATATAAATTAGAATCTCTTTAACAATTGGCTAACAAAAGAATTTTAAGAAATCAAGTGTTTCTCGGATCAAGTTAAAGAGAAGTTTGTTAGTCAATCAGAAGTAAGACTAGAAGAGAGAAAAGAAAGAGAAAGGCTTACTGAAGAAGCAAGAAAGGAAGTTGACAGAATTGCTGCTAAGATTTCCAAGAAGGAAGCTGAAAAGAAAGCTGCTACAGAAAGAGAAGCTGCTCTACAAGCTACTGCTGAAAAACATGTCTCTGACAACACTTCACTTGCTAATGATAATCTTCTCCCAATTATGGCACAAACATTGGTAGATTTGCATAAAAATCAAAAAATGGTCCAAGAAATTTTGGATAGTCAAGATGAAGTTAGTTGTGCCATCAAGGGTATGCTCACTCAACTTCTTGCAAGGAATCCTTGTACTTCCATTCCCTATGCACTTTAGGGCTTACCCTTGTCATTTTCGTTAGATTTTGCATTTTTTTGTATCTTCTATCTTATTTATAAAACTCTTTTTAATTATGACAAAAAGGGGGACTAAAAATAGGAATGATTTTGATATATATCTGCTCTCTAAAAACTCATGCTCACATTCTAACACCATATATACAAGCATATGAAAGAGATTGCAGGTTTGTTCCATTAGAAGCTTTCGATTGTAAAGATTGGTAAAAGAATTCAACTCATAAGAAGTAAACATGAGATATAAGCTCAGGGGGGAACTTTTCTATCTCAGGGGGAGTACTCTAAAACTTAACTCTGATATCTTTAGCACATTAAAGCATATACATTCTTTCATCAAAATACATGATTTTGTCATCATCAAAAAGGGAGAGATTATTAGAGGAAGATTTTGGTTCTACATATTATCTCTAGTTTTGATGATAATAATGCATATATTTTATATGTAACAATTTGGTACTGTAATTTTATCTTAAGTGTGCAGATATACAATTCTCATTGGAATCAACTTCTAGCACAACAACAATAAGATTTTGATAGATACTAAAGTTTCTAAAGAAGAAAATATGTGCTCCTAAAGAAAGCGTTTTTTTTCTAAAGAAAGGATTTTGAAGACTCTGATAAACGTTCTTGTAACACTTTTTAAGTGATCTTCCTTTAGTGACTAAGTGTGTTAGTCAGTAGACCCGAGAGGTCTAAGTTGTTTTTGAACAACTTAGAGGTTGGTTATAAGTCTTCCTTGAGTGGCTAAGTGTGTTGGTCAGTAGATTCGAGAAGGCTAAGTTGTTGTTGAATAACTTAGAGGTTGGTTGTAAGTTTTCCTTGAGTAACTAAGTGTGTTAGTCAGTAGATTTAAGAGGGATAAGTCGTTGATGACTTAAAGGTTGTTGTAATCTTGTCAAAGATTAATGGATTAAGTCCTTGTGATAAGGCAAAATCACCTTAGCGGGTCGAATGGATTAACTTCGTTAATAGTGAACCAGGATAAACCAATCATGTTCTTTCTTTCTGTAGTTCATACCTTTCTTTGTGTGTCTATGTTACAAAGTCTACTGAAAAATTTGTAAAACCCAATTCAAACCCCCTTTCTTGTGTTTTTGTCAACCTTCATTTAGCTCTATGGGGATTCAGTGTGTTAACCGACGAACAATGGTTAACCAAAAAGAGAAAGGAATTAGTCTCTAACCGACGGATGGCGATTGACCAAAATAATGAGTATTAACAAATAGGTGATTAACTCAACAAGGAGAGGAGAAATTGGTTTTAACATATGGGTTGTGATCAACCAAACTGACGGGTGTATAACTGATCGAAGGTTGTGACGCAATGAGTTTTGAACCAAGCGAAGGTTTTGACCCAAAAGGAAGGATGTGGAACCAAGCGAAGGTTGTGACTCAAAGAACGGGTGTGGAACTAAGCGAAGGTAATGATCCAAAGAACGGGTGTGGAAACAAGCGAAGGTTGTGACCTAAAGAACGGGTGTGGACCCAAGCGAATGTTGTGACCCAAAGAACGGGTGTAGAACCAAGCGAAGGTTGTGAGCCATAGAACGGGTGTGGACCCAAATGAAGGGGTGTGTAACCAAGAGAAGGTTGTAACCCAAAGAACGAGTGTGGACCCAAGAGAAGGTTGTGACCCAAAGAAGGAGTGTGGAACCAAGCAAAGGTTGTGACCCATAGAACGGGTGTGGACCCAAGCAAAGGTTGTGACCCAAATGGACGGGTGTGTGTGGCACCCCAATATTTGCCCCATCTTTCTTGATTTACTGGCTTATGTTTCTCTGCATTTTGCATTTCTGCATATCATAGCATTGATTCTCAAGACATGGCATCAAGGTGTTTCCGTGGCTCGCTGTCGCTACTGCGAAAAAGAGGTGTCGGCACAACAGAAGAGTCGCCACCTTTCGTTATTTATCCCACAGAAAGGGAAAGGAAACGATCGGAAAAACCTGACGAAAAGGTATAAGACAAGGTCATCGCAACCATGTCTGGGTTTGGGAGTCGGTTACGCAAGGGGAAGGTATTAGCACCCCTCACGTCCATCGTACTCGATGGGATCCATGCTTTTTGTGTTTATCTGATGGTTTGGTTTATCTATCTATGCTAAAAGGTTGGTCTGAAAAGAAAATGACTCGGCAGAACACAGCAGTTCTATGCCTACGTATTCCCGTCTGGAACGAGAAATTAGAGTCAACGTAGTTCGCCTAACTACGGGTGAAAAGGGGGGGAAGGTTGCTCGCCGAGATATCGCATCTCGTGCCTACGTACTTTCACACGGCATGAAAGATCAGAGAAAACGTAGTTCGGGCTAACAAGACCACAGGTTGGTTCAAAATGTTTTACACGAGTAGGGTTAACAAACAGTTCCAGCAGTTGGTGTATGCAGCTCGACCTTTGGAGACTTAGGCGTTTACCGTTTGCGGTAGAACCGAGAGTTAACAAAACTCTCCTTATGAAAATGGTTTCCAAGGATTAAAGGTCCCAAAGGACAAAAAAAGAGTTTGATCTTTGTTTTTTGAAGTCTTTTAAAGAAGAAGTGTTTTGAGTTTTGTTTGTAATTCATGTTGCACTAAAGACTTGGACTTAAGAGTGAATGCGTCGCATGTTACCCAAAGGGTACCACACTAAACACCCAAGCTATTGAAGAGAAACTCTCCAACAACCCTTTCTCAAGTGCTTAAGGCTCGTAGCGTACAACATGTGTTAATATTTATTAAGTGTTTTAAAGATGTTTGAAGATGAGAAGAGAAAATACGCACTAAAGGGGAACTAATCCAATCCTAAAGTTGTCATGCAAAGTTGATCCTATGATTGAGGTTAGGAGGGAGCTATCTAATGTTATCATGCATGGTTAGAACCCTAATGTCTGTCATAACTTCTCTTGAACAAGAGAAGTTAGAGTCCTTAAGGGAACATGGCAAAGGAAAGCAACAACAAAAGAAATAATCTGAAAGAATTAAACTGTAAGTAAAATGCATGCAATGCAACAATACAAGCAGAAGGAGACAAACTCAACTTCTATAGAAAAAAATCAAAAGCAACACAATACACAGGCAAGGGAGACAAACTCAACCTTCAGCCAACAAGCAAAGCCAAACAATAACAGACAAGCAGAGGGAGACAGACTCAACCTCTGATGCAAGCAAGCAAAGGGAGCCAGGCTCAACCTTTCAATGCACTTAGGCCTAAACCAAATATATGAAATCCTATTCTAATGCAACACACCAAACAAACAGTCACACAAATATAGTCAATCAACAAGAATACAACAAACAAAACAGCAAGCCAGCAGCTCAACAGCAAAGCAGTCTAACAGCAAAGAAGTCTTCTAGCAGCAAAGCAGCCCAACAATCTTTAGTTGTCATCATGTCCAAGTTATCCATCAAGAGAAAAGGGAATAAGGCCTTCACCTTCAAGCTTCAACTTGCTCCATCAAGAGATGATATGAATTAACACAAAGATTATTGCATGATAAGGGGAAGCATAATGGAAACCAAGGGAATCCATCATGGCACTCAACCACTTATCTATGATTGGTATCCTCAAAGGTTTTACCTTTTGTGGTAGGCCTTAAGTCCTTACAAAGGAGGGACTAGGCTCCCACAAAGGAACCTTGCATCATTGGATAGAAAATGGAATGCGAACCAAAGCCAACCACAATTTTGAAAAAAGGAGGAAACCCCTAAAGGCTCTAAAAACCCTAATATACAAGCTCTAAAAGCAACCCTCTAAAGGGAACTAATGCACCAAATTAAACCTTAAGATTCAATCTAAAGAAGCATCAACATGCCTACTAAACCATCAAAAAATATTTGGAAACTTATCATGAACTAATGGCCACTTTTGAAGTTCCACTAGGGGAAGCACTATGTTAGAAGCACCCTAAAAACAACCTAAGTATTAAATCTAATTAAAATACTAAATCAACTTCTAAAAATCTATGAATTTTTATAAAGGATCCTAAATGTGTTGAGAACATATGGTAAAAGGATAATAGCCTAAATCAATGCTGAAGGGCACTAAAGAAATTCTAAACCAAAAGGTGTAAAATGAAGGTTCAAGTGGGAGAAGCTCTAAAAACCTACTCCAAAATAGAACTTAGAGTTATCTAAAAACTAGAATAAAATTCCTATAACCTCATCAATATGTCTATAACTAGCCAGCCAAAAATTAACTCATAATTCTATATCAAAAAAGGATACAAAAATCAGCAAGTAACAAGCCCAAAATGCCAAATTAAATGAATTCAATAAAATGGAAAAATGGAGAATAAATTGGAAATTTAGCCAAAATAAAATCTAAGAGCATCAAAAAATCAGAAATAAAGAAAGGATCATCCACATATTTTTTCCACATTTTTCTGACCAATATTCAATTTAAAATGAATTAAAAATGAAGAAAACAATTAAAGAAATTGAAAAAGCAATTAAAGAAAATAAAAAGCCAGGGAAATGACCATAGCCCTTGGATGAGATTACTGGTCTACCTATCTAACGAACACGTGAGCGCCACCTTATTAAATGAAGTTCAGCATTTTGATCAATGTTTTGGTTGGTCTAGTTGACTGAAGCACATGGTGTGGTCTGATCAGAAGCATTCAATTCAAAAGTAGTCTCATCCAGTGACTCACACGTTGCCACCTCACGAAGTCTTAGTCAAAATTCTCAGGACTCAATATCACGCGTTGGATACTAAGACTTAGTCAACTAAAGACCTAGATCTAATGGCTCTGGCTCATCGTCTACCTTTGAATCTGAAAAAGAGAGGGAAGTGCTTGGTGGTGGCCGGAGAAGACCTTCGGTTGTCTTCTCCAGCGAGGCTACAATATCAAGACATCAAATCTCAACCAAACTGGATAAAAATGGTACAGTTTTTCTCGTCTTCTCACAAGGAACGCAATGCTCTATCTAAATCTTGCTAATTCTCCATGAATGATCAGTTTCGAAGTCATCAAAGAGGATCTCGTCTGAGTGTGGATTTCATGGGGACTGGTGCATGCTAAGCATACAGGTCCATCACTAATCTCTACTCTAATACTAGGTGTATGCTCTCAAGCCGGGGTTTTGGCTCATCACTCATCAGAATACCCCTACCCCCAACAGCACAGATAATCATATCATACTGAAAATAAAATGCGGGAAATAAAAATGTGATAAATAAACACAACCCAACAGGTAAACATACAAGCGCTAGGATTGACTCTCGCACAGGGACGTTGGATCCCCGTATTGACTCACATTAGGGGCGTTGGATCCCCAGGAAACTATCAAGTCCCGAGCAGAGTCGCTACCGTGAAAATAAGGTGCCGGCAAAACAGAAGAGTCGCCACCTTTCGTTATTTATCCCTCAGAACGGGAAAGGAAACAATCGGAAAAACCTAACGAAAAGGTATAAGACAAGGTCATCGCAACCATTGTCTGGGTTCAGGAGTCGGTTACGCAAGGGGAAGGTATTAGCACCCCTCACGTCCATCGTACTTGATGGGATCCATGCTTGTTGTGTTTATCTGACGGGTTGGTTTTACTACCTACCTACCAAGGCTGGTCTGAAAAGAAAAGAAAATGACTCGGCAAAGCGTCGCGCTTTATGCCTACGTATTCTCATCAGAGAATGAGAAATCAGAGTCAACGTAGTTGATCGCGACTTTCTATGTCTAACTCAATTAACTGCAAGTGCACAGTCTATCGCGTAGTAATAATAGATATCGATCCCATAGGGACTCGTAATCAAACTAGTATTATCGGGTGTTACTGTGTTTAGCTAGGTTGGTAATATTTTAGGGGAATAGTAACGAAATAAGTGCGTAAACTAAAGGGAACTAAAGCTTTTAATTAAGGTGTAAATGCTTGAATCGGTATGTAATATGTTACTTCTTCAGGGATTCTATAGGTCACCGGTGTCTTTAGGTTTTCAAAAATAGTTTAAGAAGAAAATGATGATTTAAAGACCTTTGTCTCATGATGGTTGTTGACGCTAGTCGTAACTCTAAGGCGGAACGTATGCTGTCGCTATCCCGTTCGGGGTTAAATTTACTTTTTGAAAACTATTAAGTTCTAATTCCTTTTAAAGCGCTGTCGCTGTTTTTAAAATGAATGCCTAGTTTTTACTATTTGGTCTTAGCCTCAGATGTCGCTTGTTGGTTCGTACCTTTATGAATTTCCCACTGTCGTGGCAAAACTACTGTAAATAATTTCTCGCTGTCGCGACGAAGGTTTATTTAGAAAAGTCAATTTAAAAACTGAAGCCATAAATAAGTTTTGAAAAGGTAGATATACACCGGTTAATTATTGAATCCCATCAGATTATTTATTACATACCGATTACTTAAGATTTAGCCAAACATGGAATATAAATTAACAACACGTAAATAATGGCAGAAAATAATAATATGCATTATAATGGGAAATAGCAATCAATAATCGATTAAAATAGAAACCTGTAAATAATTCTATTTGGCTTTTGGGAAATCCTCCAAAATGGCGGCAGGATTTAGTCTTTATGCCAATTACTTGTACAGAATAGAAATGGGAAAGTTAAACAACAATTGCAAGGAAAGAAAGAAAAAAGAAACAAAATAACGATAAGAAAATGGGGAACTGAATATTGCTCTGAAAGTAAATTGGCAGCACTTCGTCTCTTCAATGCGGCTCCCTTTTTCTGGTACCAGCTATCGCTACTGCGAAAATCGGTGCCGGCTATGACAGAAGAGTCGCCACCGTGCGTTATTTATCCCAACGGAGGGAAAGGAAACGCTCGAAGTAAACCTACCGCAAAGACAGGAAAGGAATGGTCATCGCAACCAAATCCTGGATTCGGGAGTCGGTTACGCAAGGGGAAGGTATTAGCACCCCTCACGTCCGTCGTACTCGACGGGATCCACGCTTGTTTTCTAGTACGGATTGTTATTCTATCTATTCTACAGGTCTGGGGTTAAAAGAAAATAAAATGACTCGGTAAAGTATCGCACTTTATGCCTACGTATTCCCGTCTGGAACGAGAAATCAGAGTCAACGTAGTTCGCCTACCTACGGAAAAGGAGGGGAAGGTTTCTCACTAGGATATCGCATCCTATGCCTACGTACTTTCATACAGCATGAAAGATCAGAGCAAACGTAGTTCGGGCTACGGACGATACAAGTCCGTCTTGATTGTTTTTTTTTATCCTTCTGAAAAAGGTTTTCTCCTGATTACGGGTCCAAGCGGACAAAAATGACACTTTTGATTGGTTTACAGTCTTTTACGCAAGAAGTGTTTTTTAGTGCGTTTGCAATCTCTGACGCACTAGAGACTATGATTTGAGGGTGACTACGTCGTATGTCACCCTAAGGGTAACACACTAAGCAATCAGATTACTGAAGAGTGACCCTCCAGCAACCTTTCTCAAATAGCTTAAGGCTCGTAGCATACGACATTGATTATCCTTATTGCTGTGTTTTTTTGAAGTGTTCTGAGATGAGAAGAGAAAGAAGCTCTAAAAAGCCTATGGTTGAAAAAGGGAATCAAAAACTACCCTAATGTTGTCATGCATGGATGAAAGCCTAATGTCTATCATATTTCTCTCTTGCGCAGAGTGAAACAGAGATCCTAGGGGAATAAACGGAAAAGCAACAACATATATATAGTAAAGCAGTAAAATGCATGAATGCAGCAGGAAACAACAGGCAAAGTGAAACAACTTCACTTCAAACCTCAGGGGGGGAATTAACAAACAATACAGCAAAGAAAATAAAACTCCAAAATCAACTCTGAAATCCCAACAGCTCCTACAGCAACAGCACAAGCCATAGCTCTGACAACAACAGTTGATTTACCAGCAAAAAGCTGACAGCAACAACTTCCATATTCATGCATAACTCCTATCTTCAAGTTTCAATAAACTTTCAATCCTCAGTGGACACCAACTTCAACAAGCTCTCAGCTTAAGCAAGCTCAAACCCCAACCCCAGTAACTAGCTTCAACAAGCTCCTGACTTCCACTTCAACAAGCAGCAAAACCCCAACTTTAACAAGCAACCAGCTTAAACCAGTAAACTTCAACAAGTAAATAGCTTCAACAAGCAGCAAAACCCCAGTTTCAACAAGCAACCAGCTTCAACAAGCAACACTCCTAGCTTCAACAAGCTTCTAGCTTCAACAAGAACAAACTTCTCTTTGCCAAGCTTCAACAAGCAACCCTAAGGGAGAATCATTCAACAAGATCAAGTTGAATGTTAAGAAACTCAGTGACAACCCAAGGAAATCACTAAGATTTAAACATTGCAAATGAAAGGTATCCTCAAAGTTCTACTCACTTGGGCATACCACTTATCCCTCCTAAGGAGAGATGGAGCTTCCCAAGGAGGACTTTATGTCATTGGACAGGATAGAGGCAAACAATACACTTTATGTTTGACAGAAGAATTTGTCTATTCTAAGCTCTTCCTATCTTATCCTATTTCTCCTAAGTCTTCAATCAACATCTAGCTCAAGCAATCCTCATACATCACCCTTGATCTTTGTATCCAATCTTCTCCATTGATTCTTCATGCTTCCACAAGTCCAAACCAAGCCCACACCCCAAAATAAAATGCTAGAAGGCACTTATATTAAATTTAAACCCTAATTATACTATCCTAATGTTCTTTAATCAAAACTAATCAAAATTAATTCACAAAAATATGAAATACATCCAGAGGGAACTTAATGTCCTAATCTAACTACCATAAAAAGAAGGGGATCAAAATATGGATTTAAGGGACCAAACAAAATTCACAAAATGATGTATACAAATAAAATGAAAATAAAATGCAATTAAATGCAAAAATCACCAAAAATAGAAAAATGCCTAAATGATATTTTTCTTTTTATTATAATTTTCTTCACACAATTATTAAAATGTAGCAAAAATCCCCATATTAAAATGATTATTTTTCTATTTTATATGAATTTTCAAAGAAATAAAAATAAAATGATGAAAATATTGAAAATATGAAGAAAAAGGAAAAAGGCGCATGGCAGATAGTAATCCAAATCAGTTCAAATTCAAAGTTGGGCCAGGATGGGGGTGTGAATAGCACACTGAGACTTAAGCCCAAAACCAATGAATTAATGAAACGATGCGTTTCATTCAGGACTCCCTCTTCAGACCTTCTTGTGCAATCGTGGCCCTCCATTTGTTATCTGAGTCAATAGTCAAGGTCTAATCCAACGGTCCATGAGTCATCTTCCTCATCAGCTCAGGCGAACATGAAATATTACCAGACGGTGGTTCACGGTGGAAACCACCGTCTTCTCCGGTGAGCCTCCGTTCTCAGGTCATCAACCATGTCCAAACTTATACCAATCCTACTCGTTTTTCCATGTAGATTATGATTCTAACCTCAGAATTCCTTGAATCTCAGTCTATTTCAAAACACGAAGAGAATTTCAGAATGCACACAAATCTTGACCAACACCAATTTTGAATCCAAAGCAATGGATCAAATCCTCATGTTACACTGATTATTTTCCACTATCCAAACAAGATTAATCCATTCAAGATCACCATAACTAACTCTCAACAGAAATTGCAATCCATGATCTAAAATCACCAATGGCTACCAAACTCTCCAGAATCGTTCTCCAACTATCCTAGATCTTAACCACATAGAGATTTCTATCCAATTCAGCCTAGAATGGTGCATAATTGAAAATTTACATACCTGCAAGGATGAGATCCACAGAAGGTCTTTGAGGCACGAAACAAGCTTCAAATTTATGCAAACACCTTCAATGAAGCACCAGGAACACTCTCCAATCTTCAATTTGGCTTGAATTCTTCTCCAACTCCAAAACCGATTTTGAACTCCTCTTGCAAAATTCAGTTATGGCTCTCTCTCCACAGCACGAAATCACGAACCTCCTTCATCTGAACTCATTCTAAACCATTTATAGAACACATTGGTGGGCTTTTGATCCATTCTAAAGGCCCAAATCAGGAAATCCATTTTTCTGTCATGGAAGTGAAAAATCCATTACCACAGTCGTGTTTTACTTGTTTCAGTTAGCTGAAATCTCTCCCTTTCAATCATACAAGTCATGGCAAATGTGTTTGGATGATTAACTAAGCATGAATCAGCTTGTGTAGTGTTTTGGTTGTGTGACTTGAATTTCAAGTAAGAGGTTTACAAGGCAAGTCCATGATTCTGACCTCTAATCAAAAAAGTGTTAATGTCATTGTCTCTAAAACATCTTTTCCAATCAATTTGGGTATTTGGATGATGCATTTTGGACTCATAACTTGAAAATTACATTTTCCCTCCATGAATCCATTTAAAATTCTTCCATATTCAAACCAATTTTGGGAATTTTGGACTACAAGCCATTCTATCTCACCATGACCTCTTGTCTAGCCTAAAAATGCCATTTGGAACACATATCATGTTGGGCAAAATTCCATTTGAAGAGTGGAAGATGAAGATATTGACCTATGTTGAAAAATGACTTATAATTCAACTTTCCCAAAATACCCCTGAGTTGCCAAGACCATAACTTGAGTTCTACAACTCCTCTTGAGGACTTCTAGTACTCAAATTAAAGCTAAGATCAATACCTACAACTCTTATGTTGGCCAAGAATCTATTTTAAAACTCCTTGATGGGAAAAAGTTGCTTGGAAGTCAGGTGACTTTCACAGATGAATTTCAATGTCCTCTGATGACCCCTAGCTTGCAAGAACCATAACTTGAGTTCTACAAATCTTCTTGAAGACTTCTAGTACTCAAATTAAATTTATTGAGATGCTCTACAAGCTTCATGTTGACCAAGAATTCATTTGAGACTTGCATTTTGACTTATCTGGCTTGGAAATTGAGTCTAAATTAGGGTTTTTTTACACTGAAACCCTAATTTAGTAACTCCTCTTCCTCTTGATTCCTTTTGATTTCTCCTTGGCACAACACCACACTTGTATACAAATATCCATTCATGAATCCCATATCCTTCAAATAAGCCTTGATGCTCTTCAATCACTCAGTTGACCTAGGGTTGACCTAGGGTTGACCCAGGTGAAACCCTAGTTGACTGCATTCAACTATAGCTCTTGTAATCACACCAATGACTTGCTCATCTTCAAAATAACCCTCTAAGCCCTCCATGATGCTATCACACATTCCATGCCCTCAGTTCATAGCTCATACCTCTTTGATGACCCTCAAACACACCCCAGATAGGAGAGAGATCCACTACTTGACCTTCTAACTTCTCAAAACTTCAATTCCTTTCCTGGTGACTTGAATAGACTTAGGCTTGAATAAAACCCCTTTGGATGTGCCTCTTTAGAGAATAATGGCACTTGACCCCTTGTTGGATGACTTGATTATGCTATGCAAATGATTGAACTATGTACACTATCTACTATGCAAATGACAATGCACTTGAAACATAAATCAAGTAAAATAAGTTGGTCAAATTTTAGGGTGCAACAGCTTCCCCTATTCAAGCGGCTTGGACCCGATTGGGTGAAGAGCGGACGGCCTTCAAACATTCGAGGTACGAGACGATTGAATACCAAAGAAACCCTGAAATTTGCCAATCGCAGAAATAAACTGCGCCACTGCTTGGGGAACGACATTCGCCGAGTGAACCTGATTGTTATTGTAACAATGGATTATTCGTCGGGGAATAACTCTGATTCTGACTATCACCACCCATGTATTACCCCGGGTACTGAACTATCCTCTGTCCACAACTGGACTAACCTGGTCAACACAAGAAGAGAAACCAATTCGTCAGCACGAACAAAGATCCCATCATCACATGAAAACTTATTCACAATTGTCCTTAAATCCCGTCAACACGAAAAAGCCATAAACTCGTCATTACGAGAAAATCCTACCATCATAGGGATACAAATTGCCCTCATCAGTACTTTTCAAATTTGTCCTCCGCAGGACTCCATATTCCATCATCATGGAGAAACACAACTTGCCAACTCCACTGGGGATGGGCTATCCGCATCTTATCAACACAAGGGAAACAGATTCATCAACATGAATAAATCCTATCATCGTAGGCAATAGAGTTTTATTTACGTCACAAGAAACCCCCACTAACATAGAAATAGCTCGTCCACGTCAGGACTCACGTCTCGTCAACACGAGGGAAATAGATTCATCAACATGAATAGATCCTATCATCATAGGAGTACCATTATTGTACATCTCTGAACTCACCTTTCGTTAACACGAAGAAATCCTATGCACATAATCATAACTTGTCCTCATCAGGACGCACATTCTGTCAACACAGAGAGAGTAATCCGTCAACACGCATAAATCCTATCAGCATAGGCGTAGATTGTCCTCATTAGGACTCTATATTCTGTCAACACAGAAGAATCCTATCAACATAGGCGTCAATTGTCCTCATCAGGACCCCATATTCTGTCAGCACGGAGAAGCAATCCGTCAACACGAATAAATCCTATCATCATAGGCCTAAATTGTCCTTATCAAGACACCATATTCCGTCAACACGGAGAAATAGTTCGTCAATACGAATAAATCCTATCATCATAGGCATAGATTTTCCTCACCAGGACACCACATTCCGTCAACACGGGGATAACTCGTCCTCATCAGGACCCCATTTTCCGTCATCACGGAGAGAGTAATTCGTCAACACGACTAAATTCTATCAACATAGCTGGAGATATTATGAAAACCAATGACCGACACCTGTTCTGACAACAAGCGACCACTTCTGAAATTTTGATTCATGGAACCCTGAGATGCTACTGCGGCAGCAAACTTGATAAAACAATCCGCTGATCGGATACGAGAAAACCTCAATCAGTAACCCTGCGGGGATGATAATAAACTGAATCACAACATCATATGTCTCCCATCAAGTCTTTGATTGTCTGAAAAGACCTCTGAGCTTTAGAACTCCGTACCCCTGTTGAGATAAACACCTGAAAGCAAAAGGATAACCAACCTGACTTATGTTTCAAAATGCGCATGTTTGACAATGGCATAATGTTCCATACAGCATGGAAATGCTACGCGTTTTCTAGATGGATGTAAACATGACAATGCATGCAAATGCAAATGCAGGTTCAGGCTGCTGGGGAACAAACTCTGATAAGCCTGCTTCATCAACAACGGCTGCTGAGGACCAATACCACCCTGCTGGGGAATGGACGGGTATCACCAAGCCTTCTGGCAAAATAAATGCCAGGACACACAACCAACTCTGCTGGGGAAAGCTTCAAACCTTCAATTTCCACTGGGAGGAAATAAAACACTTGCTGAAAAGAGAGAACTCCGCTAGGGACGAAACGACTCTCTTGGGGAAAAATAACTGACTCCACTGGGGAGAATGAACAGCCCTACTGGGAAGGGAATCTCTACTGCGGAGAATAGATTGTCTGGGTACAGCTCACAAGTTTGGAAATATTAATCTTCTGAGGCTAAACAACTCTGCTCGGGATAGGGAATCCCTTTGGGGGACACCACACTGTCTGAATACAGCCTACAATCTTGGAATCACCAAAATCTGCTAACGGTAAACGACCCTGCTGGAGAATGTCCTTCAGACAAACGACGACTAGCTGGGGAATTTGATCTTTCTTCAGTGAGGAACATTGTCATCTCAGCTTCAGGGAATGAAGCGCGACCTGCGTGGGGATTCACTTCATACAAGGATCAGGTCTTTTCGTCACGAGTCTCTGGTTAGGAATCCTGCAACACCATAAACGAGACAAGACAAGTCTATACAACCAAATCTATTCAGGTTAGCGTTAGTGACATCATCTTCAGTCAATTCGAAGTTTTAGCAATTATTGGCAGGGGCCAGCAACGTTATGCAACTGCTAGTTTTATCAAAACATTGGCGTTTTTCATATACAAAATAGTAAAGAACAAGCATCAAATAGTGAATAACATGTTTTATTGATTGGGCCCCTGAATGAGCAGAATTCTGTACACTGGATGTAACTCCTGAAAAGAGGAAGTTACGCATAACAAATATACAAGTATGCATAGGAAGCATAAATACGATGACAAATCAAATTTGTGCATATGTCGGCAACGTGATGCAGACAAACATCACGAGCTGATCCTCCTATGACTCGCCTGACTCTGGCGCTTTCCCGGTATTCAAACTTCCGAAGAGATTGTATTTGATAATCGAACCCCTCAAAGTATTCTCCCAACCACCAAACGATGCAGCATCAAATTCGGACCGCAGTCATTTGCTTTTCACATCCGTAACTTTTGCGTGAACCGCCCTTTGCGGGTTTTCAGTTCACCGGGATACCCTTTTTTGCCGAAGCCGCCCAGTGTAGGTTTTCAACTTCGCGGGTGTACATTTTTTCAATTTTATCCCTAATTTTTGCCTGAACCTTTTATTCTGTTTTTGGTTCGCCAGGATGCCCTATTTTTTCCTGGACTCTCTTTTTTCTGTCCAGCGGGTCAATTTCAAGCAAAGTATTTTTTAACTGCGTCCGAATTCACAGGAGACGTAAAGTCTTCACCGTCTATGGTGGACAACAATAATGCTCCTCCTGAAAAGACTTTTCTGACAATATATGGCCCTTCGTAGTTAGGGGTCCACTTGCCCCTGTGATATGCCTGTGGCGGGAGAATCCTTTTCAGCACAAAGTCGCCCGTCTGAAAGCTCCGAGGATGCATCTTCTTATCATACGCTTTCTTCATTCGGCTCTGGTACAAACGACCATATGCTAGAGAAGCTAGCCTCTTTTCATCCATTAAACTCAGCTGGTTCAATCTATCTTTCACCCACTCTGCCTCGTCAAGTTGGACATCTCGTAATACCCTCAGGGAAGGAATCTCAACTTCTAGTGGTAATACCGCTTCCATTCCGTATACCAACGAGAACGGGGTTGGCCCGGTTGATGTGCGTACCGTCGTACGATAACCGTGCAAAGCGAAAGGTAGCATCTCGTGCCAGTCCTTATAGGTCACCACCATCTTCTGAACGATCTTCTTTATGTTCTTATTAGCCGCTTCAACAGCGCCATTCATCTTAGGTCGGTAAGGAGAAGAGTTGTGATGTTCGATCTTAAAACTCTGACACAACTCCTTCATCATTTTGTTATTTAAGTTCGAACCGTTGTCGGTAATAATCCGCTCAGGGATTTCATATCTGCAGATGATATCTCGTTTGATAAACCTGGCCACCACCTGCTTGGTCACATTTGCATAGGACGCCGCTTCCACCCACTTAGTAAAATAATCAATTGCTACCAAAGTGAAATGGTGTCCGTTAGATGTCGTCGGCTCAATCTTTCCAATCATATCAATTCCCCACATCGAAAATGGCCACGGTGACGTCATCGCATTCAGAGGACTTGGAGGAACATGGATCTTATCTGCATAAATCTGGAATTTATGACACCTTTTCGCAAACTTGAAACAATCAGTTTCCATAGTTAGCCAGTAATAACCTGCTCGCAGCAGCTTTCTCGTCATAGCATGCCCACCGGCATGTGTACCGAATGTACCCTCGTGTATTTCCTCCATAAGCAACTTCGCCTCTTTCTCGTCTACACAACGTAGCAGCACCAAGTCGTGATTCCTTTTGTACACGACACCGTCAGGATTCAAATAGAAATTACCATCCAATCTCCTGAGAGTCTTCTGATCGCGACTGGATGCCCCAGCCGGATACTCCTTGTTCTTCAGGAAATTCTAGATGTCAAAATACCAGGGTTTATCATCGGATGCTTCGTCAATGGCAAATACGAAGGCGGGTCTGTCAAGCCGAGAGATAATAATTCTGGGAGCCTCATTCCAGAAGTTGACTTTATACATGGAAGACAATGTGGCCATGGCGTCGGCCATCTGATTTTCGGCTCTCGGCACATGATGCAATTCAACCTTGTCAAAGAAAGGCAACAATCTCCTTGCATAATTCATGTATGGTATCAAATTGGGCTGACGGGTCTCCCATTCTCCTTTTATTTGATTCACCACCAGAGCTGAGTCTCCGTATACATCCAGATTTTTGATTCGCAAATCAATGGCTTCTTCAAGCCCCATGACGCAAGCTTCGTATTCGGCTTCATTATTGGTAACCGGAAAGGTCAATCGAGCAGTAAATGGGATGTGCGACCCATGTGGAGTAGTGATGATTGCCCCTATTCCGCTACCATAGGAGTTTACAGCTCCGTCAAAGATCAACTGCCATTTGGAACCCACTTCTGGTCCTTCGTCCGACAACGGTTCTTCACAATCTTTCATCTTTAGGTACATGATATCCTCGTCAGGAAAATCAAACCTCATCGATTGGTAGTCCTCAATAGGTTGCTCAGCCAGATACTCTGATAACACGCTCCCTTTTATAGCCTTCTGTGAAACATACTGGATGTCGTATTCGATCAAAACCATCTGCCAACGGGCAATTGTCCCAGATAGTGCCTGCTTTTCAAATACGTATTTGATAGGATCCATCTTCGAGATGAGCATGGTTGTATGATTTAGCATATACTGCCTCAAACGCTTGGCGGCCCAGGTTAGCGTACAACAAGTTTTTTCGAGCATTGAGTATCGAGATTCACAGTCAGTAAACTTCTTACTCAAGTAGTATATCGCATGCTCTTTACGCCCTGCCTCGTCATGTTGACCGAGAACACAACCCATACTCCCCTCAAGAACTGTCAAATACATAATCAAGGGTCTCCCTGCCACTAGAGGTATCAAAATAGGAGGCTCCTACAAATACTGTTTTATTTTATCGAACGCCTTTTGACAATTTTCATTCCATGTTATAGCCTGGTCTTTCTTCAACAGCTTGAATAATGGCTCACACGTAGCTGTTAGGTGAGATATGAACCAAGCGATGTAGTTCAATCTCCCTAAAAACCCGCGCACCTCTTTTTCTGTTTTAGGCGTCGGCATTTCTTGTATGGCTTTTATTTTCGCAGGATCAACCTCTATTCCTTTTTCACTCACGATAAACCCCAGCAGTTTACCCGATCTCACCCCGAAGGTGCATTTGTTAGGGTTCAGTCTCAACCTGAACTTCCTAAGCCTTTTGAATAATTTCAGCAGATTCACCAAATGTTCTTCCTCCGTCTGGGATTTGGCAATCATATCATCGACATAAACCTCGATCTCTCTATGCATCATGTCATGAAAGAGAGTCGTCATTGCACGCTGATACGTTGCCCCAGCATTCTTCAATCCGAAGGGCATCACTTTGTAGCAAAATGTTCCCCAAGGCGTATTGAAGGTAGTCTTCTCCATGTCTTCTGGTGCCATTTTTATCTGATTATAGCCCGAGAAGCCATCCATGAAGGAGAATACGGAGAATTGAGCGGTATTATCGACCAGCACATCGATGTGAGGAAGTGGAAAATCATCTTTTGGGCTCGCTTTGTTCAGATCATGGTAATCTACGCACATTCTCACTTTACCGTCTTTCTTTGGCACTGGCACAATATTAGCAACCCATGAGGGATATTTTGTAACAGCCAGGAAGCCAGCATCCCACTGCTTTTGAACCTCCTCCTTAATCTTCACAGCCATGTCCGGTCTAGTTCTTCGGAGCTTCTGCTTAACCGGCGGGCATTCTTCTTTTAGCGGCAGACGGTGCACAACCATATCCGTATCCAGCCCAGGCATGTCCTCATACGACCAAGCAAAAATATCATTGTACTCTTTGAGCATTTCAACCAATCTCCGCTTGACGTCGCTCTGTAGCGCGGCCCCTATACAGATGTTCCTTTCAACCCCTTTCGACCCCAGATTGACGATCTCAATAACCTCCTCATGAGGCAGAATTATTCGTTCTTCTTGTTTTACTAACCAAGACAACTCCTCTGGAACGTCGCCATCTTCAACAATCTCTTCTTCGGTCTGAAATACCGGGTGCTCAAAGTCGAAGTGAGTCATAGGCGGTTCAGAGATATCATCTGAAATAGTAATCATGCAAAGGAAATGGTTACATGCTTCAAAATACATTCAAAGCGAATAACCACGTTGCCATTTTATTGTGAAAAATAAAAACAGGAAAAACAGAGATCACAACATTTGTACATGAAAAACGCCTTTTATTTAATGATTAAACAGTGCAATGTACATAACAGAGCGGCCCTAAGCAAAATCACGATGCCCCGGGTAGGACACCGGATTGTTCAACAATTAAGAAAACAAAGTATTACTGTTTAGTCGTCACAAGAACAGTCTCCTGAATAGACCAATTGCAAAGCCCTTGTCCTGGCACGCTCGGCTGAATCCAGGCGTCCATGTCGCAGTCACTGTCTCCTTCTTCGGAATCTGAAACAGCATTGATGGTCTCATGATATACTCCACTAGCCGTGATTGTTATCGGTCCTTTGAAATGGGGTGCCCCTGCAGCAGGCGTTGATGATGACGGTTGATATCCGAGCCCAAATCTGTCCATCTTCACGGGAATATCCAGAACCTTGCCCCAGCCCTTGGTCTCGCCAGTCTTCACTAGAGCCTGAGCCTCCTTGTATGACGATACTGCAACCTCTGATGTTTTACTCGGCCCTGGAACTTTGTCTTTGATGCGCAACCCTTCAAAGGCTTGACAGGGTGTCTCATGAATCTCGCCGTCGACTTCCACGTACTTGAATGACGACAAATGGCTGACCAGTATATCCTCCTCTCCACAAACTGTGACCACACTGTCCCCTACCATGTACTTCAGCTTTTGGTGCAGGGTAGATGTGACTGCCCCAGCACCATGGATCCATGGTCGTCCAAGGAGACAGCTATATGCTGGCTGGATGTCCATAATGTAAAACTCAGTTTCAAAAATCTCCTGCCCCACCTGCAGAGGCAAAGTTATGGATCCAAAGACCGACCTCCGTGTACCATCAAATGCCCTGACCACCAGGTCACTAGGCGTACAAATGATTCCCCTGATGTCTAATTTCATCATTGCTTTCTTTGGCAGCACGTTCAAGGAAGACCCGGTATCTACCAGCACGTGGGACATGACTGTGCCCCTGCATTCAACTGAGACATGCAACGCCATGTTATGCTCTCTCCCCTCAGGGTCAAATCAAAATCTGTAAATCCCAAACTATGGCTTGCATTCACGTGCGCCATGACCCCCTCCAACTGATTCACAGAAACATCTTGGGGTACAAACGACGTGTCCAGAATTTTCAATAACGTATTCCTGTGGGCTTCGAAACACAATAACAACGACAATATGGATATCTTCGACGGCGTCTGTTGAAGGTGCTCAACAATTTTATAGTCACTCTTACGGATAAGACGCATAAACTCTTCTACATCTTTCAGTAACGTTTCTTTTTCATTCCTCTGCACAGGAACATCCTCATTCACCTTTCCTTTACCTTTTGCCAATCGTTCAGCCTCTACCTCAGGCGATATAAAAATTCTCCCGCTCCTTGTCATCCCTCCGGTCTCGACGACATTGTCCACAACCTCAGCTGGCTGTTTACTGATATCAAGCTTCTCCCCATCACAGTATGCTTCTAGCCCATAAGTCCATGGTACTGCCTTAGTGCTCTCATAAGGGATCGGTCCTGCCTTCGTGATAGTGATTTTCGGTCGCCTGGCTGGCGCCGTTATAGTTATTGTCTTGCGGGGAATTGTTACCGTAGCTACATCAATTTGCTCATCAGCTAATACTTTTGTAGGTTTCTCAACTGCCGTTCTGTCGAATTGCAACGTGCCTTCATCTATCAAGGTCTGAATACCCTTCTTCAATTCAGCACAACCACCAGCTTGGGTCCAACATTCTAGACAAAATTCATCGCAGCCCGGATATACACCTCCTTTCAATAACCTGCTCTTTATTTCACACAACGGCGTTTTCAGCTCATCAACATTCATGATCAGATTCAAACCCTCCTCAGTCAAAATAGCGTTTGCCCCATGGTTGGGCATTGGCTGCTGCACTATATTCGGACTTGCTCGTCCAAAATTTATGGCCTTGCTATCCAATAGATCTTGAACCTTATGTTTAAACGCATGACAAGTCTCTATGTCATGCCCGGGAGCCCCGGAGTGGAAATCACAGTGTTTGTTAACATCATACCCATAAGGAAGGGTTGGTCCTGTGGGTGGCGCCAATGTCCTTTTTTCAACTAAATTCAGCCCCAAAAATGTCTGAAAAAGTTCTGCATACGTGGAAGGAGGTGCTTCAAACACTCGTTTCGGCTTCGCATTCGGGAATCTTCTTTGGCCAGCATTCTGCCCCTGTTGCTGTTGTGGCTGCTGCTGTTGTTGTGGTGGTTGTTTTTGTTGTCTCTGTTGAGGAATCGGAATCGTGACACTTGCTATCTGCTGCGGCTGATTATACTGGTGTCTTCCTCTGCCTCTTCCCCGGCCACCAAACACTGCGCTAGAATCACCTTGACGACGACCGCCGAATGCTTTTCTATTACTTCCTGACGAATTAGAATCCCCAGCTTGGAATCTTCCCATTTTAATATTACTTTCAACCTTCTCACCCATCAAGATTAGATCCGAGAAACTGCCCAAGGAAGCAGGAAACAGCTTATCATAAAATATGCCGGTAAACGTTCCTATGAACATATCATTCATCTCCTTCTCAACCAAAGGAGGATGAACCCTTGCAGCCATGTCGCACCATCTCTGTGCATATTCTTTGAAACTCTCATCTTTCTTCTGCGACAACCCCTGTAGCTGGACCCTGTTTGGTGCCAGGTCGCTATTATACTTGTAATGAGTCACAAATGCTTCAGCCAGTTGCTTCCATGTCTTTATCTGAGTAGGCTCCAACCCCATGTACCATTCAAGAGAAGGACCGGACAAGCTGTCTTGAAAGAAATGCATCAGCATTCTTTCATCGTTCGAATAAGCGGACATCCGTCTGTAGTATGACCGCACATGCACCTTCGGACAGGTATCTCCCTTATATTTGTCAAATGTGGGAGCTTTAAACTTCAACGGTACCCTCAGACCAGGCACCAGTCCCATTGTGGTCATATCTAAACCAGCAGCACTTTGATTCACAACACCTTTCATTTGCTCCTCGAGCATCTTGATTCGCTGAGTGTTGTCTACAGGACCTTCAAAACCTCTACCAGAGAAAGCATCCTCTTGCTGGTCTTCCATCCAATTACCATTCTCATTTCTATATCCATCATACCCATTGTTACGACCGAATCTAGTCTGATTCATCACAGGCCCCTGTCCCCTGTTACCATATCCTTGAGCGACCCCAGCAGGTCCAAAAGGCATCATTCCAACACCATTTCCATTACCGAATCCGCCATAGCCCTGATTGGCATTACCAAATCCATCCTGTCCGAAACCTGGAGCGTTGAAGCCAAACTTCCCGTCCTGGTTAGCATAATCAAACCCCTGGTCGTTATAGCCAAATCCGTTGTTACCGAAGCCATTACCTCCATTGTTGTCACCGCCCAGATTGGCATCTCCAAATCCAATGTTGTTAATGACAGTCTCGTTACCAACTCCGGTATTACCATGCCCGGCGCCAGCGCCATTGTTCACATTCTCAGCAAGTATATTCATCACAGGTGGAGCTAATGATGTAGGAGTACCATCCCCATGAATGGTGTCAACACGTACAGAATTGTGGTCTTTGTTTCCATTCCAGACATTCCTCACCAGCAATGGCTGTACCAAAGTTTGCAAGTTTTCCTGTCCCTTCACAATTGTCTCCATCGTCTGCATGAACAGCGCCAGCTTCTCACGCATTTCCTGCATCTCACTCTGCATCTGATCCATAACTCTTTTGCAGTTGGTATGAGTAGAGTATCGGTGTGGGCATTGACTTTCAATCCTGGAAAAACCTGGAGAATGCAGGAGATGAGATATAATTTAATAATGACCTGTAATGCAATATGAATGCGAATGCAATTATGTAAATATGCTACAGGTTATATTCCCCCGATTCTAGTTCCAGAGAGAGAAAGCCATTATGGCAAGGGAGTCCCTATTCTGCAAGAAATAAACCAGAAAATCCTCATATATAACACATGCCAAGAGGCTGAGTACTGAATACAGCCGAAGAGACCTCGGCCAACAAGTCTGGCGATGGCCCAAATATAAGTACCAAAATAAAAAAGGTAAGGCAAAGATACATCAGGCCAAGTGGCGTGCTCGGACGTCTTCCAATATCCTCATCGTCTCTGAGTGCCCTAGTCGGGAGATCAACTCCTGAATCAGTAAAGCATGCCGCTCGATAGTGGATCTCAGCTTCGCGGCGTCGTCCCGGGAAGCTCCTTTGCTCGAACCCTCTTCAGATCTGTACCTCTTGGAACCGGCCTTCTCCTCGTAACCTCTCGACTTCTCGTCACTGTCAATGACTCTGAGACCAGCAGTACTCCTGAGGGATGTCCCTTCAGCAATCTTTGCTTCTTGGGCTTTAACATGTGCCTCCAGCGTGGCAATCTGCATTTTCAGTCCGTCTTCGCGCTCTTTCCGCTTGGCGAGCGTGGCCTCCCACAAAGCTTCCCACTTGCTGATATGAGCATAAGCCTTGCTTAGAAGTTCCTTCTTGGACATAAGTACCTTGCTAACACCGTTCAAGGCTATCCCTACTTTTTCTTTCTTGTTGGTCGCTTCTGTCAGCTCTGATCCCAACCTGTTAATTAATTCGGTCTGTTCCTTCACAGTGAAGGTGGCTTCCTTCTTCTCTCATCGTAACTGGAAGATCTCTTTCTCTAACTCCTCGTTAGCTTTCTTCAATTCCTCATTTGCAGCCACCAACTTGCTATATTTCTCACTCTCTTCTGTAGGAGGTACCTCGATCAATGGGAAATACAATGGTTCCACAGCAGGATAAGGCATCAAAGAAGTACTAGCTCTCTCCTGGACCCATGCCAAATAAGGATCATAAGCTCTGCTATTGCTCTTACCGAGCAAAGCTTTCCCCCTCCTATGGATGTTAGCCCATGCATGTCTCAACCTGATCAAAGTGGCCTCGTCTAAGGGGCCCGTGAGATACAGAGATTCCTGTATCTCAACCTCAATAGGGGCATCTCTCAAAGCATAACCAAACTGCCGTACCAATAGTGAAGGATTATAGTTGATACAGCCTTTCTGTCCAATCAGGGGAACATTCGGAAAGCCACTGCAACTATATATGATGTCAGTACCAAGCATACCCCGATCAAACCAAATGATATTCTCAGCAGATAGCCCCATCAACCGGGAAGGCCAATCCAAAGTATCAACGGTATCAACAAACGGCCCAGTCTTCGGAAGGTTCCTCTGGAACCACCTGTACAGGAGAGGAAGACAGCAGGAAACATTCTTGCCACGACGTTTCTCATTCTTGTAGTGAATAGAATGATAAACATCGCCCAAGAGAGTAGGAACGGGGTTCTTCGAGGCAAGAATCAGGAAGGCATCCGAATCAACAAAGTTTGGCACATTAGGAAACAGACAATCTCGTAGATGCAGACAGCCAGAATAGCACTAAAGGCAACCCAACACCCATTCTTCGCGCACTGTGTAGCCTTCTCAACTAGGACAGATAAGTGAAAACCATAAGCTCCATTCAGCTTGACCAAGCCTCCTGGAAACTCTGAAGCGTCCAAACTGACAATCTCTGCGAGTGTAGCTAACTCAGGCTCAATATCAACGTGTACAAAAGGCATCTGGTCTAGCACGGGAATACCCAACATAACATAATACTCCTCCAAAGTGGGTGCAAGAATGTAGTTTGGAAACAAGAAACATCTCAGCTGCGGCTCATAAAACTGCATCAAAGTATACACCCCAGTAATCTCGAAAGCTGAAGGTGTGTACAACAAGCTAAGCAATATCCCATAAGATACTCTGAACTCAGCCCTCACACTCTCATCTGCCAAAGCAACTAAACTCAATAAGGAACTGATGTCTGGTGACTGCAACCTGTAAGCAACCGTCTTCTTCAGGGACTCCATGCTTGGCTAGAAGATATCCTAGAATCGGAGGGGAATGATCACCTGCAACATAAATACATGTTAATGAAATGCAATCATGAAAATGCACATGCATATGCAAACAAGGGATCAAGTGCAATGCTGATAGACTAGGCTGCTCTGTACTGAAGCCTTGAGAACCAATCAATCTTTATTTCAAACCAAACCAACCACTCAAAAGAAACCTGTAACCACATCTCACTGATAAAGGTAAACCAGAGATTCTGAGGTCAAAGGTTCCCTGCAAACAGACCCTCCTACCCCTCACAGGTGTGTACTTAACTCGCAGTCGAGGTACGGCATCCTATGCGGGTTCAACGTCACAGACTTTCAAGAGCGATGATACGATACCCAGAAGGTGTGGCATCATCATCCCTTGAAGCGGCCTCACTTAGTTGAATCCCAATTGATAGGTTCCCAGAGTCGACAATCCTCGGGTCAGACAACTTGTCGAGCCCTAAGGGCCAGGCAAGAAGCATCAAAGAGAATCTCGTCCGAGTGAGATTTCATGGCTAACTGGTGCGAGCTAAGCAAGCAGGCTAACCACTACTCTCTCTCTAAGTCTATATGTGTACTCAAGCCTGGGTTTGGCTTATCTCTCAACAGATTACCCCCTTCCCATAGCAGCAATAATAATATAAAGCTGGTAATAAAATTGCGGAAAGTAAAGACAGAAAAGTAAATCTATACAACACCCCTGACGGGAAAACAAGCACTAGGATTGACTCGCGTAGGGAACTGTTGGAGTCCCCAGCAGAGTCGCCAGCTGTCGCTACTGCGAAAATCGGCTATGATAGAAGAGTCGCCACCGTGCGTTATTTATCCCAACGGAGGGAAAGGAAACGCTCGAAGTAAACCTACCGCAAAGACAGGAAAGGAATGGTCATCATAACCAAATCCTGGATTCGGGAGTCGGTTACGCAAGGGGAAGGTATTAGCACCCCTCACGTCCGTCGTACTTGACGGGATCCACGCTTGTTTTCTAGTACGGATTGTTATTCTATCTATTCTACAGGTCTGGGGTTAAAAGAAAATAAAATGACTCGGCAAAGTATCGCACTTTATGCCTACGTATTCCCTTCTGCAACGAGAAATCAGAGTCAACATAGTTCGCCTACCTACGGGAAAGGAGGGGAAGGTTGCTCGCTAGGATATCGCATCATATGCCAACGTACTTTCATACAGCATGAAAGATCAGAGCAAACGTAGTTCGGGCTACGGACGACACAAGTCCGTCTTGATTTTTTTTTTATCCTTCTAAAAAAGGTTTTCTCCTGATTACGGGTCCAAGTGGACAAAAATGACACTTTTGATTGGTTTACAGTCTTTTACGCAAGAAGTGTTTTTTAGTGCGTTTGCAATCTCTGACGCACTAGAGACTATGATTTGAGGGTGATTACGTCGTATGTCACCCTAAGGGTAACACACTAAGCAATCATATTACTGAAGAGTGACCCTCCAGCAACCTTTCTCAAATAGCTTAAGGCTCGTAGCATACGACATTGATTATCCTTATTACTGTGTTTTTTTGAAGTGTTCTGAGATGAGAAGAGAAAGAAGCTCTAAAAAGCCTATGGTTGAAAAAGGGAATCAAAAACTACCCTAATGTTGTCATGCATGGATGAAAGCCTAATGTCTATCATATTTCTCTCTTGCGCAGAGAGAAACAGAGATCCTAGGGGAATAAACGGAAAAGCAACAACATATATACAGTAAAGCAGTAAAATGCATGAATGCAGCAGGAAACAACAGGCAAAGTGAAACAACTTCACTTCAAACCTCAGGGGGGGGGAACTAACAAACAATACAACAAAGAAAATAAAACTCCAAAATCAACTCTGAAAGCCCAACAGCTCCTACAGCAGCAGCACAAGCCATAGCTCTAACAGCAACAGTTGATTTACCAGCAAAAAGCTGACAGCAACAACTTCCATATTCATGCATAACTCCTATCTTCATGTTTCAATAAACTTTCAATCCTCAGTGGACACCAACTTCAACAAGCTCTCAGCTTAAGCAAGCTCAAACCCCAACCCCAGTAACTAGCTTCAACAAGCTCCTGACTTCCACTTCAACAAGCAGCAAAACCCCAACTTTAACAAGCAACCAGCTTAAACCAGCAAACTTCAACAAGTAAACAGCTTCAACAAGCAGCAAAACCCCAGTTTCAACAAGCAACCAGCTTCAACAAGCAACACTCCTAGCTTCAACAAGCACAAACCCCTAGCTTCGACAAGAACAAACTTCTCTTTGCCAAGCTTCAACAAGCAACCCCAAGGGAGAATCATTCAACAAGATCAAGTTGAATGTTAAGAAACTCAGTGACAACCCAAGGAAATCACTAAGATTTTAACATTGCAAATGAAAGGTATCCTCAAAGTTCTACTCACTTGGGCATACCACTCATCCCTCCTAAGGAGAGATGGAGCTTCCCAAGGAGGACTTTATGTCATTGGACAGGATAGAGGCAAACAATACACTCTATGTTTGACAGAAGAATTTGTCTATTCTAAGCTCTTCCTATCTTATCCTATTTCTCCTAAGTCTTCAATCAACATCTAGCTCAAGCAATCCTCATACATCACCCTTGATCTTTGTATCCAATCTTCTCCATTGATTCTTCATGCTTCCACAAGTCCAAACCAAGCCCACACCCCAAAATAAAATGCTAGAAGGCACTTATATTGAATTTAAACCCTAATTATACTATCCTAATGTTCTTTAATCAAAACTAATCAAAATTAATTCACAAAAATATGAAATAAATCCAGAGGGAACTTAATGTCCTAATCTAACTACCATAAAAAGAAGGGGATCAAAATATGGATTTAAGGGACCAAACAAAATTCACAAAATGATGTATACAAATAAAATGAAAATAAAATGCAATTAAATGCAAAAATCACCAAAAATAGAAAAATGCCTAAATGATATTTTTCTTTTTATTATAATTTTCTTCACACAATTATTAAAATGTAGCGAAAATCCCGATATTAAATTTATTATTTTTCTATTTTATATGAATTTTCAAAGAAATAAAAATAAAATGATGAAAATATTGAAAATATGAAGAAAAAGGAAAAAGGCGCGTGGCAGATAGTAATCCAAATCAGTTCAAATTCAGAGTTGGGCCAGGATGGGGGTGTGAATAGCACATTGAGACTTAAGCCCAAAACCAATGAATTAATGAAACGATGCGTTTCATTCAGGACTCCCTCTTCAGACCTTCTTGTGCAATCGTGGCCCTCTATTTGTTATCTGAGTCAATATTCAAGGTCTAATCCAACGGTCCATGAGTCATCTTCCTCATCAGCTCAGGCGAACATGAAATATTACCAGACGGTGGTTCACGGTGGAAACCGCCGTCTTCTCCGGTGAGCCTCCGTTCTCAGGTCATCAACCAAGTCCAAACTTATACCAATCCTACTCGTTTTTCCACGTAGATTATGATTCTAACCTCAGAATTCCTTGAATCTCAGTCTATTTCAAAACACGAAGAGAATTTCAGAATGCAAACAAATCTTGATTAACACCAATTTTGAATCCAAAGCTATGGATCGAATCCTCATGTTACACTGATTATTTTCCACTATCCAAACAAGATTAATCCATTCAAGATCACCATAACTAACTCTCAACAGAAATTGCAATCCATGATCTAACATCACCAATGGCTACCAAACTCTCCAGAATCGTTCTCCAACTATCCTAGATCTTAACCACATAGAGATTTCTATCCAAATCAGCCTAGAATGGTGCATAATTGAAAAGTTACATACCTACAAGGATGAGATCCACAGAAGGTCTTTGAGGCACGAAACAAGCTTCAAATTTATGCAAACACCTTCAATGAAGCACCAGGAACACTCTCCAATCTTCAATTTGGCTTGAATTCTTCTCCAACTCCAAAACCGATTTTGAACTCCTCTTGCAAAATTCAGTTATGGCTCTCTCTCCACAGCACGAAATCACCAACCTCCTTCATCTGAACTCATTCTAAACCATTTATAGAACACATTGGTGGGCTTTTGATCCATTCTAAAGGCCCAAATCAGGAAATCCATTTTTCTGTCATGGAAGTGAAAAATCCATTACCACAGTCGTGTTTTACTTGTTTCAGTTAGCTAAAACCTCTCCCTTTCAATCATACAAGTCATGGCAAATGTGTTTGGATGATTAACTAAGCATGAATCAGCTTGTGTAGTGTTTTGGTTGTGTGACTTGAATTTCAAGTAAGAGGTTTACAAGGCAAGTCCATGATTCTGACCTCTAATCAAAAAAGTGTTAATGTCATTGTCTCTAAAACATCTTTTCCAATCAATTTGGGTATTTGGATGATGCATTTTGGACTCATAACTTAAAAATTACATTTTCCCTCCATGAATCCATTTAAAATTCTTCCATATTCAAACCAATTTTGGGCATTTTGGACTACAAGCCATTCTAGCTCACCATGACCTCTTGTCTAGCCTAAAAATGCCATTTGGAACACATCTCATGTTGGGCAAAATTCCATTTGAAGAGTGGAAGATGAAGATATTGACCTATGTTGAAAAATGACTTATAATTCAACTTTCCCAAAATACCCCTGAGTTGCCAAGACCATAACTTGAGTTCTACAACTCCTCTTGAGGACTTCTAGTACTCAAATTAAATCTAAGATCAAGACCTACAACTATTATGTTGGCCAAGAATCCATTTGAAAAGTCCTTGATGGGAAAAAGTTGCTTGGAAGTCAGGTGACTTTCACAGATGAATTTCAATGTCCTCTGATGACCCCTAGCTTGCAAGAACCATAACTTGAGTTCTACAAATCTTCTTGAAGACTTCTAGTACTCAAATTAAAGTTATTGAGATGCTCTACAAGTTTCATGTTGACCAATAATTCATTTGAGACTTGCATTTTGACTTATCTGGCTTGGAAATTGAGCCTAAATTAGGGTTTTTTACACTGAAACCCTAATTTAGTAACTCCTCTTCCTCTTGATTTCTTTTGATTTCTCCTTGGCACAACACCACACTTGTATACACATATCCATTCATGAATCCCATATCCTTCAACTAAGCCTTGATGCTCTTCAATCACTCAGTTGACCTAGGGTTGACCTAGGGTTGACCCAGATGAAACCCTAGTTGACTGCATTCAACTATAGCTCTTGTAATCACACCAATGACTTGCTCATCTTCAAAATGACCCTCTAAGCCCTCCATGATGCTAGCACACATTCCATGCCCTCAGTTCATAGCTCATACCTCTTTGATGACCCTCAAACACACCCCAGATAGGAGAGAGATCCACTGCTTGACCTTCTAACTTCTCAAAACTTCAATTCCTTTCCTGGTGACTTGAATAGACTTAGGCTTGAATAAAACCCCTTTGGATGTGCCTCTTTAGAGAATAATGGCACTTGACCCCTTGTTGGATGACTTGATTATACTATGCAAATGATTGAACTATGTACACTATCTACTATGCAAATGACAATGCACTTGAAATATAAATCAAGTAAAATAAGTTGGTCAAATTTTAGGGTGCAACACCAGCTACCTCCTTTTACATATGGGATTTTCAACGGTTTATTTCTTCGGGAAGTGGGAATGATATCAGAAAATATAGGAGTTAGTGGTCCACTCCTCTTTGGAACTTTCATCACTTGACAGCACGTGCATAAAAACTACATTTTAACTCCATGACGGTCGTCATGGACCTGTGACGGTCGTCATATCAGCAGAACTCGTTTTTGCTGCTTTTTGGCCTGATTTTCACCTGGTTTTCACCTGTAAATGCTTCTTTTCTTTATCTTTCTCCATTTGAGCATGGACTTTGAATACCTGCAAAATACTGGGCAAATAGTGTGGAAATATCCGAAATCGGAGTGAAAACGATTGCCGATTAGTAGAAAAGTACATCATTATATATATATATATATATATATATATATATATATATATATATATATATATATATATATATATATATATATATATATATATATATATATATATATATATATATATATATATATATATATATATATATATATATATATATATATATATATATATATATATATATATATAGAAATATATATATATATATAGAAATATATATATATATATTTCTATATATATATATATATTTCTATATATATATATATATTTCTATATATATATATATATATATATATATATATATATATATATATATATATATATATATATATATATATATATATATATATATATATATATATATATATATATATATATATATATATATATATATATATATATATATATATATATATATATATATATATATATATATATATGATTTCGCGTTATCAAACTCCCCTAAACTTGAATCTTTGCTTGTCCTCAAGTAAAGGTAGGAAAAATTTAAAGTTCGGCAAGCACGCAGCACGCTCTTCCCTTGATAAGATTTCTCGGACGACAAGTTAAGAAAAACCGGGGGTTGTCGCTACTGCGAAAATCGGCGCCGGCTGAACAGAAGAGTCGCCACCGTGCGTTATTTATCCCAACGGAGGGAAAGGAAACGCTCGAGGTAAACCTACCGCAAAACGGGGAAAGGAATGGTCATCGCAAGCAAAACCTGGATTCGGGAGTCGGTTACGCAAGGGGAAGGTATTAGCACCCCTCACGTCCGTCGTACTCGACGGGATCCACGCTTGTTTTCTAGTACGGATTATTATTCTATCTATTCTACAGGTCAGGGGTTAAAAGAAAAGAAGATGACTCGGCAAAGTATCGCACTTTATGCCTACGTATTCCCGTCTGGAACGAGAAATCAGAGTCAACGTAGTTCGCCTACCTACGGGAAAGGAGGGGAAGGTTGCTCGCTAGGATATCGCATCCTATGCCTACGTACTTTCATACAGCATGAAAGATCAGAGCAAACGTAGTTCGGGCCACGTACGACACAAGTCTGTTTTGATTGCTTTTATCTCCTTCTGAAAAAGGGTTTTCTTGATTAGCAGTCCAAGCGGACAAAAAATGACGTTTTGATGAGTTCACATTCTTTTACGGAAGAAGTGTCTTTTATTGTGTTTGAAATATTATTGTGTTTTTCTGCTTGTTTTGAGAAAGAAGAGACAGAACTCTAACCTATGGTTGCAAAGGGAATCAAACTAACCTAATGTTATCATGCATGGGTTAAGACCTAAGGTCTATCATGCTCCTCTCTTGCGCAGAGAGAAACAGAGATCCTAAGGGATAAACGGAAACAGAAACAACATCATATATACAATAAAGCAGTAAAATGCATGGATGTAACAATACAAGCGAAGCTGCAACAATTTCCATGCCCAGCATTTCTTACCAACAGAGGCTGCACCAAAGCTTGCAAATTCTCCTGGCCTTTCGCAATGGTCTCCATTGTCTGCATGAATAGCACCAGCTTCTCACGCATGTCTTGCATTTCATTCTGCATCTGATCCATAATTCTTCGGCAGTTGGTACGAGTAGAGTATTGGTGCGGGCGCTGACTTTCAATCCTGAAAAGACCTGGTACAGTGCAGGAAATGAGATACAGTTCAATAATCACCTGTAATGCAATATGAATGTGAATGCAGTGCAATATGTGTCTGTGCATTAGGGCGTATCATTCCCCGATTCTAGTGCGAATGTGTCAGTGCAGTGACAGTGCTAGCAATACGAAGATCGGAGCCGAACCGTAGCAAACACCTCATATATTACAGAGAAATCCATTAAGCCAAGAATACAATATCAACGCGTGTACAATAAGAAGGCATGACCTCAACCAACAATCCTGGTGATGGTCAGCGCTATGCAAAGAAAGCATCCACATTAATACATGAAACGATCAAGTACTCCCATATGCCTGGTACTCTTCTAGTAACTTCTTAGTCTCTGGATGACTTGGTCGGGTAAGCAGACCCTCAACAAGTAGATCTCTTTGCTTGAGAACACGTCGCAAGTCACCAGCGGATTCCTCCCATGCCCCTTCTCCGAAGCGATCCTCTAGCTTCCGCTTCTGAGACACAGCTTCTTTCTTGCCTTCGATGGCCTTGTTCAATGCATTCTGGAGACTATATCTGGCCGTTACTTCCTCTTCATACTTCTTAGTGCTAGCCTTCAACTGTTCTTCGAGTTCAGAAATTTGCTGCTTCAATTTGTCTTCCCTCTTTTTGTTGTTGGTCAGCGTAGCGTTCCACGTCTTATTACAAGAAGAGATTTCCCGGTGAGCGGCATCGAGTGCTTTCTTTTTGGACTCCAACATGTCATGAGAGCTTCTGAATTCTTTCCCCAGACGTTCACACTTCTTCTTTTCTTCGGTCAATTCAGCACCTAGCCTGTTTACTAACTCGATCTGCTGTTGGAAAGAATGCACAGCCTTGTTCTTCTCACTACGCATCTGAGCCAATTCCTTTTCTAACCCTTCATTGATCTTCATCAAGGCTTCTTTTTCTTTTACAACTTGCTCGTAGACCTCCATAGTAACAGTGGTTGGTTCTTCCACCGGAATATGAACAGGGACTGGTGCGGCTGGAAATGGCATCAGCAACTGTCTTGCTCTCTCTTGGATCCAAACTTTGTATGGTACATAAGCCTGACAATCATTCTTCCCCAACAGTGGTTTCCCTCTTCTGTTGATACGCATCCAGGCATGCTGAAGCTTGGCTAGTAACTCTCCATTCAAATCACCGGTGAAGTACAGAGATTCCTATACTTCTTCCTCCTTATGTGGGTTCTTCAACGCGTATCCAAACTGGCGAATGAACAGAGATGGATTGTAATTGATGCACCCTTTTCTTCCTATCAATGGAACATTAGGATACCCCGAACAACTGAAAATAAGCTCAGACCCCAACAAGTCTCGGTCGAACCACTCAATGTCTTCAGAAGATAACCTCATCAGGCGCTCTGGCCAGTCAGCTGTAGTCAGCAAAGGCACACAACAAGAGACGTTCTTGCCTCTCCTATTCTCATTTCTGTAGTGCATCGAATGGTAGAAGTCCCCGATCAATGTAGGTACAGGGTTGCCAGCAGCAAACAAATGAAATGCATCCATGTCCACGAAATTCGGGAAATTGGGAAACAACACTATCCCATAAATGCACAGAGCCAAAACAACGTTAAAGACTACCCAACATCCGTTCTTGGCGTATTCTTGAGCCTTACCAATCAGAAACTGGAGAGAGAAACCTGGAACCCCGCGCCAAGAAGTTATCAACAGCTCAGAAGCATTCATGTGCAAGACCTTAGCCAAGTCCTCCAACTTGGGCTCAGCGGCAGAGTGAATAAAAGGAACTTTATTCTGTACTGGCAGCTCGGTAAACTCTACATACTCTTCAATGGTAGGCCCCAAAATAAAGTCAGCGAATGTGAAACATCTCAAAGCGGGGTCGTAGAATTTCATCAGTGTATACAGCCCATTCAGTTCATCATCAGTTGGTTTGCGAACCAATCTCAATAGCCTTCCGTAACTCTGCCTGAAGCTTCTACGAACATCCTCATCAGCAAGAGAAATCAGACCCAGGAGGGGAGTAATATCAGGGATAGGTAACTTGTAGGCAACTGTCATCCTCAAACCAGCCATGATCAATACTCAGAAGTCCGGGCACTAGAACCAGGGAATATGCAAATGCACCTGCAGCACAGATACACGTTCATGGGATGCAATGATAATGGTTATGCAAACAATGCAATGCAAATAAAATGCAACAGGGACCAAATGCCATGGCTGAGAAGCCTGAACCATATCAAAAGTCTCAAATAGACCCTCCAGAATTCCTCAAACCCTGGTCTCAGATAGACCCAATACAAAGCTCCAACACTGGTCTCTGACAGACCTCATAACATAACTCTGACTGGTCTCTGACAGACCCCATATCATAACTCCAACTGGTCTCTGCTAGACCTCTCAGCTATCCATAAATACCCAGGATCTCAGATCAAGAAGCAACCGGTATCTGAAGGTCTAGTTACCTGCATAACCCCAACCCTCTCACAGGTAGGTGTCCTAGTAACTGACAATGGTATGGCATCCTATGCGGTCGTCGGCGTCACAGACTTTCAGGGTTGATGATACGATTCCCAGAAGGAGTGGCATCATCAAATCCTGAAGAGGCCTCACTTAGCCAACTTCCAAATGATCGGTTCCCAGAGTCGACAATCCAACTAACCAGCAACCCGAGCCACCCAAAGGGCAGGACAGGAGGCCAACCAGAAGAACCTCGTCTGAGTGTGGATTTCGCAGGACACTAGGACATGCAAAGCACGTGCGCGCCCACTAATTTCCACTCTAATTCTAGGTGCACTCAAGCCCAGGTCCGACTTATCTCTCAATCATGGAACACCCTTCACACCCCAATACTGCAATAATAACAATAATATAATGCTGAAAGTAAATGACAGAAATGTAAATTCATACAAAATCCTCGACGGGAAAACAAGCGCTAGGATTGACTCTCTTAAGGGACGTTGGATCCCAAATGCATAAGGAACTATCACAGTCCTTAGCAGCCAGGGGACATTGGATCCCCAGCAGAGTCGCCAGCTGTCGCTACTGCGAAAATCGGCGCCGGCTGAACAGAAGAGTCGCCACCGTGCATTATTTATCCCAACGGAGGGAAAGGAAACGCTCGAGGTAAACCTACCGCAAAACGGGGAAAGGAATGGTCATCGCAACCAAAACCTGGATTCGGGAGTCGGTTACGCAAGGGGAAGGTATTAGCACCCCTCACGTCCGTCGTACTCGACGGGATCCACGCTTGTTTTCTAGTACGGATTATTATTCTATCTATTCTACAGGTCAGGGGTTAAAAGAAAAGAAGATGACTCGGCAAAGTATCGCACTTTATGCCTACGTATTCCCGTCTGGAACGAGAAATCAGAGTCAACATAGTTTGCCTACCTACGGGAAATGAGGGGAAGGTTGCTCGCTAGGATATCGCATCCTATGCCTACGTACTTTCATACAGCATGAAAGATCAGAGCAAACGTAGTTCGGGCCACGTACGACACAAGTCTGTTTTGATTGCTTTTATCTCCTTCTGAAAAAGGGTTTTTCTGATTAGCAGTCCAAGCGGACAAAAAATGACGTTTTGATGAGTTCACATTCTTTTACGGAAGAAGTGTCTTTTATTGTGTTTGAAATCTTATTGTGTTTTTCTGTTTGTTTTGAGAAAGAAGAGACAGAACTCTAACCTATGGTTGCAAAGGGAATCAAACTAACCTAATGTTATCATGCATGGGTTAAGACCTAAGATCTATCATGCTCCTCTCTTGCGCAGAGAGAAACAGAGATCCTAAGGGATAAACGGAAACAGAAGCAACAACATATATACAATAAAGCAGTAAAATGCATGGATGCAACAATACAAGCGAGGCAAGGGAGTCCCACTCAACCTCGAACCTAGAAAAAACAGGCAAAAGCGAACAAAATTCGCTTTCAACCTAACAGGTTAAACAGCAAGCAATACAGTCAGGGAAATTCAAACAATACATCAAAAATTATAAACAACAAAAAAACAGCAAACAACAGTCTTCATCAACATCTGTCTTCAAGTCATCTTCAAACATCTACAAGCTCCAAGCAAGCATCAGTCTTCATCTTCACAACCTTCAAGCAAGGTCTCTATCTTCAATCCTTCAGTGCTTTTCTTCAAGTCTCACTCTCCAAGATGAGGAACAGTTAAGAGGATGAACTGGAATGTTAAACAGTTAGTTGACCACCAAAGGTGGCAAACAGACTATTAACAATATGTAGAATGTTTCTCTCAAGAGTTCTATCTCTTAGACACTGTCACCAAGCCTTCCAAAGGAAGGGGGTGAGTGTCCTAGAGAGACTCTGCATCATAGAGAGGGATGGAGGCAAACAAGACCTTCCATGTTTGTGAATCAAGTTTTCTACTCTAGAGCTCTGCCTAACTCCTAGATCCTATAACCTTCAACAGCTGCCAGCAAGATACTCTTCATCAACTCTGGAAATGAGTCTTCATTCCTTTTGTCTTCAATGGGCTTCATCAGCACAATCTTCAACTCAAACCCAAGCCCCAAGCAGGCCCAATACCCCACACAAGCAAATAATAACCCTAGAGAGGGCACGCCACACAATCAAACAAATACAGGAAATATACTAATAGTATTAATATAATAGGGGAAGCCTAATGTTTTCTAAGGGATCTATTATTTACCCATGATATCCCTATAGTCCCATACCCAAAATTCAAACTACAACTCCTAAAAGAAATGATTTACCACACCTATGTCACACCTAAACCCTAATTTTGATTCCCCTAATCACACCTAAACAAACCATCTAAAACTTAATCCTAAAATCATGAATTAAATCTCATATGAAATTTGAAGTCCTAAGTGAAGTACTCTAAAAAGAATGGGTCCAAAATATAAAAGGATCTAGCTAAACTAAAATCAACAAGACCAAGTATTAAACTAAACATCACTTAAAACCCATTTAAAAGAAAAATATACTAAAAATGCAAAAATAAAATAAAATGTTAATTTTATTATATGACAATTTTCTTAACAGAAATATAAAAAAGATGCAAAAACAACCACTTAAAAATATGGAATTTTCAATTTGTTAGGAATTTTCAAAGTTTTAAAAAAAAATTGGAGGAAAATTAATAAAAGAAATGATGCATGGGGTGCAGTTAGTAACGCGCTCAGGGTATTATCCAGATGGGCCAGGTATCCAGGGGTGCGCATAGCAAATGATTAGGCCCAGTTCTAAGCAAAAAATCAAGTCAGAAAATCAAAAGAAAAAAAGAAACGCATGCGGTGCCAATAGCAGGAGAAATCAGTTTAATTTGAGGTTGGGCCTTGTGTGAGGGTGTGGAAAGCACTTCTGATCCATTAAGCCCACGAAGGGCACTTAAGTGAAACGGTGCGCATAAGGCACCCAGCTTCCCTCCAAACTCAACTTTGAATCGTGGCCGATGAATCATCATTTCAGTCAACATAGTCTTACTCAATCCAACGCTTGTGGAGCTTCGTCTTCCTCTAGTCTAGGGTTTGTATGAAAACAGCCATGGAACTCGAGCTTCATCACCATCTTCCATCAACTCGTGCATGCTCAAATCTTCATCAAACTCAAAAGTGTAAAAAGCAAAATCACTCTAATTTTATCCCTGAATTCTCTCATAACATCAGCATCAATTCATATCACATAAATCATGAAACACGATCTCCAACTCAGAACTACTCAGAAATTTCATCGTCACCAATCCACAATCTAAGTGTACTAATCTCTTCCTGACCTTTCACTGATCAATAATCACTAACAATTCAAGATTCTAACAACTTAATCATCAAGTTCTAAGGCTCAACAGAATTCGTGCTCCAATGGTGAACTCCATGAAATGCTCTCAAACTCACTGAAATTAATCATCTACCTATTCCTAACAGTTCTAACCTAATGATTCTCTATCATGCTATCTATTTTAAGCTAATTCGAAGGAAATACCAACCTGGTAAAAATCTGAAAACAGATGGAGAAATCCTTGGATTCACAGCTAGCAATGCTTAGGACTTGATCAATGCCTATGGATCTTGGTTCTGTATGCAGCAACACCTGCTCAAATGCTCTTGATCTTGCAATTGAATTCTTCTTGAACTTTGGATGATGAAGTTGGTAGCACACGAATTCTGCTTCAATTCAACCAGATCTTGATGGAAACTTGCTCTATGATGAATGTAGATGATGATAGGATCAAAAACTTTGAAGAATGATGAAGATTTGATAGAGTTTTTGTGTAATTTGCAAAATTGAGGAATGAGATGTAACTATGAGTTTTCAACCAAATGAATCACCAACCAATGATTAGATCCACTCTACTCAATATATAGATGCTCATGGAACCATCTAGAACTTGTTAGAAACTTCTTGCGCACAAATCCCTTGTGTTTTGGCATGTGTAACTTCATACATAAGCAAGCCAATGATATCTCTCAAACTTTGAACTAAACTCAAAAATCCACTATTTCCAATGGTCTCAAAACATTCTTTCCAATCAAAATGACCTATAATTTCATCCCATTTGGACATGTTATGAAAAATCTCATTTTTAGGTCACTTTTATTCATTAAATTCACCTTTTAATTAACCAAATTTGCAATCTTGAGCTATGAGCATTTTCCAACTCCCATGACCACTTTTATAGACTCAAAATGGCATTTGGAGCAACTTTTATGTTGTGAAGTTTTTCATTTGAAGCTTCCTTGTATGAGTTTTAGGCATATGCTTGAAATGACCTGTAATTCTCAAATGACCAAAATACCCTTTTCTTGCCAAGGTCATAAGTAGAGTTCCACAAATCAGATGAAGGCATACCATACCTTTCTAGAAATCTAAGATCATGAGGAACAACTCTCATGTTGACCAGAAATCCATTTGAAAGCTCCTTGAGGGGTAAAAGTTGCTTGGGAGACAAGTAACTTTCACAGACAAAATTTCAGATGCCTCAGATGACCTATAACTTGCAAGAACCATAACTTGAGTTCTATAAATCTCCTTGATGTCTTCCACCACTAAAATTAAAGGTCTTGAGATTCTCTACAAGTTTCATGTTGGCCAAGGATCCATTTGAAGCTTGAATTTTGAATTATCTTGCTTGGAAGTTTGACCTAAATCAGGGGATTTTACACAGAAACCCTAATTTAGAAACCTCTCTTCTTCTTGATTTCTCTTGATTTCTACTTGGCACAACACCACATCCCTATCTACATGTCAAATGATGAACCCCACATCCCTCAAATAGACCTTGATGCCTTTCAATCAATCATTTGACCTAGGGTTGACCTAGGGTTGACCCAGATGAAACCCTAGTTGACTGTCTTCAACTGCAACTCTTGTGATCATATCAATGACTCGTCTCACTTTCAAAATGACCCTCTAGGTCCTCCATGATGTCTATATACCCTCCATGCTCTCAATTCACAGCTCACAACTTCTTTGATGATCTTCAAATACCCTCAGATAGGAAATATATTCACTGCTTGATCCACTGACTTCTTAGATTTCAATTTCTTTCTGATGACTTGGCTAAGATTGAATTTGAATAATAACCTCCTGATAGGCTCATAGAGATAAGAATAGTACTTGGTCCCTTGTTGAATGACTTGCTATGCTATGCTATGCAAATGATTAGACTATGTACATGACTCCTTATGCTAATGCAATTGAAACATAAACTAAGTGAAGTAGGTTGAGCAAATTTTAGGGTGCAACAGCTGCCCCTATTCAAGCGACTTGGACCTGACTGGGTGAAACTCCCGGAGCCTTCAGACATTCGAGGTACAAGACGGTTGAATACTAAGAACCCCGAAATTTGCCAACCGCAGAAATAAACTGCACCACTGTTTGGGGAACGACATCCACCAACTGAATCTGGTTGTTACGGCAACAACTGATCCGACGTCTGATAATTCTGATTTCAACTTCAACCACCTATGTAACGCCACAGGTACTGAACACTTTTCGCAAAACACCTCTGTCCACAACTGGACTAACCTTATCAACACAAGAAGAGAGACAAATTCGTCAACACGAATAGAGATTCTGTTGTCACAGGAGTAACCTTGTCCACATCTGGACCCAAATTTCGCCAAATCACGAATAAACACAAATCTGTCCACGTCAGGACTCACATCACGGAAAAATCCCGGCGCTTCGCTGGGAAACATTTCTGTCTAATCACAGGAAACTCCATCCGCCTATCCATACGGGAAAATCATCTGCCTAAACACAGGAAACTTCATCCTCCTATTCATACGGGAAAATCATCTGTCTAAACACAGGAAACTTCATCCGCCTATTCATACGGGAACATCATCTGCCTGAACACAGGAAATTTCATCCGCCTATTCATACCGGAACATCATCTGCCTAAACACAGGAAACTTCATCCGCCTATCCATACGGGAAAATCATCTGCCTAAACACAGGAAACTTCATCCGCCTATTCATACGGGAAAATCATCTGCCTAAACACAGGAAACTTCATCCGCCTATTCATACGGGAAAATCATCTGCCTGAACACAGGAAATTTCATCCGCCTATTCATACGGGAAAATCATTTGTCTGAACACATGAAACTTCATCCGCCTATTCATACGGGAACATCATCTGCCTGAACACAGGAAACTTCATCCGCCTATTCATACGGGAAAATCATCTGCCTAAACACAGGAAACTTCATCCGCCTATTCATACGGGAATATCATCTGCCTGAACACAGGAAATTTCATCCGCCTATTCATACGGGAAAATCATCTGCCTGAACACAGGAAATTTCATCCGCCTATCCATACGGGAAAATCATCTGCCTAAACACAGGAAACTTCATCCGCCTATTCATGCGGGAACATCATCTGTCTAAACACAGGAAACTTCATCCGCCTATCCATACGGGAAAATCATCTGCCTGAACACAGGAAATTTCATCCGCCTATTCATACGGGAAAATCATCTGCCTAAACACAGGAAACTTCATCCGCCTATTCATACGGGAAAATCATCTGCCTAAACACAGGAAAATTCATCCGCCTATTCATACGGGAATATCATCTGCCTGAACACAGGAAATTTCATCTGCCTATTCATACGGGAAAATCATCTGCCTGAACACAGGAAATTTCATCCGCCTATCCATACGGGAAAATCATCTGCCTAAACACAGGAAACTTCATCCGCCTATTCATACGGGAATATCATCTGATACAGCTTTTTTGCCTATCTTTACAGCAGCTAGCTCCATCAATCACATGGGTAACACAATATGAGTCTAGTCTTCCAATTTTCAGTGTTGACATGGCAGCAAATCTGAGAAGGACTCTACTGGGGATTTTCTGACTCCATACTGCTAGACACCTTCGAAAAATCGATTCACGCAATCTTTTGATATTGTTATAACAACAACCTTGAAGAAATACTCCTCTGGAAGGGTAAGAGAAACTTAATCAAGCAACCCTGTGGGGAACAATTCCACAACTGACATTATCATTACATATCTCACGCCGAGATCCTGAATGTTTGGCAATTAATTTGAGCAAGAGCTCTCTCCACCTGTAAGGGAAACAATACTTGAAAATAAACGGTTAACCAACCTGGTTTATGTTTCAAAATGCATATGCTTGACAATGGCGTAATGCTCCATTCGACATGGAAATGCTACGCGTTTTTATTTGGTAGATGAAAATATGACACTATATGCCAATGCAGATGCAAGCTCGAACTGCTGGGATACAGAAAACTGCTTCAGCAAAATAAATGCTGAAGACAATGCCAACTCCACTGGGGATAACCAGGTGTCACAGAATTATTCCAGCACAATAAATGCTGGAAGAGTAAAGCCAAATTCGCTGAGGAATAACTGAATGTGCCAATCATGATTGGACTTCTGTCAGGGACAGCTTACCCGTGCCAACGAAAATTGGACTTTTGCTGGGGAGTGAACGGGTATCACACGGTATTCCGACAAAATAAATGCCAGGACACACAACCAACTCTGCCGGGGAGAGTTTTCTTAATCTTTGAGTTCCACTGGGAAGAAAGAAAACACTTGCTGGAAAGAGAACTCCGCTGGGGACAAAACGATTCTCTTGGGGAAAATCAATTGACTCCGCTGGGGGAGAGTAAATGACCCTACTGGGAAGGGTAGACTGTCTGAGTACAGCGCACAAGTTGGAAATATTAATCTTCTGAGGCTAAACCACTCTGCTCGGGATGGGGAATCCTTTTGGGGGACACCACATTATCTGAATACAGCCTTCGATCTAGGAATCGTCAATTCTGCTGAGAGTAAACGACTTTGCTGGAGAATGTCCTTTGGATAAGCTACGACTAGCTGGGGAATTTGATCCTTCTTTAGTAAGGGACATTGTTATCTCAGAAGCGCGACCTGCGTGGGGATCGAGTCTTTCGTTACGAGCTTCTGGTCAATACTGCAATCTTTTGCTCGCCCACTTCATACGGCTACGAACCATGCAACACCACAAACAAGACAAGACAAGTCTATGCAACCAAATCTATTCAGGTTAGTGTTAGTGACATTATTTTCAGTTAATTCAAAGTTTTAGCAATTATTGGCAAGGGCCAGCGACGTTATACACTTGCTAGTTTTATTAAACTCCGGCGTTTATCATGTACAAAACAGTAAAGAACCAGCATCAAATACTGAATAACATGTTTTATTGATTGGGCCCCTAAATGGGCAGAGTTTTGTACACGGGATGTAACTCCTGAAAAGAGGAAGCTACGCACAACAAGCATAAAATATAATGACAAATCAAATTTGTACACATGTCGGCAACGGGATGCAGACAAACATCATGAGCTGATCCTCCTATGACTCGCCCGACTCTAATGCTTTCCCGGTATTCACACTTCCGAAGAGATTGTATCTGATAATCGACCCCTTAGGTAAATTCTCCCGCACCAATGCGCAATGTAATATCAAATTCGGACCGCAGTCATTTGCTTTTCAAATCCCTAACTTTTGCGTGAACTGCCCTTCACGGGTTTTCAGTTCACTGGGATACCCTTTTTTGCCGAAGCCGCCCAGTGTAGGTTTTCAACTTCGCGGGTGTACATTTTTTCCATTTTATCCCTAACTTTTGCCCGAACCTTTCATTCTGTTTTTGGTTCACCAGGATGCCCCATTTTTGCCTGGACTCTCTTTTTTCTGTCCAGCGGGTCAATTTCAAGCAAAGTATTTTTTAACTGCGTCCGAATTCACAGGCGACGTAAAGTATTCACCGTCCATGGTGGACAATAATAAAGCCCCTCCTGAAAAGACTTTTCTGACAACGTATGGCCCTTCGTAGTTGGGGGTCCACTTGCCCCTATGATCTGCCTGTGGCGGGAGAATCCTTTTCAGCACAAGGTCGCCCGTCTGAAAGCTCCGAGGATGTATCTTCTTATCATATGCTTTCTTCATTCGGCTCTGGTACAAACGACCGTATTCTAGAGAAGCTAGCCTCTTCTCATCCATTAAACTCAGCTGGTTCAACCTGTCTTTCACCCATTCTGCCTCGTCTAGTTGGACATCTCGCAATACTCTTAGCGAAGGAATCTCAACTTCCAGTGGTAGTACTGCTTCCATTCCATATACCAACGAGAACGGGGTTTCCCCGGTTGATGTGCGTACCGTCGTACGATAACCGTGCAAAGCAAAAGGTAGCATCTCATGCCAATCCTTATAGGTCACCACCATCTTCTGAACAATCTTCTTTATATTCTTATTGGCCGCTTCAACAGCGCCATTCATCTTGGGTCGATAAGGGGAGGAGTTGTGATGCTCGATCTTAAAATTCTGACAGAGCTCCTTCATCATTTTGTTATTCAGGTTTGAACCGTTGTCGGTGATTATCTGCTCGGGGATTCCATATCTGCAAATGATATCTCTCTTGATGAATCTGGCTACCACCTGCCTGGTCACATTTGCATAAGATGTCGCTTCCACCCACTTGGTGAAATAATCGATTGCTACTAGAATGAACCGGTGTCCGTTAGAAGCCGTCGGCTCGATCTTTCCAATCATATCGATTCCCCACATCGAGAATGGCCATGACGATGACATCACATTCAGAGGACTCGGAGGCACATGGATCTTATCTGCATAGATTTGGCACTTATGACACCTCTTCGCAAACTTGAAACAATCAGTTTCCATAGTCAGCCAATAATAACCTGCCCGCAGCAGCTTCCTCGTCATAGCATGCCCACCCGCATGCGTGCCAAATGTACCCTCATGTATTTCCTCCATGAGCAGCTTCGCCTCTTTTTCGTCTACACAACGTAGTAGCACCAAGTCGTGATTTCTTCTGTATAAGACACCGTCCAGATTCAAATAGAAATTACTCGCCAATCTCCTGAGAGTCTTCTGATCGTGACTGGATGCCCCAGCCGGATACTCTTTATTTTTCAGGAAATTAAGGATATCGAAATACCACGGTTTATCTTCAGATGCTTCGTCAATGGCAAATACGAAGGCAAGTCTGTCAAGCCGAGAGATAACAATTCTGGGAGCCTCATTCCAGAAGTTGACTTTGTACATGGAAGACAAAGTGGCCAGGGCGTCAGCCATCTGATTCCCTGCTCGCGGTACATGATGCAATTCAACCTTGTCGAAGAAAGGCAACAATCTCCTTGCGTAGTTCATGTACGGTATCAAATTGGGCTGACGTGTCTCCCATTCCCCTTTTATCTGATTCACCACCAGAGCTGAGTCTCCGTATACATCCAGATTTTTGATTCGCAAATCAATGGCTTCTTCAAGCCCCATGATACAAGCTTCGTATTCGGCTTCATTATTGGTAACTGGAAAGGTCAATCGGGCAGTAAACGGGATGTGCGACCCGTGTGGAGTAGTGATGATTGCCCCTATTCCGCTACCATATGCGTTTACAGCTCCGTCAAAGATCAACTTCCATTTGGAACCCAATTCTGGTCCTTCGTCTGGCAGCGGCTCTTCACAATCTTTCATCTTTAGGTACATGATATCCTCGTCAGGAAAATCAAACCTCATCGATTGGTAATCCTCAATAGGCTGCTCTGCCAAGTACTCAGACAATACACTCCCCTTTATAGCCTTCTGTGAGACATACTGGATGTCATATTCGGTCAAAACCATCTGCCAACGGGCAATTCTCCCAGATAATGCCTGCTTTTCGAATACATATTTGATAGGATCCATCTTCGAGATGAGCATGGTTGTATGATTCAGCATGTATTGCCTCAAACGCTTAGCGGCCCAGGCTAGCGCGCAATAAGTTTTTTCGAGCATTGAATATCGAGATTCACATTCCGCAAACTTCTTACTCAAGTAGTATATTGCATGCTCTTTTCTTCCGGTCTCGTCGTGTTGACCGAGAACACAGCCCATACTTCCCTCAAGAACTGTCAAATACATAATCAAGGGTCTCCCTGCCACTGGGGGTATCAAAATAGGAGGCTCCTGCAAATACTGCTTTATTTTATCGAACGCCTTTTGACAATTTTCGTTCCACGTTACAGCTTGGTCTTTTTTCAACAGCTTGAATAACGGCTCACACGTAGTTGTTAGGTGAGATATGAACCGAGCGATGTAGTTCAAACTCCCTAAAAACCTGCGCACCTCTTTCTCTGTTTTAGGCGTCGGCATCTCTTGTATCGCTTTTATTTTTGCAGGATCGACCTCTATTCCTTTTTCGCTCACGATAAACCCCAGCAGTTTACCCGATCTCACCCCGAAGGTGCATTTGTTAGGGTTCAGTCTCAGCCTGAACTTCCTAAGCCTTTTGAATAACTTCAGCAGATTCACCAAATGCTCTTCCTCCGTCTGGGATTTGGCAATCATATCATCGACATAAACTTCGATCTCTTTATGCATCATATCATGAAAAAGAGTTGTCATTGCACGCTGATACGTTGCCCCAGTATTCTTCAATCCGAAGGGCATCACTTTATAACAAAATGTTCCCCAAGGTGTTATGAAGGTAGTCTTCTCCATGTCTTCTGGCGCCATTTTAATCTGATTATAGCCCGAGAAGCCATCCATGAAGGAGAATACGGAGAATTGAGTAGTGTTGTCAACCAGCACATCGATGTGAGGAAGCGGAAAATCATCTTTCGGGCTCGCTTTATTCAAATCACGGTAATCTACGCACATTCTCACTTTAGCGTCTTTCTTTGGCACTGGTACAATGTTAGCGACCCATGAGGGATATTTTGTCACAGCTAGGAAACCAGCATCCCACTGCTTTTGAACCTCCTCCTTAATTTTCACTGCCATATCAGGTCTAGTTCTGCGAAGCTTCTGCTTAACCGGCGGGCATTCTTCTTTTAACGGCAGGCGGTGCACAACCATATCTGTATCAAGCCCATGCATGTCTTCATACGACCAAGCGAACACATCACTATACTCTCTGAGCATTTCAACCAATCTTCGCTTGACATCGCTCTGCAGCGCGGCTCCTATACGGATGTTCTTTTCAACCCCTTCCGACCCCAGGTTAATAATTTTGATGACCTCCTCATGAGGCAGAATGACTCTTTCTTCTTGCCTTACCAACCAAGACAATTCTTCGGGAACGTCGCCATCTTCAACAATCTCTTCCTCGGCCTGAAATACCGGGTGCTCAAAGTCGAGACGAGTCATAGGCGGTTCAATGATGTCATCTGAAAATGTTATCCTGCAAAAGGAATGGTTAAATGCTTCAAAATGCGTATAAAGCGAATAACCACGTTGCCATTTTATTGTAAAACACAAAACAGGAAAAACAGAGATCGCAATATTTGTACATGAAAAACGCCTTTTATTTAATGATTAAACAACGCAATATACATAACAGCACGACCCTAAGCAAAATCATGATGCCTCGGGTACGACACCAGATTATTCAACAATTAAGAAAACAAAGTATTACTGTTTGAGAGTCACAGGAACAATCTCCTGAATAGACCAATTGCATAATCCTTGTCCTGGCACGCTTGGCTGAATCCAGGCGTCCATGTCGCAGTCACTGTCTCCTTCTTCGGAATCTGAAACAGCGTTGATGGCCTCGTGACACACCCCACTAGCGGTGATGGTTATCGGTCCTCTGAAACGGGGTGCCCCCACAGCAGGTGTTGATGACGACGGTTGATATCCCAGCCCAAATCGGTCCATCTTCATGGGAATATCCAGCACCTTGCCCCAGCCCTTTGTCTCACCAGTCTCCACTAGAGCTTGAGCCTCCTTGTATGACGAGACGGCTACCTCTGACGCTTTACTCGGCCCGGGACCTTTGTCTTTGATGCGCAACCCTTCAAAGGCTTGACAGGGTGTTTCATGAATCTCGCCGTCGACTTCTACATACTTGAATGATGACAGATGGCTAACCAATATATCTTCTTCCCCACAGACTGTGACCACGTTGTCCCCTACCATGTATTTCAACTTTTGATGCAAGGTAGATGTGACTGCCCCAGCACCATGGATCCAAGGTCGTCCGAGAAGGAAGCTGTATGCTGGCTGGATGTCCATAATATAAAATTCAGTTGCGAAAACCTCCGGCCCCACCTGTAAAGGTAACGTTATGGATCCAAAGACTGTTCTTCGTGTACCATCGAATGCCCTGACCACCAAGTCACTAGGCGTACAAAGGATTCCTCTGACATCCAGTTTCATCATCACTTTCTTGGGCAGCACGTTCAAGGAAGATCCGGTGTCTACCAGTACATGAGACATGACTGATCCTCTACACTCAACAGAGACGTGCAACGCCATGTTATACTCTCTCCCCTTCGGGGTCAAATCAAAGTCTGTAAATCCCAAGCTATGGCCTGCGTTCACGTGTGCCAATACCCCCTCCAGCTGATTCACGAAAACATCTTGGGGTACGAAGGAAGTATCCAGAACTTTCAGCAATGCATTTTTGTGAGCTTCGGAACATAATAGCAACGACAGTATGGATATCTTTGACGGCGTCTGTTGAAGGTGCTCCACAATCTTATAATCGCTCTTACGAATAAGGCGCATGAACTCTTCCACATCCTTCGATGACGTTTCTTTTTCGTTCCTCTGCACAGGGACAGTCTCATTCATCTTTCCTTTTCCCTTCGCCAGTCGTTCAGCCTCTACCTCAGGCGATATGAAGATTCTCCTACTTCTTGTCATCCCTCCGGTACCGACGACGTTGTCTACAACCTCAACTGGCTGCTTATTAACATCAATTTTCACTCCATCACAGTATACTTCCAACCCATAGGTCCAGGGGACTGCCTTAGTGCTCTCATAAGGGATTGGTCCTGCCTTGGTGATAGTGATCGGCGGTCGCTTGGCCGGCGCCGTTATAGTTATCGTTTTTCGGGGAATCGTCACAGTAGCTACATCACTTTGCTTGTCTGCTAATGCCTCTGCAGGTTCTTCAACTGCCGTTCGGTCGAATTGAAATGTGCCTCCATCTATTAAGGTCTGAATACCCTTCTTCAATTCATCACAACCCCCAGCTTGGGTCCAACACTCTAAACAATACTCGTCGCAACCTGGATACACACCACCTTGCAATAACCTGCTCTTTATCTCGCACAACGGTGTCTTTAGGTCGTCAACATTCATAATCAAGTTCAAACCCTCCTCGGTTAAAATGGCATTTGCCCCATGGTTGGGCATGGGCTTTTGCACTATGTTCAGACCTGCCTGTCCAAAATTGATAGCCTTACTATCCAATAGATCCTGCACCACATGCTTGAACGCGTGGCAACCCTCTACATCGTGGCCAGGAGCCCCGGAGTGGAATTCACAGTGCTTGCTTGCATCGTAACCGTACGGAGGAGTGCCTGTTATTGGCGCCAGAGTTCTCTTTTCCACCAAGTTCAAACCCAGTAACGTCTGTAGCAACTCTGCATACGTTGAAGGAGGCGTTTCAAACACCCTCCTTGGTCTGCCCCCCTGGACTCTGCGCTGGACAGTATGTGCCCCCTGTTGTGGCTGCTGTTGCTGTTGTTGTTGTTGTTGTTGTATTGGTTGTTGCTGAAATGGAATAGTAACACTTGCCACCTGCTGCGGCTGATTGTACTGGTTTCGACCTCTGCCCCGGCCTCGGCCTCGGCCCCCAAACACTGCGCTTGCATCACCCTGACGGCGCCCACCGAAAGCCCTTGTGTTACTGCCAGCTGCAGTGGATTCCTCAGCTTGGAATCTTCCCTGTTTAATGTTGCTTTCAATCTTCTCTCCCATCAGGATTAAGTCTGAGAAACTGCCCAAAGAGGTATGAAACAACTTGTCATAAAACATACCGGTGAATGTTCCTATGAACATATCATTCATTTCCTTGTCCTCCAAAGGGGGATGAACTCGAGCAGCCATGTCGCGCCATCTCTGCGCATACTCTTTGAAGCTCTCGCCCTTCTTCTGGGACAACCCCTGCAATTGGACCTGGTTGGGTGCCAAGTCACTGTTGTACTTATAGTGAGCCACAAACGCTTCAGCAAGCTGCTTCCATGTCTTTATCTATGTTGGTTCCAACCCCATATACCACTCAAGGGAAGGACCAGACAAGCTATCTTGAAAGAAATGCATCAGCATCCTCTCATCGTTTGAATACGCCGACATCCTTCTGTAGTATGACCGCACGTGCACCTTTGGACAGGTGTCCCCCTTATACTTGTCGAATGTGAGAGCTTTGAATTTTATCGGTACCCTCAGGCCAGGCACCATACCCATTGTTGTCATATCTAAGCCAACAACACTTTGATTTACGACCCCCTTCATCTGCTCCTCGAGCATCTTGATTCTCTAAGAGTCATCCATAGGCCCTTCGAAACCTCCACCGGAGAAAGCATCCTCTTGCTGGTCTTCTTGCCAATTACCGTTCCCAGTTTCGTATCCATCGTACCCGTTGTTACGGCCAACTCTAGTCTGATTCATCACAGGGCCTCGCCCCCTGTTACCATATCCCGGAGCGACTCCTGCAGGTCCGAAAGCCATGAACCCAGCGCCATTTCCATTTCCGAATCCGCCATAACCCTGATTAGTCATACCAAATCCGTCCTGTCCGAAACCTTGAGCGTTGAAACCGTACTTCCCAGCATGATCAAACCCCTGGTCATTGAAGCCGAATCCATTATTACCGAAGCCATTACCTCCCATATTATCACCCAGGTTGACATCTCCGAGCCCAACGTTGTTGACGACAGTCTCGTTGCCGATTCCAACGTTACCGTTCCCGGCGGCAGCACCGTTGTTCACATTGACAGCAGGTATGTTTACCACAGGTGGAGCAACTGGTGTGGGGGCACCATCCCCGTGAATAGTGTCGACTCGCACAGAATGATGGTCTTCATTTCCATGCCCAGCATTTCTTACCAACAGAGGCTGCACCAAAGCTTGCAAATTCTCCTGGCCTTTCGCAATGGTCTCCATTGTCTGCATGAATAGCGCCAGCTTCTCACGCATGTCTTGCATTTCATTCTGCATCTGATCCATAATTCTTCGGCAGTTGGTACGAGTGGAGTATCGGTGCGGGCGCTGACTTTCAATCCTGAAAAGACCTGGTACAGTGCAGGAAATGAGATACAGTTCAATAATCACCTGTAATGCAATATGAATGTGAATGCAGTGCAATATGTGTCTGTGCATTAGGGCGTATCATTCCCCGATTCTAGTGCGAATGTGTCAGTGCAATGACAATGCTAGCAATACGAAGATCGGAGCCGAACCATAGCAAACACCTCATATATTACAGAGAAATCCATTAAGCCAAGAATACAATATCAACGCGTGTACAATAAGAAGGCATGACCTCAACCAACAATCCTGGTGATGGTCAGCGCTATGCAAAGAAAGCATCCACATTAATACATGAAACGATCAAGTACTCCCATATGCCTGGTACTCTTCTAGTAACTTCTTAGTCTCTGGATGACTTGGTCGGGTAAGCAGACCCTCAACAAGTAGATCTCTTCGCTTGAGAACACGTCGCAAGTCACCAGCGGATTCCTCCCATGCCCCTTCTCCGAAGCGATCCTCTAGCTTCCGCTTCTGAGACACAACTTCTTTCTTGCCTTCGATGGCCTTGTTCAATGCATTCTGGAGACTATATCTGGCCGTTACTTCCTCTTCATACTTCTTAGTGCTAGCCTTCAACTGTTCTTCGAGTTCAGAAATTTGCTGCTTCAATTTGTCTTCCCTCTTTTTGTTGTTGGTCAGCGTAGCGTTCCACGTCTTATTACAAGAAGAGATTTCCCGGTGAGCGGCATGGAGTGCTTTCTTTTTGGACTCCAACATGTCATGAGAGCTTCTGAATTCTTTCCCCAGACGTTCACGCTTCTTCTTTTCTTCGGTCAATTCAGCACCTAGCCTGTTTACTAACTCGATCTGCTGTTGGAAAGAATGCACAGCCTTGTTCTTCTCACTACACATCTGAGCCAATTCCTTTTCTAACCCTTCATTGATCTTCATCAAGGCTTCTTTTTCTTTTACAACTTGCTCGTAGACCTCCATAGTAACAGTGGTTGGTTCTTCCACCGGAATATGAACAGGGACTGGTGCGGCTGGAAATGGCATCAGCAACTGTCTTGCTCTCTCTTGGATCCAAACTTTGTATGGTACATAAGCCTGACAATCATTCTTCCCCAACAGTGGTTTCCCTCTTCTGTTGATACGCATCCAGGCGTGCTGAAGCTTGGCTAGTAACTCTCCATTCAAATCACCGGTGAAGTACAGAGATTCCTGTACTTCTTCCTCCTTAGGTGGGTTCTTCAACGCGTATCCAAATTGGCGAATGAACAGAGACGGATTGTAATTGATGCACCCTTTTCTTCCTATCAATGGAACATTAGGATAACCCGAACAACTGAAAATAAGCTCAGACCCTAACAAGTCTCGGTCGAACCACTTAATGTCTTCAGAAGATAACCTCATCAGGCGCTCTGGCCAGTCAGTTGTAGTTGCACCATCTACAAAAGGTCCCTTCAGGGGGAGATGGCTCTTAAACCACATGCACAGCAAAGGCACACAACAAGAGACGTTCTTGCCTCTCCTATTCTCATTTCTGTAGTGCATCGAATGGTAGAAGTCCCCGATCAATGTAGGTACAGGGTTGCCAGCAGCAAACAAATGAAATGCATCCATGTCCACGAAATTCGGGAAATTGGGAAACAGCACTATCCCATAAATGCACAGAGCCAAAACAGCGTTAAAGACTACCCAACATCCGTTCTTGGCGTATTCTTGAGCCTTACCAATCAGAAACTGGAGAGAGAAACCTGGAACCCCGCGCCAAGAAGTCATCAACAGCTCAGAAGCATTCATGTGCAAGACCTTAGCCAAGTCCTCCAACTTGGGCTCAGCGGCAGAGTGAATAAAACGAACTTTATTCTGTACTGGCAGCTCGGTAAACTCTACATACTCTTCAATGGTAGGCCCCAAAATAAAGTCAGCGAATGTGAAACATCTCAAAGCGGGGTCGTAGAATTGCATCAGTGTATACAGCCCATTCAGTTCATCATCAGTTGGTTTGCGAACCAATCTCAATAGCCTTCCGTAACTCTGCCTGAAGCTTCTACGGACATCCTCATCAGCAAGAGAAATCAGACCCAGGAGGGGAGTAATATCAGGGATAGGTAACTTGTAGGCAACTGTCATCCTCAAACCAGCCATGATCAATACTCAGAAGTCCGGACACTAGAACCAGGGAATATGCAAATGCACCTGCAGCACAGACACACGTTCATGGGATGCAATGATAATGGTTATGCAAACAATGCAATGCAAATAAAATGCAACAGGGACCAAATGCCATGGCTGAGAAGCCTGAACCATATCAAAAGTCTCAAATAGACCCTCCAGAATTCCTCAAACCCTGGTCTCAGATAGACCCAATACAAAGCTCCAACACTGGTCTCTGACAGACCTCATAACATAACTCTGACTGGTCTCTGACAGACCCCATATCATAACTCCAACTGGTCTCTGCTAGACCTCTCAGCTATCCATAAATACCCAGTGTCGCTACTGCGAAAATCGGCGCCGGCTGACAGAAGAGTCGCCACCGTGCGTTATTTATCCCTCAGAGCGGGAAAGGAAATGCTCGAAGTAAACCTCGCAAAAAACGGGGAAAGGTATGGTCATCGCAACCATAGCCTGGGTTCGGGAGTCGGTTAAGCAATGGGAAGGTATTAGCACCCCTCACGTCCGTCGTACTCGACGGGATCCACGCTTGCTTGGGTTGTCTACTGGATGCAAAACAATCTATCTACGGCTGCTAAATCTAAACGGAAGGGAATTGACTCGATAGAGCGTCGCACTCTATGCCTACGTATTCTCAAGAGAGAAAGTCAGAGTCAACGTAGTTCGGGACTACAGGGAAAATTGGCTCGCCAAGACCTCGCGTCTTGTGCCTACGTACTTCCACACTGTATGGAAGATCAGAGCTTTACGTAGTTCAGACTAACTACGGCTAAACAAACATTCTCACACAGCAGTGAGAAAAACAACTGGTTTCACAGGGTCGGGAACCTATGGGCAAAACTATGGCTTGGTCTCAAATGCACTCGGGCAAGAGAGAAAAAAGGGTATCAATTAATCGTCAACGGGAAAGTCTCGATCGCACAGCAGCGAGAGAGCAAAAGTTAGTCGTTAGTGTGCTCGCTAGGATATCGCATCCTATGCCTACATATTCTCGTCTGGTACGAGAAATCAGAGCAGCTGTAGTTCGGCTACTTCGGGACCACAGCTCAAATCTCGTTTTATTAACATTCTGAAAAATGGTTACAATGAGTTGAGTACTGAAAATAAATTTCCTAGGAAACACTATCCTATTCTATCTTAGAAAATCGAATGGAAAATAGCCCCCTAACAAATGGGCTTCTAAACTATCCCTAAAATTGAGAAATAAAATCTATGAAAATATACCCTAAAAGAAAATGAACTTAAAAAATATTAAGTCTACTAATAATATTTTTTCCTTTATTCTAATCATTTTCTCCTCTCTTTCAAAGTATTTTTTCATATTTCTCTATGTATTTTTTCACATATTTTTCTCTATATTTTTCTCTTTTTTTCTATATTTTTCTATGCACTTTTCTTTTTCAAACTATATTCTTTATATATTTTTTCCTTTTCTTTTTCTATTTTTCAATGCACTTTTCTTTTTCTTTTTTTTTCATAATATTTCTCTTTATTCTTTTTCTTTCAATATCTTTCTCTTCTTTTCTTTTTCTTCTATATTTTTCTATTTCTTTTTCTTTCAATATCTTTCTCTTCTTTTCTTTTTCTTCTAAATTTTTCTCTAAAAAACTATTACAAAAGACTTAAAAGAATAAAGAAGAAATAAGGGGGGGGGGGGGGGTTTGCAATTACAAGGGGGGAGGTAAAAGAAAAACAAAAATGGGGAAGAAATTGGGCCCAGCCCAATCAGTAGGAAAATCAGAGGGGGGCGCAGATGGCGAAATGGAGGTGTTGGCAGCAAAACATTGCGTGGGCCCAAGCCCATTCACGGCCAAAAATGGGGGGTGTGGTATCCTCCAAAAAATGACTGGGCCTGGACCAGCCCACTCTCTTCACCTTCCTCTCTTCCCTTTCCATTCTGAAAAAAAAAACCTAATCTTTTCTCTAACCCTCTCCGCCGCACCGCGCCGCCAACTGTTCGTTCTTCTCTTCTCCGTCTCTCTCAAACTCTTTTCTGTTTGCTCCGTTTCATCTCACAAGAAAAAATAAATCGAGACAACAATGACAAAAAAAATGAATCCCTGGAACCGATCAACCATCCCATGACGTTCTTGAGGACCGGTAGTCGCTGATGAAGCTTCGAAGACTTCCTCGAAGGTCGTTGATGAACACTGTTGGAGATTTGAAGAAGCTCTTGAAGAAGACGGTGAATCTGCAAATTTGATGAGCAAATATAAAGATCCATGAAGGTCTAACGAGATCTGATGAACTTCCTGAAAAATACATGTGAAGAACACTGATGATATTGACGCGTTCGTGAGGATGTCTTTGAAGTTCTTGGAGCTGAAGAACAGGGATGAGGTTCATTCTTGAAGTCTCTTTTCTCGAGATGGACGACTTGACGATGGTTCTTGCATGAAGATCCACGAGCCTGGATTTATGTTCTTGAAATGATGAACGTCGTCGGATGGGTGCAGATCTGGATGACTCTTGGAGAAGGAAGGTCTTTTTGGAGGTTTGCTGAAGATGAATGTTCTGGAGGCGTTTTGAAGTTTAATCGAACGATGAAGTCGCTTTGATGATGTTCGAGGATATCAACGAAGATCCTTTGGAGACGTTTGGAGAATCTGAAGACGATCAGTGAACTGGACGAAAACCTATGGATCTGGAAAGAGGGTCGCATGAACATTGATGGAGTTCATGGATCAACTTCTGGAAAACGAAGAACATTCATGGATATTCTTGATGATCTTGAACGGGATCTGGACTTCTTGATGTGTTGATCATGGATGATGAAGGTGGAAGATGAACGGTGAGGATGATGGGTGAATCGGAGAAGATGAATGAGGGAGGATGAAGATTGAAGGTTGGAGGAGAAGGAAGTTGGACGGAATCTGGAGTTTTGGGGTTTTCCGGTGAGGGGGCGGTGGCCGCCGGCCATGCAGGCCGGCCGGTGGGTGCCTGACGGTGAGGGTCTGGGTGGTCGCCACGTGGGGGGAGTTAGTGGATAGGAGGGATGCATGTGGACCACGTGGTGGCAGCGTGGCAGGGAGAGGAGATGGTGCTGAGGTGAGGTGGCGTGAAGAGTGTGAAACGCGTGGGGCCAGCCTCTCTTGGGCACGTGGCGTGCAGCTGGTATTTATAACTGAGAAAATCTGGCATGTTCTGGAAACTTCTAGGAGACGCTGGATAATTCTGGCAATTGCTGGATTTTGGAGTGAATTGGACTGATGCTGAATTGCAAACTGGACAAAAACATGTATTGGGCCTGCGAATTGGACTGAAGCCCACTACGAAAATGAATTAAAAAACTGCATTAAACAACTAATGACCAAAATGAGATTAAAAGCTGATCTAAAATTGATTAAATTTCTTAAATCCCTAATAAAACTATATTAAACTCTAAAAAGACTATATTATTCTATAAAAGAAGATTTATAATATCTAACTCTATTTACTAATAAAAGAAAAAAAATCTATTAATCTCTATATCTAAAATTAAAACATTAAACTTCTATTAACAAAAACTACCTATTTATTATTCTAACAAGAAAATGCTATTTATTTATTAAGGAAAAATCTATATTCTTTATATCTAAAATTAAAAACAATTAATTTCTATTAACAAAAACTATTTAATATGCTAAAAGAAAAATTTACTAATATTCTACACTAATCTAAAAATGACTTTAAAAGCTATTAAAACTATTAAAAAGTCCTATTAATATTCTAAAAATTATATTACTTACAAATGATTTAAAAGAAAATCTATATTATCCTATTTAAAAAGATAAAATCTATTTAAATTCTAAAAAAAGAAAATGTTATTTAAAAATATCTAAAATGATTAAAAAAACTATTTAAAAATCCTATTAAATCCTAAAAATAGCCAATAAAATCCAGAAAAATCACAACAATTTCCAGAGGAACAAAATAAGCACCAAACGACACATAAAACGATTCTACCTGATAAAAAACACCTGAAACACGAGACGAGAGCTGTGATCCCAATAAAATCAAACAAAAATGAAAAATGCACTGTATGCAATATGCAGATGCGAATGCGATTATGCGTCGAAACATCGAGCCAGATATGAGACCCGGTTGGTCAAATTTTGGGGTGCAACAGCTGCCCCTATTCAAGCGGCTTCGACCTGAATGGGTGAAGAGCGCTCAGCCTTAAAACATTCAAGGTAGATGACGGTTGAATACAAATGGAACCCTGAAATTTGCCAACCGCGGGAATATACTGCAAAGCTGCTTGAGGAACAAAATCCAGAACCGAGCCCAGCCGTCACGGCAACAAACTGATCAATCATCTGGTAAAGAACTCCTGATTTTAACACCCGTTACTCGCGTGATACCCCTGATAACAATCCTGAGGGTTGCCACAAAACATCTGATCTTCTCACATCGTCTACTGATAGACAGGAAGAGAAATATACTCACATCGTCTAAGGATAGACGGAAAGATACCCTGCTTTAAGGAAAACTTCGATACTCACATCGTCTAAGGGCAGACGGCATCATCCTGATTGATGAACAAATCAATTCACATCGTCTAAGGATAGACGGGAAGAAATAATCTTCATACTCACATCGTCTACGGGTAGACGGGATCATCCTGATTGATGAAACAAATCAATATTCACATCGTCTAAGGGTAGACGGGAAGAAATAATCTCCAAATTCACATCGTCTACGGGTAGACGGGATCATCCTGATTGATGAAACAAACCAATATTCACATCGTCTAAGGATAGACGGGAAGAAATAATCTCCAAATTCACATCGTCTATGGGTAGACGGGATCATCCTGATTGATGAAACAAACCAATATTCACATCGTCTAAGGATAGACGGGAAGAAATAATCTCCAAATTCACATCGTCTACGGGTAGACGGGATCATCCTGATTGATGAAACAAAACACTATTCACATCGTCCAAGGATAGACGGGAAGAAATAATCTCCATACTCACATCGTCTAAGGATAGACGGGAAGTCAATCATTAATCTCCATTCGCACATCGTCTAAGGGTAGACGGGGTCATCCTGATTGATGAAACAAATCAATTCACATCGTCTAAGGGTAGACGGGATCATCCTGATTGATGAACAAATCAATATTCACATCATCTAAGGGTAGACGGGATCATCCTGATTGATGAACAAATCAACATTCACATCGTCTAAGGATAGACGGGAAGAAATAATCTCCATACTCACATCGTCTAAGGGTAGACGGAATCATCCTGATTGATGAAACAAATCAATTCACGTCGTCTAAGGATAGACGGAAAGACACCATTACGCAATTCAACACCATCCCTCGAATTTATGGAAAGAACAATATCCTTGAAGGGGCCACATCGTCAGTATGGACCGACGGGAAGAAACCACCATGTCGTCAATAAGAATCGACAATCACGAAAACTGAACATTCTTCGAAGAGCCTCGACATCAATGAGGATTGACAGTCAGAAACGTCCCTCTTGAAACGTCATCTCATCCAATAAACAGCAAGAAAACCACTATCCGGAATATCGTTTTGAAACCCCTCAACAACCAAAGATAGCCGGAGAAGACTCGCTGGGGAAACTCACCATACGTATGATCTGGCAATAAGAAAACCCGCTGAACAATAACCTGAAACTTCACATCGTCTACTGATAGACGGAAAGAAAACCCACTTGCTAGAGAAACTCTGTCTTGAACCCCACTGAAAATCACCGAGACTTCACATCGTCTACTGGTAGACGGAAAGAAAAGCATATCCTGGGGAAACCCCTTCTTGAAACCCTACTGCGATCACCCGCAACTTCACATCGTCTAAGGATAGACGGAAAGCAAACCACATTCGCACTCAAAACGTCTAATGATAGACGGAGAAACCCATTTATTGGAGGAACACATCGCCAATATGAATTGACAGGAAGAAACGTCTGTCGATACCAGATGACTGATTGATCAAAGCACAACTATTGTATGATCTGAGATACAAATAATCTGCTGAACTGTCTGAACGCGGCTGTTGGATAAATGCCCCTGAACTGATCACAGCGTAATTCACACGCCATATGAGGCTTATAGAAAATCTGACTTGTGCTTCGTATGCATATGCGTATGTTTGAATCTTTTTATGGCGTAATGCTCCATTCAGGATGGAAATGCTACGCATTCTGAAAATGTCATGCAGGTATGATGCAAATATGATAATGCATGCAATATGCTAATGCAGGCTCGAGCTGCCGGAGAAAGCTGGGTACAGAAAACCACTTCAGCCACATAAATGCTGAAGATGAAGCCAACTCCGATGGGGATAAACCGGATGTCACAGAATCGTCCTAGCAAAATAAATGCTGGGAGAGTGAAATCAAATCCGCTGGGGATATTGGGAACTTCCGAACAACTTGACGAAGTAATACCCTGCTGGGGAATATAACTCCGCTGTGAAATAGCAAACGTGCCGAATGTGATTGGACTCCTCTGGAGATAGCTCACCCGTGCCCCTGACAAATTGGACTTTGCTGGAGAAAATGGAGGGAGTCTTCCCGCGTTCTGATGAAGCTCGGATCTGGAAACTGATGCGCCGACACGGATGGGCTTCACAGTAATCGCAAACATGGATTTGAGCTCTTAAGCTATCTTGCTGGGTCAGGTACAACTGACGCTGGAAAATATTCTTCCTGAATACACAGCCTTTTAGTGAAGAGTGAAGGGATAGTGACACGACTTCCCGCATTCGTCTCGATCTCGAAAATCGACTGAATCTGTTCAAACAACTCTGAATGACCCTGCTGATACGGAGAAGAGCCAACCCTTCGCTCATGATATGCCCCAGCCTGCAGGACCTCTGTGGGGATAGTCCTCGAAAGGAAATCTGCAAATCTGAGCCCTGATGGTCTGATGCCCCAATATTCTGAACTTCGGAAAGATACTTCACATCGAATGCTCCTCGAATAACTTCTGCGTGCTTAAGATGGTCGACCCCTGACTGCACTGACCTTGCCCCTGATTGGCTGATTCCAGGTAGTACCTCCTGACGGCAACACATTTACCTGAATCTCGACCTGATTGCCCCAGGATAATTGACTTCGAAAAGCTGTCTTGACTGGGGATCACGGTAATAGCTTGCCCCTGCTCTCGAAACGTTCGGGCGTTCTGCATTCTATCTTGACCATACTTTCCATCGTAGGAAGCTTTTCTGCTGTCAAGCGCTTACTCGCAAGTAAAACAAATTGTTCTGTGTAAAAGATGTATTAATGCAACACATATGACAGCTTTGACATCCAATCTGTTCACTGGGAAAAGGGAAAACAGTTTATGGCATATAATGCACAAAACATTTATCAAGAATATCAACATCAGTACCAACATGGTATGAAGAACTCTTTTTAAGAGTCAGAATCGACGCGACCTTTACCGGAGTATGCTTTCGAAACAACTTGCTTCAATTAGGACTTTTGAAGGTTGTAACGTGGTCAGGTTCATGGGTTTGAAAGAAAGGATAAAGGCTCAAAGTTTATTTTAACCCACCCGTTCTCCTTGATGTTCTCCCATCCTACGTTCAGCTAATTCAACCTTAGCGCTCACCTCTCAGAGGTTGAAAGATAGGAACGATAGTTCAAGAAACTATGAGTTTTCGGAGTGACAGCTACTCACTTTTCGTCTTTGACACTTGAGGTCACACGACTCGTATTTCCATCGAGGATTTTTCTTTTGATCCTTTTCATCTTTTTCTTTTCATATCCCTAACTTTTTCCTGGATTGACTCCTTTTGAGTTTCTTTGATTTTTTTAAGTCCAGCGGGATGCCCTCATTTTTGCCTAAGTCATTTGTTTTGAAGTTTTCTTGACTTAGCGGGCTTTTGATTCTTTTTCCCTTCGTTTTTTTTCGAACAAGTCGTGTGACACTGGTTGTCTGACTTTTGGGGGAATGATGTGACTTCCCCACTCTTGATTGAACCATTGTGGTCTTTTAGGCACGACCTCTAGGGACGTGATTGATCCTCGAACGGACACTCCTTTTGCAATTTGGACGCTCGGTCAAATTAGCTAACACCTACCCTGCCCCAGGTTAAGATTGAGGGTTTTTCATTCACAGAAAGAAACTCCTACTACAAGGCTCAAAGGGGTTAACAAGGGATTATCTTCCTTATATCTCCGGTGTTTAAGGATTTGAAACAATGCTTGTACATCATCAACAGGTTTTATTTCAAAAGCATACAATATCGGCAGTTGTATGTCGGTCATTTTCGTCATCCTCCCCAAATTCTTCTTAACCAAGCGTTGGACATTTGTAAAAACAGTTAGTGAACACGAATGGATTTAATCAAAACATGCATATTTATTTCATTATCATCAATTGAATGAAAACAACAAGTTTTACAAACAATATTACAAATTCAAACAGGAAAGCAACTACAAATGTAAAGAAATGACAAGCTAAAACAAAGAAAATATGCTAGCTTCCGAGAACCGGACTTTCACATTCGTCCTGCTGCTGAACCAGCTATCTTTATTAGAGACAATTCGATGCTGTCCTGATCTGCTTTCAACGACTCAACCAAATTATAGAGCCCTTCCTCCTTCATTCAGATGATTTTGGGACCTCCCGGCCCGAAGCTGATTGCTGCACTATCAAGTAGATCCTGCACTTTGTGCTTAAAAGCTTTACAATTCTCAACCGTATGGCCTGGTGCCCCCGTATGGAACTCACAAGTAGCATTGGCATCATACCCCGGTGGTGGTGGTCCCGTTAAGGGAGTCATTGTCCTCTTGTGAACCAATTGGAGCTGAAGCAGCGTTTGCAGAAGCTGTGCATATGGCATAGGAGGAGTTTCCAAATGACGGCTTGCAAGGGGATCCCGATTCTGATATCTTTTATACCCCTGCTGGTTCTGCTGCTGAGGCTGCTGCTGCTGGTATCGGGTTGACTCTTGAACACCCTTCGTATCAAATACAACATCGGTTTCTTGACCTTCAATGTATTGATTAACGCCCTCCTTATGCTTAGCCATTTTCTTTCTCAGATCTGCCCCAGGAATAGGCAACAGTTGTGGGCCTGGAGATTCTGACACCATAGAGTCCAGGATACGCTTCTGACCCACTGCAGCTTTAGAAACATCTGTCATCTTAGCATCGACTGAGACAGGAGCAATATGCACAGCTACGCCGCTCGGCGTGAATTCAATATCGTGCGAGTCAATCAGGTCTTGAACATTGTGCTTAAAAGCATGACAACCCTCGATGTCGTGTCCGGATGCCCCAGAATGAAACTCACATTGCTTACTGGCATCGTACCCATGAGGAAGCACTCTCGTTGGTGGTTCCAACGTTCTCTTTTTAACCAGATTAAACCTCAATAAAGCCTGCAAGAGCTCATCATATGTTATAGGCGGTGCCTCAAATATCCTCTTTGGATTCCCTTCCTGGATCCTCCGTTGAGCCAGATGCGTCTTCTGTTGCTGCTGCTCAGGTTCCACAGGCACAGGTGGCGCGAGCTTCTTCATTGCGGCTTCAAATAGCTGATCGTCTTCTTTCCTAAGCACATTCTTGACAACCTCCATGATCAAGCTCACTTGGGTCTTCAGCTGACTGTTCTCCTCTTTGAGAATCTTCTGCTCCAGACGCATCTCTTGCATGTCTCTCATCATCTGCCCCAGCTGGCTTTGGACTTCAATCAATTCGAACTGATTCTGTTCCATACCTCTGAAGGAATTCCTGCAACAAACTGAGACGATGAGGAAATAAGACCCACGATTCTGATGTACCTGTTTAAACGATAATGCAATGCGGAAAGCAAACACATATTCATAACAAGACAAAGAGAAACTCAAGCTATAAGCATACAGACGAACATCTCCCACACACGTATAACCAACAAAAGCAGCACGTAAGCACAAATGAGTACGAATACAATGACCCCAGCCAACAATCCTGGTGGTGGTCAGCAAACACTAGTGCACAAAAGCTAAACGGATTAAGCAGAGAAAACAGATGCGACACCCGACGCAAAAACCTCTAGAAACTTCTCCCACACAACTGAACTCTCTGATTGACAATCTTCAGAGCACACACTTCCTGTGGAGTCTTCCATGACATTAACTGACGAACCCACACAACTGGATGATGGAAAATCATTAATCTGAACAAAACCCTGAGGCGTGATGCAAATCCGGTTAGAGTCTAACAGATCCTGAATCTGGCTTCTAAGCACCTTACAATCATTTGTTGAATGCCCCTGCGCCCCAACATGGTACTCACAGCGGGCGCTGGCATCAAAACCTGGAGGATACGGTGGAATCACCGGCTTAGTCTCTTTTGGCACTATCAATCCACTTTTGACCAGATCTGGTAACAACTGACTGTACGACACCGGTAGCTGAGTAAACTGCCTTTCAGGTTTCCTTGGTCTTCGTGGGGCGTGCTGACGCGATCGACGATAGGATGATCATTGACTTGAAGTGTCTGAAAACTGATCCTGAGATGCTAGAGATTCTGAGGTGGTGTCATCTCCTTCCCACTCTTCTTGAGAACTGACAACTGACTCAATCTTATCAACTGGGGCGTAAGGAACACCTCGAAACTTTCCACTCCGGAGTCCTCTCTCAACAATCTCTCCCAGTCTCATCAGGCCCACAAAGTTTGTGCAACTGAACAATTTGTCAAAATAATGGCCTTTCAGAGTACCCAAGAAGATGTCAACCAGTTCTCTTTCCGGAAGCGGTGGTTGAACACTAGCAGCCAATTCTTTCCATCTTCGCAAATACCCTCTGAACGATTCCTTCTCCGCCTGAGATAATTCTTGCAGATCTACGAGACTAGGAGTCAAATCCAGGTTGTAATCGTACTGCTTCACGAAAGCTCTGGCTAAATCCACCCATGATCGAATCTGATTACTCTCCAATTGCACATACCATCTTAAAGATGCCCCCGTCAGGCTATACTGGAAGCAATGGATCATTAGTTTGTCATTTCGCACAAACGAAGTCATCCTTCGACATAACATCATCAAATGCAGCTTTGGACAGTTATCTCCCGTGTATTTTTCAAATTCCGGCACTTTGAACTTGTAAGGCAACACCAGGTCAGGGACCAAACACATGCCTACAGCATCCAGGTTGACGGCATCTTTCGCTTCTAAGGCTTTTATACCTTCCTCCAATGCTCGGAATCTTCTATCGTTTTCAAGAGCCACCATCCCGGCCATTGGAATATCTCTCCGGTGATTCGTCACAGGGAAAGCAACACTTTGAGTGTTAACAGGAGGATAAAGTTCATTTCGGGCGACGAACTGCTCATGTCGATCTTGGTTCTCAACAGTAGGCTGTACAACTTGGTCTGCAGCAAGATTGTTCGCTGGCGGGAAGCCTTCCATAGAATCATACCGATGGTTGGATGCCATAGTAAACCCTGCTAAGGTGTTAGGAGACTGGAAATTGCCTTCAGACATAGCTATCAATTACCTTGAACTGACTACACTGCTTGATTCTGGAATCTGCTCAAGTCTGCTCCAACCCCTTGGTCGTCTTCTGACAATCAACAGTTGCTCAATCCAAACTCCGGGTAATCACCTTCAGGAAACAAAGGCTGGATCAGAACTCTGGCTGGCTGGAGAAATGCTATGCAATATGATGCGAAGATGCCTATGCAAATGCAATGCAATGCAACAAACACGGGATCACAGCCCCCACACAAACTAAATACTGCCGCACTGCTGACGGAGTACGCTTGCTCTGAAGAGAAGACCAAAATAATGGGTAGGTTGGAAGTCAAGTTTCCTGCACACAAAAAAACCCCCCCACTCACAGGTGTGGACCTATATCTGACAAGGTACGGCATCCTATGCGGTCGTCAGCGTCACAGACTTTCAGAACTGACGATACGATTCCCATAAGGAGTGGCATCATCGAGTCCTGAAGGGGCCTCACTTAGCTAACTTCCAAATGATCGGTTCCCAGAGTCGACAATTCACCAAACCAGCAACCGTCTCAACCCAAAGGGTTGAAAGTGAAGCCAACCGGATGAACCTCGTCTGAGCGTGGATTTCATGAGACACTAGTGCCTACAAAGCAAGCACGCGCCCACTAATTTCCACTCTAATTCTAGGGTGCACTCAAGCCCAGGTCCGGCTCCTCTCAATCATAGAACACCCGTAACACCCCAACAGCAACAGATAATAAACATCAATAGACAAGCAAACAAACGCTAGGATTGACTCTCTTAGGGGACGTTGGATCCCACAATTGACTCGCTTTTGGGACGTTGGATCCCTAGGAAACTATCAAGTCCCCAGCAGAGTCGCCAGCTGTCGCTACTGCGAAAATCGGCGCCGGCTGACAGAAGAGTCGCCACCGTGCGTTATTTATCCCTCAGAGCGGGAAAGGAAACGCTCGAAGTAAACCTCGCAAAAAACGGGGAAAGGTATGGTCATCGCAACCATAGCCTGGGTTCGGGAGTCGGTTACGCAAGGGGAAGGTATTAGCACCCCTCACGTCCGTCGTACTCGACGGGATCCACGCTTGCTTGGGTTGTCTACTGGATGCAAAACAATCTATCTACGGCTGCTAAATCTAAACGGAAGGGAATTGACTCGATAGAGCGTCGCACTCTATGCCTACGTATTCTCAAGAGAGAAAGTCAGAGTCAACGTAGTTCGGGACTACAGGGAAAATTGGCTCGCCAAGACCTCGCGTCTTGTGCCTACGTACTTCCACACTGTATGGAAGATCAGAGCTTTACGTAGTTCAGACTAACTACGGCTAAACAAAAATTCTCACACAGCAGTGAGAAAAACAACTGGTTTCACAGGGTCGGGAACCTATGGGCAAAACTATGGCTTGGTCTCAAATGCACTCGGGAAGAGAGAAAAAAGGGTATCAATTAATCGTCAACGGGAAAGTCTCGATCGCACAGCAGCGAGAGAGCAAAAGTTAGTCGTTAGTGTGCTCGCTAGGATATCGCATCCTATGCCTACATATTCTCGTCTGGTACGAGAAATCAGAGCAGCTGTAGTTCGGCTACTTCGGGACCACAGCTCAAATCTCGTTTTATTAACATTCTGAAAAATGGTTACAATGAGTTGAGTACTGAAAATAAATTTCCTAGGAAACGCTATCCTATTCTATCTTAGAAAATCGAATGGAAAATAGCCCCCTAACAAATGGGCTTCTAAACTATCCCTAAAATTGAGAAATAAAATCTATGAAAATATACCCTAAAAGAAAATGAACTTAAAAAATATTAAGTCTACTAATAATATTTTTTCCTTTATTCTAATCATTTTCTCCTCTCTTTCAAAGTATTTTTTCATATTTCTCTATGTATTTTTTCACATATTTTTCTCTATATTTTTCTCTTTTTTTCTATATTTTTCTATGCACTTTTCTTTTTCAAACTATATTCTTTATATATTTTTTCCTTTTCTTTTTCTATTTTTCAATGCACTTTTCTTTTTCTTTTTTTTCATAATATTTCTCTTTATTCTTTTTCTTTCAATATCTTTCTCTTCTTTTCTTTTTCTTCTATATTTTTCTATTTCTTTTTCTTTCAATATCTTTCTCTTCTTTTCTTTTTCTTCTAAATTTTTCTCTAAAAAACTATTACAAAAGACTTAAAAGAATAAAGAAGAAATAAGGGGGGGGGGGGGGGGGGTTTGCAATTACAAGGGGGGAGGTAAAAGAAAAACAAAAATGGGGAAGAAATTGGGCCCAGCCCAATCAGTAGGAAAATCAGAGGGGGCGCAGATGGCGAAATGGAGGTGTTGGCAGCAAAACATTGCGTGGGCCCAAGCCCATTCACGGCCAAAAATGGGGGGTGTGGTATCCTCCAAAAAATGACTGGGCCTGGACCAGCCCACTCTCTTCACCTTCCTCTATTCCCTTTCCATTCTGAAAAAAAAACCTAATCTTTTCTCTAACCCTCTCCGCCGCACCGCGCCGCCAACTGTTCGTTCTTCTCTTCTCCGTCTCTCTCAAACTCTTTTCTGTTTGCTCCGTTTCATCTCACAAGAAAAAATAAATCAAGACAACAATGACAAAAAAAATGAATCCCTGGAACCGATCAACCATCCCATGACGTTCTTGAGGACCGGTAGTCGCTGATGAAGCTTCGAAGACTTCCTCGAAGGTCGTTGATGAACACTGTTGGAGATTTGAAGAAGCTCTTGAAGAAGACGGTGAATCTGCAAATTTGATGAGCAAATATAAAGATCCATGAAGGTCTAACGAGATCTGATGAACTTCTTGAAAAATACATGTGAAGAACACTGATGATATTGACGCGTTCGTGAGGATGTCTTTGAAGTTCTTGGAGCTGAAGAACAGGGATGAGGTTCATTCTTGAAGTCTCTTTTCTCGAGATGGACGACTTGACGATGGTTCTTGCATGAAGATCCACGAGCCTAGATTTATGTTCTTGAAATGATGAACGTCGTCGGATGGGTGCAGATCTGGATGACTCCTGGAGAAGGAAGGTCTTTTTGGAGGTTTGCTGAAGATGAATGTTCTGGAGGCGTTTTGAAGTTTAATTGAACGATGAAGTCGCTTTGATGATGTTCGAGGATATCAACGAAGATCCTTTGGAGACGTTTGGAGAATCTGAAGACGATCAGTGAACTGGACGAAAACCTATGGATCTGGAAAGAAGGTCGCATGAACATTGATGGAGTTCATGGATCAACTTCTGGAAAACGAAGAACATTCATGGATATTCTTGATGATCTTGAACGGGATCTGGACTTCTTGATGTGTTGATCATGGATGATGAAGGTGGAAAATGAACGGTGAGGATGATGGGTGAATCGGAGAAGATGAATGAGGGAGAATGAAGATTGAAGGTTGGAGGAGAAGGAAGTTGGATGGAATCTGGAGTTTTGGGGTTTTCCGGTGAGGGGGCGGTGGCCGCCGGCCATGCAGGCCGGCCGGTGGGTGCCTGACGGTGAGGGTCTGGGTGGTCGCCACGTGGGGGGAGTTAGTGGATAGGAGGGATGCATGTGGACCACGTGGTGGCAGCGTGGCAGGGAGAGGAGATGGTGCTGAGGTGAGGTGGCGTGAAGAGTGTGAAACGCGTGGGGCCAGCCTCTCTTGGGCACGTGGCGTGCAGCTGGTATTTATAACTGAGAAAATCTGGCATGTTCTGGAAACTTCTAGGAGACGCTGGATAATTCTGGCAATTGCTGGATTTTGGAGTGAATTGGACTGATGCTGAATTGCAAACTGGACAAAAACATGTATTGGGCCTGCGAATTGGACTGAAGCCCACTACGAAAATGAATTAAAAAACTGCATTAAACAACTAATGACCAAAATGAGATTAAAAGTTGATCTAAAATTGATTAAATTTCTTAAATCCCTAATAAAACTATATTAAACTCTAAAAAGACTATATTATTCTATAAAAGAAGATTTATAATATCTAACTCTATTTACTAATAAAAGAAAAAAAATCTATTAATCTCTATATCTAAAATTAAAACATTAAACTTCTATTAACAAAAACTACCTATTTATTATTCTAACAAGAAAATGCTATTTATTTATTAAGGAAAAATCTATATTCTTTATATCTAAAATTAAAAACAATTAATTTCTATTAACAAAAACTATTTAATATGCTAAAAGAAAAATTCACTAATATTCTACACTAATCTAAAAATGACTTTAAAAGCTATTAAAACTATTAAAAAGTCCTATTAATATTCTAAAAATTATATTACTTACAAATGATTTAAAAGAAAATCTATATTATCCTATTTAAAAAGATAAAATCTATTTAAATTCTAAAAAAAGAAAATGCTATTTAAAAATATCTAAAATGATTAAAAAACTATTTAAAAATCCTATTAAATCCTAAAAATAGCCAATAAAATCCAGAAAAATCACAACAATTTCCAGAGGAACAAAATAAGCACCAAACGACACATAAAACGATTCTACCTGATAAAAAACACCTGAAACACGAGACGAGAGCTGTGATCCCAATAAAATCAAACAAAAATGAAAAATGCACTGTATGCAATATGCAGATGCGAATGCGATTATGCATCGAAACATCGAGCCAGATATGAGACCCGGTTGGTCAAATTTTGGGGTGCAACACCCAGGATCTCAGATCAAGAAGCAACCGGTATCTGAAGGTCTAGTTACCTGCATAACCCCAACCCTCTCACAGGTAGGTGTCCTAGTAACTGACAATGGTATGGCATCCTATGCGGTCGTCGGCGTCACAGACTTTCAGGGTTGATGATACGATTCCCAGAAGGAGTGGCATCATCAAATCCTGAAGAGGCCTCACTTAGCCAACTTCCAAATGATCGGTTCCCAGAGTCGACAATCCAACTAACCAGCAACCCGAGCCACCCAAAGGGCAGGACAGGAGGCCAACCAGAAGAACCTCGTCTGAGTGTGGATTTCGCGGGACACTAGGACATGCAAAGCACGTGCGCGCCCACTAATTTCCACTCTAATTCTAGGTGCACTCAAGCCCAGGTCCGACTTATCTCTCAATCATGGAACACCCGTCACACCCCAATACAGCAATAATAACAATAATATAATGCTGAAAGTAAATGACAGAAATGTAAATTCATACAAAATCCTCGACGGGATAACAAACGCTAGGATTGACTCTCTTAAGGGACGTTGGATCCCAAATGCATAAGGAACTATCACAGTCCTTAGCAGCCAGGGGACATTGGATCCCCAGCAGAGTCGCCAGCTGTCGCTACTGCGAAAATCGGCGCCGGCTGAACAGAAGAGTCGCCACCGTGCGTTATTTATCCCAACGGAGGGAAAGGAAACGCTCGAGGTAAACCTACCGCAAAACGGAGAAAGGAATGGTCATCGCAACCAAAACCTGGATTCGGGAGTCGGTTACGCAAGGGGAAGGTATTAGCACCCCTCACGTCCGTCGTACTCGACGGGATCCACGCTTGTTTTCTAGTACGGATTATTATTCTATCTATTCTACAGGTCAGGGGTTAAAAGAAAAGAAGATGACTCGGCAAAGTATCGCACTTTATGCCTACGTATTCCCGTCTGGAACGAGAAATCAGAGTCAACATAGTTCGCCTACCTACGGGAAATGAGGGGAAGGTTGCTCGCTAGGATATCGCATCCTATGCCTACGTACTTTCATACAGCATGAAAGATCAGAGCAAACGTAGTTCGGGCCACGTACCACACAAGTCTGTTTTGATTGCTTTTATCTCCTTCTGAAAAAGGGTTTTTCTGATTAGCAGTCCAAGCGGACAAAAAATGACGTTTTGATGAGTTCACATTCTTTTACGGAAGAAGTGTCTTTTATTGTGTTTGAAATCTTATTGTGTTTTTCTGTTTGTTTTGAGAAAGAAGAGACAGAACTTTAACCTATGGTTGCAAAGGGAATCAAACTAACCTAATGTTATCATGCATGGGTTAAGACCTAAGGTCTATCATGCTCCTCTCTTGCGCAGAGAGAAACAGAGATCCTAAGGGATAAACGGAAACAGAAACAATAGCATATATACAATAAAGCAGTAAAATGCATGGATGCAACAATACAAGCGAGGCAAGGGAGTCCCACTCAACCTCGAACCTAGAAAACAACAGGCAAAAGCGAACAAAATTCGCTTTCAACCTAACAGGTTAAACAGCAAGCAATACAGTCAGGGAAATTCAAACAATACACCAAAAATTATAAACAGCAAAAAAACAGCAAACAACAGTCTTCATCAACATCTGTCTTCAAGTCATCTTCAAACATCTACAAGCTCCAAGCAAGCATCAGTCTTCATCTTCACAGCCTTCAAGCAAGGTCTCTATCTTCAATCCTTCAGTGCTTTTCTTCAAGTCTCACTCTCCAAGATGAGGAACAGTTAAGAGGATGAACTGGAATGTTAAACAGTTAGTTGACCACCAAAGGTGGCAAACAGACTGTTAACAATATGTAGAATGTTTCTCTCAAGAGTTCTATCTCTTAGACACTGTCACCAAGCCTTCCAAAGGAAGGGGGTGAGTGTCCTAGAGAGACTCTGCATCATAGAGAGGGATGGAGGCAAACAAGACCTTCCATGTTTGTGAATCAAGTTTTCTACTCTAGAGCTCTGCCTAACTCCTAGATCCTATAACCTTCAACAGCTGCCAGCAAGATACTCTTCATCAACTCTGGAAATGAGTCTTCATTCCTTTTGTCTTCAATGGGCTTCATCAGCACAATCTTCAACTCAAACCCAAGCCCCAAGCAGGCCCAGTACCCCACACAAGCAAATAATAACCCTAGAGAGGGCACACCACACAATCAAACAAATACAGGAAATATACTAATAGTATTAATATAATAGGGGAAGCCTAATGTTTTCTAAGGGATCTATTATTTACCCATGATATCCCTATAGTCCCATACCCAAAATTCAAACTACAACTCCTAAAAGAAATGATTTACCACACCTATGTCACACCTAAACCCTAATTTTGATTCCCCTAATCACACCTAAACAAACCATCTAAAACTTAATCCTAAAATCATGAATTAAATCTCATATGAAATTTGAAGTCCTAAGTGAAGTACTCTAAAAAGAATAGGTCCAAAATATAAAAGGATCTAGCTAAACTAAAATCAACAAGACCAAGTATTAAACTAAACATCACTTAAAACCCATTTAAAAGAAAAATATACTAAAAATGCAAAAATAAAATAAAATGCTAATTTTATTATATGACAATTTTCTTAACAGAAATATAAAAAAGATGCAAAAACAACCACTTAAAAATATGGAATTTTCAATTTGTTAGGAATTTTCAAAGTTTTAAAAAAAATTGGAGGAAAATTAATAAAAGAAATGATGCATGGGGTGCAGTTAGTAACGCGCTCAGGGTATTATCCAGATGGGCCAGGTATCCAGGGGTGCGCATAGCAAATGATTAGGCCCAGTTCTAAGCAAAAAATCAAGTCAGAAAATCAAAATAAAAAAAGAAACGCATGCGGTGCCAATAGCAGGAGAAATCAGTTTAATTTGAGGTTGGGCCTTGTGTGAGGGTGTGGAAAGCACTTCTGATCCATTAAGCCCACGAAGGGAACTTAAGTGAAACGGTGCGCATAAGGCACCCAGCTTCCCTCCAAACTCAACTTTGAATCATGGCCGATGGATCATTATTTCAGTCAACATAGTCTTACTCAATCCAACGCTTGTGGAGCTTCGTCTTCCTCTAGTCTAGGGTTTGTATGAAAACAGCCATGGAACTCGAGCTTCATCACCATCTTCCATCAACTCGTGCATGCTCAATTCTTCATCAAACTCAAAAGTGTAAAAAGCAAAATCACTCTAATTTTCTCCCTGAATTTGCTCATAACATCAGCATCAATTCATATCACATAAATCATGAAACACGATCTCCAACTCAGAACTACTCAGAAATTTCATCGTCACCAATCCACAATTTAAGTGTACTAATCTCTTCCTGACCTTTCACTGATCAATAATCACTAACAATTCAAGATTCTAACAACTTAATCATCAAGTTCTAAGGCTCAACAGAATTCGTGCTCCAATGGTGAACTCCATGAAATGCTCTCAAACTCACTGAAATTAATCATCTACCTATTCCTAACAGTTCTAACCTAATGATTATCTATCATGCTATCTATTTTAAGCTAATTCGAAGGAAATACCAACCTGGTAAAAATCTGAAAACAGATGGAGAAATCCTTGGATTCACAGCTAGCAATGCTTAGGACTTGATCAATGGCTACGAATCTTGGTTCTGTATGCAGCAACACCTGCTCAAATGCTCTTGATCTTGCAATTGAATTCTTCTTGCACTTTGGATGATGAAGTTGGTAGCACACGAATTCTGCTTCAATTCAACCAGATCTTGATGGAAACTTGCTCTATGATGAATGTAGATGATGATAGGATCAAAAACTTTGAAGAATGATGAAGATTTGATAAAGTTTTTGTGTAATTTGCAAAATTGAGGAATGAGATGTAACTATGAGTTTTCAACCAAATGAATCACCAAACAATGATTGGATCCACTCTACTCAATATATAGATGCTCATGGAACCATCTAGAACTTGTTAGAAACTTCTTGTGCACAAATCCCTTGTGTTTTGGCATGTGTAACTTCATACATAAGCAAGCCAATGATATCTCTCAAACTTTGAACTAAACTCAAAAATCCACTATTTCCAATGGTCTCAAAACATTCTTTCCAATCAAAATGACCTATAATTTCATCCCATTTGGACATGTTATGAAAAATCTCATTTTTAGGTCACTTTTATTCATTAAATTCACCTTTTAATTAACCAAATTTGCAATCTTGAGCTATGAGCATTTTCCAACTCCCATGACCACTTTTCTAGACTAAAAATGTCATTTGGAGCAACTTTTATGTTGTGAAGTTTTTCATTTGAAGCTTCCTTGTATGAGTTTTAGGCATATGCTTGAAATGACCTGTAATTCTCAAATGACCAAAATACCCTTTGCTTGCCAAGGTCATAAGTAGAGTTCCACAAATCAGATGAAGGCATACCATACCTTTATAGAAATCTAAGATCATGAGGAACAACTCTCAGGTTGACCAGAAATCCATTTGAAAGCTCCTTGAGGGGTAAAAGTTGCTTGGGAGACAAGTAACTTTCATAGACAAAATTTCAGATGCCTCAGATGACCTATAACTTGCAAGAACCATAACTTGAGTTATATAAATCTCCTTGATGTCTTCCACCACTCAAATTAAAGGTATTGAGATTCTCTACAAGTTTCATGTTGGCCAAGGATCCATTTGAAGCTTGCATTGTGAATTATCTTGCTTGGAAGTTTGACCTAAATCAGGGGATTTTACACAGAAACCCTAATTTAGAAACCTCTCTTCTTCTTGATTTCTCTTGATTTCTCCTTGGCACAACACCACATCCCTATCTACATGTAAAATGATGAACCCCACATCCCTCAAATAGACCTTGATGCCTTTCAATCAATCATTTGACATAGGGTTGACCTAGGGTTGACCCAGATGAAACCCTAGTTGACTGTCTTCAACTGCAACTCTTGTGATCATATCAATGACTCGTCTCACTTTTAAAATGACCCTCTAGGTCCTCCATGATGTCTATATACCCTCCATTCTCTCAATTCATAGCTCACAACTTCTTTGATGATCTTCAAATACCTTCAGATAGGAAATATATTCACTGCTTGATCCACTGACTTCTTAGATTTTAATTTCTTTCTGATGACTTGGCTAAGATTGAATTTGAATAATAACCTCCTGATAGGATCATAGAGATAAGAATAGTACTTGGTCCCTTGTTGAATGACTTGCTATGCTATGCTATGCAAATGATTAGACTATGTACATGACTCCTTATGCTAATGCAATTGAAACATAAACTAAGTGAAGTAGGTTGAGCAAATTTTAGGGTGCAACAGGGGTCAAATGGAAATAAAGCGTATACGGCAACGACACTTGATTGTAAGTATTTGAAGGCCTCTCTTTTATGCAAGCCAGTCTCAATCATGTTACTGCAGCTCGACTTCAAGTTTCTCGCGACAAATTTTACCCGGCTTCGCTCTGGCGCAGTCACATTAAGCTCGTTATCCATACATGTTCACGGCAAGAAAACCTGTTGCTGATTTTGATCTCTCTGCTAGTTTGATTTTTTTCTTTGCAGATATGCTTATTCTGCTATAAATCCGCAAGAGTTTCGTACCGTTGGGCTAAATGCTCGGGTGAGGAGCACCTAACTTAGAGGGGACATATCTCTATATTCATGTTATATGGCTTTTCTTTTCTTTCAAGATTATTGAATTCTTACTAGAGATCATACACTTATTTGCATCGGTTTCTTGCTTAGAAGTGTTTAGGATGGTGCTGACTGCTCGTATAAACTACTGGGGGCTCCGTTCGAGTCGAAACTTGAGGCTTTGGTACGAGTAAGTAGTGAGACTGACTCGCATAAACCAGAGGTCTAAGGTGTCAGGGCGTAGAAGCTTTGTTAAAATTTTCTTCTCGGAAATTCCAACTTGGTAAAGTTTAGGCGTAACGCGATGCTTTGGAGAGGATAAAAGTTTCTTTGTATATGTCAGATGAAGCGCGGGGAGTTCACGTAACGGAGATATATATATATATATATATATATATATATATATATATATATATATATATATATATATATATATATATATATATATATATATATATATATATATATATATATATATATATATATATATATATATATATATATATATATATATATATATATATATATATATATATATATATATATATATATATATATATATATATATATATATATATATATATATATATATATATATATATATATATATATATATATATATATATATATATATATATATATATATATATATATATATATATATATATATATATATATATATATATATATATATATATATATATATATATATATATATATATATATATATATATATATATATATATATATATATATATATATATATATATATATATATATATATATATATATATATATATATATATATATATATATATATATATAAAAGAGCTTATTTGCCGAAAATTAAAATTACTTTAAATTGAAAATTCGAAAGAAAAAGTACAATCGAAAATGGGAAATAACAGGGAAATAACGGTCCGCTCCCACACCATCTCAATTAGTGTCCTCACTGATTTGAAAAAATGCGGGAGGGAGAAATACAGAGGAAATAAATAAAGAAAACAAAATGACAAAAATGAAAAATACTACTAGTCCCTTCCTCTTCCTCGATCTCTACCTCGACCTCTAGTTGTGCCGTCGCGTGCCGCGAGGTTCAAAGCGCCGGTGTGGAAGATGTAATCAAGGAGGCCGTCGACTCGCACAGTGAGGTGTACCATATCATCGGCCATGCCGGAATGGACATCCTGGATCATCTGCAAAGATTGCCTCATTTGACCGGTTTGTTCTCTCTGCCATGCTTCGAATTCTTTAGCCCTTCGGTTCTGTTGTTCGATGCAGCGGAGGAGGCCTCGGATGTGTCATTAGTGGCAAGACAACGGCGGCGGCGCGCGGAAGGGCCTTCAGCAGCAGGTTCTTGTGATGGCTCAGGCTGGTCGGCACTGTCTAGCTCCTCTTGAACTTCATCCTGGGCTCTTGGGCATTATCCTGAGTTGGGGCAGCAGGGGCAGTGGTATCGAAGAGCCAGTTGGCTCTATCCTCCGGATGCATTCGGGTGCGTGAAGGCATGATGATGCTCAGGATAGTGCAGCCTCGCACTACCGAATGGTATCTCCCATCTGCGCGTGATTTGATGAGGTGGGAGGCGCAGCAGTGGTCGGTGTCTAGGAAGACAGGGGGCATCTGGCAGAGTGTCTGGAGGCGGTCGCTAAGGCCGAGGCCTATGGAAATGGATGTGATGATGCCACCAAAATAGAAAGGTTTTGAGCCGCGGTTACAATTGGCTTGGATGTGAGCCAAGAGGAACGAGGCGACGTTAACATGTTCCGAAGCGAACATGCAATGGAGGAAAAACAGATCCTTCGAGTTGACCTTCTGGTTACTGTCACGAGTGAATATTGTGTTGCTCAACACGCGGTGGAAGTAGCGGATAGTTGGGTTGTGGATATGAGTGGCGTTCAGAGTGTCCCAACTTTCTGGAGTGGTGCCGGTCAGTTGGTTCCATAGAGGGAAAGCTTCTTGGTAGAACTGATTGGATATGCGGCGATGAGCATCGTCGCTGTGAGGTAACTATAGAATGACGGCGATGCGGTCCTGGGGGACTTGATATTCGGTGCCGAACAAGCGAAAGCAGGCGGCGCCGGTAAGTTAGTTGGTATCGCCGGGCGATGTTGCTTACGCGAAGGAACTGAGAAACTCTAGTGTGAGTTGCTCGTAGGTGGATTGGGGATTGGTGCAGAGATGCCAGATGCCGGCTCTCTGTAACATCCAAGTTACTCCATCCAGAATCCCTAGTTCCGTCAGAGAATCCAGATGAGCATACCGGGTCGGCTGAAGCGACCGCTGCTGGAATGCTATGAAGTTGGTCTGCTGCCATTCGCCGGCCTCGCCTTCTCGGAAAGTGATAGTGCTCAAGTCGGGGTTTGCACGGTTTTGTCTGGCCATTTTCGTGAGATAAGTGCAGAGGTTTGAAAATAGGAAGTTTCTGTGGATGGTGAGGTATGGGAATGCAGAGGTTAATATATAATAGTGGATTGGAAGTTGAAATGGTGGAGATTTAATGGGGGATTCGGAGGGTTTTTAGTGGGTTTTAAATGTTGGAAAGTGGGGAATTAGGAGAGTGGAAGTGGAGAGGTGTGTGACCTCTGTTTTGACAGAATTGGGGTTTTATCTGCGTGACGACCGTCAGGGATGTGTGACGGTCGTAACACGCGTGACGATCGTCAGGGGAGTGTGACGACCGTCACAACAACAAATTCTACAGAAATGCAGAAATTCGCTTGTGGGGCGTTTTAACAGTGGAAAATTTGATTTTTGCAGTATGATAGACTGATTACAAAATAGAAAATAACAGGAAACATAATTAAGGGAGATACCGGAATGAAATGAAAATAACATTGAATCAAAAGTGAGTTTAAAGTAATAAAATATCCAAAAAGAAACAATTGCAAAATGAAATAATGTGTAACAATATGAAATGCAGTAAACGAAAATTAAAGAGAAAACTAAAATATCACTCCTTTGGTTTCTTCAAGTTGTTGACCTGCTGAGTAACGTCATTAAATTGGTCGCTAACTACGTCCATGTAAGTAACAAAATCCATGTGAAGTTGCGTTAATTCATCTTTGATAGTGGTTACTTCCAGCTTGAGGTCGTCCACAGTTCTTAGAACAGTGTCCAACTTGTCTGTGTTTTGTTCAGGAGTGGGGTCAGGAAAGTTATGGTAGTTAGGAGGTGTCTCAGGATCTATCTCCACTTCGGACTCATAATCTTGGTAGTACAAATAGTCATGTGCTTCTGATATTTGATCATTGTCATACATGTAAGCCTGGGGTGTGGAGTGAGGTGATGGGGGTCCCATAGGCTCGTCCAATTCAAAAAGCCAATTGTCTCTGTTATGGATACTGGTTAGCTCATGGTTGGGTAATGTGAAAAGTTGGACAGGTTGATCAGGTATGAGGTATTCGTAGGCTCCTGGTCCTAAGGTACCTAAGATACGTCTGTTGAAGCAGAACTGGATGTCCATTGGTCTGAGGTTGCCGAAACGAACGACTTTGTTCAGGTAATACCTCAGGCCAATTTCGTGGGTGATCATGGTAACTAGGCCTCCTATTAAAATGGGTGAGTGCGGTTTCTGATTGAGGCGTGTAAATGCCCTCATCATAAAAGGGACAACATTTACAGGGCAGCCTTGTGAAGCACAGAGAAGGATGAACAACTCATCCTTTGAGACTGTTGTGATGTTTTCCGCCTTTCCAAAGAGGGTATGGGCTAAAATCCTATGGAAATAGCAGAAGGCTGGATTGTGTATCTCGTTGTTGTGCATATCATTCAGTTCAGGGTGGTAGTTACCGGTGATGGTACCCCAGAATTGTTCTAACTCGAGATCAATATCCTCTTCAGTGGTGGTAAACACAAAAGGTCCGCTAGGGAAGCCTAGGATGTTAGCTAATGTGGTACGGTTGTGTGTTTGGTCCATTCCAAACATTCTAAAGGTTATCAGCTCTTTAGTGGATCCATAGCCATGTTCGGGTAAGTAACTTAAGGAGCTAAGGAATTCGAACGTCAGTTCGCGGAAGGTAGCAAATCGGGTCTTTAGAGCAGTTTGCTCCCAGCCTAATTGGTTAAATAAATAATGAATGCTATCCTGGATTCCTAGCTTGTCCATGGTGGGTCTATCGTAGTACAGAGTCGAAGCAAAGCTTCTCTGAGTCAGTGCCTCAAATCTGGCCTTATGAGCTAGTCCTCTAAACACAACAGTCGTAACGTCGATGTCAGCCATACTCGTTAGTCGGATAGAAACGGGATAAAAGTAGAACGACTTTAAAATCCTGGAAAAATCACATTCACTCAGATCATATTTTTAAGAAGCAAAGGGTGATAAAAGAAGAAAAATAAAATAAATAGTAGAAAATAAGTAAATAGAGATTTATAGAAATTATAAGTTAAAGGGAAAACATAGTTTTAATAAATTTAGAAGGGAAAAATGGGAAAATTGGGTTGCCTCCCAATCAGTGTTGTCTTTAACGTCAGAAGCCTGACCATAGCTTGGCTATAAGCTATTTGGGAAGCTCGAGCAATTTCATATTGCTCACGTGGTCGCTGTGTTCATTTTGATTATAATGCTTCAAACGCTGTCTGTTTACTATAAATGGTGCATTGATTTGATTTTTGATTTCAACAGCTCCACTCTTAAGGACTTTGGTGACTTCAAAAGGTCCAGACCACCTAGATTTAAATTTTCCAGGGAAGAGTTTTAACCTGGAGTTGAATAGGAGCACGATCTCTCCCATACTGAATTGTTTCCGGATCGAACGTTTATCATGCCATTTCTTGGTTCTTTCTTTGTAGATGCGTGCATTCTCGTACGCGTCTAATCTGAGCTCTTCCAATTCATGAAGGTTCAAGATTCGTTTCTCTCCTTCCGCAGTGTAGTTGAAGTTTAGCGTTTTAATAGCCCAGAAGGCTTTATGCTCTAATTCTACCGGCAGGTGACATGATTTTCCGTAAACTAGTTTAAATGGTGTGGTGCCTATTGGTGTCTTAAAGGCGGTCCTATAAGCCCATAAAGCTTCGTTCAGCTTTGATGACCAATCTTTCCTGGAGGTTGCGACAATCTTTTCCAAAATTTGCTTTATTTCTCTGTTTGAAACCTCCACTTGTCCACTAGTTTGTGGATGATACGGTGTGGTTACATGGTGTTTGACTCCGTATTTGGAGAGGAGTTTGTCTAAGATTCGCGATATGACGTGCGAACCACCGTCACTAATGACGAGTCTGGGCACACCGAATCTAGGAAAGATTGTGTTTTTAAATAGTTTAACGACTACTCGCGTGTCATTTGTTGGAGCGGCAACGGCTTCTATCCATTTAGATACATAGTCGACAGCGACGAGTATATATTTATTTCCAAAAAAAGACAGGAAAGGTCCCATGAAGTTGATTCCCCAGACGTCAAAGATTTCTACCTCTAAAATTCCTCTCTGTGGCATTTCGTCGCGTCGTGAGATGTTGCCAGTGTGTTGGCACCGGTCGCATTTTAGTACAGCGATATGGACATCCTTCCAGAGACTGGGCCAAAATAGGCCAGATTGTAGAATTTTAGCGCATGTCTTTGAGGTGCTAGCATGACCACCATACGGTGCTGAATGGCATTGGGAGATGATGTCTTCTATTTCTTCCTCTGGGACATGGCGACGATATAAGTTGTCGGCGCCTCATTTGAAGAGTAGAGGTTCGTCCCAGTAGTAATGCTTTAAGTCGTGGAAGAATTTCTTCTTTTGTTGATAAGTCAGGTCCGGTGGAAGCACGCCTGCGGCCAAGTAATTAATGATGTCGACAAACCACGACAAAGTGGCTTGGGCATAGACAGCTTCTACGGCTTTTTCCAGTTCTGGTTCTTTCGAAGTCGAGTTGGACATATCGCTTTCCAATTTGGCTATCAGACGTTCGTAGGGAAAGTCGTCATTGATAGGCACTGGTTCTTGTTTAATGCCCTCTATACGGGATAAGTGATCTGCAACTACGTTCTCGGTTCCCTTCTTATCTTTAATTTCTAAGTCGAACTCTTGTAATAATAAGATCCATCTCAATAATCTTGGTTTGGCGTCCTTTTTGCTTATTAGGTACCTAATGGCAGCGTGATCTGTGTATATGATTATTTTGGCTCCTACCAAGTAGGAGCGGAATTTGTCAAGAGCAAACACGACTGCTAGAAGTTCCTTTTCCGTTGTGGCGTAGTTCATTTGGGCAGGGTCTAAAGTTCTACTGGCGTAGTAGATAGCGTGAAGCTTCTTGTCTTTCCTTTGTCCTAGAACTGCACCTACAGCGTAATCACTCGCATCGCACATGATTTCGAATGGTAGTCGCCAATCTGGGGGTTGCATGATTGGTGCAGTGATAAGTGCTGACTTTAGAGTTTCGAATGCTTCTAAGCATTCTTTGTCGAAGATGAACTCGACATCTTTCATTAACAAACCTGTAAGAGGTTTTGTGATTTTCGAGAAATCCTTTATGAATCTTCGGTAGAATCCAGCGTGTCCTAAAAAGCTTCGTATTTCTCGTATGGTTTTCGGAGGTTGAAGATCCTTTATGATCTCTATTTTAGCTTTGTCAACTTCAATCCCTTTTTCATATATGACATGTCCTAAAACGATGCCTTGTCGGACCATGAAATGGCATTTTTCCCAATTAAGGACAAGGTTCACTTTAGCGCATCTTTTGAGTACCATTTCTAAATTTGACAGACAGCTTTCAAAGCTTTGTCCGCATACAAAGAAGTCATCCATGAACACCTCCATGATGTCATCTATGAAATTTGCAAAGATTACCATCATGCATCTTTGGAAGGTTGCTGGAGCATTGCATAGTCCGAACGGCATTCGGCGATAAGCAAAAGTACCATAGGGACAGGTGAATGTTGTCTTTTCCTGGTCATCGGGGTGAATAGGAATTTGAAAGAATCCCAAATAACCATCTAGATAGCAGAAGTACGAATGTTTTGCTAGTCTTTCCAACATCTGGTCTATGAAAGGTAAAGGGAAGTGATCTTTCCGAGTCGCCTTGTTCAGTTTTCTGTAATCGATACACATCCTGTTTCCGGTCACAACTCTTTGGGTTATCGATTCACCTTTCACATTCTTCACTACAATAATGCCTCCTTTCTTGGGTACTACGTGTACTGGGCTGACCCATTGGCTGTCAGAGATCGGGTATATGATTCCTGCGTCTAGTAACTTTTTCACCTCGTCTTTGACTACAATGCTTAGGATCGGGTTTATCCTTCTCTGATGTTCTCTTGAAGTTTTGCAGTCTTCCTCTAGCATGATACGGTGCATACAGATGGAAGGACTTATGCCTTTTAGATCGCTTATATTATAGCCTAACGCTGTTGGGTATTTCCTTAGGACTTCTAATAATTTCTCAGTTTCTGACTGTCCTAAATTAGCGTTGACTATTACTGGTCTTTTGAATTCTGTATCTAGGAATTCGTACCTGAGGGTTTTAGGTAGCTCTTTAAGTTCTAAAGCTGGGTTTTTCGGACCTGGCATGTGATTTGGAGTGAGTGCTAAGATCTCGCTCAGACTATCATCTTTGTATGGTGCACGCCAGTTGTCGTCTTCATGAATAGCAGGGATCTGGATTTTCATGATTTTAGAATATATAGTTTCCTCCTTCTCTAGTTCTCGTATGCATTCGTCAATGACATCTACTATATAGCATGTGTCATCTATAGCTGGTGCCTTCAAGAACTTAGTAAGGATGAACTCTATCTTTTCTTCTCCTACTTCGAATGTTAGCCTTCCTTTCTTTACGTCTATGATAGCTCCGGCTGTAGCTAGGAACGGTCTTCCTAGGGTATTGGGGTAACAGAGTCCTCTTTGATGTCCATGATTATGAAGTCGGTTGGGATATAGAATTGTCCTATGCATACTGGAACGTTTTCCAGTACACCGACGGGATATTTGACTAATCGGTCAGCCAATTGTACGTACATTTTAGTTGGTCTTAGTTCTCCCATATTCAGCTTTTTGCATATAGATAAAGGCATGACGCTTATACTAGCTCCTAGATCGCATAGAGCTTTGTCTATAACGAACTTTCCTATGACGCAAGGTATGGAGAAACTACTTAGGTCTTTTAGTTTAGGAGGCATGTTGTTTTGAATGATTGCGCTACATTCGGCAGTGAGTGTCACTATCTCGTTATCCTCTATTTTCCTTTTATTAGACAAGATTTCTTTAAGAAACTTAGCGTATGACGGAATTTGAGTTATCGCTTCTGTGAAGGGAATAATGATGTTTAGTTGTTTCAGAAGTTCAACAAATTTCTTAAATTGTCCTGAAGTTTTGGAGTTTATTAGTCTTTGAGGATAAGGGATAGGTGGTTTATATGGCACTGGAGGCACATATGAGTTTTCATGTTTGGCGGATTTTTGCTCGTCACATTCCTTCTTTTTTGTTTCAGCTGGGGCAGTTGCAGAGGCTTGTTGTTGAGCCACTTGTGATATCTGCAATTCGAGCATTTTATTGTGGGTGGCTAAAGCGTCTACTTTTCCGGTCAGTTGTTTAATCTGCTCGCTAGTGTGTATGTTTTGATTCAGGAATTTTTTGTTTGTTTGAGCTTGAGTAGCTATGAATTTTTCCATCATCAATTCGAGGTTTGATTTCCTAGGGGCAGTCTGGGCAGCAGCGACTGATTTCTGATATCCTGGCGGAGCAGCTGGTGCTTGCAAGGAATTATCGGTCTTGTAGGAAAAGTTTGGGTGGTTCCTCCATCCTGGGTTGTAAGTATTTGCGTAGGGATTTCCTTGAGTGTAGTTTACTTGGTCTGGTGGGATTCCTGCCAACAATGGGCAGTCGGGCGCATTATGAGTGGCGATTCCACATAACTCGCAGTTTGGAGTTACAGCAGCTACGGTTGCAGTTGGGGTAGCGGTCAGACTGTCGATTTTTTGTGCTAGAGCATCTACTTTAGCGTTGAACTTTTCAAGACTGCTGATCTCGTACATCCCACCTTTCGCTGCGGGTTTCTCTGCTGGAGTTCGTTCACCTCCCCATTGGCAGTGGTTCTGAGACATGTTTTCGATTAGTTGATAGGCTTCGTCGTATGGCTTATCCATAAGTGCACCGCCCGCGGCGACGTCTACCGTTAATCTGGTGTCATACAGAAGCCCATTGTAGAAAGTATGTATCGTTACCCAGTCTTCTAAACTGTGGTGAGGACATGCTCTCATCATATCTTTGAACCTTTCCCACGCTTCGTAGAGAGATTCAGTATCTTTTTGTCGAAATCCGTTGATTTGAGCTCTAAGCATAGCAGTTTTGCTTGGCGGAAAGTATCTCACTAAGAAAACGTTCTTCAACTGTTCCCACGTTGTAACGGAGTTGGATGGTAAGGATTATAACCATGTCCAAGCTCTATATCTAAGAGAGAAAGGAAAAAGACGAAGTTTTATTGCGTCTGGAGTTACTCCATTTGCCTTCATTGTGTCTGCGTATTGCACAAACTTTGTTAAGTGTTCGTTCGGATCCTCAGTTGCATTTCCTGAGAATTGATTTTGTTGTACAGCTGACAGCAATGATGGTTTTAGTTCGAAATCGGTTCGATTGATAGCTGGGGCGACAATGCTACTTCGAGGTTCCATCTGAGAGGGTGTAGCGTAGTCCTTCAGCGGTTTGTTCTGAGGTCCGTAAGCCATCTTTGCTTCTTCAACAGGAGGATGAGCTAGAAGATCAGGAATATTGTGTCTTCGTTGATATTCGATGATGCGCCTTCTTAAATGTAAGAAGCGCTCTAGTTCGGCGATTGTAGGTTGTAAGTTGTCGCCTTGTGAGCGAGTACTTGGCATACAATCGAAGAACGAGTAGAGGGAGAGAGAATAGTTAACCTAGTCTATACTGTGTAACAAAAAATTACACTATTGACTAAACGGGTCCCCGGCAATGGCGCCAAAAACTTGATCGCGACTTTCTATGTCTAACTCAATTAACTGCAAGTGCACAGTCTATCGCGTAGTAATAATAGATATCGATCCCACAGGGACTCGTAATCAAACTAATATTATCGGGTGTTACTGTGTTTAGCTAGGTTGGTAATATTTTAGGGGAAGAGTAACGAAATAAGTGTGTAAACTAAAGGGAACTAAAGCTTTTAATTAAGGTGTAAATGCTTGAATCGGTATGTAATATGTTACTTCTTCAGGGATTCTATAGGTCACCGGTGTCTTTAGGTTTTCAAAAATAGTTTAAGAAGAAAATGATGATTTAATGACCTTTGTCTCACGATGGTTGTTGACGCTAGTCGCAACTCTAAGGCGGAACGTATGTTGTCGCTATCCCGTTCCTGGTTAAAGTTACTTTTTGAAAACTATTAAGTTCTAATTCCTTTTAAAGCGCTGTCGCTGTTTTTAAAATGAATGCCTAGTTTTTACTATCTGGTCTTAGCCTCAGCTGTCGCTTGTTGGTTCGTACCTTTATGAATTTCCCACTGTCGTGGCAAAACTACTGTAAATAATTTCTCACTGTCGCGACGAAGGCTTATTTAGAAAAGTCGATTTAAAAACTGAAGCCATAAATAAGTTTTGAAAAGGTAGATATACACCGGTTAATTATCGAATCCCATCAGATTATTTATTACATACCGATTACTTAAGATTTAGCCAGACATGGAATATAAATTAACAACACGTAAATAATGGCAGAAAATAATAATATGCATTATAATGGGAAATAGCAATCAATAATCGATTAAAATAGAAACCTGTAAATAATTCGATTTGGCTTTTGGGAAATCCTCCAAAATGGTGGCAGGATTTAGTCTTTATGCCAATTACTCGTACAGAATAGAAATGGGAAAGTAAAACAACAATTGCAAGGAAAGAAAGAAAAAGGAAACAAAATAACGATAAGAAAATGGGGAACTGAATATTGCTCTGAAAGTAAATTGGCAGCACTTCGTCTCTTCAATGCGGCTCCCTTTTTCTAGTACCATCTACCTCCTTTTATAGATGGGATTTTCAACGGTTTATTTCTTCGAGAAGTGGGAATGATATCAGAAAATATAGGAGTTAGTGGTCCACTTCTCTTTGGCACTTTCATCACTTGACAGCACGTGCAGAAAAACTGCATTTTAACTCCATGACGGTCGTCATGGACCTGTGACGGTCGTCATGGACCTGTGACGGTCGTCACACGCATGACGGTCGTCACACCCTTGTGACGGTCGTCATATCAGCAGAACTTGTTTTTGCTGCTTTTTGGCCTGATTTTCACCTGGTTTTCACCTGTAAATGCTTCTTTTCATTATCTTGGTCCATTTGAGCATGGACTTTGAATACCTGCAAAATACTGGGCAAATAGTGTGGAAATATCTGAAATCGGAGTGAAAACGGTAGCCGATTAGTAGAAAAGTACATCATTATATATATATATATATATATATATATATATATATATATATATATATATATATATATATATATATATATATATATATATATATATATATATATATATATATATATATATATATATATATATATATATATATATATATATATATATATATATATATATATATATATATATATATATATATATATATATATATATATATATATATATATATATATATATATATATATATATATATATATATATATATATATATATATATATATATATATATATATATATATATATATATATATATATATATATATATATATATATATATATATATATATATATATATATATATATATATATATATATATATATATATATATATATATATATATATATATATATATATATATATATATATATATATATATATATATATATATATATATATATGATTTCGCGTTATCAGTAGTTCGCCTAACTACGGGTGATGGGGGAAGGTGGCTCGCCAATACATCAGTATTGTGCCTACGTACTCTCAACAGGCTTGAGAGATCAGAGCTTATATAGTTCGGGATAATTCGGATTACGGGGGTTCAGATTCATCTGTTTTTCGAGTAGGGTTAACAAACAGTTCCAGCAGTTTGGTGTACGCAGCTCGACCTTGGAGACTTATGCGTTACCGTTTGCGGTAGAACTGGGAGTTAACGACACTCTTTTCTTCAGAAAAGCATCCTTTGACTTATGGGCCCACGGGGCAAAAAGGTTTGAAGTTTGTTTTCTGTCTTTTACGAAAGAACTGTTTTTTACGGATGTTTGCAACCAATATCGCACTAGATACTATGACCTGAGAGTGAATGCGTCGCATGTCACCCTAAGGGTACCATACTAAACATCCAGACTGTTGAAGAGTGACCCTTCAGCAAGCCTTTCTCAAATAGCTTAAGGCTCGTAACGTACGGCATTAGTTAACCTTTATTATTGTATTTTGATTTGTTTGAAGACAAGAAGAGAGGGACAACTACGGGGAGACTATCAAGTCCTAATGTTGTCATGCCAAGGATTCATCCTATGGTTGAGGTTTGAAACAGGGATCTCCTAGAAGTTATCATGCATAGGTTTCAACCTAAAGTTCTAATCATCACTTCCTTATCAAAAGAAGTGAGATTCCTAGGGGATCATGTCAATGATATACAGAAACAGATAAAGCATCAGCTTAAATAGTAAACAGTAAACAACTGCAAATAAAATGCATGCAATGCAAGTGAGGGAGGAAATATGTGTGGGGCATAAGCCTCCAAGAGCTCATCTCAACCTCAAGCCAGATATGAACAACTACAAAAATAATGGAAGGAAATAGATGCAATCAAACAAACCACAAACCACACAGGCAAGGGAGCGGAGCTCTATCGAATACCAACAAGCAAAGCCATAAAGTAAAAATACAAGCAGAGGGAGAAACTCAACCTCTAATGCAATACAAGCAAGGGGAGAAACTCAACCCTTAGGATGCTCTTAGGCTTATTCAACTACATGACCTAATCTAAATGCATCACACCAATCAAGTCACATCAATACAGTTGCACAAAAAGAAAACAGACAGTCAAGAAAGCAAATCAACAGCTTCCACAACTTCACAACAAAGCAAAATCCTGATAGCAATCCAGTCCACAGTCTGTAACTGTTCTTCAAGTCTATCATCTTCAAGAAAAGTAGAGAGGTACTCCATCTTCAAGCTTCAATCTTCAATAGGCTCCACCAAGAATGAAGAGAATCAATAAGATGATTATTTGATAATGGGAAGCAGACAGGAATCCCATCTAACACTCAACTAGTCATCAGAGAAAGGCATCCTCAAAAGTTCTACTCATTGTAAATGTCACACATCCCTCCTAAGGAGAGATGAGACTTTTAACATGAGGACTTTGAATCATAGGATGGGAATGGAATGGGAATGAAACCAACCATTATTTGAAGAAAAAACTATTTCTAAAGCCCTCTCCTAAAGCCCTAATCTTATAAGCTACAAAAAGCTAACAAAAGAAGACAAGAAAAGCTCCAATCCAAGCTCCACCAGCTACTCCACACAAACTTCATCATGGCCATGATATCCTCCAATAAGAACCAGAAGCCCACTATGCAAGGAAAGCCCACTTTGAGTCCATTCCAAATCAATCACCAACATTGAAACACCAAATGAACAATCAATTTGAATACTCTATCTAAAATGCCAAAACACATTCTAAAAATATGATTATTTTTCTATGGGAACATGCATTTGCTAATGATCTACAGTTAAAAAATTAGGACCTAATTCAATCTCTAAGTCCTCTAATAAAATCCTAAGTTGCAAGGTATCACTAAAGAGATCCACTAAAAAGCACACCTAAACAACCATACCAAAAGAATATTTAAAATCATTTAAAAAATCATGATAAAAATCACAAGGCCACATCAATGTGTACACGAACAGCATACTAAAAATCAAGATCAAATTCAGAACCATGAGGGAGAAAGAATATAGACAAATTCATATCATTAATATTTCAACATTAAACACATATGAAACTAAAAAATATGCAATAAAATGAAAATGCATGAAAAATGGAAAATAAAATCATGACAAAATTCTAAACATTTTAAATTGTATCCACCATTTTTCTCAAGATTTAATATCAATTTTTACTATTTTTTGGGAATTAAAATCAAACAACATGAAAACAAAAATTAAAGAAGAACAAAATGAGAGAAATAGAGGGAAGGGTGCAGTCAGCAGCAAAATTCACTTAGTTCGCTTGGGCCCAGAAAATGGAGGTGTCACTAGCAATGAGGGCGCTAGGCCCATCTGAGTTTCAACTCAGCCAAGAAAAATAACCAGGGGAGGGTGCGCTAAGCAAGCGTTTTGCCTTGTAAAATCTTGGTTGGGCCTAAGGGTTAGGTGGTGGTAGCAATGAGAGATTGAGGCCCAACGCACATAACAATTCACCAGTTCAATCAGTTCTCAAATTAAAAAGAAAAAAGTGCACGCGTGAGGTATCAAACCTACGCTCTCTTGGTTCACACAGCGAAGAAACAAAGCCTGAGTTTCTTAATAAACAAAACGTTGCGTTTTGAGGGGGGGTAGGTGGCGCGTTCAGAACGCTTGGATTGCTTGACCAAGTCAAGTCTTCAACACGCATGGATGGACACGATTTCAACTTCTTCGTTTTAAATTTTTGCAAACCTCAAGCCTGCGCGCGAACCAGAGTCGTCGCGGGTGGCTTTTCCGGCCACCCCTGCGCAACCATAACTCCATCTATAGTCAACCATTCGCCATGATTCCTAAATGAAACTTGCCCTAAATTTCACCAGGAACACAACTATACCATTCATTCATTCTAAAAACGCAAGGATCGTGAGATATCAATCTCAACCGAAAATGGCATCAACCTTAAATTGTCACTAAAGCTCAAATTAAGCATCTATAATCCATCTAGATCATAAGGAGAACTAACCGCATGCTTCTAATTCATTGCAAACACCTAAACAGAGAGAGATTTCAAGAAGTTAAAACCTGGCTTTGATCTTCGATTGCAGTGGATTCAAGCCTCAATTTTCTTCCAATCGTGCAGAAACCTTCAGGGATCAATGGTGAATGATTCTTAATGCTCAACTCCTGCTGAAAACCTCTGATTCTCAAAAACCAAATTTCAATTTCAAGCTTTCTTCTTCACTTTGAATCAATGTCTTCTCCACGAATTTTGGCACTAGAAGCTTCCTAAGCTGATCCAAATCATATTTATATTCCGTTTCAACAGGTTGGAGGCCCAAACCAAGCCCATTTGTGAATTTTGGATTTTCATTTTCTTTCAAAAATTCCAATGTTGATATGCACCTTCGAGCCTTGCTCACTCTTCAAAATCAGTCCCAATGATTCCCTTAACCCTTGTGGAATGTAATGAAGTGGTTTCCATCCCTTGATTTCAATCCATGGAATGTGTTGGATATGTTTCTTACTTGTGAAGCAACCTTCCAAATGGCCATGTTATGGACTTCAAATAAAAAATGTAATAATTCCAATATCTTTAGAATATCAATTCCATTCAAATTGACCACAAATTTGACTTGAAAACATGCTATTTCCAATTATTTTGAATTTTCACCTTTTAATTCATTAAAATGGCCTTTATATGTACTTTCTTCGACCAATGCTTGATATAATCCATATCAATGGAAACTTGATACTTGGCTAAGCTAAAAAAATCATTTTGAGCAACTTTCATGTTGAACAAAAATCCATTTGAGGCTTGCAAGATGGTGAAATTGACTTATGGTTCAAAATGACCTGTAATGCCCAAATACCCAAAATACCCTTGACTTGTCAAAGCCATAACTTGAGTTCTACAAATCCAATCATGGACTTCTAGTACTCTTTAGAAAGCTAAGAGAATAAGGAACAACATTCATGTTGACCAAAAGTTCATAGGAATCATCCTTCTAGGGAAAAAGTGTCATGCAAGTTGGGTAACTTTCAAGCTCCAAATCCACATACCTCATACTTGTAACTTGTCTGGCTCATAACTTGAGTTCTATGAATCCTATCAAGGACTTATAGTACTCAAATTAAAGCTAAGATCATGCCCTACAACAATCATGTTGGGGTCAAGAGGAGATGAAAAACATATCTTGAGTTAAATTGCCTGGAATTCAGGGGTCAAGTTAGGGGATTTTACACTGTCAAGTCTTAGAAACCCTAACCTACAACTTCTCAAACTCTTCAATCATGATGAGTTAACCTTGGAATCATCCTTATAACATCTCAATGTATCAATCCATGATCACATGGCTCTTGAATTAGGTCTCAACCTTCTTCAAACCCTCAGTTGACTTAGGGTTGACCCAGTCAAACCCTAGCAGCACCAATCATGGCTGAGTCTTCTTAATCTTGCACAATGACCTGTCTAGACCTCAAAGTGATCCTCAACACTTCCCATGAGCTCTCTCAAGACCTCAAGTCCATCTTCATGACCTCCGAATCATCTGATGGCTTTCCACAACTCTCAAGTTAGGAGACCTACACACTTGGCTTCAATCACTCTCTCTGAGGATCTTTTAACTTCTCTAGTAAGGATATCAACCCTTGAACACCTGAATAACACTCTTAGCTAGCTTCATAGTCTTGTATAGATCTTGATTGGTAATCATACCTCTTGATCTCCTGCATACATGTCAAGGAAATGCAAATGATAATGCTAATGTGAATGAAATGAAACATAAGCCAGGTAAAGAAATGTTGGTCAAATTTTGGGGTGCAACACCCCTATTCAAGCGTCTTAGACCTGACTAGATGAAAAGCGAACAGCTTTCAAGCAATCAAGGTAAAAGACGGTTGAATACCAAGGAACCCGGAAATTTGCTAACCAAACAAATAATCTGCGAAAACTGCTTGGGGGAAAAAATATCCAGAAAATTGAATTTGGTTATCATGGCAACAAACTGATCAATCATCTGATAAAGAACACCTGATTTTACCATCAACCACCTATGTGACACCACAGGCATTGAATCCACACATAAGCGGGCACCGAGCCATAGGACCATATCAAAATATTATCCTTGACCTTCCATTTCCGAAGAAATGAGAAAGCACTACATGTACTATCCTTGATCTTCCATTTCCGAAGAAACGAGCAAGCACTACGTAAAGCGCGTCATCAATGTACTATCCTTGATCTTCCATTTCCGAAGAAACGGGCAAGCACTACGTAAAGCACGGAATGTCAATATACTATCCTTGACCTTCCATTTCTGAAGAAACGAGCTAGCACTACGTAAAGCGCGTCATCAATGTACTATCCTTGATCTTCCATTTCCGAAGAAACGAGAAAGCACTACGTAAAGCGCGTCATCAATGTACTATCCTTGATCTTCCATTTTCGAAGAAACGGGCAAGCTCTACGTAAAGCGCAGACTGTCAATATACTATCCTTGACCTTCCATTTTCGAAGAAACGGGCAAGCACTACGTAAAGCGCGAATCGTCAATATACTATCCTTGACCTTCCATTATCGAAGAAACGGGCAAGCACTACGTAAAGCGCGAATCGTCAATATACTATCCCTGACCTTCCATTTCCGAAGAAACGAGCAAGCACTACGTAAAGCGCGTCATCAATGTACTATCCTTGATCTTCCATTTCCGAAGAAACGAGCACCGCACTAAATAAAAGCACGGATCGTCAATATACTATCATTGACCTTCCATTTTCGGAGAAACGAGCAAGCACTACGTAAAGCGCGTCATCAATGTACTATCCTTGATCTTCCATTTCCGAAGAAACGAGCAAGCACTACGTAAAGCGCATCATCAATATACTATCCTTGATCTTCCATTTCTGAAGAAACGGGCAAGCTCTATGTAAAGCACGTCATCAATATACTATCCTTGATCTTCCCTTTCCGAAGAAACGGGCAAACACTACGTAAAGCGTGGCATCAATATACTATCCTTGATCTTCCATTTCCAAAGAAACGGGCAAGCACTACGTAAAGCGCTTCATCAATATACTATCCTTGATCTTCCATTTTCGAAGAAACGGGCAAGCACTACGTAAAGCGCGTCATCAATTTACTATCCTTGATCTTCCATTTCCGAAGAAACGGGCAAGCACTACGTAAAGCGCGTCATCAATATACTATCCTTGATCTTCCATTTCCGAAGAAACGGGCAAGCACTACGTAAAGCGCGTCATCAATATACTATCCTTGATCTTCCATTTCCAAAGAAACGGGCAAGCACTACGTAAAGCGCGTCATCAATATATTATCCTTGATTTTCCATTTCCGAAGAAACGAGCATCACACTAAATAAAAGGGCGGACTGGGCATCCGAAGACTTGAACAAGCAATTCTGCAGGGAAGTTCTGACGTCAACTGCCAGACACCTATTTAAAATGACAACAGGTAACGACTTCAATGGTCTAATCCACGAAATCTTTTAATGTTGACACAACAGCAATCTGAGGAAAACTCCGCTGGGGAAGAAAAGAAACTTAATCAAGCAACTCTGATGAGGGACACATGATAGGACAAACGTTATCATCACATCTTATGTCAAGAATTTGAATATCTGAAAGCCTTCCTGAACAAGAATTCCAATCACCTGCAGGAAAAAACACCTGAAAACAAAGAGGTAACCCACCTGGCCTACGTTTCAGAATGCATATGTTTGAAAAATGACGCAATGCTCCATACAGAATGGAAATGCTACGCGTTTGGGGGTAGATGCTATGCACGATGCAAATGCAAAGAGGCGTTCCCGCAAAATAAATGCGAGAGGAACGAAACCCAAACTTCTGCTGGGGAAGAAACAATCCTACTGGGGATAGCCCCGGAGTTACGAACCCTGCAGAGGATGATCAACCTATTGGAGGAAAGACAACCTGCTGGAGAACAGAAAGTACAATCCTGCATGGGGAAGATCCTTTCAAACCACCGACAACCTGGTTGTACTCTGTGAGGACTTCACTGGGGAGTAAATGTGCACATGACCAACTGTTGGGAATGCACATACCTGCCTAACTGCTTACTAGCCTGCATCTAACTCTTCCGGGGATAACATGCAAATTCCATCTGCTGGGGAGGAATAAGTTTCACATAGAGCCTGCTCCTACGTTAAGGGACTCCGACTGGGGAAACACGATCCCTTGGCTGTTTGCTTCAAAGGTAACGACCCTGCAAATTATGAACGAAACAAGACATCCTACACAAAAGGAACTATCTTGGTCATTATCCGTGACAATGGTTCAGTTAATTCAAAGTTTTAACAATTATTGGCCGAGGCCTGCAAGTTTATGCACGTGCAAGTTTATCAAAACATCGGCGCTTTCCACAAACAAAACAGTAAAAGTTAAAACAAGAAACAAACATCAAGTACTGAATAGTATGTGTTTATTGATAACGACCTGTAAATAGGCAAAGTTTTTACAGTGGATGCAACTCCTGAAAAGAGGAAGTTACACAAAAACAAATACAGATATGTACATAGGTACAAAGAAATTTGTATACATGTCGGCAACTTGGTACAGACAAACACCATGAGCTGATCCTCCTATGACTCGCCTGACTCTGACGCTTTCCCGATGTTCCATCTTCGGAAGAGATTGACTTGGATAATCGACCCTCAGGTACTCCGAAACCACTGAGCGATGTAGTATCAAACTCGGACCACAGTCATTTGCTTTTTCAATCCCTAACTTTTGCCTGAATCGCCCTTTGCGGGTTTTCAATTCACCGGGATACCCTTTTTTGCCGAAGTCGCCTTTTCAGGTTTTCGACTTTGTAGGTGTACATCTTTTCAATTTTTATCCCTAATTTTTGCCCGAACCCTTTTCTCTCTTTTTTTTCTTGGTTCGCCGAGATGCCCCATTTTTGCCTGGACTCTCTTTTTTCTGTCCAGCGGGTCTCTTTAAGCAAAGTATTTTTTAACTGCGTCCGAGTTCACAGGGGACGTAAAATCCTCGCCATCCATGGTGGATAACAATAAAGCTCCTCCAGAGAAGACCTTTCGAACGACATATGGACCTTCATAGTTGGGAGTCCATTTTTCCCTGTGATCTGATTATGGTGGGAGAATCTTCTTCAGCACAAGATCGCCTGTCTGAAAGCTTCGAGGGCGCACCTTCTTGTCAAAAGCTTTCTTCATCCGGCTCTGATATAACCGACCATATGCGATAGATGCAAGTCTTTTCTCATATGTCAAGCTGAGCTCATTCATTCTATTATGTATCCACTCTGCCTCATCAAGTTTGACATCAAGCAAAACTCTCAAAGAAGGAATCTCGACTTCCAATGGTAGGACAGTTCCATACCATACACTAGTGAGAAAGGTGTTGCCCCAGTTGATGTGCGTACCGTCGTACGATAACCGTGTAAAGCGAAGGGCAACATCTCGTGCCAATCTTTTTATGTTACAACCATCTTCTGCACTATCTTCTTGATGTTTTTGTTGGCCGCTTCGACAGCACCATTCATCTTGGGCCGATAGGGAGATGAGTTGTGATGCCCAATCTTGAAATTCTGGAACAATTCCTTCATCATCTTATTATTCAAGTTCGAACCATATTCAGTAATGATTCTTTCGGGAATTCCATATCTGCAAATGATGTCCTTTTTGATAAACCGGGCTACTACTTGTTTGGTAACATTAGCGTATGACGCTGCTTCAACCCATTTGGTGAAGTAATCGATAGCTACCAAGATGAACCGGTGTCCGTTGGAGGCAGTGGGCTCAATCTTGCCAATCATATCAATGCCCCACATGGAGAAAGGCCACGGGGACGCCATAACATTCAAAGGGCTTGGCGGCACATGAATCTTGTCTGCATAAATCTGGCAGTTATGGCATTTCTTCGCAAACATGAAACAATCTGTTTCCATTGTCAGCCAATAATGCCCTGCTCGTAATAACTTTCGAGACATAGCGTGATCGCCGGCATGCGTACCGAAGGTACCTTCGTGGACCTCTTCCATAAGCAGGTTAGCTTCTTTCTCATATACACATCGCAATAACACCAAATTGTGGTTTCTCCTATACAGAACACCATCTAGATTCAAGTAGAAGTTGCCAGCCAATCTCCTAAGAGTCTTCTTATCGCAGCTGGATGCTCCAGTCAGATACTCTTGGTTCTTTAGGAAATTCTGGATATCAAAATACCATGGCCTGCCATCGGAAGCTTCCTCAATGGCGAATATGAAAGCGGGCCTATCAAGGCGAGAGATAACTATTCTGGGAGCCTCATTCCAGAAGTTAACTTTGTACATCGACGACAACGTCGCAAGGGCGTCTGCCATCTGATTTTCTGCCTGCAGCACATGGTGAAATTCTACTCTATCAAAGAAAGGCAACAACCTCCTTGCATAATTCATGTATGGTATCAGATTAGGCTGACGAGTCTCCCATTCTCCCTTGATCTGGTTCACGACTAGCGCGGAGTCTCCATACACATCCATATTTTTAATTCTCAAATCAATAGCCTCCTCGAGACCCATGATACACGCTTCATATTCAGCCTCATTGTTGGTAACTGGAAATGTCAACCTGGCAGTGAACGGGATGTGAGTCCCATGGGGAGTAGTAATGATTGCCCCAATTCCACTTCCGTATGAATTAACAGCACCGTCAAATATTAATTGTCATTGGGAACTCCTCTCAGGACCTTCACTATGCAACGACTCCTCGCAGTCTTTCATCTTTAGGTACATAATATCCTCGTCAGGAAAATCAAACTTCATTGGATGGTAATCATCGATTGGCAGCCCGGCAAGGTACTCTGACAGAATGCTACCTTTGATAGCCTTTTGCGAAACATACTGAATGTCGTACTCTGTCAATACCATCTGCCATCGGGCAATCCTTCCTGAAAGCGCCTGCTTTTCGAAGACATATTTGATCGGATCCATCTTCAAATCAGCATGGTTGTATGATTTAGCATGTATTGTCTCAAACGTTTGGCAGCCCAAGCAAGTGCACAACACGTCTTTTCGAGCATCGAGTAACGGGACTCACAATATGTGAACTTTTTACTCAAGTAATAGATCGCATGCTCGTTTCGTCCAGTCTCGTCATGTTGACCAAGAATACAACCCATGCTGTTCTCAAGAACCGTCAAGTACATGATTAATGGTCTTCCGGCTACTGGGGGTATCAGTATCGGAGGTTCCTGTAAGTATTCTTTTATTTTTTCAAACGCCTTTTAACAATTTTCATCCCAGACAATCGCCTGATCTTTTTTCAAAAATTTAAACATTGGTTCACACGTGGCTGTAAGATGAGATATGAATCGAGCAATGTAGTTCAGTCTCCCCAAAAAGCCACGAACCTCTTTCTCTGTTTTTGGCGCTGGCATTTCTTGTATAGCTTTTATTTTTGCAGGATCGACCTCAATTCCTTTTTCACTAACAATAAACCCCAATAGCTTTCCAGATCTCACCCCAAAGGTGCACTTATTAGGATTCAGCCTCAGCCTGAATTTCCTAAGCCTCTCAAACAATTTTAGAAGATTCACCAGATGCTCTTCCTCTGTCTGGGACTTGGCAATCATATCGTCAACATAAACCTCAATCTCTTTATGCATCATGTCATGAAAGAGCGTTGTCATAACACGCTGATATGTTGCCCCAACGTTCTTCAAACCAAAGGGCATCACTTTGTAGCAGAACATTCCCCACAGGGTAATGAAAGTTGTTTTCTCCATATCTTCCGGCGCCATCTTAATCTGATTATCACCCGAAAAGCCGTCCATGAAGGAAAACACAGAGAATTGAGCAGTATTGTCGACCAATACGTCAATATGAGGAAGCGGGAAGTCATCCTTAGGGCTCGCCTTGTTCAAATCCCGATAGTCGACACACATCCGTACCTTACCATCTTTCTTCGGTACAAGTAATATATTGGCGACCCAAGGAGGGTAAGTTGTAACATCTAGAAAACCAGCGTCCCACTATTTCTGTACTTCCTCTTTAATCTTTACGGCCATATTCGGTCTCGTTCTTTTGAGTTTCTGCTTGACCGGCGGACATTCTTCACGCAATGGAAAGCGGTGGACCACAATGTCAGTGTCTAACCTAGGCATATCTTCATAAGACCAAGCAAAGACATCACTATACTTTCGAAGCATCTCGATCAGTCTTTGCTTGATATCGTTTTACAGCGCAGCCCCTATCCGGACATTCCTGACAACTTCTTCGGAACCCAAATTAACGACCTCAATTTCCTCCTGATGAGGCAGAATGATTTTCTCTTCTTGTCTTCAAAGTCGAGTCAGCTCTTCTGGTAAGTCGTCGTCCTCAACAATCTCTTCCTCATCTTGAAATATCGGATGCTCAAAGTCGAAGCGAGTCATAGGGAGTTCTTGACCGGTGTCATCTGAAATATGGATCCTGCAAGGGACATGGTTAAATGCTTCAAATGATATGCAAACAAAGTACACAACCGCGTTGCCATTTTATTGCTAAAATAAAAACAGAAAAACAAGGATCACAAAATTTGCATGAGCAAAACGCCTTTATTTGATGATTAAAGCAAAGCATACACATAAACAAGTGGGCCCTGAAATAAAATCACTATGCCCCGGGTAGGACATAGGATTGTACAATAATCGAAAAAATAAGGCATTACTGTTCCGTCGTCACTTGAATAAAGTCCTGAGTAGACTAGTTGCATAGGCTTTGTCCTGGCACGCTGGGCTTGATCCATGAATCCAGGTCACAGTCGATATCTCCATCTCCGCTGTCAGACACATCATTAATCCTTTCAAAATTGACTCCTCCTGGAGTACACATAATCGGCCCCTTGAACCGTGGTGCGTTCTGTGATGAAGATGACGACGACGGGCGACATCCCGAACCAAACGTGTCCTGCTTTTCAGTTAGTGCCTCAACAAGCCTCTCTTCAGCAGTACAATCGAATTGCAGCGTTCCTTCATTAATCAGACCTTGAATTCCTCTTCTTAAACTATCACATCCCTCAAGTTAGGCTAAACAATCAACACAATCCGCATCACAACCCGGGAAGACTCCCCCCTTCAGTAACCTGCTCTTTACATAGCCCAGAGGCGTCTTCAGTTCATCTACATTCATGATCAAATTCAGACTGATATCTTCCAAGATAGCACCCACCTTTGCAGGCCCGTGAGGCGGCATCGGATTCTTCTCGACATTGGGTGGACCATGATCAAAGTTTATAGCCATACTATCTATCAGGTCTTGCACTTTGTGCTTGAATGCGTGACAATTCTCTATGTTGTGACCAGGTGCCTCGGAGTGGAATTCACAATGTGCGTTGGCATCATAACCAAAAGGAGGCGTGCCTTTCGGCGGAGCTAACGTCCTTTTCTCAACAAGCTGCAGTTGTAATAAAGTTTGAAAAAAGATGAGCATACGGCATTGGAGGCGAATCAAATACTCTTTTCACGTCCCTATCCTGACCTTGGAACCTTTGCGGAGCAGAATTCTATTGTTTATGTTGCTGCTGTGGCTGTTGTTGTTGTTGTTGAGGTACGGGAATCGTCACACTGGCAATTTGCTGCCTGCGATAATTCTGTCTTCTATCTTTTTTCCGAGCACTATATATTGAATTAGTGTCTCCCTGATTTTTATTTCCAAATACCTTTTTCCCTCCTCCAGCTGAGGCTGATTCTCCTGCTTGAATCTTTCCGATCTTGATGTCGTTCTCTATACGCTCTCCCAGGAGTATCATATCAGAAAAACTACCCATCGTACAACCGAGAAGCTTGTCATAATACATACTAGAGAAAGTACCCACAAAAAGATCCATCAACTCATGCTCTACCATGGGTGGCTGCACCCTCGCTGCAAGCTCACGCCACCTTTGGGCGTACTCTTTAAAACTCTCGCCGTTCCTTTGAGAAAGATTATGAAGTTGGACCCTATTAGGAGCAAGGTCGCTGTTATACTGATAATGCTTTACAAAGGCTTCCTCCATCTCTTTCCAACTACCAATCTGAGTGGGCTCTAATCCCATATACCATTCAAGTGACGGTCCTGACAAGCTATCTAGGAAAAAATGCATCAGCATCTTTTCATCACTTGAATAAGCAGACATTCTCCGATAATAAGACCGTACATGAACTCTTGGGCAGGTATCCCCCTAATACTTGTCAAAAGTAGGCGCTTTGAACTTGAGTGGCACCCTCAAGCCAGGAACCAACCCCATATTAGCCATGTCTAACCCCATGGAATTCTGATTGGCAAGACCTCTCACTTGTTCCTCCAACAGCTTGAACCTTCGGTCATTTTCTGTGGGCATCTCAAGACCCATGCCCGACAGAGAGAAAGCATCCTCTTGACGATCCTTGCCCCAATGAGGATCCACATTATCATACCCAGCGTAAGCGGAATTAGGACCAAAGCCATTCTGATTAAACCTGGGACCATACCCCACATTACCAAAGCCCTGATTAGCAACATCCGGCCCAAAACTAGTGTTGTAGGCACCCATCCCAACACCGTTGTTGCTTGCGTTGCCAAAACCTGCATTGCAAAAACCCGCATTTCCATAGCCTACATTGGCAACACCAATGCCTACACTAGTGTTTCCAGCACCAACACCAAAACCAACATTTCCAGCTCCAACATTTTCGTTGACTTCCACATGTCTGTTACCATTACCAGCTACATTCCTATTCCCAGCTCCATTACCGTTCTCATCAGCATTGAGAACGACCACCGGTACAGCATAACCCGCTCGATGAGTCCCGACTTGAGAAGGATTAGTAGCAACCCCACCATGTAGCACACCATTACTGTCAACTCGTGCAATCAGAGGCTGCACCAGAGTCTGAAGATGCTCTTGGCCCTTGGCCACAGTTTCCATGACTTGCATGAATTGCGCCATCCTGTCGCGCATCTCCTGCATCTCAGCTTGCATTTGATCCATAGCTTTCTTGCAATTACTTCTCGTAGAGTAACGATGAATTCGCTTATCGGCAATCCTGAAACAACCTGTACCAACAGAGGGTTAGAAAAATAGCTCGAGGTACCTGTTATGCAAATGATTCATGCAAATGCAAACGTGTGTCTGTGCCTTAGGGAGATTTCTCCCCCGATTCTAGTGCCAGAGTTCCAGTGCTGATAATAAGAAGTTCAGATCCAGTCATGGAAATAACGTCTCATGTATATATAAAGCCCAACAAGGTAGCATGCAATGTCACTGAATACATGGAGAATCAACAGCATGACCTCGATCAACAAGTCTGGTGATGGTCAACCTACAGCAATGATCAGAAAATACAAAGGATTACAAAGTAGTCAAGTGCGACAGCGGGCGTGAAACTCTTCTAGCAACTCCTTCGTTTTGGGATGATCAGGCTGAGTGAGTAACCCTTCGACAAGTAACTCCCTCTGCATAACAGTGTACTGGAGACCTTCAACAGAGTCTTCCCATGCTCCTTTGCCAAAACAGTCTTCTAACCTTTGCTTCTTAGACTCAAAAATCTGCTTGCGGTCCTTCAGGTTCGCAATAGCCTTGTTTAACATGTCTTCAGTGGTGTACCTACGAGCAGTTTCATCATTAAACTTCTTCTCACTGGCCTTCAACTGAGCCTTCAACTTGGAGATCTGTTGCTTTAGCTTGTCCTCCCGCTCTTTGTTGTTAGCTATAGTGGCATTCCACTGTTGGTTGAACTTTGAGATTCTCAGGTAAGCATTACCCAGGTCTTGCTTTTTGGTGGCAAGCACATCGTTGACAACCTTGAATTCCAAACCTAAACGTTCACGGTCAGCCCTCTGTTTGGTCAAGTCTGTGCCTAGCCGGTTCACCAGCTCTGTCTGTTTTTTGAAGGAATAGACAGCTTCGCTCTTCTCGCTTCTAATTTGTACCAGTTCTTTTTCCAACTCCTCGTTGGTCTTCTTCAGCTCTTCCTTCTCAGCTAATACCTGATTGTATTTCTGAATAGACACCCTAGTAGGTTCTTCAACCACTGGAGGGCTCTCTTGCTTATCAGGTGGAAAAGGCATCCCCACTGTTTCTTCCCTTTTTCGAATCCAAGTCACATAAGGAGCATAAGCCTGGCTATTGCTCTTACCTAACAGTGTTTTCCCTCGTCTGCTGATGTCATTCCAAGCATGCTTGAGCTTGGCTAAAATATCCCCCTCCAGAAGCCCCGTGAGGTACAGAGATTCCTGCACCTCTTCGTCTTTTGGCGGACCTCTCAAGGCGTACACAAACTGTCTGACAAGTAATGAGGGATTGTAGTTAATACATCATTTTCTTCCGATCAAAGGCACATTAGGAAAACCACCACAGCTGTAGATGACTTCGGTACCCAGCATATCCCGTTCAAACCAAACGATGCTCTCTACTGATAAACCCATCAAGCATTCAGACCACTCAGCTGTGGCTGCAGAGGAAACAAAGAGACCTTTCTTGGGCATGTGGCTATCAAACCATCTGTAGAGTAAGGGCGCACAACACGATACATTTTTACCCCTTTTGTTTTCATTCTTGTAATGAACAGAATGATATAAATCACCAAGCAAGGTGGGAACTGGATTTCCCGATGCGAAGATATGAAAGGCGTCCAAATCTATAAAATCTAGCATGTTGGGAAACAAGATGATGCCATAGATGCAAAGGGCGAGAATAGCGTTGAATACGATCCAACAACCGTCTTTAGCACACTATTTGGCTTTCCGAACCAAAAATTTTAGGGAAAATCCAGGAACCCCATTCCAACTGGTCAGAACAGCTCTGAAGCATCCAGGTGAAGGGCAGTAGCTAGGTTAGCCAGATTAGACTTATCATCCATGTGAACAAACGGCATCTGATTCTTAACAGGTACACCCAACAACTCAGCATACTCTTTTAAGGTTGGCGCAAGAATGAAATCTAGAAAAGTGAAGCACCTCAACGAAGGGTCATAAAACTGTAGCAATGCATACAACCCGTTCAACTCATAGACTGAAGGTTTACGAACCAGACTGAGCAACTTCCCATAAGATTTCCTGAATTCCCCTTTCACTGTATCATCTGGCAAGGCAATCAAACTAAACAGCAAAGTAACATCTGGGGTAGGGAGCTTGTAAGCCACATTCTTCTTCAATGATTCCATGCTAGCAAAACAGAGGGAGAGTTTACCGGAACCGGGGGATAGTATATGCACCTGCAACACAGACACACGTTAATGGTATGCAAATGAGTATGCAAAATGCAAAATGCAATCATGCAGCAGGAGATCAAGAGTGTGTTGTTGAGGAGACCAAGGCACTGTTTCAACATAATCACAGCACTGCCCTGACAATAAAACCCTGATGAGAATCATAATTATGCCCTGTCAAGCACAAACACATCTCTGATGATAAGAACCCTCTGATACCAACAATACTGATTCACTGTCAAGAGAACCAGGTTGTCTGAAGGTTAAGGTTTCTTGCAATAACCCGACCCCGCTCACAGGTATGAATCCTATCCACTGACAAGGTATGGCATCCTATGCGTTTCCCAACGTCACATACTTTCACGAAATGATGATACGTTCACCATTTCTGATTTGGCATCATCACTCCCTGAAGAGGCCTCACTTAGCTGAGTCACAAATGATTGGTCCCCAGAGTCGACAACCCTCCAAACCAACAACCCCTCAAGCCCAAAGGGCCGGAAAAGAAGTCAACCGGGAGAGTCTCGTCTGAGCGTGGATTTTGTGAGACACTAGTACATGCAAAGCATGCATGCACCCACTACTTTCCACTCTGGCTTATCACTCATCAGAGCCTCCCTCCCACAACAGCACAATAATGATATCATACTGAAAAGAAAAAGCGGAAAGTAAAATGCGATAAATAAATGCAAACCCAACAGATAAACACGTAAGCGCTAGGATTGACTCGCACAGGGACGTTGGGTCCCCAGCAGAGTCGCCAGCTGTCGCTACTGGGAAAAAGAGGTACCGGCACAACAGAAGAGTCGCCGCCTTTCGTTATTTATCCCACAGAAAGGGAAAGGAAACGATCGAAAAAACCTGACGAAAAGGTATAAGACAAGGTCATCGCAACCATGTCTGGGTTCGGGAGTCGGTTACGCAAGGGGAAGGTATTAGCACCCCTCACGTCCATCGTACTCGATGGGATCCACGCTTGTTGTGTTTATCTGACGGGTTGGTTTATCTATCTACACTAAAAGGTTGGTTTGAAAATAAAAGAAAATGACTCGGCAGAACACAGCAGTTCTATGCCTACGTATTCCCGTATGGAACGAGAAATCAGAGTCAACGTAGTTCGCCTAACTACGGGTGAAAAGGGGGGAAGGTTGCTCGCCGAGATATCGCATCTCGTGCCTACGTACTTTCACACGGCATGAAAGATCAGAGCAAACGTAGTTTGGACTAACAAGACCACAGTTTGGTTCAAAATGTTTTACCCGAGTAGGGTTAACAAACGGTTCCAGCAGTTGGTGTATGCAGCTCAACCTTTGGGGACTTAGGCGTTTACCGTTTGCGGTAGAACCGAGAGTTAACAAAACTCTCCTTATGAAAATGGTTTCCAAGGATTAAAGGTCCTAAAGGACAAAAAAAGAGTTTGATCTTTGTTTTTTGAAGTCTTTTAAAGAAGGAGTGTTTTGAGTTTTGTTTGTAACTCATGTTGCACTAAAGACTCGGACTTAAGAGTGAATGCGTCGCATGTCACCCAAAGGGTACCACACTAAACACCCAAGCTATTAAAGAGAAACTCTCCAACAACCCTTTCTCAACTGCTTAAGGATCGTAGCATACAACATGTGTTAATCTTTATTAAGTGTTTTAAAGATGTTTGAAGATGAGAAGAGAAAGGACGCACTAAAGGGGAACTAATCCAATCCTGAAGCTGTCATGCAAGGTTGATCCTATGATTGAGGTTAGGAGGGAGCTATATAATGTTATCATGCATGGTTAGAACCCTAATGTCTATCATAACTTCTCTTGAACAAGAGAAGTTAGAGTCCTTAAGGGAACATGGCAAAGGAAAGCAATAGCAAAAGAAATAATCTGAAGAATAAAACTGTAAGCAAAATGCATGCAATGCAGCAAGACAAGCAGAAGGAGACAAACTCAACGTCTAGAGCAAACAAGCAAAAGCAACACAATGCACAGGCAAGGGAGACAAACTCAACCTTCAACCAACAAGCAAATCCAAACAGTAACAGACAAGCAGAGGGAGACAGACTCAACCTCTGATGCAAGCAAGCAAAGGGAGACAGGCTCAACCTTTCAATGCACTTAGGCCTAAACCAACTATATGAAAGCCTATTATAATGCAACACACCAAACAAACAGTCACACAAATACATTCAATCAACAAGAATACAACAAACAAAACAGCAAGCCAGCAGCTCAACAGCAAAGCAGTCTAACAGCAAAGAAGTCTTCTAGCAGCAAAGCAGCCCAACAGTTTGTAGTTGTCTTCATGTCCAAGTTATCCAACAAGAGAAAAGGGAATAAGGCCTTCACCTTCAAGCTTCAACTTGCTCCATCAAGAGATGATATAAATTAACACAAAGATTATTGCATGATGAGGGGAAGCATGATGGAAACCAAGGGAATCCATCATGGCACTCAACCACTTATCTAAGATTGGTATCCTCAAATGTTTTACCTTTTGCGGTAGGCCTTTAGTCCTTCCAAAGGAGGGACTAGGCTCCCACAACGGAACCTTGCATCATTTTATAGGAAATGGAATGCAAACCAAAGCCAACCACAATTTTGAAAAAAGGAGGAAACCCCTAAAGGCTCTAAAAACCCTAATTCTACAAGCTCTAAAAGAAACCCTCTAAAGGGAACTAATGCACCAAATTAAACCTTAAGATTCAATCTTCAGAAGCATAAACATGCCTACTAAACCATCAAAAAAGATTTGGAAACTTATCATGAACTAATGACCACTTTTGAAGTTTAACTAGGGGAAGCACTATGTTAGAAGCATCCTAAAAACAGTCTAAGTATTAAATCTAATTAAAATACTAAATCAACTTTTAAAAATCTATGAATTTTTCTAAGGGATCCTAAATGTGTTGAGAACCTATGGTAAAAGGATCAGAGCCTAAATCAGTGTTGAAGGTCACTAAAGAAATTCTAAACCAAAAGGTGTAAAATGAAGGTTCATGTGGGGGAAGCTCTAAAAACCTACTCCAAAACAGAACTTAGATTTATCTAAAAATTAGAATAAAATTCCTATAACCTCATCAATATGTTTGTAACCAGCCAGCCAAAAATTAACTCCTAATTCTATATCAAAAAATAATACAAAAATCAGCAAGTAACAAGCCCAAAATGCCAAATTAAATGAATTCAATAAAATGGAAAAATGGAGAATAAATTGGAAATTCAGCCAAAATAAAATCTAAGAGCATCAAAAAATCAGAAATAAAGCAAGGATCATCCACATATTTTTTCCACATTTTTCTGACCAATATTCAATTTAAAATGAATTAAAAATGAAGAAAACAATTAAAGAAATTGAAAAAGCAATTAAAGAAAATAAAAAGCTAGGGAAATGACCACAGCCCTTGGATGAGATTACTGGTCTACCTATCTAACGAACACGCGCGCGCCACCTCATTAAATGAAGCGCAACATTTTGATCAATGTTTTGGTGTGGTCTAGTTGACTGAAGCACATTGTGTGGTCTGATCAGAAGCGTTCAATTCAAAAGTAGTCTCATCCAGTGACTCACATGTTGCCACCTCACGACGTCTTAGTCAAAATTCTCAGGACTCAATATCACGCGTTGGATACTAAGACTTAGTTAACTAAAGACCTAGATCTAATGGCTCAGGCTCATCGTCTACCTTTGAATCTGAAAAAGAGAGGGAAGTGCTTCGTGGTGGCCGGAGAAGACCTCAGATTGTCTTCTCCGGCGAGGCTACAGTATCAAGACATCAAATCTCAACCAAACTGGATAAAAATGGTACGGTTTTTCTCGTCTTCTCACAAGGAACACAATGCTCTATCTAAATCTTGCTAATTCTCCATGAATGATCAGTTTCGAAGCTTAACAGAAAAATCACCACAACCTAAATCATCTCTAAACTCCAAGAATCTGACCCTAAAACGATCTAGGTCTCTCCTATAATTTAACCACAAGTCTAAATCATGCTAAAACAACCTAAAATAAGGGGAATTTTAAAGAGAAAGAACCTGGTCTGAAGCTTGCAATTAGAGGTGTTTGAGTGCGAATCTTGCTTCCAACTCATGCAGAAATCTTCACTGATGATCACTGAAACTAACATGATCCACAATTCTTCTTGAAAAGCTCCAGATTGCAAGTACGGTTTCTGGTTTTTTAAAGCTCCAATCTCTAACCGCTGTAACCGTTTTCTTCACCAAAGGCCACCAAACTTGCTCTGAACTGGACCAGGAACTTATATATGATGTGTTTGGACAGTTATCAGGCCCATTGGAAGCCCAATTTAAGATATCCAAAATTCAATTTTCCTTCAAAAATGTGATCATGGCATCCACGAATTTTCTCTATTCCTAGCTTCAATAAGCTTCAAACTCAATGCAAATGACCTGTTGAGTATGAATGGCTCAGATTGCACCTTCAATTTCATCCCATGGTGGATCTTTGATGTGTAGCTTCACCATGAAGTAACAAAAGGAAAATCCATGAAATATACATCAAACTGATTTTCTACCAATGCCAATGTGCTCAAAATGTTATTTCCAATCAAAATATGCACTCATTTGTCATTTTTTGAACACTTGTGAATTATTTTGAATTTTTTCCTTTTAATCCCTTTAAAAATGCCTTTTGTCAAATACCTTCCAACCAACTCTTGTTCTAAGCCAAATCAATACCTCATGGATGCTTGGTTGAAGTTAAAATCCCATTTTGAGCAAGTTTCATGTTGAACAAAACTCCATTTGAAGTATGCAAGATAGTGAAATGACTCATAATTCAAAATGGCCTGTAATCTCACTTTCCCAAAATATCCCTAACTTGTAAACCTCATAACTTGTGTTCTACAAGTCATATGAAAGACTTCTAGTACATTTTGGAAAGCTAAGACCAAGACCTACAACTTTCATGTTGGCCAAAAGTTGAAGAGAAACATCCTTCTAGGTCAAAAGTTCCTTGGAAGTTGGTGGACTTTCATAGATAAAATTCACATTCATCTGATGGCCTGTAACTTGTCTGGATCATAACTTGAGTTCTATAAATCCAATCAAGGACTTCTAGTACTCAAATTAAAGCTAAGAACATGCTATACAAGTTCCATGTTGGTCAAAAGTTGAGATGAAACTTATATCTTAAGATAAGTGGTCTTGAAGTCAGGCACTAACTAGGGGATTTTACCCTGAAAACCCTAGTTTAGCAACTCCTCACACTTTGAATTCTTCTTGAATTGATCTTGGAATGACATCTCAAATGCCTCAACACAACATCCCCTGACTACAAAGACTTAGAATTGAGTCTTAATCTCCTTTAATAGCACAGTTGACTCAAGGTTGACCAGATGAAAACCCTAATTGCAACACCTTCAACTGTGACTTTCCACACTTGGCATAAACACTTGAATGAACTCCACCATGACCCTCAAGACCTCCAATGAGCTTCAATGACAATCTCCACCCCTGACCATGGGCTTATGATCCCTAGATGATCCTCAGATAGGCTCCTAGACAGGAGATGAACCACATTCACTTGCTTGCCTTTCTTCAAGGACTTCGACTTGCTTCTGATGATGATGACCACTTGATGACTGGAACATAATCTCTTGATTAGGCCTTGAGCCCTTTGATAACCTCAATTGGCTAAGCACACTTTTCCTGATCCCCTGTAAAATGCAACATGACTATGCAATGTGGATGCTATAACAATCATATGCTAATGCAATGAAACATAAACCAAGTAATAAAAAGGTTAGGCAAATTTTGGGGTACAACACTCGGGGTTCTTTTTTATTGCAAGAGTTTAAACAGCGAGCGTCAGAGGCATTGGCATTTATTTTGCCCAATGATTGAGCGGCCGATTTTATTTTATTCAGCAGGTTATTTTCAAGACAGGAGACAGGTCACAAGATATCTTAGGCATTTTCACAGTTACAATATCCAAAGGCAAGTTTCAGAGGCTTAATGAGGATCAGAACAGATGACAATGGGTTATTATGCAAGTTTCCCTCCACATGGCGCCAAAATTGGCAGTTTTTTAGTATGGTAATTGGTTACCACATATGGGTAATCGATTACCTCAGGCACAATTTGCAAAAATATTTGAATTTGCAACACTGCAGAATTTCCAATCATTTTCAACCCTTGATTTCACATGTGTATCATTAGAAGGATCAAGAATTGTTTCATTTTCACCATTTCTCTCCAAATTTCAAACACTTCATTCCTAATCCCACTCCTAATTTCCATTCCAAACACTAACCCACACTCCAAACCACATTTTGATTCCTAACCTAGGGGTTATTTAATCAAATTTACTCCAAACCACACTAATTGACTCTCATTTTTCATCTCAATTTCAGAATTTGCTCTCAAATTCTCTCAACTTTTGACTCATTCTTCAACCTTCCACCAAAGCTCCATAACCAAAAAGCTTCACAAATTATGCATTGCAATTTGTGAATCTTTGAGCTAAACCTTCATTGCATCTTCATCCTTGGTTCAATTTTGGTTCTACAGATCACTTGGATCTTGAATTAAGTTATTGGAATCACTTTTGGAAGCGTTTTTGCTTATTTGTGGATTCTTGCTTGGATCTTCAAGTTTTCTTGATCAAACTTAATATATCCTTGGATTTCTTGCTTGGATCTTTTAATTGCAGCTCAACAACACTTACCAAAGCAACTCTCAGCTTTGTTGGTTAGTAATTTCTAGATCTAACTTTGATATTGCTTAATCTTGCATGATACAATGTAGATCTTTCGTTGTTGCTGCATTTTGATCCATTTGCTTTAATTTGATCTTTGATTTTGTTGTTTGTTTGATATAATTGGTCTTTGATTGTTATGATATGACCTAATTTTCATGCATGATTGATTACTTGTTCATTCGGATGATCGGATAAGTCGTTTGCTGCTAAAAAGTGCTTTTGGAAGCTGATTTTTTTCCTCTGTCTCAGTGGTAATCGATTACCACAACCAGGTAATCGATTACTCAGCCTATTTTTCCATGTTTTTGATTAACTTTCAAAGGGGTAATCGATTACCTAATCATGGTAATCGATTACCATTGGGACAAATTGCCTTTTTCTTGCATTTTCTTGCTTGTTTGGGTTCCTTTTCACCTCTAACCTTCATAGATTGATATGATGCATTTATGTGGATTGTTTTTAACCTGTTACATCATGCTTGATTGTTTAATTATGATTCTTCGACGCGTGACTTTTGGTTTCCTTTTGAACTCTTAGCATGTTCATGTTGCTTGATTAATGTGATGATCATATGCTTTGCTTGCTTGTATCATGTTGATGATTATCCTATTGGAGTTATGATACATGTTTGTATTTGCTTCCTATTCCACTTGTCACATGATCGATTGGATTGCATAATTGATATAAAAAGCATGTTGATCTTGTTGATTCTTGATGGTGCAATATTGTTGAACAATTGTTCTTAGTTGTTGATGCATGTCCATCCCTGCATGATACTTGTTCATAATTGGTGCTTGCTCATGTTGATTATGTTGTTGCATTGCTTGATGTCTTGCTTTCTATAACTGTTGTTATTCTGAATTTGCATGTTGTTTATGCTATGCTTGTTGCTTGCCTTTTATACCTACTTTTATGTTGAATTAGTAGCTGTTAAATGTTGTTGTGCTGCCTTGCTGGATTTTATTGTTGTTTTATGTAGGAAGCATTGTTGTAGCTGCTATTTTTGCTATGTTTTCTTGTTTTTGCCTTGTCTTTGCATGCTCCCTTAGGTTTCCTATTCCAATTTAATTTTCGATTAAATTTGGAGTAGGATAGACACTAGGAGTGCAATCCTTGCATGATAACAAGTAGGCTATTCCCTTTTTACTCTCGACCTTAGGTCCATCTTTTGCATGCTAACATTAGGATATAATCTCCTTTCGCATCCCAACCTTAGGACCATTTTGCATGATAACGTTAGGGCCGAGTTTCCCTTAGACCTTCCGTGTGTCTCTCTTCTCATCTCAAAACAATTCTAACTCATCTAATAAAGACGATGAACATGTTGCACCACGAGCCTTAAGCATATGGGAAATGATGAGTGAGGGGTCTCCTCTCACTTGTCAAGAGTGTTTAGAGTACGTCCCATCTAGGGGCGATATGCGGCACATTCGTTCCTATATCATAGTCGTTAGTGCAAGGTGAATCACAAAGTAAACTAATTCACTTCACTAAAACTCAAAAATAAAATTCAAACGTTTTATCCTTCGGGATTTGTGTTTCAAACTTATTTTCAAAAAAGAGTATGTTACTTTTTCGTTCTACCGCAAACAGGCATCATCCCTAACTGCTGGAATAGGAACTTAACATTGCTAAAATAACACTTAACCAACCTGTGGTTTCCTAGTTTCCCAAACTATGTTTGCTCTGATTTCTCATACCAGATGAGGATACGTAGGCACAAGACGGCGAAGTCTTGCGGGGAAACCTTCCGCCCTTCACCCATAGTCTTCTGAACTATGTTGACTCTGACTTTTCCATTGCATAAAGGAATACGTAGGCATAGGGCGGCGATGTCCTATCGAGTCTCTTTCTTTTTCTTTTGTTCTTATTTCTGTTTAGCATTAGCTTTTAGATAACATACCCTTTGATTAGACAACAAGCATGGATGTCATTGAGTATAACGGACGTGAGGGGTGATCATACCTTCCCCTTACGTAACTGACTCCTGAACCCAAGATTTGGTTGCGATGACCTTGTCTTTTCCCGTTCTCCAGGTTTTCTTTGATTGTTTACTTTTCCCCTCTTTGGGATAAATAGAATTCGATGGTGACTCTTATGTTTTTCCGCCGGGTGTTTTCCCAGTTGTGAAAGTTGGGAACTCTGCTGGGGACTCTAGTTCCCTATGCGAGTCAATCCTAGCGCTTGTATGTTTCTGTATCTTTGGGTGCTTACTTTTATGCAGTTATTTGCTTTTATGTACATTATCTGTTGTATATTATTGCATGTGCATTTCATTATGTTGTTGTTGTGCTGTTGGGTGGGTTGTTCCATTGAGAGATAAGCCTAATACCTAGGCTTGAATATACACACAAGATTAGTATGAAGAGTAGCGAGAGATTATGTGGGGTCTGGCCACACAATAGCTCATGCAAAATTCACGTCCAGACGAGGTTTTTCTTTGGAGATACTCTATCCTACGCGTCTGGTGCAGTTGAGGGAGTATTGACTTAGATAAACTAACGACTCTAAACATCGTTCATTGGGAAATCAGTTGAGACCTGCTTGGTTGACCATGATGCCAAACCAGAAATGGTAAACGTATCATCGTTTCTCGAACTGAGAGTCTGTGATACTGATGACCTGCATAGGATGTCATATCATTCAAGATTAGAACCCACATATGAGAGGGATGGATTTTGTAGGAAACTTTGACCTTCAACCAACCCGGTTTTCTGGTTTTCTTGTCAGAGCAGACTTTTGGTCCTGAGTATGTCATCTCAGTGTGCTAGTTTTCTGGGTTTTCTTATCGGAGCGGAGTTCTAGTTGTATTCAGTCAACACCACAACATCAATATTGAGCAATGGATACCTTGATTCCATGTTTGCATTTGCATAAGCATCCTGCATTTAACATTGCATGTCTGCGTGTTTACAAGTTCTCGTCTCTCTTTAGATTCTTGTTCTAGTCTTCTATAGAAATGGAAATAGACAGAAAGAGGATCGTTATATACAAGTTTCCGGCACCAGAGTTAGGACCTTTATTTGGTTTAATTTCTATGGCTGGTCTTGGTGTCCTTGAAACCTTCAGGAAAGATTATGGTTGATCTTGGTGTAAAGAAACTCAGGCTTGAAGATGCCTTTGGCGAAGATGGTTAGGAAGATTATTTTTATTGTCTCCAGGATATGGTACGCAGAAGGAACACTCTCATTAGAGAATTGAGTGCCAGACCAGATCATCCGGATACGAGAACGATGCTCAAGGAGGCTCGGGCCTAGAGTAAAGAGCATGGTTGCTGGGGAGGATTATCTTTTGATATGTCACAGTAGTTTCTATTTTTTGTGTCTTGATCATCACCAGATCTGTTGGATGAGATCAGTACCTTTATGTATTCGAATCTTTCTCATTTGTTATTATGTATTGGCTCAGCTTTACTTGATATATGAGAAGATTTTTGTGGTATTCTTATCCATCTATGTTATTCTTGTTTATTGAAACCGAAATCAAGGGGGGGATCTCCTTGAAATACACAGACATGTTTTCATTTTGCATCTTGCATTTTCATTTGGATCGCAGGTGTCTGCAATGGTCTTTTGTTCTTATCTCTGCTTAGTGTTCTTTAGTAACATGATTGAGGAATTCAGTTTCCACAAATATCCAACTCGAGGGAATCAGCAAAAAGTAATGGATTAGGTTCAGGCTGAATTGCAGGAAGTAAGAGCTCGCATGGCCCAGTTTATGGAGCTGATGCAGAATGTTGCCAACGGGAAGGAACAGTTAAGAACTTTGGTCCAATCGCTGATAGCACTGGTGGATGAAGAGAGCGTTTTGCATGGAGGATCTAGTGTTATTCCTCCACCGGTTGGTGGGTCTGTTGCACAAGGTATTCCTACTATTGCCATACCTCCAGGAGGAGGTGCTGTGAATGAAAATGGTAATGTTGCTAGTGGAAGTGTATGCACTGTGCACGGGGCTGCTGGTCCTCATTGGAAAGATCACTAGGATGACGTCTTTTCCATGAAAGATATGGAGGTTGGTTTGCCAACTAAAGCTGACAGGAGGTTTAAACTGATCGAGGAGAAGGTGAAGTCTTACGAGAATCAGAATTCTTTGGGACTCGACATGTCAGATTTGGGACTTATGCCAGGGGTTAGAATCCCCCTGAAGTTCAAGGTGCCAGATTTTGACAAGTACAAAGGGACAGCCTGTCCTATAGTATATCTCTGGGCATATTTCATAAAGATGTCTGTATACTCCAATGATGAAAAGCTATTAATGCACTTTTTCCAAGACAGTCTTGCAGGGGCTTCTTTGGAATGGTATATGGGGCTTGAGAGAACCCATATCTGCAGCTGGAGATAATTGGTTGAGGCCTTTATTCACCACTATCAGTATAATAGTGATATGGCACCAATCGAGGTACAATTGCAAAGTTTTTCGCAGAAGAACAATGAGAGCTTTAAAGAATGTGCCCAAAGATGGAAAAATTTAGCAATAAGGGTGCAACCTTCTATGGTGGAAAGATAATTGATCGATATGTTCATGGCTACGTTTCCTGGTGTGCATTTTGAGAATTTAAAAGGATGTATGTCTGCAGGCCTTTCTGATCTGGTGATGGCTGGTGAAAGAATCGAAAGTGGGATTAAGTCTGGGAAGATTCCAAATGGTGGTGGATCCTCTTCAAGAGGAACAAAGAAACCATATTCAGCAAACCCTAAGAGGATGGAAGGGGATGCCAATGCTATTTCTCACAAGGGTAAAGGTAGAGCACAATCTCGTTATCATCAACAAGTTGCTACTATAGTTATCCCGGTTGCACCTCAGTAACAAGTTAACGCTTTACAACCATACATTAGCAAACAAAGAATAAACAACAGACAGTTTGAGACTCCTCCATTGTTGTATTCTCAAGTGTTACAACATCTATTGCAGTTGCAACTTATTTAGAAGAGAACCTTGGCACCTCTCACTGGTGCACCGCCTCCTGGTGTTGCAACTGCGAAAAACGGGATCGGCGGAAACAAACATAAGAGTCGCCACCGAACGTTATTTATCCCAAAGAGAGGGAAAGGAAACAATCAAAGAAAACCTAAGAGAATGGGAAAGACAAGGTCATCGCAACCAAATCTTGGGTTCGAGAGTCGGTTACGCAAGGGGAAGGTATGAGCACCCCTCACGTCCGTTGAAATTAACGGGATCCATGCTTGTTGTCTAAGCTATGGATGAAAACTATCTAAAAGCCACTGCTAAACGGAGGGTGAACGGAAAGAACAGACTCGATAGGACATCGCTGCCCTATGCCTACGTATTCCCTCGTGCAATGGGAAAGTCAGAGTCAACGTAGTTCGGGAAACTACGGGTGATGGGGGGATGTTTCTTGCCAAGACATCACTGTCTTGTGCCTACGTATCCTCATCTGGCATGAGAAATCAAAGAAAACGTAGTTTGGGAAACTACAGGAAAAGGTTGGTTAAGTGTCTTTTACGAGTGACGTTAAATCTTCTGTTTGCGGTAGAACAAAAAAGTAACGTACTCTTTTCTGAAAATGATTTGAAGAATAATCCGGAAGGATAAAAAGGTTTTAATTTGGTTTGTGAGTTTTAGAAGAAGTGGTTTGAATTAATTTGAGACTCATGTTGCACTAAAGACTATGACACAAGAGCGAATGTGTCGTATATATCCCAAAGGCCATACGCTAAACACTCTAGAAAAGTGAAGAGAGACCTTCCTACTTATCATTTCTCATGTACTTAAGGCTCGTAGCGTACAACACTTGTCATTCTTTTTTAAGTGTCTTAGAGAAGTTTGAGATGAGAAGAGAAGACACAAGAACACTAAAGGGAACTAAGAACCCTAATGTTGTCATGCAAAGTGGTCCTAAAGTTGAGATGAAAGCGTACTACCTAATGTTATCATACAAAGGATTGAAAGCCTAATGTCTATCCTACTCCCATATTAAGCAAAGGGACTAGGAATCCTAAGGGATCATGTGAACAAACACAAGTAAACACATCACTAATCAATCACAAATGAAAATAGAAATAAAGACTTAAACAAGTCATGAAAGATGAAAAGAGATAAGAGAAACATACACACTGACAATAATGATCATGTAAATATAAGGCACACATCAATGACACACACATGTGATATCCAAGTCAACAAAATGGAAGATCAAGACACAAAGACAAACAAAGTAACCACACAAGATCACATGCCTTCAACATCTTAAGGGGAAGGATGTCAAACATTGAACCTCAAACAAAGAAATGTGGGGAGAAAGAGAGTGGGGAAGAAACCACATCATAATCAACAAAGAAATGAGGGGAGAAAGAGAGTAGGGCAGAAACTACATCATGATCATCAAAATCAAACATTCATTTATGATCTATCAAAAGAAAACACCCAAACACTTCAAAACAAGTTCAAACTTTCACATCATTCTCAAAGTAAAGCACAAGCCACAAAAACATCAAGAACAAGTATCCACTCAACAAGATCAGAAGTAACCTCAAATGATATGCATGAAGTTCAAAATCAAAATATCATACAAGATCAAGAAGGATCATACTAAAGTTGAAACACCAAAATCATGTAAATATCTCATAAGTCATAAACAATGATCCTACAAATCATATGAGATGAAACAAACATTCAATGGACATCTAATCATTCAAGCCAGAATCTCAAACATGTTAACAAAAACAAACAAGATTCAACAAGCCCTCAAGGGATCACACAAGACCATACCTCAAAATTAGGTCAAGATAAGCACATACACACATAGTTAAAACAACAAGGTTTTGAGGCATCAACCAAAATTAGAAACAAGTCCAAATAAAATCCCAAACTCAAGTTAAGTCAATCAAGAATCAGTGTGCAAAAAATCATGACAAGAATTGCATTGAAGCATCACCAATTTTATCAAACAAGGAAAAGTACTCAATTTATCGAGCATACATCGAGGGTCAAATAAAATCCAATGAAAAATAATCAAGAAGTGATCATAAGACCTCAAACCAACCCTCAAATAATCCTCAATCAGACACCCAAATGTGAGAGGAAAATTTGTCAAAGGGGGTATTCAAATGAAGTCAAACTTCAAGCCTAAATCAATAAGACAAACCATAAAACCACCTTACAAAATATATTGATTAAAAATATTTAAAAAAATGAAAAATAAAATAAAAATTGTGAAAAATATCTCAAGACACCAATTAATCAGAAAGTATTTGTTATGGATTTTTAGAATGATTAAATTTATTAAAAATAAAAATAAAATGAAAATGATAAAAGAAATAAAAATAAAATAAAAAAGAATTAAAGGGGGTGCGATAGCAATCACCGGAGTAAAAAAAAACAAAGCAAAAACCAGCAAAAACTCAGATTAAATGAAACAAACCGTTTCATTAGTCAACGTGGCCAGACATCTCAGTTTTCAACATGCCACGCCAGTCAGTCAACGCCCACACACAATCCACCTCAGCATTTGAACTCAGATGTCGGAGCCCTAACTTCGGTCGTCTTCCCCAGTGAGCTTCACCGGTGGTGACTAAAAATCAACATAAAAATGAAAACTCTGGGCATGGTTTTGAAGGGTTTTTCATGTAGATCACAAATATGCCAATGGTTTCTTAAAAAGATTCCTCTATCATAGTGAAATCAAGCCACAAAAATCTAACATACAAACTGAAACTTCATCAAACACCCACAACAAGTAATCAAACATTGCCTATCCATGGTAGGGCTTCCGATGCAACCAATATGAACATGTTTTCATGCTTAGAATGAGAGTTTCAGTTTGAAGAAAGTTACCTAACAGAGAAACTCCGTTGGTCCTTCAAATGCAATGCAAGCTTCAATCCAAAGTTGCCAAACCCTTCCTTGTGCTTCAATAAATGAGAATTAAGCCAAAGATGGAAGGAAAATCCAGAGAGAAATGGAATTCGAAAAGAGAGAAAACTTGTGAAATTTGAGATGGAAATCACTCTTTCTGCAGCTGCTAGCCCTTTCCCTCACGTTAGGGTTTCTTTATGGCTTATATATGAAAGCTTTGTGTTGTTTTGGTAGGCCCGTGATGAGTATTTCCCTTGATTTCAAAAATTTGCCAAAAACTTCAAAAGTGAGGTGCACACGGGTTTGGAGAGTTTACCACTCATTCAATCCACTCTTTTGGGTCAGATGAAGGTGAGGAAATCAAGTTGGGTGGTTTGAAGGATTGGAAATGAGTTTTCCATATGTTTTAAATGGTTACCTCATATGGTATGGAATTTGAAAAATGGCTTGAAAAAGTGGATTCATGTTTGCTTATTTTGGGTAAAAATTGTCATGGTCACAACATGATGATGAAATGGTATTCAAGAATTAAAAACTATCCCCTTTTGTGACTTGAAATGGAAGAAAACCAAATTAGATCCAAAAGTTCATGTTTTCAGGCTCGTCATGCTTTAATGATCTCACAAATCAACAAATACCATGGATTTTGAGGTCATGATAGAGTTAAGGTCTTAGCAAACAAGTTTCATGTGGCAAGAATTTGGGTTTGAAGTCTTGAAGTTCATGAATTTGATCCTTGAAGTGAAAGACCTAAAACTAGGTTTCCAAACATAACCTTGACTTGGGATGATCATAACTAGAGCTTCACACATGAGAATTATGAGTTTTAAAACTTTTTTGGAAAGCTTAGACAACAAGGAAAAACTCTCATGTTTGTTGAAGAATGAGGAAAAACTTGATTCCATGTGAAAAATGTCTTAGAAGTGAGTTACCCTTGAGTACCTCTAAATTCTCTTCATTTTGTAACACCAACTTGTGAACATCATAACTTGAGATGTATGAATCCAATGGGAGAGTTCTTGTACTCAAAATAAATCTTGAAAGATAGGGAACAAGTCTCATGTTTGATGGAAGATGAGATGCGACTTGCATCATAGTGAGAATTGTCATTGAAGTTATATGCCAAAAGAGGGGATGAAACCCTAATTTAGCAACTTCTTGAACTCTTGAATCTCCTTAACCTAGCTTCCACATGACATTTTAGATGAATTAGGATGAATTATCATGGCTTTAATGATTAAGAATCAAGCCTTGAGCTCTCTGAAATCCATAGTTGACTTTTTGTTGACCAGATGAAACCCTAACACCTTATCCACTAACTGAGGTTCTTGCAAATGATTTGTGAACTATGTTGTCGCTACTGCGAAAATCGGCGCCGGCTTGACAGGAGAGTCGCCACCGTGCGTTATTTATCCCTCAGAGCGGGAAAGGAAACGCTCGAAGTAAACCTCGCACAAGACGGGAAAAGGTATGGTCATCGCAACCAAAACCTGGATTCGGGAGTCGGTTACGCAAGGGGAAGGTATTAGCACCCCTCACGTCCATCGTACTCGATGGGATCCACGCTTAGTGTTTATGAGGAAAAGGATGATTTATCTATCTACGCTAATGGCTAGTCTGAAAAGAAAATAAAAGGACAGGACTCGACAGAACATACGGTGTTCTGGGCCTACGTATTCCCTCGTGCAATGGGAAAGTCAGAGTCAACGTAGTTCGACTACCTACGTCTAAACGGGGGAAAGGTTGCTCGCCAGTGTCGCTACTCGAAAAATGCATCGCGCAACGACAGGGAGGCGAAAAAGATAGACAGAAGAGTCGCCACCGAACTTTATTTATCCCATGAGGGGAAAGGAAAATATCGAGAAAACCTTAAGAAAGAAATGGATAAGATGGTCTCGCAACCAAGGACGGGTTCGGAAGCCGGTTATGCAAGGGGAAGGTATTAGCACCCCTCGCATCCATCGTACTCGATGGGAACCTTTTGTTTGTCGATGTGTGAACTTATTTGCTTAAACATTATGCTATAAAAGTGTGTTCCAAAAGATAGGGAGAAAAGGGGTTAGAAACAGGAAAATGAGAGGTTAGGAGAAAAGAGAGAACGGGGAAGAAAAGAGAAAGAACAGACTCGGTAGGACTTCGCAGTCCTATGCCTACGTATTCTCAATAGATGTGAGAAAGTCAGAGTCGACGTAGTTCGGGAAACTACGGGTGATAGGGGGGATTGTGCTCGACAAGGATTGTGGCCCTTGTGCCTACGTATCTTTACTCAAAAGAAGTAAAGAATCAGAGCAGCCGTAGTTCGGCCTACGGTGTGTTAATGTTTTTTATGGATGACGCTATCGTGCGCATTCTAGCAGTTAGGTATTTCGCTGCTCGCTCGTTGGAGACTTAGGCGTTACCTGTTTGCGGTAGAACGGACGTAACATATCCTTTCGAAAGATTGATTAGTTTTCGCCACGCGGGGCTAGAAGTCACATTTGATTGATTGGATTGTTTTTTAGGGGGCGAGACAGGTCCTCGGATAGTAACCCCTACGGGTAGTACCCAATTGGTTATCTCAATGTTTTTGTTATAAAAAAGGTGTGGCGAACGAGGCGTCTTTGTATTGAAAGACGAGCGTCGAAACCACCCTCACTACAGTGGGCATCCCTACGCTCGGAGAAGAAGAGGTCTACACCCAATCCTCTCTCTTTAATTCAATGCAAAGAGAACTTCGTTCTCTTATTAAAGATGTTTTTGGTTTTAAATGGTAAGTGCTTTGCGACAGAGAACCCTACGGTAAACGTCAGCACTCGGGATAGGAGAAGGCCTACGCCTAACCACTCCACGACCATTCAAGTTTTATGATGAAAAGATTTGAAAATGCACTCGGTACAGGACCGAGGTTTTAGGTGACAAGGGTTGCGGGATGAAGTTGTGAAAGCGAGATGGTGGGTAAAGGTCGCGTCTTCGTATTGAAAGACGAATATTAAGATCACCCTCACTACAGTTGGCATCCCAACATTCGGAGAGGAAGAGGTCTACACCTAATCCTCTCTTTTTAATTCAATACAAAGAGAAATTAGTTTATTATGAGAGTAAACTCAGTACGAGACCAAGGTTTTATGAGGAAAGGATTGAAAGCGTCTTTGTATTGACAGACGAGCATCGAGACCACCCTCACTACAGTGGGCATCCCAACGCTCGAAGAAGAAGAGGTCCACACCCAATCCTCTCTTTTTATCTCAACACAAAGAATTGATTTTAAGGAGGTGAGATTTAAAAATGGATGGGAAGCGTCTTCGCATTGAAAGACGAGTATCGAGACCACCCTCACTACAGTGGGCATTCCAACACTCGGAGAGGAAGAAAGTCTACACTTAATCCCCTCGTTTAGTTCAATACAAAGATGATTTGATTTTGAAGTTGGTTTGAAAATGTTTTTGAATCGAGTCGGGACAAGTAATGAAGAGAGAAAATAGGTGGTCTCAGATCCAACATTACCCATCAATAATTTGACTGGTAATGAATTACGGAGGTCTCGTCATCGACCCAAAACGGGAAAATGGGACAAAATGCTCAATAACAAATGAAGAATAAAATTCAATTTAAAAAAAAGAAAAAAAAAGAGTCTCTAAAAGAAATGTTTGTAAAAAACAAAAACTTAGAAAATAAAAGGCATATATAAATTCTAAAAGAAAAATGAATATATAAAAAAAAAATTTACAAAATAATATATGTATATATACAATCTGTTAGCAGAATATTTACGGTATTAAATAAAATAAAATAAAATAAAAATAATTTATCACTTAAAGAAAAAAAACAGAGGGGGTATTAACATGAAAGCTGTAGGAATCATATGGGCCTCAAAAGCCCATCATCCTCTTAAACACAATTAACACGGTAAAGGAAAAAAAAGATGGCTGAAAAAGAAAGAAGAAGGTTATATGGACTATGAAGAAAGCCCACATCTTCATAAGCGGCACAGTTCGCTCTATCTCAAAGACGGTCCCGAATACAACCATGGCATACGAGAACCCAGATCACCAGAAGACAAACAGAGGCCGTAAAAAATCTTTTGGAAGAATAAAAGGATGAGAAACGATGTCGTTGTCTTCTACCTCTTACTAATTTCGCTCGATCTCGCTTTCTTGCCGCAAATCATTTCTGAGTTAAACATGTTTGTGTTTCGGTTTGGATTTGGTTTTTACTTCAGATTTCGATCCATCTCTATTTCTTTCTCCCTTTTTGATTTTCTGGTTTTGAAATGTTTGTTTTACTGGGTTGAAGTTGTTCTATGGTGAAAGACGAAGGTGAAGTGAAATGATAACAGCGGCGAGTTCGCGTTTCGAAGGAACAATGGGGAGAAGGCTATCGATGATGGGAGTTTTCTAGTAAAGATATTGTAAGGAGAGTTTGAGAGTGTGAGCTGAAGTTCGGAGGTGAACTGGTTGGGGTTTCAGCAATGATGGTTGGTTGAAGGAGATGGGATGCAGAAGTTGAATGGAAGTTATGAGAGATGGTTTAGTTGAAATCTTGAATTTGTTTTTTTCATGTTCTGTTTTTGTTGAGAAAGATGAAGTCGAATATTAGAAAATCTGGATTGAACTTGAGGTAGTGTTTGGAGTTAAGTTGAAGGTTTCGGATTTGGAGAAACGGTGAAATTATGAGAGGTTTTCTGGGTGAGTTGGATGTTGAAGTTGAACGGGTGTAGAAGGCGAAATGGTGGTGCTTCGAATACTTGCGAGAGAAATGGGTTGAGTGAGGTTCGATGGTCTGTTTCAGAGTTTTTAGGTTTGCTCTGTTGAAAGTTTGAAGGTTTTGTTTGCCGTCTTGTGTTGTATTGTGAGACTTGTCACGGGTGATGATAATAGGTGGTTCAGATGAAGTTCTGGGTTGGTTTAAGTGGTGATTTTTGAACATAAACAACACAGATTAAGACTATGAGGGTAAAGAGAGTGACAGAATACTTACAGAATAATACCACCAGATTGTTGATGCAGAACACAGGTGAGCTTCTTCTTCAATCTCCCCTTTTTTCAGTTCTTTTTGAGTGAAAGCAGCTAGGGTATTTTTTCTGTAGTCTCTTCCTTTAAGCTTTTATAGTGAGGTCAATTAGGTTTAGCAGACCAACTCTTGAGGCTCTGAAACCCTCTGTACCTTAGGCTTTAGGTTTGGTCTGCTACTAACCTGTCCTATTACCATTTTTGTGCTAAGACTGTGGTGCTGTAATTGCCTACAGCTGCTCTGTATTTGCCATTTTTGTGAATGTGTTTCTGCTGTCTCATTTTTTCATGTCCCTGAATTTATTTATTTAAATTGAAAATATCTGATATATTTTAACCTGCATTTTCACTGTGGTATCACAACAATTTTACTGATACATTTAATTTCTTTGCAGGTTTATCATCTTTAGCCAAAGAGCCAAATTTCATAGCTTCCTCAAAAGTCCAGTTTCGATTTGCATCTACGCGGATAATAATCTGGCAACCAACTTTCTTTCTTACTTCTTGTATTAATGTGGCATCTTGCACTGGATCACGGCCACGTGCTACCTTCAGCTTAATTGCAGAAAATCCTTGTTTGACTAATGCGGCAGCAACATTAGCTACTTCAGTTGCAGATTTATTTGAATCAAGTAGCGCACAAATCAGAACTTCTGATGATTTTTCACATTTGCTGCTCACATTTGTTGAGGGATTGAGTATGTCCAACAAGTTGGAACCTTTAGAATCGGCTATAGCATTGAGGATAGCCATTTCCAAACCACATCTGACACTGGGAAAAATAGAAGATGGCAAGATGCCCAACTCATTCCATATCCAATATGAAAATGAGCCCTTCAATAGAGAGAGAAAGCTACTAATATCAACTTGTTTCATGGCATGGATAAGAAACCTGAGTTGATATTCAGCATCTACAAGATTTTCCTTGTGGATCTCAAGAGGTGCAACCTCGCCAAAACCAACACTTCCATCTTCAAGAATTAAAGATAAAATAAATCCTTCTCTATAAAATTCTTTACAACTATCACCAACAGATGCTGATGTTGATGGGGCACTTAGTGCAAATCTATATTTCGAACACTGTATTTTCTGAATTTTGTATAAACAGAACTCATCTTTTATAGAGCTTCGATTGACAGGAACCGAGAGGAATCTCATGGTGTCTTGTGCAGTTTGGAAAACATTTTTTTTCAAAATACTGTGAAAATTGGCATTGGCATCAATGGAACTCTCAATTTCAACCAAACAATCCATTTTTCATGTTGAGCTACATGGAGAGCTTCTTCGAGTTCCGTCTTTGTCTTCGCATGTAAATGTTTGATACTGTGTGCCAAGCATAGCTCACGAATCGAAATGTTATGTGAAGTGTAAAAGTATTGATGCATAATACTGTGTTCGACTTTATTTGCCAAAGGAAAAATACTGAAAATTGCGCCTCCATGGTTATTAACTACAAGAATTGTCATTGGTTTCCGCAAAATCCGCTGGTTCAAAATTGCCAAACCATTGGTATCATGCAGGAATGAAATATCTCCAATTTAGACAAGACACCTTTTTGTTGCATCCTACAGCAAAACCGATGGCCGTGCTAAGTAACCCATCAATACCACTAGCCCCCCTGTTGGCAGCCACCCTCATCAAGGCAACTGGTATGTCTGAATTTAGCATAAGAGATGCAACACTATGACTGTGTATGGGACAACTATGCCCATACATGTCTGTATCACGAATAGGCATACTGTTACCAAGAAAAAGAGCAGACTCGGGGGAAAGAGCTTCTGACATCACATGTGCAACATAAGGTTCAGTTAGGGAGGACTCAGCAGTGATTTGAAATTGTATCTGCCATTCAACCATTTTACTCAACAATTGTAAGGAAGTGCTCCACATGCTCCTTGAATGAGGAACAATAGCCTTAAGCAAACAGCCCACAAAATAAAAAATGGTAGTTTGTATCCGATGGGTTACAATATGTGATGGATCATGCCGAAATGGATGCTTGTCAACCATAATATATGAAAAAAGAGCACGTGCCTCAAGAATTTGACAGATTCGTTTGCTGGTTATTCTGCTTCCTATCTGAATAACTACATCAATCTTCAACCAGTCCTTGACATAATCTGAGAGAAGAGCATGATCAAGATTATCAACAAATATAAAATTTCTTTCAATTTCAGAAAAGGAACTTAATAGCTTTCTCAACCGCAGCCCTGACAAGATATCTGCTACAACAGGCCACTGGAGGTGTTTAGCCAAAAGCAGAGCAGCCCACATCTCATCCTCTGAATGGATTGCACCAAATAGTAGAAGACCATTGTTGGCTCTTTGAATCAGATTTAAGACTTCAATCATTTATCCAGAAGCATTAATACATGTATGAGACAATTGCATATTAATATACTTGGTAAATGTGTCAGAATTAGTCATCCGAAAGTCTAATCCCTTTAAACAGCTTGACAACCATCTTAGGGGACTGCTTTCCAAAGGCTCTCTGAAAGGGCAGTTAATATGCACAGGACCACACAGAGAAGAAGTTGCCCGATGTACAGCAGAATCAAGAGTAGTAAGTACCATCTTTGCAGGAATTTGATCTGTGGGTGCAGGGAGATTGAAGAAAAATCTTACGAAAGAACCAAAATGGTTCACCTGATCAATTGCTTGGTTTGCCCCACAATCCAGCAGCTCTGGAGGTCGGTCTGCTGTAAGTAAAATAAGCGGCACAAAATCTTGACTTGATTCCACAACAGCTGGAAAAAGGTTTGAAACTGCAGTGCCTGATGATGTTATGACTACTGCAGGAACGTGACAACCTCTTCCATATCCAACAGCATGAAATGCAAGTGAACGCTCATCAAAGCAGGAAATACAAGTAATTAGTGGGTGGCTTGCAGCAGCAACAGCAATTGGGGAAGATCTAGAACCAGGTGCAACACAAAAATACGTCAAACCAAGTCTTGCACATTCTTCAACTAAAAGTGATGCCCAAACAGCATTAATATTGGCACTTTCATTCAGTGAGTGTGAAAATTGGGTAATTTGGATCCTCATCATAAATTCCATGACTTTGAACAAAATGCTATTGGGCCTGTGTACACTTTTCTTTGCACCTCCACCTCTCACACTTTTGATTTACGCCCGAAATACCTTAAAATTGAAATGAAATAGAATCTTATATTGACATGGGTCCATCACTGAATCAATTTCCAAACTTTGTTGCGTGCACGGATGTAAATAACCCCTTCACCAGGAACCAAATGAGCAATAAGTGTCTCTAAATCAAAAGATAATGGCCTGAGATGTGCACTACAGAGCCCAAGGCTCCAACTGAAAATGAACTGATATTTGGTGATTTCTCAGCTATGAATCGTCTGAATTTAGCGCCACCTGACAACTTACATAAGTAGAAACCTTAATTGGATCCTCAGGCATATACCCTATACGCGAGTATTTCAACCTTACACAAAATTGGATGATGAGTGGAAACAACATATTTTTTTTATTTTTCCTGCCCCTGACAACCACATATGCTTATCGGTTTGTCTTCAAGGACCTTGACTTGTCTCTGATAAGGGTAACCACTTGATGACTTGAATATAACCTCCTTGATCAGGTTAAAAGACCATTGGTAATTTTTGTTAGACACACATTTCTTTATCCCTTGTGAAAATGCAAAATGCTATGCAATGCAATGCTTACGTATGTGCTGATGCAATGAAATAAAACATAAGCCAGGGAGGTCGGTCAAATTTTAGGGTACAACAGCTGCCCCTATTCAAGCGACTTAGACCTGAAGGGATGAAAGGTAAGCGACTTTCATACAATCAAGGTAAAAGACGGTTGAATACCCAGGGACCCGGAAATTTGACAACCGCGATACGGACTTCTGAAATCGCCGCCAGGCACCCATATTAAGTAGAACGTCTGACCTTGCCGTCAGCTCCTTTAATAGTATCTAACTTCGCCGTCAGATCTCAGCGTCAAAAATTATAAATCAACTGACTTTATCGTCCATTTTTCACACTGAATTTTAAAAACCCCTGACTTCGCCTGTCAGCTCTTCAAAATAATCTTCTGACCTCGCTGTCAAATTTACAATATTTTCTGACTTCGCCGTCAAAATTTTCTTTAAAATCATCTTCTGACTTCGCCGTCAATCCTCAGAATAATCTGACCTCGCCGTCAGTCATAAATCAAGTAAACATCTGACCTCGCCGTCAGTCCTCTGTTAAATACAAACAGATATTGAATCCAAAGATACGATCCTCCGACATCGCCGTCAAGACAAGATCCAACATCGCCGTTGGAGAATCAAATTACTCCGACATCGCCGCCAGAAACAAACATTCAACCTCGCCGCTGAATAAACAAATTATTCCGACATCGCCGTCAAAACAGACTTCTCAACATCGCCGTTGAAGAATCAAATTACTCCGACATCGCCGCTAGAAACAAACATCCAACCTCACCGCTAGGAAAACAAAGCATCTGACATCGCCGTCAAGAACAAACATTTCAACATCGACGTTGAGAACAAACATCTCATCTGACATTGCCGTCAGGAACAAACTTTTAACATTGCCGTTGAAGAATCAAATCACTTGACATCGCCGCCAAGGCTTAATCATCTGACATCGCCGTCAGAACTAACTTCTTAACATCGCCGTTGAAGAATCAAATCACTTGACATCGCCGCCAAGGCTTAATCATCTGACATCGCCGTCAGAACTAACTTCTTAACATCGCCGTTGAAGAATCAAATCACTTGACATCGCCGCCAAGGCTTAATCATCTGACATCGCCGTCAGAACTAACTTCTTAACATCGCCGTTGAAGAATCAAATCACTTGACATCGCCGCCAAGGCTTAATCATCTGACATCGCCGTCAGAACTAACTTCTTAACATCGCCGTTGAAGAATCAAATCACTTGACATCGCCGCCAAGGCTTAATCATCTGACATCGCCGTCAGAACTAACTTCTTAACATCGCCGTTGAAGAATCAAATCACTTGACATCGCCGCCAAGGCTTTCGCTAAATATAAGCGAGCACCAAGATTCACGATATTAAGACCACTCATTGATGATAACCACAAAAGAACTCCGCTGGGGAAGAGAGGCTTAACCAAACAACTTTGGCAAGGAGAAAACGAGAGAAACTTGACCAAGTAACTTCGTTGGGTAATACATAATAAGACGATGTTGCGCCATGGTCTAAATACAATTTTGGCTAAAGGTAACATTCACGTTGTCAGAGTCTGAATACTCGAGGGAAATCGGAGCCTGGATGCTCAAGGTGATCGGAGCCTGGATGCTCAAAGCAGATATACCTGAATTTCGATACTCAGTAATCGGAGCTTGGATGCTCGATGCACTTCTGAGCCTGGATGCTCTATGTAAAATACCAGAGTCTGGATACTCGGTAATAATCTGAGTCTGGATACTAAAAAATTGGAGCCTGGATGCTCAATGCAAAAGAAGTATACTCATCAGGATCTGGATATCCTACAAGTTCAAGTCAAACGACGTTGCTGGGAAACAAAATGAGTTGTGGTCTGGATACCACGCAGGCTGAGAAAAACATTAGGTGCCAAGGTCTGGATACCATACGGCGATAGGGGATAACAACAATTACTGTGATCTGGATATCACGAAGCATCAAATAAACTAATATGGTCTGGATACCATAACTGCCTTTACCGGAGTCTGGATACCCAACGGAGAAAGTACAAACAAAAATTCATCAGGGTCTGGTTACCATGCAGGCTAACAGGAACATATCAATTTGCCATGGTTTGGATACCATATAGGGCTAGAAACAAAATCATCAACCGACGTTCGACGACGCTGCTGGGGAGAAACGTAAGCCGGGGTCTAGATACCACGCGGGCTGACAAAAAGTATTGTGGTCTGGATACCAATCTTCAACTTTCCATGGTCTGGATACCATATAGGCACGAATATCAACCAAAATTTGCCAGGTCTGAATACCTTGCGGGCAACATAATTCAACCATCTGCTGAAAACAGATATCTGAGAACAAAGCGGTAACCACCTGGCTTATGTTTCAGATGCATATGTTTGAGAATGGCGTAATGCTCCATGCAAAATGGAAATGCTACGCGTTTAGGTAGATGCTATGCATGTATGTAGATGCAAATGAACCACTCTAGCAAAATAAATGCTAAAGAGAAAGAGAGCCAACTCCGCTAGGGAAAGACTAGATACGCCTAGCGCAAACAAACTCATGTTGGGGAACACAAGCCCTGGATGGCCTCTGATAAAAACTTCTGGGTAAAACTGCTCTGTTGAGGATAAATCCACTTCGCTGGGGATCCAAATCAAACTCTGCTGCGGAAAACATCCTGGATGGCCTATCAGCCTACAACTCTTTTGAGAAACAAGCAACTCGGCCGGAGGCAACAACTCCACTCCACCGGGGAAATCAGTTATGAATGATTAGCCAGAATAACTCTACTGGGGAAACACAACAGATTGCTGAGGAATAGCTCCATTCTGTCGGAGATTGAATCCGCTACCTGCTAGGGATTTTGAATAAGATTTACTGGGAGATTAACCCACACTCTCTCTGCTGAGGATGGAAATGAACGATCTTTGAGTCAGCCCTATTCTGCGGGGAGGAAAAATTAACTCCGCTGGTTTGGCTGGAGATTAGATAAGGAGGGAATCAACATCAATCTCTGCTTGGGGAAAATGACAACAGCTAGACAAATGTGTTGTACAGCTGACACCAAGTTTATCAATTATGACCTTATTTAAAACAAATGTCTTGATTAATAGTTAGCAAAGCTCACAAGTTTATGTATGTAAGGTTTTTTATCAAAAAATATCAGGCGTTTCTTGCAAACAAAACGGTAAAAATTTAAAATCAGAACAAAAGCTTTTTCTGAATAGTATATTTTATTGATAAAAGGCCTGAAAATAGGCAACTTTACATTGGATGCAACTCCTGAGAAGAGAAAGTCGCGCAAAAAGACAATCACAAGGAAAATATACAAAAATGTCGGCAACGTGGTACAGACAAGCACCATGTGACGACTCATTCATGACTCGCGTGGCTTTGACGCTTTCCGATGCTTTAACTTCCGAAGAGATTGATTTGAATGGTCGATCTTTGAGTTCTCCCTAGAATCCACTATGCTTGTGATAATCAATGCGCAAGCCGCAGTCATTTGCTTTAAAATCCCTAATTTTTGCCTGAATCGCCCTTGCGGGTTTTCGATTCACCAGGATACCCATTTTTGCCAAAGTTGCCCTTTCAGGTTTTCAACTTTGCGGGTTCACATTTTTCTTATATCCCTAATTTTGCCCGAACCTATCTTTTTATGGTTCGCCGGGATGCCTCATTCTTGCCTGGATACTCTTTTTCTTTCCAGCGAGCTTTCTTAAGCAAAATATTTTTTGACCGCGTCTGCGTTCACCGGGGATGTAAAATCTTCACCATCCATAATTGAAAGCAGCAAGGCTCCTCCTGAGAAAACCTTTCTTACAACATAAGGTCCCTCGTAGTTGGGAGTCCATTTGCCTCTGTGATCGTTCTGCGGTGGGAGAATTCGCTTCAATACCAAGTCGCCTGCCTGAAAGTTCCGAGGACGTATCTTTTTATCATAGGCGCTCTTCATCCTCTTCTGATACAAACGACCGTACGCGAGAGACGCCAATCTTTTCTCATCCATCAAACTGAGTTGATTCAACCTGTTCTTTACCCATTCTGCTTCATCTAGTTTGACATCTGCCAGTACTCTTAGAGAAGGGATCTCGACCTCTAATGGCAGAACAGCTTCCATGCCATATACTAACGAGAAGGGAGTTGCCCCAGTTGAAGTACGCACCGAAGTACGATATCCATGTAAGGCAAAGGGCAACATCTCGTGCCAATCCTTATAAGTTATCACCATCTTCTGTACTATCTTCTTAATGTTCTTGTTGGCCGCTTCCACGGCGCCATTCATTTTCGGGCGATAGGGAGAAGAATTGTGATGCTCAATTTTGAAACTCTGGCACAGTTCCTTCATCATCTTGTTATTCAAATTAGAACCATTGTCAGTAATGATCCTTCCGGGTATCCCATATCGACAGATGATATCTCTTTTGATGAATCGGGCCACTACCTGCTTTGTGACATTGGCATAAGAAGCCGCTTCGACCCATTTGGTGAAATAATCAATAGCCACTAAGATGAAACGGTGTCCATTGGACGCGGTCGGCTCGATTTTTCCAATCATATCAATGCCCCACATGGAAAAAGGCCACGGCGACGACATGACGTTCAAAGGACACGGCGGTACATGAGTCTTGTCGGCATAAATTTGACATTGTGGCATTTCTTGGCGTACTTGAAGCAATCTGACTCCATAGTTAACCAATAATATCCTGCCCTCAATAATTTCCGAGACATGGCATGCCCACCTGCATGTGTTCCGAAAGCACCTTCGTGGACCTCTTCCATAAGCAAATTTGCCTCTTTTTCGTCCACGCATCTTAGTAGCACTAAGTCATGGTTTCTCCGATAGAGCGCACCGTCTGGATTCAGATAGAAATTGCCGGACAATCTCCTCAAAGTCTTCTTATCTTGGGTAGATGCCCCAGGCGGATACTCTTGGTTCTTAAGAAAGTTTCGGATGTCATAAAACCATGGTTTACCATCAGGAGCTTCATCTATTGCGAACACAAATGCTGGTCTGTCGAGCCGTGAAATGACAATTATTGGAGCATCGTTCCAGAAGTTAACTTTGTACATTGAGGATAAAGTAGCCAAAGCATCAGCCATCTGATTTTCTACCCTCGGCACATGGTGAAGCTCTACTCGATCGAAAAAAGGTAGCAACCTCCTTGCGTAATTCATGTATGGGATCAGATTTGGCTGGCGCGTTTCCCACTCTCCCTTGATTTGGTTGACCACTAAGGCTGAATCTCCATGGATATCAAGGTTCTTGATTCTTAAGTCGATTGCTTCTTCAATACCCATGATACATGCTTCGTACTCGGCCTCGTTGTTGGTACATGGGAACGTTAACCTCGCGGTGAATGGTATATGGGACCCATGGGGAGTTGTAATGATTGCCCCAATCCCACTGCCGTATGAGTTAACAGCGCCGTCAAAGATTAATTTCCACTGGGAACCCAATTCCGGTCCCTCGCCCGGCAATGGTTCATCGCAATCTTTCATTTTTAAGTACATAACGTCTTCATCAGGGAAGTCAAACTTCATTGGCTGATAATCATCGACTGGCTGCTCTGCAAGGTATTCTGACAGAACACTACCTTTAATAGCTTTTTGAGATACATATTGAATATCATATTCTGTCAGAATCATCTGCCACCTAGCGATCCTTCCTGATAGCGCCTGCTTTTCGAACACGTACTTAATTGGGTCCATCTTTGAAATCAACATGGTTGTGTGGTTTAGCATATACTGCCTTAGGCGCTTGGCGGCCCAAGCAAGTGCGCAACAAGTCTTTTCTAACATTGAATATCTGGATTCACAGTCTGTGAACTTTTTACTCAAGTAGTAAATTGCGTGCTCCTTTCTTCCAGTCTCGTCATGCTGACCGAGAACACAACCCATAGAATTTTCAAGAACGGTTAAGTACATTATCAACGGTCTCCCAGCCACCGGGGGCATCAGTATTGGGGGTTCTTGTAGGTATTCTTTTATTTTCTCAAATGCCTTCTGGCAATTCTCGTTCCAAACGACCGCCTGATCCTTCTTTAGAAGTTTAAACAATGGCTCACAAGTGGCGGTGAGGTGAGATATGAACCTTGCAATATAGTTCAACCTACCTAAGAAACCACGAACCTGCTTCTCAGTCTTTGGTGCTGGCATTTCTTGAATCGCCCTGATCTTCGCGGGATCAACCTCAATACCTTTCTCACTAACGATGAACCCCAACAGCTTTCCTGACCGTACGCCGAAGGTACATTTGCTTGGATTCAACCTCAATTTGAACTTCCTCAACCTCTCAAACAACTTTAGAAGATTCACCAAGTGCCCCTCTTCCGTTTGGGACTTTGCAATCATATCGTCGACATAAACTTCGATTTCGTGATGCATCATGTCGTGAAAGAGTGTGACCATTGCTCGTTGATAAGTTGCCCCTGCATTCTTCAACCCGAAAGGCATTACTTTATAGCAAAAGGTCCCCCAAGGTGTGATAAAAGTCGTTTTCTCCATATCTTCCGGCGCCATCTTAATTTGGTTGTATCCGGAAAAACCGTCCATGAAGGAAAACACCGAGAATTGCGCGGTGTTATCAACAAGCACGTCAATATGGGGAAGCGGGAAATCATCCTTTGGGCTTGCTCTATTCAAGTCCCTATAATCAACACACATCCTAACTTTGCCGTCCTTTTTAGGCACGGGCACGATGTTAGCGACCCAAGGAGGGTAGTTGGCCACAGCAAGAAATCCGGCATCTAACTGTTTCTGAACTTCTTCCTTGATCTTCACTGCCATATCTGGCCTTGTTCTTCTCAATTTCTGTTTGACAGGAGGACATTCCTCACGAAGAGGCAGACGATGAACCACGATGTCCGTGTCGAGTCCTGGCATATCCTCATATGACCAAGCAAAAACATCCTTGTACTTTTGGAGTAACTCTACCAAACATTGCTTGACATTACTTTGCAGTGTAGCCCCTATTCTGACCTCCTTCTTGTCTTCTTCTGTTCCCAGGTTGATAACTTCAACTTCCTCCTGATGAGGCAGGATGACCTTCTCCTCTTGTCTTAACAATCTGGCAAGCTCCTCAGGCAGGTCTTCGTCTTCTTCGATCTCTTCTTCGGCTTGAAAGATCGGATTGTCAAAGTCATACCGAGTCATAGACGAGTCTGAGTCGGTGGCATCTGAAATGTGCAACCTGCGATGATGATGATTTTATGCTTTTAAATGATATGCAAACAAAAACACAAACCACATTGCCATTTTATTGTTAAAGATAAAAATAAGAACAACAAGGATCACAAAATTCTGAATGAAAAGACGCCTTTTAATTGATGATAAAAAGATTGTTCACATGCATAAAGATAGGGCCCTACAAATAAAGTCCATTATGCCTTGGGCATAGCATATGGAAATACATTAATCAAGACAAATCAATTACTCTTCATAAGTCACTGTGATAACTTCCTCCATGCTCCAATTCTTCAAGCCCTGGCCGGGGATGCATGGCTGGATCCACGCATCCATATCACAGTCGCTGTCTCCTTCTTCGTCTGATATGGCATTAATTCGATCGAAAATGACTCCACCGCTAGTAAATTGGACAGAACCTTTGTAACGTGGAGTGCTTTGTGAAGATGATCCATGTGGGCTATATCCCAATCCGAACTTATCTTGTTTGTTTGGGACGCTCACCACTTGTCCCCATCCTTGTGTTGACCCGGATTCCACCACGGCCCGTGCTTCCTTGTATGATGACATGGCAACTTCTGGAGCTTTGACCTCGACCGGTGCCTTCTCCTTGATTTGGACAGTCTCAAAAGCCTGACACAGCGTTTCTTGGATTTCGCCGTCGACTTCCACATATTTGAATGAAGACAGATGGCTCACCATGATGTCTTCTTCCCCGCAAACGGTCACAATATTCCCATCCACCATATATTTCAATTTCTGGTGCAAAGTCGACGTTACAGCGCCTGCTAAGTGTATCCAAGGCCGACCCAAAAGGCAGCTATAAGCAGGCTGGATATCCATGATGTAGAAAACTGTTTCAAACACCTCTGGGCCTACTTGAATAGGCAGAGTTATCTCCCCAAAGACAGATCTTCGGGTTCCATCGAAAGCCCGCACCACCAAATCACTGGGCGTACAATATAGACCTTGATGATCGATCTTCATCAATGCCTTCTTTGGCAACACATTCAAAGACGACCCTGTATCAACAAGTACATGTGACATCATTGTTCCTCGGCATTCAAGTGAAATGTGCAGAGCCAAGTTGTGGTTCCTCCCTTTTGGTGTCAAGTCGCGGTCCGTGAACCCCAACCCGTTACCTGCATTGACATGGGCCACCACGCCTTCCAATTGATTAACGGATATCTCTTGAGGTACATAAGCATTATTCAAAACTTGAGCAAAGCATTCCTGTGAGCCTCCGAACATAACAGCAATGACAAGATAGAAATCTTTGAAGGAGTTTGCTGTAAATGATCCACAATTTTGTAGTCACTCCTTCTTATCAAGCGCATGAATTCTTCCGCATCCTTCAGCAAAGTTTCCTTTTCTCTAGCCTGAGAATTCTCTTCCGCTACAACCTTACCCTTACCTTTATCAGCCCTTTCTGTGCTTACTTCGGGAGGTGCAAATACTCTCCCGCTCCGTGTCATTCCTCCAGTTCCTCCCAAATTATCAACAGAATCCAACGGTGAACCTCTCAGTTCCTGCTTTTGGCCATTGCAGTAGACCTCGGCCCCATAGTTCCAAGGAATTGCTTTAGAACTTTCATAGGGTACGGGCCCTGCCTTTGTGAATATAATAGTGGGCCTCGCCGGAGGCGCGGAAATTGTAATTGTTTTGTATGGGATGGATATGGTGGCCACCTCATCCTTATCCTCGATGATTACCTCTTCAGCATTTTTCTCACAGATTCTATCAAATTGTAACAAACCGTCATCCATCATGTGCTGTATATGGTTCCTTAGGTTTCGACATCCTACCGGACAGATCATACAGTCTTCGCAATCCTCTCCGCAGCCTGGGAATACCCCTCCTTCTAACAACTTGCTCTTCACGAAACTTAACGGCGTCTTCAAATCCTCTACTCTGGACACCAAGTTCAGGCCTTCCTCACTGTCGATAGCATTCACACCGCCACCCTTACCATGGTTAGGCATGGGATTTCGATCTACGCTTGGCGCATCCTGATTGAAATTGATAGCTTTACTATCGATAAGGTCTTGTACCTTATGTTTGAAGGCTTTACAGTTGTCAATACTGTGGCCGGGGGCGCCAGAGTGGAATTCACACCTAGCGTTGGCGTCATATCCAGGAGGTGGTTGGCCAGTTAGAGGTGCCATTGTCCTTTTCTGGACCAACTGCAGTTGAATTAAGTGTTGTAGCAACTGAGCGTATAGCATTGGCGGTGTGTCAAAGTGTCTATCCGCCACCCTTCTCCTGTCCTGGAACTGTCTTGGTGCATAATTCTGTTGTTGAGGTCGCTGCTCCTGTTGTTGACGCGGCTGTTGCTGTGGAGGCTGTGTCGCCGGGATGGCAATACTCGCTACTTGTGACGGTTGCTGGTAATACGGTCGCTGCTGACGCTGATCCAAGTATCTCTTTCGGTTGTTAAAGCCGTACACTGCATTTGTTTCATTATCCTTTTTCTTCGCACCAAAAAACTTTCTCCCACCTCCAGATGAGGTCCCTTCCGCTGCTTGAATTTTCCCCAATTTTATACCGTTTTCAACTCTTTCGCCCGTGATAATTAAGTCCGAGAAGCTTCCTGACATGTTACTCACCAACTTCTCGTAGTAGATTCCGGGCAACGTGGCCACGAATAGATCGATCAGTTCTCTTTCCACCATGGGAGGTTGAACCCTAGCGGCAAGCTCTCGCCACCTTTGGGCGTATTCTTTAAAACACTCATTGCTTCTTTGGGATAGATTCTGCAACTGCACGCGATTTGGTGCCAGGTCACTATTATACTGGTAATGCTGGACAAAGGCCTCTGCTAAATTCTTCCAACTCCGAATATTGGCAGGTTCCAAACCCATGTACCACTCCAGAGAAGGCCCTGACAGACTATCTTGGAAGAAGTGCATAAGCAACTTCTCGTCATCAGAGTATGCCGACATCCTTCGAAAATAGGAGCGGATATGCACCTTTGGACATGTCGTTCCTTTGTATTTATCGAAATCTGGCACCTTGAACTTTGGAGGAATCCTAAGTCCTGGAATTAGTCCCAGATTGGACATGTCAAGTCCCATAGTGTTCTGGCTTTCCAGAATGCTCTTCATCTTTTCTTCTATTTCGTCAAACCTTCTATTAGTGTCGGATCGTAACCCTCCCCCAAGGTCTCTCATGGAGAAGATGTCATCTTGTTCATCTTGGTCCCATTGAGGATTCACGCTAGTAGGTATGGCGCCTGCCACAACCGGGATGGGGATCCCAGTTTGTTCTCTTCCGCCCGGAAGGTTGACTACGGTTGGGCCACCGTTGACTTGCGAGGTTCCACCATTAGCAGGAGGGGGAACAGCAGCAGCCCCGCCGTGCAAGACGCCACTTCCATCCACTTGAGCTATTAAGGGTTGAACCAACGTCCTTAACTGGTCCTGTCCATTGGCCACCCCCTGCATCATCTCCATGAATTGTGCCATCTTCTCACGGAACTCCAAAAGCTCGGCTTGAACCTGATCCATAATTCTCTGCTGATTTCCCCGCGTGTTGTAGGAGTGTTGAGAAGTCAGCTTGCTCTTCCTCTTTCCCTCTCTTTCTCTCTGAAATGGCAAGCGGTGTGAGGTCGAGTTTCAGGGAATGCAAAATGATGCACAAGTCCATGCAAATGTTCAAGAGACTTTCAAAACTTATGATTATAACCGGTATTATAGAATTGCGAATGAGCAAATAATAAAGAAAACACAATTAGACCAAAAGCAAATTCTCATTAATTCGGGAGATTCAATACAAACATTTGCTGACTATGCCGAATAACAATTCTCATTACAAGGAAAACACTAAATGACTAAAAATCAAGGGTACTAAAAACTAGAATTTCTCCTTTTGGAGACGCTCTTCAAGCTTTTTCGTCTCGAACATGAACCTCCTAACCATTTGGTCGCAGAGCTGGATAAAGTGGTGAACAGAAGGGGGAATATCATTTCCTTCCAAATCTTGAATGGCGCTCTCTAACCTCCATGGGATATCACGGATCATAAGGTTGCAATGCTCCACCAAATTGTTGTACCTAGCACGACACGTATCTAGAGTCGACTGGTAATAACAAATAGAATCCACATGGGTGTCCAGCAACTCATTGAGCTGAGCCTCTTTCTCGAGCCACTGCGCACCGTCTCTTTGCAAGGCCTCAAAACGATTCCTCCACAGAAGGGCTGTCTCTTGGGCGGTCTCCAATTCTTGACACTTGTTATTCCACACGTCAGATGTGACATATGAACCCCTCAAGGCCTCCTCTTTGAGTCTTCGTTCACTTTCCGCTAGGGTCAAGGCACTTCTTAGTTGTTCCTCAAGATTCCCAATATCAGCTTCAAGGTTCTCTCGTATTTCCTTTTTCTCGGCAGAGGCAATCTCAAAGAAGTGCCATGCCCTATCACAAGAAGCTTTGGTGTCCTTCAGGCGCTGCCGGAGAGTTGTTAATGATGCGTCAGCCCCTTCGTAACCCTGTTGGTACCTGACTCTCAGATCCGTTTCTAATTTTAGCTTCTTGCTACTCTCAGCCGCTTGATCCTGTTCAAACTCCACCTTTCTTTTATACTGACCGTTCTCCACATTTGCTTGGTGGACTTCATTCTGAAGGTCCTGATTCTCCTTAGTCAATCTCTCCACTATTAGCTTCAGTTTTTCGTATTCTTCTATGGGTACATGAGTGGGAGCAGGAGGTGCTTCTCGCATAGAGGGCTCTAAGGGAAATGGCAACGACCTTTCAGCTACTCTGGCTAATAACCATCGGTTGTATGGCTCCTTTGCCACACAATTCTTTGCTTTTAACTCCTTCCTTCCCTTTGTATGAATCTTGCCCCAAGCCTTAGCAATCTTCCTGACAAACGCAGGGTCTTCTGATGTGGCCTGCAGAAAGAAACTCTGAACCTTCTCTGCTTCGGGCTCGCCCTCCATAGCATAGCCCAATTGACGTAATGCCATGACTGGGTTATAGTTAATACAACCGGCCCTACCGATCAAAGGTACATTACTGAATTCTCCACAATTGAAAATGATTTCCACATCATAGTACTCATGAGAGTACCAAGCAATATCACTAGCTTCCAGAGACATGATACGCTGAGACCATTTCAATTCCTTCTTGTTTTCCACGAACGGTCCTTTCTTGGGCAAATGAGAAGCATACCATTTGTATAGTAGGTGAGAGCAGCATTGGATCGTTCCCGCCTTCTTTTTCCTCCAATGAATAGAGTGATAAACATCGGCGAGGAGTGTAGGGATGGGATTCTTCTGCATAAAGAGAACAATGGCAGTGATGTCTATGAAATTGTCCACATTTGGAAAGAGGACAATCCCATAGATCATCAGAGCAACACTTATACCGAACTTTTCCCAATCTTCATCAACCTTGCACTGAGCGGCCTTTTCTAGCAAAAACTTCAATGGAAAACCCTGAACACCCCCTTTACTGGTTAGACCCTTCTTGACTTCTTCTTTGGTCATATGAAGAGCAAGAGCAATGACAGCAGGTTTTGGTTCTTATTCCAAACCAGTATAGACAGGTTGATCCTTAATTTTAATGCTCAAAATGTGAGAATATTCTTCCAAGGTGGGAGCCAGCTGGTAGTCTTGAAAAGTGAAGCACCGGAGAGGCGCATCATAAAATTGAGCCATAGCATACAGGGCCCAGGTATCAACTCTGGAGTGGAGAAGATCAAGCAATTTCCCATATTCCCCTTGAAAGTTGATCTTGATAACTTTCGGCACGTCAATCAGAAGGTCTTGAATTGATTCCAATTTTGGTTCCCTAAACTTTATGGAATTTGTGCTTCTCTTTCTTATATCAGCCATTGAGTTCACCAATACCTGAGATAATCATAGCTTCTTAAGTCTCTTGATATGCAAAATGATATGTAATGCAATGTTTTATGAATGCATATGACAATGGAACAATAATAAGATCAACGTCACAAATCCTGCAAGACAAGAACACAAGGTATCTTTCCATCGGGTGAGCAATCTACTGGTTCGAGAGGGCGTTCCAAAAGGCTTTTCAAACAAAGTCCTATGCACTAACCCTCAAAAGTTTCCCATCATAACGACTACTCGTAAGACGGTACTCCTTTCAAAAAGGATGAACACAGCGTCATGTTTTAGTAACCTTTGGAATAAGGTTCTACAAAGGTCCTCAGAATCGCGGACTCCCAAGTTGAAGGTAAGAACGTCATTACGACTACACGTAAGACATAATTATTCCAACGGGGTCTCATCTGAGCGGTGAGATTCAATCCAACTCAACGAGTCCTAAGTCTCGCAAATCAGAAAGAATCCACCTCCTAACTTAGTGTGTATGCTCGAAAGCTCGGGTTGAAAGCTTTATCCTCACAAACCAAACCAAATGAACCCAAGAAGTTAGAAAGAAACATAACCATACAATAAATAGCAAAACAAATAAAGCACAAATGCGACAAACAAAATAGGCGTGGCTTGCTAGTTGGTTAATAATCCCCAGCAGAGTCGCCAGCTGTCGCTACTCGAAAAATGCATCGCGCAACGACGGGGAGGCGAAAAAGATAGACAGAAGAGTCGCCACCGAACTTTATTTATCCCATGAGGGGAAAGGAAAATATCGAGAAAACCTTAAGAAAGAAATGGATAAGATGGTCTCGCAACCAAGGACGGGTTCGGAAGCCGGTTATGCAAGGGGAAGGTATTAGCACCCCTCGCATCCATCGTACTCGATGGGAACCTTTTGTTTGTCGATGTGTGAACTTATTTGCTTAAACATTATGCTATAAAAGTGTGTTCCAAAAGATAGGGAGAAAAGGGGTTAGAAACAGGAAAATGAGAGGTTAGGAGAAAAGAGAGAACGGGGAAGAAAAGAGAAAGAACAGACTCGGTAGGACTTCGCAGTCCTATGCCTACGTATTCTCAATAGATGTGAGAAAGTCAGAGTCGACGTAGTTCGGGAAACTACGGGTGATAGGGGGGATTGTGCTCGACAAGGATTGTGGCCCTTGTGCCTACATATCTTTACTCAAAAGAAGTAAAGAATCAGAGCATCCGTAGTTCGGCCTACGGTGTGTTAATGTTTTTTATGGATGACGCTATCGTGCGCATTCTAGCAGTTAGGTATTTCGCTGCTCGCTCGTTGGAGACTTAGGCGTTACCTGTTTGCGGTAGAACGGACGTAACATATCCTTTCGAAAGATTGATTAGTTTTCGCCACGCGGGGCTAGAAGTCACATTTGATTGATTGGATTGTTTTTTAGGGGGCGAGACAGGTCCTCGGATAGTAACCCCTACGGGTAGTACCCAATTGGTTATCTCAAAGTTTTTGTTATAAAAAAGGTGTGGCGAACGAGGCGTCTTTGTATTGAAAGACGAGCGTCGAAACCACCCTCACTACAGTGGGCATCCCTACGCTCGGAGAAGAAGAGGTCTACACCCAATCCTCTCTCTTTAATTCAATGCAAAGAGAACTTCGTTCTCTTATTAAAGATGTTTTTGGTTTTAAATGGTAAGTGCTTTGCGACAGAGAACCCTACGGTAAACGTCAGCACTCGGGATAGGAGAAGGCCTACGCCTAACCACTCCACGACCATTCAAGTTTTATGATGAAAAGATTTGAAAATGCACTCGGTACAGGACCGAGGTTTTAGGTGACAAGGGTTGCGGGATGAAGTTGTGAAAGCGAGATGGTGGGTAAAGGTCGCGTCTTCGTATTGAAAGACGAATATTAAGATCACCCTCACTACAGTGGGCATCCCAACATTCGGAGAGGAAGAGGTCTACACCTAATCCTCTCTTTTTAATTCAATACAAAGAGAAATTAGTTTATTATGAGAGTAAACTCAGTACGAGACCGAGGTTTTATGAGGAAAGGATTGAAAGCGTCTTTGTATTGACAGACGAGCATCGAGACCACCCTCACTACAGTGGGCATCCCAACGCTCGAAGAAGAAGAGGTCCACACCCAATCCTCTCTTTTTATCTCAACACAAAGAATTGATTTTAAGGAGGTGAGATTTAAAAATGGATGGGAAGCGTCTTCGCATTGAAAGACGAGTATCGAGACCACCCTCACTACAGTGGGCATTCCAACACTCGGAGAGGAAGAAAGTCTACACTTAATCCCCTCGTTTAGTTCAATACAAAGATGATTTGATTTTGAAGTTGGTTTGAAAATGTTTTTGAATCGAGTCGGGACAAGTAATGAAGAGAGAAAATAGGTGGTCTCAGATCCAACATTACCCATCAATAATTTGACTGGTAATGAATTACGGAGGTCTCGTCATCGACCCAAAACGGGAAAATGGGACAAAATGCTCAATAACAAATGAAGAATAAAATTCAATTTAAAAAAAAGAAAAAAAAAGAGTCTCTAAAAGAAATGTTTGTAAAAAACAAAAACTTAGAAAATAAAAGGCATATATAAATTCTAAAAGAAAAATGAATATATAAAAAAAAAATTTACAAAATAATATATGTATATATACAATCTGTTAGCAGAATATTTACGGTATTAAATAAAATAAAATAAAATAAAAATAATTTATCACTTAAAGAAAAAAAAACAGAGGGGGTATTAACATGAAAGCTGTAGGAATCATATGGGCCTCAAAAGCCCATCATCCTCTTAAACACAATTAACACGGTAAAGGAAAAAAAAGATGGCTGAAAAAGAAAGAAGAAGGTTATATGGACTATGAAGAAAGCCCACATCTTCATAAGCGGCACAGTTCGCTCTATCTCAAAGACGGTCCCGAATACAACCATGGCATACGAGAACCCAGATCACCAGAAGACAAACAGAGGCCGTAAAAAATCTTTTGGAAGAATAAAAGGATGAGAAACGACGTCGTTGTCTTCTACCTCTTACTAATTTCGCTCGATCTCGCTTTCTTGCCGCAAATCATTTCTGAGTTAAACATGTTTGTGTTTCGGTTTGGATTTGGTTTTTACTTCAGATTTCGATCCATCTCTATTTCTTTCTCCCTTTTTGATTTTCTGGTTTTGAAATGTTTGTTTTACTGGGTTGAAGTTGTTCTATGGTGAAAGACGAAGGTGAAGTGAAATGATAACAGCGGTGAGTTCGCGTTTCGAAGGAACAATGGGGAGAAGGCTATCGATGATGGGAGTTTTCTAGTAAAGATATTGTAAGGAGAGTTTGAGAGTGTGAGCTGAAGTTCGGAGGTGAACTGGTTGGGGTTTCAGCAATGATGGTTGGTTGAAGGAGATGGGATGCAGAAGTTGAATGGAAGTTATGAGAGATGGTTTAGTTGAAATCTTGAATTTGTTTTTTTCATGTTCTGTTTTTGTTGAGAAAGATGAAGTCGAATATTAGAAAATCTGGATTGAACTTGAGGTAGTGTTTGGAGTTAAGTTGAAGGTTTCGGATTTGGAGAAACGGTGAAATTATGAGAGGTTTTCTGGGTGAGTTGGATGTTGAAGTTGAACGGGTGTAGAAGGCGAAATGGTGGTGCTTCGAATACTTGCGAGAGAAATGGGTTGAGTGAGGTTCGATGGTCTGTTTCAGAGTTTTTAGGTTTGCTCTGTTGAAAGTTTGAAGGTTTTGTTTGCCGTCTTGCGTTGTATTGTGAGACTTGTCACGGGTGATGATAATAGGTGGTTCAGATGAAGTTCTGGGTTGGTTTAAGTGGTGATTTTTGAACAGAAACAACACAGATTAAGACTATGAGGGTAAAGAGAGTGACAGAATACTTACAGAATAATACCACCAGATTGTTGATGCAGAACACAGGTGAGCTTCTTCTTCAATCTCCCCTTTTTTCAGTTCTTTTTGAGTGAAAGCAGCTAGGGTATTTTTTCTGTAGTCTCTTCCTTTAAGCTTTTATAGTGAGGTCAATTAGGTTTAGCAGACCAACTCTTGAGGCTCTGAAACCCTCTGTACCTTAGGCTTTAGGTTTGGTCTGCTACTAACCTGTCCTATTACCATTTTTGTGCTAAGACTGTGGTGCTGTAATTGCCTACAGCTGCTCTGTATTTGCCATTTTTGTGAATGTGTTTCTGCTGTCTCATTTTTTCATGTCCCTGAATTTATTTATTTAAATTGAAAATATCTGATATATTTTAACCTGCATTTTCACTGTGGTATCACAACAATTTTACTGATACATTTAATTTCTTTGCAGGTTTATCATCTTTAGCCAAAGAGCCAAATTTCATAGCTTCCTCAAAAGTCCAGTTTCGATTTGCATCTACGCGGATAATAATCTGGCAACCAACTTTCTTTCTTACTTCTTGTATTAATGTGGCATCTTGCACTGGATCACGGCCACGTGCTACCTTCAGCTTAATTGCAGAAAATCCTTGTTTGACTAATGCGGCAGCAACATTAGCTACTTCAGTTGCAGATTTATTTGAATCAAGTAGCGCACAAATCAGAACTTCTGATGATTTTTCACATTTGCTGCTCACATTTGTTGAGGGATTGAGTATGTCCAACAAGTTGGAACCTTTAGAATCGGCTATAGCATTGAGGATAGCCATTTCCAAACCACATCTGACACTGGGAAAAATAGAAGATGGCAAGATGCCCAACTCATTCCATATCCAATATGAAAATGAGCCCTTCAATAGAGAGAGAAAGCTACTAATATCAACTTGTTTCATGGCATGGATAAGAAACCTGAGTTGATATTCAGCATCTACAAGATTTTCCTTGTGGATCTCAAGAGGTGCAACCTCGCCAAAACCAACACTTCCATCTTCAAGAATTAAAGATAAAATAAATCCTTCTCTATAAAATTCTTTACAACTATCACCAACAGATGCTGATGTTGATGGGGCACTTAGTGCAAATCTATATTTCGAACACTGTATTTTCTGAATTTTGTATAAACAGAACTCATCTTTTATAGAGCTTCGATTGACAGGAACCGAGAGGAATCTCATGGTGTCTTGTGCAGTTTGGAAAACATTTTTTTTCAAAATACTGTGAAAATTGGCATTGGCATCAATGGAACTCTCAATTTCAACCAAACAATCCATTTTTCATGTTGAGCTACATGGAGAGCTTCTTCGAGTTCCGTCTTTGTCTTCGCATGTAAATGTTTGATACTGTGTGCCAAGCATAGCTCACGAATCGAAATGTTATGTGAAGTGTAAAAGTATTGATGCATAATACTGTGTTCGACTTTATTTGCCAAAGGAAAAATACTGAAAATTGCGCCTCCATGGTTATTAACTACAAGAATTGTCATTGGTTTCCGCAAAATCCGCTGGTTCAAAATTGCCAAACCATTGGTATCATGCAGGAATGAAATATCTCCAATTTAGACAAGACACCTTTTTGTTGCATCCTACAGCAAAACCGATGGCCGTGCTAAGTAACCCATCAATACCACTAGCCCCCCTGTTGGCAGCCACCCTCATCAAGGCAACTGGTATGTCTGAATTTAGCATAAGAGATGCAACACTATGACTGTGTATGGGACAACTATGCCCATACATGTCTGTATCACGAATAGGCATACTGTTACCAAGAAAAAGAGCAGACTCGGGGGAAAGAGCTTCTGACATCACATGTGCAACATAAGGTTCAGTTAGGGAGGACTCAGCAGTGATTTGAAATTGTATCTGCCATTCAACCATTTTACTCAACAATTGTAAGGAAGTGCTCCACATGCTCCTTGAATGAGGAACAATAGCCTTAAGCAAACAGCCCACAAAATAAAAAATGGTAGTTTGTATCCGATGGGTTACAATATGTGATGGATCATGCCGAAATGGATGCTTGTCAACCATAATATATGAAAAAAGAGCACGTGCCTCAAGAATTTGACAGATTCGTTTGCTGGTTATTCTGCTTCCTATCTGAATAACTACATCAATCTTCAACCAGTCCTTGACATAATCTGAGAGAAGAGCATGATCAAGATTATCAACAAATATAAAATTTCTTTCAATTTCAGAAAAGGAACTTAATAGCTTTCTCAACCGCAGCCCTGACAAGATATCTGCTACAACAGGCCACTGGAGGTGTTTAGCCAAAAGCAGAGCAGCCCACATCTCATCCTCTGAATGGATTGCACCAAATAGTAGAAGACCATTGTTGGCTCTTTGAATCAGATTTAAGACTTCAATCATTTCTCCAGAAGCATTAATACATGTATGAGACAATTGCATATTAATATACTTGGTAAATGTGTCAGAATTAGTCATCCGAAAGTCTAATCCCTTTAAACAGCTTGACAACCATCTTAGGGGACTGCTTTCCAAAGGCTCTCTGAAAGGGCAGTTAATATGCACAGGACCACACGGAGAAGAAGTTGCCCGATGTACAGCAGAATCAAGAGTAGTAAGTACCATCTTTGCAGGAATTTGATCTGTGGGTGCAGGGAGATTGAAGAAAAATCTTACGAAAGAACCAAAATGGTTCACCTGATCAATTGCTTGGTTTGCCCCACAATCCAGCAGCTCTGGAGGTCGGTCTGCTGTAAGTAAAATAAGCGGCACAAAATCTTGACTTGATTCCACAACAGCTGGAAAAAGGTTTGAAACTGCAGTGCCTGATGATGTTATGACTACTGCAGGAACGTGACAACCTCTTCCATATCCAACAGCATGAAATGCAAGTGAACGCTCATCAAAGCAGGAAATACAAGTAATTAGTGGGTGGCTTGCAGCAGCAACAGCAATTGGGGAAGATCTAGAACCAGGTGCAACACAAAAATACGTCAAACCAAGTCTTGCACATTCTTCAACTAAAAGTGATGCCCAAACAGCATTAATATTGGCACTTTCATTCAGTGAGTGTGAAAATTGGGTAATTTGGATCCTCATCATAAATTCCATGACTTTGAACAAAATGCTATTGGGCCTGTGTACACTTTTCTTTGCACCTCCACCTCTCACACTTTTGATTTACGCCCGAAATACCTTAAAATTAAAATGAAATAGAATCTTATATTGACATGGGTCCATCACTGAATCAATTTCCAAACTTTGTTGCGTGCACGGATGTAAATAACCCCTTCACCAGGAACCAAATGAGCAATAAGTGTCTCTAAATCAAAAGATAATGGCCTGAGATGTGCACTACAGAGCCCAAGGCTCCAACTGAAAATGAACTGATATTTGGTGATTTCTCAGCTATGAATCGTCTGAATTTAGCGCCACCTGACAACTTACATAAGTAGAAACCTTAATTGGATCCTCAGGCATATACCCTATACGCGAGTATTTCAACCTTACACAAAATTGGATGATGAGTGGAAACAACATATTTTTTTTATTTTTCCTGCCCCTGACAACCACATATGCTTATCGGTTTGTCTTCAAGGACCTTGACTTGTCTCTGATAAGGGTAACCACTTGATGACTTGAATATAACCTCCTTGATCAGGTTAAAAGACCATTGGTAATTTTTGTTAGACACACATTTCTTTATCCCTTGTGAAAATGCAAAATGCTATGCAATGCAATGCTTACGTATGTGCTGATGCAATGAAATAAAACATAAGCCAGGGAGGTCGGTCAAATTTTAGGGTACAACAGCCAGGACATCGCGTCCTGTGCCTACGTACTTCCACACAACATGGAAGATCAGAGCAAACGTAGTTAGACTAACTACGGCTAAACAAGGGGCTTCTCACACAGCAGTGAGAAAATAAACTGATCCTAAAGGTTCGGGAACCTACAACTACGATCTGGTCTCAAATTCACTCGGGCAAGAGAAAGGGATAACAATTAGTCGTCAGCGGGAAAGTCTCGATCGCACAGCCGCGAGAGAACAAAGATTAGTTGTTAGTGTGCTCGCTAGGATATCGCATCCTATGCCTACATATCCTCGTCTGGTACGAGGAATCAGAGCAGCTGTAGTTCAGCTAACTACGACACAAGCTACTCAAAAGCTCCTACTGAAAGGAAAGGGAAAAGGCACCCTAAAACTATAGCTGAAGAAAGGGGAATCTACCTAATATTATCATGCCTGGTTGACCATCCTAATGTCTATCATAACGACTCCGCAGCGGAGAAGTCAGAGCTCCTAAGGGATCATGGCAACAGGACTATACAACAAACAGAAAATACTGCAAAGTAAAGAAATACTGAAAATATGCATGAATGCAACAACTACACAAACAAGGCGCAAAGGCCGCAAACCACAGAGGTAAGGGAGCTCAGCTCTACCAAATACCAACAAGCAAAGCCACCCAATAACAGACAAGCAGAAGGAGGACCACCTCAACTTCTCATGCACACAAAGTCTACTTCTAAGATGCACCTACCTCAGAACTATTTAGATGAATTCCTAAGTCTAATGCAACACAACACCATTCAAGTCAAACAACACAAAGAGAAGGCTAGCTAACCTGACCAACCCCTATCTACAAAACAAGAAACTAACCCTGAGCAGGGCCCCTAAACAAAACCTTAATCTATCCCTGAACAAAACTCTATGCAACACCTTAAGCAAAGATCTAAGCAAAAACTCTAAACAAAACCCTAAGCTAGAGGAATCAATCCCAGTCTCCAAGCTTCAGAACAAGCTTACCAAAGAAGGGGAGCTAAGCAGACAAACTCATAGTGCCTTCCTCAGGAAAGTACCAGGAGGTTACTACTCAGGAGTCATATCCTATGCGGCTCGATAACTGTGATCAGTTTACGTTCCTCCTCAGGAGAAACTAAACTCACATGAAGGCTCCGGCACCATTGGATATTTAAGAAAGCCTATCTGAACTAAGGGAACTAAGTGAACAGACCCCTAGGACCTTCCTCAGGAAAGTACTAGGAGGCCGACACTTAGGAATCATATCCTACGTGGCTCAACAACTGTGATCAGTTTACATTCCTCCTCAGGAGAAATTAAACTCACAAGTCGGCTCCAACATCATTGGATACTTAAGAAATCCTAGATACTAAGGGAGCTAAGTGAATAGACCCCTAGGACCTTCCTCAGGAAAGTACTAGGAGGCTTCCACTTAGGAATCGTATCCCATGTGGCTCAACAACATGTGATCAGTTTACATTCCTCCTCAGGAGAAATTAAACTCACAAGTTGGCTCCAACATCATTGGATACTTAAGAAAGAGGTGAGAAGAAAGAATGAAAGTTATTCATAGTGCCTTCCTCAGGAAAGTACCATGAACTTCCTTCAAACTTCAGGATCTCAAACCTCACAGACAGGGGACAAGCCAAGCTCTGGGTCTCTGAGTCTTGATCTTCAATCTTCTCTTCATCATGCTCTCCAACAAGATCTTCGAGACAACACAAGCCCCACAACAAATTCCCCAAAACGAACCCCAGAGATGAACAGATAACCACAAGACAGACAAAATCAGTAGGCAACTTCAGAAAATACCTAAAAATACTAAACCAATGGGGAAAAATCTATCAATTATTCACAAGGGTCTACAATATCTACCCATAACATCCACATGGGCCTCTACCCAAAAATCAAGACAAATCTATTTAAAGAAAATGAATTTCTTCACCTATGCATAACCTAAACCCTAATTAGGATACCCCAATGATAACCTAATTAAACTAATCCAAATTTAATCTAAAAATCAAGAATTAAATCCTATGGGGAACTATGATTCAATATCTAATTACACAAAAAAGAATGAGTTAAAAAGGTTAAAGGAAGGTCCTAAAACAATTCTTACAAAATAAGGTATCAACTAAAAGAAAGAAAATACACTATATTAAAGAAAATATCACCAAAAATTCTACATTAAAAATAAAATTCCATTTTTATTTTTATATTTTTCTACACAAGATTATCTAAACATAGCAAAAAGAATGAACAAAAAATCATTATTTATCAATTTTATATGAATTTTTTTAAAGTTGCTAGAATATTAAAGAAATTAAAATTCAAAAGAATTAAAATGAGGGAAGGGGGGTGAGAATAGCAGGACGAGCTGGTTCATTTCCAGGTGGGCTCATATTGGTGGGGGTGCGCCTAGTAATAAATACTAGGCCCAACTTGTTTTAGAAAAACAAAAATACAACAAAAAACACTGGGGGTGCAGTCAACAGATTTTCATGTTATTCTCTATGGGGCTTCACGCACCAGGGGGTGCAAATAACATTAAGGGCCTAAGGCCCAGTCCAACCTCTCCTCAGATCTCTTCACACGAAGTGGGGGGATGAGTACCAAGGGGAGTGTTTCAGTAAAAACACTTGGGCCTGGCCCAAACCCTAACCCTAATCCACGAAACCCTAACAAAACCTAATCTCCCTCTTCCAACTCAGATCACTGTTCATCCCTCTAACCTAGCCGTTTCCTTCGTCTTCCCCAAATCTCTCTTCTCTGAAACCCATTCTCAGGAAACTTCAACCAACCTTCTCTCAGATCACTCCACAGAACAAACAAACAATTGCTACGAAACCCGCATCTTAGCGAAACAATAACATCAAAACTCGCTCGATTAAGCAGAAGAACTAGCGTCATGTTTAGAGAATGCATACCTGGAGAGGAATCAAGCTCGTGGGGTTCTTGAAGGGAACGTTGACGCTCGCTCAAAGACTTCTGGGCAAACAGTGAAGAACTCCCTGAGTTCTATGAAGATCTGGGGGGAAAACTTCAAGGACTGATGAAGACGATGACTCCGAAGCTGATAGATCTCGGAGGTCCTTTGATTTGCTTGGATGTTCTGAGGAAGACCTTCAAAAGATCGTTGAAGATCTTGAAGGGAGATAACGAGCTACGATGATCTGCTTCGAAGGTTGTTGACGGATCGTTCGTTGGTTGATGAAGGTTTCTGGAAATTCCAGATGAGCGATGAACGTTTGATGATGTTCTGGAAAGCTTCTTGAAGAACGATGAAGCTTTGCTGATTTTCTGGAAAATTACATGAAGGTTCTGGGCGCAAACGATGAGTTTTCCGGCGAGGGTTGGATTTTTCGGGGAGGAGAAGATGAAGGGGGCGGAGGAGGATCGGAGAAGAAAAGAGTGTTTCTGGGAATTCTGGGTGGAAAACGAGCTCCGGCGAGCTGTTGCGGTGGCCGGAAGACGTTGGGGTGACCGGCGGTGGGAGGATCAGAGCGGATGCATGGCCTCCGGTGTGTTTTCTGGCGAGGCTCCGGTGAACTCTGTGGTGACGACAGGTGGTGAAGGGGAAAGACTGGGAGGAGACACGTGGCTGGACGTGTGGCAGAAGAGAGAGAGTGTGAGTTCTGAGTGGGACGCGTGTGAGAGTGTGAGAGAGTGTGAGTTGATGCGGTGGGGTCCCCTGAATGCAACATGTGGCCCCCTTTATACTTGACAAGTGGCGTCCTCTGGCCAAAACCTGCACAAAAACGAATTGGATAAAAAAACTGAAATGGGCCTCCAAAAATCCCCTCTGGGCCCAACGAAAATCTGGACAAAAACCCTAAAAAACTGAAAAACTCAATTAAGCCCTAATTAAAGCTAAACTACTACTTAAAATGACTATAAATCTGAGCCCTAATTAACTAACTATTAAACTACAGTTAACTCCTAATTAAACTGAACCTCAATTAAACTAAACAAATTCAATGGAAATCTAAACAAAAATTAACTCCTAATTAACCTAACTAAACCCTAATTAGATCTAAAAGAATTAATAAAACTCTATTAATTTCTATACTATTTCTATTAAAATCTAAAAGCTATTAAAATCCTATTTAAAATCTACCACTTATTTAAAATTCTATTAAAATCTATTATTAATAAAAGAAAAAACTATATTATTTTCTATATTATCTAAAAACAATTAAAAACAACTTTAAAACCTATTATATTCTAAAAAATGATTTAAAAACTATTAAACCAATTAAAAACCTATTTAAAAATCTATAAAATTCTAAAAAGAGATTTAAACCATTAAAAAATACAAAAACTCTATTTAAATTCCAGAAAAATCTATAAAGCCTATTTAAAATCCACAAAAGGCTATTAAAACCCTAAAAATGCAGACAAATGCAAATGACCACCATAAAAGAGCGCACGAGACCAGATCGAATCGAACAGAGAACCCCGGGCATCAGAATATCCCAAAATCACTACGCAAGCTAAAAATCACCGAGGAGCGCACAAATTTCCTGAAAATAAAACCCTGATGATCTGGACTGGATCTGCCGTATCTGATAGACGAAAATCAAGCTGTAACCCTGATATCCTCTGTCTGTGCACAAATATCATGCGTCTGATAAGCGAATATGAAATTAAACCACGAGTCAGATAGGAGAATCGGTTGGTCAAATTTTAGGGTGCAACAGCTGCCCCTATTCAAGCGACTTGGACCTGAAGGGTTTGAAGAGCGCTCAGCCTTCAAACATTCAGAGGTACGAGACGGTTGGATACAAATAAAACCCGAAAATTTGCCAACCGCGAGAATATACTGTAAAATTGCTTCGGGATTAAAGTCCTGAACCGATTCTAGTCATTACGGCGACAGAATGATCAATCATCTGGTAAGGGACTCCTGATTTTAACGTCGATTACCTGTGATACCCCATATAACAAACCCGAGGGTTGCAACAAAACACCTGATCCTTTCACATTGCCTACTGATAGGCAGGAAGAGAAATATACTCACATCGTCCAAAGATGGACGGGAAGACACCCTGATTGAATACTCACTCGTCTAAGGGTAGACGGGATCGTCCTGATTGATGACACAAATCAATATTCACATCGTCTAAGGATAGACGGGAAGAAATTCATAATCTCCATACTCACATCGTCTAAGGATAGACGGGATCATCCTGATTGATGAACAAATCAATATTCACATCGTCTAAGGATAGACGGGAAGAAATTCATAATCTCCATACTCACGTCGTCTAAGGATAGACGTGATCATCCTGATTGATGAAACAAATCAATATTCACATCGTCTAATGCTAGACGGGAAGAAAGCATAATCTCCATGCTCACATCGTCTAAGGGTAGACGGGATCATCCTGATTGATGAACAAATCAATATTCACATCGTCTAAGGATAGACGGGAAGAAATAATCTCCATACTCACATCGTCTAAGGATAGACGGAAAGACACCATAATCTCCATACTCACATCGTCTAAAGATAGATGGGAAGACAGCATAACGCAATTCAACACCATCCATTGAATTTCAGAATCCTTCTGTCTACGGGAATTGACGGAAAGAACAATATCCTTGAAGGGGCCACATCGTCAGTATGGACCGACGGGAAGAAAACCACCTTTAAAGAACCATGTCGTCAATAAGAATCGACAATCACGAAAACTGACCATTCTTCAAAGAGCCTCGACATCAATAAGGATTGACGGTCATAAAAAGTCCCTCTTAAAACGTCATCTCCTCCAATAGACAGAAAGAAAACCACTATCCGAAATATCGTTTTGAAACCCCTCAACAACCAAAGATATCCAGAGAAGACTCGCTGGGGAAACACCATCTGTATGGTCTGACAATAAGAAACCCGCTGAACAATAACCTGAAACTTCACATCGTCTACTGATAGACGGAAAGAAAAGCCACTTGCTAGAGAAACCCCGTCTTGAACCCCACTGAAAATCACCCAAAACTTCACATCGTCTACTGATAGACGGAAAGAACACCACGTTCGAACTCAAGACGGAGAAATCCACTTATTGGCGGAACACATCGTCAATATGAACTGACGGGAAGAAACGTCTGCCGATACCAGATGACCGACTGATCAAAGCACAGCTATTGTATGATCTGAGATACAAATAATCCGCTGAATTGTCTGAACACTGCCGCTGGATAAATGCCCCTGAACTGATCACAGAGTAATTCCCGCGCCATGTGAGGCTGGCAGAAAACCTGACTTATGCTTCGTATGCATATGCGTATGCTTTAATCTTTCTACGGCGTAATGCTCCATTCAGGATGGAAATGCTACGCATTTTGACAATGATATGCAAGTATGATGCAAATATGATAATGCATGCAATATGCCAATGCAGGCTCGAGCTGCCGGAGAGAGCTGGGTACAGAACACCACTTCCGCAACATAAATGTTGAAGACGAGGCCAACTCTGCTGGGGATAAACCGGATATCACAGGATTATCCCAGTAAAATAAATGCTGGGAGAGTGAAATCAACTCCGCTGGGGGTATTGGGGACTTAACCGAACACCTCGACGAAGTAATACCCTGCTGGGGAATATAACTCCGCTGTGAAATAGCAGACGTGCTGAATATGATTGGACTCCTCTGGGGATAGCTCACCTGTACCAACGACGAATTGGACTTTGCTGGAGAAAATAGAGGGGGTCTTCCTGCGTACTGACGAAGATTAAATCTGGAACCTGATGCGCCGACACGGATGGGCCTCACAGTGATTGCCAACATGGATTTGAACTCTTAGGCTATCTGTGATGGGTCAGGTACAACTGACGCTGGAAAACACTTTGCCTGAATACATAGTCTCCGGGTGAAGAGTCAAGGGATAGTAACACGACTTCCCGCATTCATCTCGCTCTCGAAAATCGACTGCATCTGCTCGAATAACTCTGAATGGCCCTGCTGATACGGAGAAGACTGATCCTTTCGCCTCTGATATGCCCCGGCCTGCGGGATCTCTGTGGGGATAGTCCTTGAAAGGAAATCTACAAATCTGTTCCCTGATAGTCTAATATAACATGCCCCAGCGTTCTGAACTTCGGAGAGGTGTTTCACATTAAATGCTTCTCGCATTAAAGAACAACCTCTGCGCTCTTAAGATGGCCTGCCCCTGACTGCGATGACCTTGCCCCTGATTATCCGATTTAGAGCAGTACCTCCGACTACGCCGTATTTGCCTGAATCTCAACCTGATTGCCCCAGGATAATTGACTTCGAAAGGCTGACTCGACTAGGGATCACGGTAATAGCTTGCCCTTGCTCTCGGAACATTTGGGCGCTCTGCATTCTATCTTGACCATACCTTTGCACTGTAGGGAACTTTTCTGCTGTCAAGCGCTTACTCGCAAGTAAAACAAGTTGTTCTGCGTAAAAGATGTATTAATGCAACACATATGACAGCTTTGACATCCAATCTGTTCACTGGGAAAAGGAAAAAACAGTTTATGGCATATAATGCACAAAACATTTATCAAGAATATCAACATCGGTACCAACATGGTAAGAGGAACCTTTTTAGGAGTCAGAATCGACGCGACCTTTACCGAAGTATGCTTTCGAGACAACCTGCTTCAATTAGGACTTTTGAAGGTTGTAACGTGGTCAGGTTCACGGTTTTGAAGGAAAGGATAAAGGCTCAAAGTTCATTTTAACCCACCCATTCTCCTTGATGTTCTCCCATCCTACGCTCAGCTAATTCAACCTTAGCGCTCACCTCTCGGAGGATGAAAGATAGGAGTGATAGTTCGAGAAATTATGAGTTTTTGGAGTGACAGCCACTCACTTCTTGTTTTTGACACTTGAGGTCACACGACTTGTATTTCCTTTGAGGATTTTTCTTTTGATCCTTTTCTTCTTTTTCTTTTCATATCCCTAACTTTTGCCTGGACTGACTCCTTTTGAGTTTCTTTTTGATTTTTTTTAAGTCCAGCGGGATGCCCTCATTTTTGCCTAAGTCATTTGTTTTGAAGTTTTCTTGACTTAGCGGGCTTTTGATTCTCTTCGTTTTTTCTTTTTTTCGAACGAGTCGTGTGACACTGGTTGTCTGACTCTTTGGGGAATGACATGACTGCCCCACTCTTGATTGAACCATTGTGGTTTTTTTTTAGGCACGACCTCTAGGGACGTGATTGATCCTCGAACGGACACTCCTTTTGCAATTTGGACGCTCGGTCAAATTAGCTAACACCTACCCTGCCCCAGGTTAAGATTGAGGATTTTTCGTTTTCAGAAAGAACTCCTACTACAAGGCTCAGAGGGGTTGACAAGGGATTATCTTCCTTATAACTCCGGTGTTTAGGGATTCGAAACAATGCCTGTACATCATCAACAGGTTTTATTTCAAAAGCATACAATCGGAATTTGCATGTCAGTCATTTTCGTCATCCTCCCCAGATTCTTCTTAACCAAGCGTTGACATTTGTGAAAACAATTAGTGAACACGAATGGATTTAATCAAAACATGCATATTTATTTCATTATCATCAATTGAATGAAAACAACAAGTTTTACAAACAAGATTGCAAATTCAAACAGGAAAGAAACTACAAATGTAAAGAAATGACAAGCTAAAACAAAGAAAATATGCTAGCTTCAGAGAACCGGGCCTTCACATCTGTCCTGCTGCTGAACCAGCTATCTTCGCAATCAGTTATTAGAGACAATTCGATGCTGTCCTGATCTGCCTTCAACGACCCAACCAGATTATAGAGCCCCTTCTCCTTCATTCAGATGATTTTGGGACTTCCCTGCCCGAAGCTGATTGCTGCACTATCAAGTAGATCCTGCACTTTGTGCTTGAAGGCCAGACAATCTTCAATGTTGTGCCCCTGTGCTCCTGAATGGAAATCACAGCGCTCTTTGATATCATACCCTGCTGGAGGCGTACCTGTCAGTGGGGCTAACTTCCTCTTCTCAACCAACTGCAATCGTAGCAATGTCTGAAGAAGTTCGGCATACGGCATCGGAGGCACCTTAAATACCCTCAATGGCTTCTGATTTTGAGCTTTTCGCTGATTGGGATGCTGCTGCCTTTTCCCCTGTTGAGATCGTTGCTGTTGTTGCTGGTGTCGGGTTGACCCTTGAATACCCTTCGTAGCAAGTACAACCTCGGTTTCTGGACTTTCACTGTGCTGATCAAGGCCCTCCTTACGCTTAGCCATTTTATTTCTCAGATCTGCCCCAGGAATAGGCAACAGTTGCGGGCATGGAGATTCTGACACCATGGAGTCCAGGATGCGCTTCTGACCCACTGCAGCCTTAGAAACATCTGTCATCTTAGCATCGACTGAGACGGGAGCAATACGTACAGCTACGCCGCTCGGCGTGAATTCAATATCGTGCGAATCAATCAGGTCTTGAACCTTGTGCTTAAAAGCATGGCAACCCTCAATGTCGTGTCCGAATGCCCCAGAATGAAACTCACATTGCTTACTGGCATCGTACCCGTGAGGAAGCGCTCCTGTGGGTGGATCCAACGTTCTCTTTTTAACCAGATTAAACCTCAATAAGGTCTGCAAGAGCTCAGCATACGCCATAGGCGGCGCCTCAAATATTCTCTTTGGCTTCCCCTCCTGAATCCTCCGTGGAGCCGGATGCACCCTCTGTTGCTGCTGCTCAGGTTCCACAGGCATCGGTGGCGCGAGCTTCTTCACTGCGGCTTTGAATAGTTGATCGTCCTCGTTACTAAGCACGTTTTTGACTACTTCCATGATCAAGCTCACTTGGGTCTTCAGCTGACTGTTCTCCTCCTTGAGAATCTTCTGCTCCAAACGCATCTCTTGCATATCTCTCATCATCTGCCCCAGCTGGCTTCGGACTTCAATCAATTCAAACTGATTCTGTTCCATATCTCTGAAGGAATTCCTGCAACAAACTGGACGACAAGGAAATAAGGCCCACGGTTCTGATATACCTGTTAAATGATAATGCAGCGTAGAAAGCAAACACATATTCATAACGAGACAAAGAGAAACTCAAGCTACACAGACAAACATCTCCCACATATGTACAATCAACAAAAGCATCACGTAGGCACAAATGAGTACAAATACAATGACCCCAGCCAACAATCCTGGTGGTGGTCGGCAAATACTAATGCACAAAAGCTAAACGGGTTATGCAGGGAAAACAGATGCGACACCCGTCACAGAAACTTCTAGAAACTTCTCCCACATTCAACTGAACTCTCTGATTGACAATCTTCAGAGCACACACTTCCTGTGGAGTCTTCCATGACATTAACTGACGAACCCACACAAATGGAGGATGGAAAATCATTAATCTGGACAAAACCCTGAGGAGTGATGCAAATACGGCTAGAGTCTAACAGATCTTGAACCTGACTTCTAAGCACCTTACACTCATTTGTTGAATGCCCCTGTGCCCCAACATGGTACTCACAGCGGGCGCTGGCATCAAAACCTGGAGGATACGGTGGAATCACCGGCTTAGTCTCTTTCGGCACTATCAATCCACTTTTGACCAGATCTGGCAACAACTGACTGTACGACACCGGTAGCTGAGTAAACTGCCTTTCAGGCTTCCTTGGTCTTCGTGGAGCATGCTGACGCGATCGGCGGTAAGATGACCGTTGACTTGAAGTGTCTGAAAACTGATCCTGAGATGCTAGAGATTCTGAGATGGCGTCATCCCCTTCTTCCCACTCTTCTTGAGAACTGACAACTGACTCAATCTTATCAACCGGGACGTAAGGGACATCTCGAAACTTTCCACTCTTGAGTCCTCTCTCAACGAGCTCTCCCATTCTCATCAGGCCCACAAAGTTGGTACAACTGAACATTTTGTCAAAATAATGGCCTTTCAGAGTACCCAAGAAGATGTCAACCAGTTCTCTTTCCGGAAGCGGTGGTTGAACACTAGCGGCTAATTCTTTCCATCTTCGCAAATACCCCCTGAATGATTCATTCTCCGCCTGAGATAATTCCTGCAGATGTACGAGGCTAGGAGCCAAGTCCAGGTTGTAATCGTACTGCTTCATGAAAGCTCTGGCTAAATCCACCCATGATCGAATCTGATTAGTCTCTAATTGCACATACCACCTCAAAGATGCCCCAGTCAGGCTATACTGAAAGCAATGGATCATCAATTTGTCGTTTCTCACAAACGAAGTCATCCTTCGACAGAACATCATCAAATGCAGCTTCGGACAGCTATCTCCCGTGTACTTTTCGAATTCCGGCACTTTGAACTTGTACGGCAACACCAGATCAGGAACCAAACACATGTCTACAGCGTCCAGGTTAACGGCATCTTTCGCTTCTAAGGCTTTCATACCTTCTTCCAATGCTCGGAGTCTTCTATCTTTTTCAAGATCTCTTGGATCTACCATCCCAGCCATTGGAATATCTCTCCGGTAATTCATCACAGGGAAAGCAACACCTTGATTGTTAGCAGGAGGATGACGTTCATTTCGGGCAACAAACTGCTCATGTCGATCTCTGTTCCCAATAGTAGGATGTACGACTTGATCTGCAGCAAGGTTGTTCGGAAAGTTTTCCATAGAATCATGCTGATGGTTGGACGCCATAATAAACCTTGTCAAAGTGTTAGGAGCCTGGAAATTGCCTTCAGACATAGCTACCGATTACCTGTAGCTGACTACACTGCTTGATTCTGCTCAAATCTGCTTCAGCCCCTCGGTCGACTTCAACACTCCACTCTTGCCTTAAACAGTCCCCGAGAATCCCCCTCTGATGGAAACAAAAGCTGGATAAGTGCTCTGGCCTGCTAGAGTAATGCTATGCAATATGATTTATGCAAACAAAAATACAAAAATGCTAACGTGCATGTGTGCATTGGAGATATTTCCCCTCCAATTCCAGTGTCAGTGGTAGCAAGACGAGATAAACCATAAAGACAATATTTAGAAAAACCCTCATACATTTATTAGAATAACAGTCTTGTCAAGAGGTTACATAACTATGCTCCATACAGCTGATATGATAAAGGAGGATCCCAGCCAACATGCCTGGTGGTGATCCCAACATACAGAATACAAGAGAGAAATCAAGTACGGGTACGATTGCGGAAGTCCTCAACCATCTTCTTCGTCTCTGCGTGACCCGGTTGATAAATCAAACCTTCTATCAGCTGATCCCTCTTCCTGACCGTCCCCTGGATGTCTCTGACAAAGTCTTCCCAAGCCTTATCATTGGCACCGCCCCCAGGTTTGGGTCTCTTGGCGTCTGCTCTATGCTGAAAATCTTCCAAATTCTTCAGGGCATCAGTCAGTTTGCGCTCGGCTTCGTATCGGCGGCATGCTTCCTCTTCAAGCTCTTCAGTCTTCACTTTGACCTGTTCTTCTAACTGAGCAACCTGTGTCTTCAGCTCTTCTTCTCGTCCTTTGCGCTTGGTCATAGTGAGATCCCAGTGCTCTCTGAACTTAGCTAGCTTCGTGTAGGCCCTTTCCAGCTCTTGCTTCTTAGTAGCCAGTACACTGCTAACTGAGTCTACATCTAACTCCAGACGCTTCTTGGTTTCAGTCAATTCCAATAGCGTAGTCTTCAGATGTTTCAGAGTTTCGGCCTGTTGCTTAGAAAAATATCCTGTTTCAATCTTTTCATGACGAAGCTGGGCATTCTCCTGCTCTAAAGCCTCTTTAGCCTTTGCTAGCTCTTCTTTCTCCGCCATCAGCTGCTTGAATACCTGTATGTCCACAGTGGTAGGCTCCTCCACCGGAGAAGGATGCAATGGCTGAACCGCTGGATAAGGCATAAGGAATTTCACAGCTCGCTCACGAATCCATTCCACATACGGGCCAGGAACTCGATTATCCCCTCTGCTACCTGAAGGCTTCCCTCTCTTGTGCAAGTTCTTCCATGCCTTCTCGAGCTTGGTCAACATCTCTTTCCCTATTGCCCCGGTGAGATACAGAGATTCCTGTATCTCCTCGGGTTTCGGCGCTCCCTGAGGTACATACCCAAATTGCCTGATCAACAAGGAAGGGTTGTAGTTGACACACCCTTTCCTTCCTATTAACGGAACATTCGGGAATCCTTCGCCTTTGAGTATGACCTCAATTCCGAATACCTCTTCGTTAACCCATACCATGCTCTCAGCAGTCAAACCCATCAAGCGCTCCGGCCATCCTAGAGAATCAATAGAGGTGACAAAAGGGCCTGACTTAGGCATATGACTGGTGAACCACCTGCACAGGAGAGGTACACAACAAGACACATTCCTTCCTCGCCGCTTTTCATTCTGGTAGTGAGTTGAATGGTGGATATCTCCCAGCAAAGTAGGAACTGGGTTCTTCGCAGCCAAAATATAGAAGGCATCTGAGTCAACAAAATCAGGAATGTTCGGGAACAACACGATGCCATAAACACATACAGCAAGGATGACGTCAAAAACACCCCAGCCACCCTTCTGGGCATACTCCCGAGCCTTCTCCACCAAGACATCCAACGGAAATCCCCATACATCTCCTCTTCTGATCATCTTCCCAGACAGCTCAGACTCTCTTAAGTACAAGATGGCAGAAAGCTCAGCCAGATTAGGCTCAGCGTCCGTACGATAGAAAGGCATCTGCTCGCGGATCGGTATATCCAGAAGTGCAGAATACTCCTCCAGGGTAGGAGCCAAAACAAAGTCGGGAAATACAAAACACCTGAGCTCCGCATCGTAAAACTGTAGCAGGGTATAAATGCCGCTGATCTCGTAGGCTGATGGCTGATAAACATAGGTCAGAATCCTCCCATATCTCTTTCTGAAGTCACCCATTACCCTCTTCTTAGCAATAGTAATCATCTCTAACAAAAGACTGATATCCGGAGATGGGAACTTGTAGGGCAACACTCTCTTCAGGGTTTCCATGTCTTGCTAGGAAACAGACACCAGAACTGGAAGGGAAAATATGTACCTACAATACACACACGTTAGTTGAATGCAGATGGTAATGCAATGATGCAATATGATAAATAATGCAATCTGTGAACACAGGGGCTATGCTGTAGCCTGAAGAGGAACATCTCTGTGATCAAGAACAGAAAACCACCATAGTCACCAGAACCTCATGACACTAACTATCATCTGCTGCTCAAAATATCAATCCCCTGGTAAGAAAACCATCTGAACCTCTGTATCTGACGAGAAAACCATCTGATAATAGAATCACCCTCAGATAAGAAACCCATCTGACCCAGACAACACACCTGGAGATGAATCAAGAACACCGTCTGATAAAGGTACTGAATCATGGTTTCTGAAGGCCACTTTTCCTGCAATAACCCAATCCCCCTCACAGGTATGATGGACCTAATCCACGGACAAAGGTACGGCATCCTATGCGGTCATCAGCGTCACAGACTTTCATGAGTGACGATACGATTCCCAGAAGGAGTGGCATCATCAAGTCATGAAGAGGCCTCACTTAGCTGACTTCCAAATGATCGGTCCCCAGAGTCGACAATCCTCACGTCTGGACTCCCCTCAGATCCTCAGGACCGGAAAGGAGCACCTCTGCGAGAATCTCGTCTGAGCGTAGATTTCGTAGGGAACTGTACCTGCTCAGCAGACAGGTTCGTCTACTACTCTCCACAACTATATCTAGGTGCATACTCAAGCCCAGGTCCGGCTTCTCACTCACAGTAACCTCCCTTGCCCACAGCAATAATCATAATAATATAATGCTGGAAAATAAATGCGGAAAGGTAAAGGTACAGAAAAGTAAAGTGCAGAAAAGTAAAACACATATACACAACACCCAACAAATAAACATCCAAGCGCTAGGATTGACTCGCGTAGGGGATGGGAAACGGTCCCAGCATAAGGGATGGGAAAAGTCCCTAGACCTGGCTGTCCCCAGCAGAGTCGCCAGCTGTCGCTACTGCGAAAATCGGCGCCGGCTTGACAGGAGAGTCGCCACCGTGTGTTATTTATCCCTCAGAGCGGGAAAGGAAACGCTCGAAGTAAACCTCGCACAAGACGGGAAAAGGTATGGTCATCGCAACCAAAACCTGGATTCGGGAGTTTGTTATGCAAGGGGAAGGTATTAGCACCCCTCACGTCCATCGTACTCGATGGGATCCACGCTTAGTGTTTATGAGGAAAAGGATGATTTATCTATCTACGCTAATGGCTAGTCTGAAAAGAAAATAAAAGGACAGGACTCGACAGAACATACGGTGTTCTGGGCCTACGTATTCCCTCGTGCAATGGGAAAGTCAGAGTCAACGTAGTTCGACTACCTACGTCTAAACGGGGGAAAGGTTGCTCGCCAGGACATCGCGTCCTGTGCCTACGTACTTCCACACAGCATGGAAGATCAGAGCAAACGTAGTTCGACTAACTACAGCTAAACAGGGGGCTTCTCACATAGCAGTGAGAAAATAAACTGATCCTAAAGGTTCGGGAACCTACAACTACGATCTGGTCTCAAATGCACTCGGGCAAGAGAAAGGGATAATAATTAGTCGTCAGCGGGAAAGTCTCGATCGCACAGCCGCGAGAGAACAAAGATTAGTTGTTAGTGTGCTCGCTAGGATATCGCATCCTATGCCTACATATCCTCGTCTGGTACGAGGAATCAGAGCAGCTGTAGTTCAGCTAACTACGACACAAGCTACTCAAAAGCTCCTACTGAAAGGAAAGGGAAAAGGCACCCTAAAACTATAGCTGAAGAAAGGGGAATCTACCTAATGTTATCATGCCTAGTTGACCATCCTAATGTCTATCATAACGACTCCGCAGCGGAGAAGTCAGAGCTCCTAAGGGATCATGGCAACAGGACTATACAACAAACAGAAAATACTGCAAAGTAAAGAAATACTGAAAATATGCATGAATGCAACAACTACACAAACAAGGCGCAAAGGCCGCAAACCACAGAGGTAAGGGAGCTCAGCTCTACCAAATACCAACAAGCAAAGCCACCCAATAACAGACAAGCAGAAGGAGGACCACCTCAACTTCTCATGCACACAAAGTCTACTTCTAAGATGCACCTACCTCAGAACTATTTAGATGAATTCCTAAGTCTAATGCAACACAACACCATTCAAGTCAAACAACACAAAGAGAAGGCTAGCTAACCTGACCAACCCCTATCTACAAAACAAGAAACTAACCCTGAGCAGGGCCCCTAAACAAAACCTTAATCTATCCCTGAACAAAACTCTATGCAACACCTTAAGCAAAGATCTAAGCAAAAACTCTAAACAAAACCCTAAGCTAGAGGAATCAATCCCAGTCTCCAAGCTTCAGAACAAGCTTACCAAAGAAGGGGAGCTAAGCAGACAAACTCATAGTGCCTTCCTCAGGAAAGTACCAGGAGGTTACTACTCAGGAGTCATATCCTATGTGGCTCGACAACTGTGATCAGTTTACGTTCCTCCTCAGGAGAAACTAAACTCACATGAAGGCTTCGACACCATTGGATATTTAAGAAAGCCTATCTGAACTAAGGGAACTAAGTGAACAGACCCCTAGGACCTTCCTCAGGAAAGTACTAGGAGGCCGACACTTAGGAATCATATCCTACGTGGCTCAACAACTGTGATCAGTTTACATTCCTCCTCAGGAGAAATTAAACTCACAAGTCGGCTCCAACATCATTGGATACTTAAGAAATCCTAGATACTAAGGGAGCTAAGTGAATAGACCCCTAGGACCTTCCTCAGGAAAGTACTAGGAGGCTTCCACTTAGGAATCGTATCCCATGTGGCTCAACAACATGTGATCAGTTTACATTCCTCCTCAGGAGAAATTAAACTCACAAGTTGGCTCCAACATCATTGGATACTTAAGAAAGAGGTGAGAAGAAAGAATGAAAGTTATTCATAGTGCCTTCCTCAGGAAAGTACCATGAACTTCCTTCAAACTTCAGGATCTCAAACCTCACAGACAGGGGACAAGCCAAGCTCTGGGTCTCTGAGTCTTGATCTTCAATCTTCTCTTCATCATGCTCTCCAACAAAATCTTCGAGACAACACAAGCCCCACAACAAATTCCCCAAAACGAACCCCAGAGATGAACAGATAACCACAAGACAGACAAAATCAGTAGGCAACTTCAGAAAATACCTAAAAATACTAAACCAATGGGTAAAAATCTATCAATTATTCACAAGGGTCTACAATATCTACCCATAACATCCACATGGGCCTCTACCCAAAAATCAAGACAAATCTATTTAAAGAAAATGAATTTCTTCACCTATGCATAACCTAAACCCTAATTAGGATACCCCAATGATAACCTAATTAAACTAATCCAAATTTAATCTAAAAATCAAGAATTAAATCCTATGGGGAACTATGATTCAATATCTAATTACACAAAAAAGAATGAGTTAAAAAGGTTAAAGGAAGGTCCTAAAACAATTCTTACAAAATAAGGTATCAACTAAAAGAAAGAAAATACACTATATTAAAGAAAATATCACCAAAAATTCTACATTAAAAATAAAATTCCATTTTTATTTTTATATTTTTCTACACAAGATTATCTAAACATAGCAAAAAGAATGAACAAAAAATCATTATTTATCAATTTTATATGAATTTTTTTAAAGTTGCTAGAATATTAAAGAAATTAAAATTCAAAAGAATTAAAATGAGGGGAGGGGGGTGAGAATAGCAGGACGAGCTGGTTCATTTCCAGGTGGGCTCATATTGGTGGGGGTGCGCCTAGTAATAAAGACTAGGCCCAACTTGTTTTAGAAAAACAAAAATACAACAAAAAACGCTGGGGGTGCAGTCAACAGATTTTCATGTTATTCTCTATGGGGCTTCACGCACCAGGGGGTGCAAATAACATTAAGGGCCTAAGGCCCAGTCCAACCTCTCCTCAGATCTCTTCACACGAAGTGGGGGGATGAGTACCAAGGGGAGTGTTTCAGTAAAAACACTTGGGCCTGGCCCAAACCCTAACCCTAATCCACGAAACCCTAACAAAACCTAATCTCCCTCTTCCAACTCAGATCACTGTTCATCCCTCTAACCTAGCCGTTTCCTTCGTCTTCCCCAAATCTCTCTTCTCTGAAACCCATTCTCAGGAAACTTCAACCAACCTTCTCTCAGATCACTCCACAGAACAAACAAACAATTGCTACGAAACCCGCATCTTAGCGAAACAATAACATCAAAACTCGCTCGATTAAGCAGAAGAACTAGCGTCATGTTTAGAGAATGCATACCTGGAGAGGAATCAAGCTCGTGGGGTTCTTGAAGGGAACGTTGACGCTCGCTCAAAGACTTCTGGGCAAACAGTGAAGAACTCCCTGAGTTCTATGAAGATCTGGGGGGAAAACTTCAAGGACTGATGAAGATGATGACTCCGAAGCTGATAGATCTCGGAGGTCCTTTGATTTGCTTGGATGTTCTGAGGAAGACCTTCAAAAGATCGTTGAAGATCTTGAAGGGAGATAACGAGCTACGATGATCTTCTTCGAAGGTTGTTGACGGATCGTTCGTTGGTTGATGAAGGTTTCTGGAAATTCCAGATGAGCGATGAACGTTTGATGATGTTCTGGAAAGCTTCTTGAAGAACGATGAAGCTTTGCTGATTTTCTGGAAAATTACATGAAGGTTCTGGGCGCAAACGATGAGTTTTCCGGCGAGGGTTGGATTTTCCGGGGAGGAGAAGATGAAGGGGGCGGAGGAGGATCGGAGAAGAAAAGAGTGTTTCTGGGAATTCTGGGTGGAAAACGAGCTCCGGCGAGCTGTTGCGGTGGCCGGAAGACGTTGGGGTGACCGGCGGTGGGAGGATCAGGGCGGATGCATGGCCGTCGGTGTGTTTTCTGGCGAGGCTCCGGTGAAGTCTGTGGTGACGACAGGTGGTGAAGGGGAGAGACTGGGAGGAGACACGTGGCTGGACGTGTGGCAGAAGAGAGAGAGTGTGAGTTCTGAGTGGGACGCGTGTGAGAGTGTGAGAGAGTGTGAGTTGATGCGGTGGGGTCCCCTGAGTGCAACATGTGGCCCCCTTTATACTTGACAAGTGGCGTCCTCTGGCCAAAACCTGCACAAAAACGAATTGGATAAAAAAACTGAAATGGGCCTCCAAAAATCCCCTCTGGGCCCAACGAAAATCTGGACAAAAACCCTAAAAAACTGAAAAACTCAATTAAGCCCTAATTAAAGCTAAACTACTACTTAAAATGACTATAAATCTGAGCCCTAATTAACTAACTATTAAACTACAGTTAACTCCTAATTAAACTGAACCTCAATTAAACTAAACAAATTCAATGGAAATCTAAACAAAAATTAACTCCTAATTAACCTAACTAAACCCTAATTAGATCTAAAAGAATTAATAAAACTCTATTAATTTCTATACTATTTCTATTAAAATCTAAAAGCTATTAAAATCCTATTTAAAATCTACCACTTATTTAAAATTCTATTAAAATCTATTATTAATAAAAGAAAAAACTATATTATTTTCTATATTATCTAAAAACAATTAAAAACAACTTTAAAACCTATTATATTCTAAAAAATGATTTAAAAACTATTAAACCAATTAAAAACCTATTTAAAAATCTATAAAATTCTAAAAAGAGATTTAAACCATTAAAAAATACAAAAACTCTATTTAAATTCCAGAAAAATCTATAAAGCCTATTTAAAATCCACAAAAGGCTATTAAAACCCTAAAAATGCAGACAAATGCAAATGACCACCATAAAAGAGCGCACGAGACCAGATCGAATCGAACAGAGAACCCCGGGCATCAGAATATCCCAAAATCACTACGCAAGCTAAAAATCACCGAGGAGCGCACAAATTTCCTGAAAATAAAACCCTGATGATCTGGACTGGATCTGCCGTATCTGATAGACGAAAATCAAGTTGTAACCCTGATATCCTCTGTCTGTGCACAAATATCATGCGTCTGATCGGCGAATATGAAATTAAACCACGAGTCAGATAGGAGAATCGGTTGGTCAAATTTTAGGGTGCAACATATGTGACCCCCCATAGAGGACCCTTAAGGTGTACATTGAGCTCTTCAACCATGTCTCATCCCAGGAAATAGCCATATGTGCCTCTAATCACCTTCAAGATAGGAGGAGATAACCAAACACCTACTTTCTCTCCTCAAGAAACTTTGAGACCAACTCTGATGATAATAGTGACTTGATGACTTGAAATTGTACCCTTGCCTGAGCTTTAAACATAGAGCTTCTCTCTTGAGTAGTAAATAAAACATCTTGATCCCATATCTAGAACCAATGTTATGCATAACTGCTAATGCAAGATGCTATGAAACATAAGCCAAGGTAGAAGAAAAAGTTAAGAAAATTTTGGGGTGCTACACTTGGTTATGATGCGAATGCCAGATGTGAATTCCATTCAGGCGCCACAGGCGATAATATTGACAACTGCAAGGCCTTCAAGCACAAACTTCATGACTTGCTTGACTCAAAGGCTATCAACTTCACCAACGAGGGGCTTAATGTAAATCAAAACCCGATGCCGAATCCTGGGGTGGCGAGAGCTAATGCTGTTATTGAGGGAGATAGGTTGAACTTGATAACTGATGTTGGGGATTTGAAGAGTACATTGAGTTTCATGAAGGCTAATTTGTTGAAGAAGGCAGTGTTTTCGGGATGTTCTACTGACTGCTCAGAACGTGAAGCGCAACCTGAGGGTTATAATCTTTTGAAGAAGGGTATCCAAAAAATGATTGATGATGGTTGTCTGCAATTTGAAAGGGTTGTAGGAGAAGACATTGAGGATAAGGTGAGTAATGATGGAAGCGAAATTGCTACAATTTCAACTCCCTACCAGATGATTGATATTTCAGCACCTGCTAGGCCAGTGCCGATTATCATTACTGTTCCTAGACATGTGTCGTACGAAAGCACTAAAGCCATCCCATGGAACTATAGGGCAAAGGTGTTCTGTAATGGACAGAAGCGGGAATTGACATGGTCGTCGTATGGTGGTTCTTCGTTTGAAAATATAGTTGGTGTTGGCGGTATCACTAGAAGTGGCAGATATTTTCCCCATCAGAGGTTAATACTGATAGGAACGACAAAGGGAATGGTAAGGTAGTGATTGAGGAGAACATCCAACAACAAGCTGGTAAAGATTTTTTTTGAAAGACACGGAGGAATTTATGAGACTCATTCAAAAAAGTGACTACAAGATTGTGGATCACTTAAATCAGACTCCTTCGGAGATTTTTATTCTATCATTGTTGTTGTGTTCGGAGGCACACCTCAGCGCTTTGTTGAAAATATTGAATTTAGCATATGTACCCTAGGAGCCCATGTCAACGTTGGCAATGGTTTAGGTTTTACAGACCTAGATTTAACGCCTGCTCGGAGGAACCATAACCATGCTCTACATATTTCAATGGAGTGCAGAGGGTCCCTACTGTCACATGTCCTGGTTGATATAAGATCATCCCTTAATGTACTACCAAGAAGGCTTTGATGAAGCTAGACACCGAGGGGATGATCTGTACACCCAGTGATTTGATGGTAATAGTGTTTGATGGCTCGAAGAGGTCGGTGTTCGGGGAAATTATGATACTTATTCAGGTAGGATCGGAGATCTTTGATGCAACATTCTACATTATGGATATTCAGCTAGCCTACAGATGTCTGCTTGGTCAGCCATGGATACATGCTACGAGAGCAGTCACATCAACTCTGCATCAGAAGCTGAAGTATATGATGGAGGGTAAATTTCTCACAGTATGCGGTGAAGAGGATATTATGGTTAGTTATTTGTCATCCTTCAAGTAAGTTAAGGTGGATGGGGAGATCCACAAAACACTCGGCCAGACTTTTGAAGTTGTACGAATTCAGGAGAAGCCTCCTGTAGCAGCCAAAAGTCAAAAGGTTTCCATGTCATCATACAAAGAAGCATGTGCTATCGTTGAATCTGGTTCTTCTCCTAAGTGGTGTCAAGTTCTTAATGTTCCCATCAACCAGGACAAGTTCGGCATGGGAAACAAACCCTCCAGTTCTTCTCAAGACCCTCCGAGGTACAGGGGACCTGTCCAATTCACCAATGGTGGTGTCATATTTTGACAGGATTCATGCAATATGACAAAGGTGACAGCGATTGCAATATGGATGCTTGGATTCGTCCATGTACTCCCGTCCAGAAGTTATGTGTTGTAGTTAGAATCGGATGTCAAGCTATTGATTAGCTTAAATCTTAATTCAGTTAAATTCACCACTGAGCTTTTATTTATCCAAAGGAAATGTTAAAGAACGAAAAGACCTTTTGCGCAATGTAACAACAACGCTAAAGATTCGAGGATCGGGGGTTGGTTATGCATAGAGTAGGTATCTCACATCCTAGAAATTTGTAGTACTCTACAGAAACCTTTTGTGTGTGTGTGTATGCTAAGTTATCTCAGTTGTTTGCTAAGGTTATTGGGATCAAGATTAGGGTAAAGCTCTAGGTAAAGACCTAAGGATAGTTCTAAGTGTGCTCACAAAGATATTGCATCTTATGCCTACGTATCCTGACTAGGATGGAATTAGTGCAACTGTAGTTCTCCTTACTAAGTTGAGGAATACTTGATTATGGTCAAGACTCCCAGGAGAACAAACATAACAGTGTTTGTGTAGAGTTTAACAAAACGCTCTAGATCTATGTTGAACACTCGAAGGGATTCACTTTGACAAAAGCCAAGAGGGGAGTAAGTGATCATGACAATGATCCTTACATAGAGTTGACAAACTCTATCTTAAATTTCTATTTGAAGGATACTCCTAACAAGGGATAGGTCTTTTAGACGTAAAGCAAAGCCTAATGTATATAGGTTTTAACTTGACTAAGTTAAGGGACCTAAGGACTTAACCAAGTAAATTGGAGGTGTAATGTGCTATCTATGACTGTGAAGTCAATAGAGAAACTTTCTTTTGGAAAAGGGGAAAAAACAAGGCAATTGGATGAGAACTAACAAGTTCCATCACTTGGGAAGAACTTAACCAAGTTAAAGCACACACAAGCATTCATTCAAACATGATGAAGATATAATAGCCATGGTAACAACCAATAAATATTAAGGCAAGCATGTAACAACATCAAGCAAAGAACAAGGTTACAACCAAGTATTTAATAATGAAAGAATCAAAACAAATGGTTACAACCAAAGGCAAACAAAGATGTTACAACATCTAAAAGGGGATGGTGATAAATTTTCTTACAAGACCAAACATTTCAAGCATCAAGCATAACTCAAGACATTACTTATCATGGCAAAGTTCAAAGATTCTGAAGGTAACAACCAACAAAAGCAAACATGAAACATGTGTGACAACAACAAGTTCATCAATGATAAACAAACAAAACTCATTCATACAAGTTACAACTGGGAATATGAATCAAACAAAGATAAATGTAACAACATTCAATCATTTTTAAGGCATATTGATGACAATCAATCATGGATAAGCAAGAAGAGTGACAACAATTCAAGCATGTATTCAAACTTCACAAGGGGAAAGATGAACAAGATTCATGGTAACAACCAAAGTAAGAATGAAACCTAAACATGTTATGGTCTAACAAGACACATAAACAAGCAAGATAGGGTATGAGGAGCAAGTTCATGAGGATACAACACCAAGAAGCATACAAGGATTCACAGAGAAGTTCCAAGTCATACATTCACATTTATGCATTTACAAAAGCCAGTATCAAACCCTAAACATGTTATGGTTCTAACAAGACACATAAACAAGTAAGATGAGGTTAAGGGAACATGCTCAAGAGGTTACAACATCAAGAAGCATGTCCCAAATCAACAAAAGTTTCAAGGCATGATTTTCATGTTCATACATTTACAAAGGCATGATTAAGCATGGTAAAGCAAAGAAAAAAATGCTTTTAAACATATAAACATGCTACACATCCAAAAGTGGTTCGCACAAGACCAATCGTGCAAGAAAAATCAAGCACTAAGTCAAGGAAACTCATGAAAACAAGTAAAAACCCTAAAAAGGTCATGTCTTTCAAATGAATCCAAGTGTTTCAAAAATAAAAACTCGTGAAGTCTTTCTTCATACATTGAAACTAGACGTATCAAGGAGTATTTTGCAAATAGTGAGGTATCAAAGTGATAAAAATTAAAAAAAAGTTATGCACAAATCAAATTGCAAAGAAAATCATGAAAATTAGTGATAAAAAATAAAGGAAATGAATCCCATGGGGTTTGAACCCACGCACTAGGGCCCAAAGGTCAAAATCTTACCAACTCAACTAACATGCGCATGTGAAAATCAAGCTGAAAAAACACAATACATGGTAAAAACATCCAAAATATCACAAAAATGGCACAAAAGGTTGATCCACGGGATCAAACCTAGGACTGGCAAGGCAAGAGAATACATGAAAGCGCATGGTAAACCATTGGGATGCTGATACATCCATTGTATCACCCCCATTCATGAATAAAGAAGGCTACAAGTGACCTGAGGCCTAGAAAATACGCGCCATGGCTGGTCACTAACCTCAAATTTGACCAGTTGCAAGAACTAACATATCTCACTCAATTCTCCATGAAATGCAATGATCCAAAAACCAAAATCACTCAGAATTTCACAAGGATCATGATGGTACAATTAGTTTTTGCTAAAAGTGCCTCTAATTCAAAACCCGATAGTATGATCATAAAAGCCACATTCTTGCAATTTCAAAAACTATAGACTTATTCAATCATGATAAGCAGCAAGTAAAGGTTCATACACATCACAAATATCATATTAAACATGTCCGTGATCAATTCACATCAAAGCATAGCATGATTTGAAAAATGTAAGATCAAGTGAACTTACCTCTTGGAGCTAACTTGGGATCTTCAAGAGAGCTGCTTACAGAAATGATTTGTTTGTTTGAACAACTTTAATACACCTCTAATAACCACTTTGAATGCTTGGAATCAAGTGGAAGCACTTGGAGAAGAATCTCTCATTTCTCTTGTAAAATGGAAAAGTGACCAATATGGAACTTCAAGGAGATGAAGCTACAGATGGAAAACTTGTTTCAGAATAGCTTGGCAATGATTTATGGAAGGTGTTTGAAGTGTTTAGAGGTTTAGAAATGGTTTAGACAATGACTTGGCTTTAAAAATGCAGAAAAGTCAAACTTTTGTCAATTGACTGTTGACTTTTTGAGTGAGAAGTTTTCTGGTGAGAGTGAGTGTTTGGATAACTTCAATACATCATAAGTGATGTGTTTGAAGTGTTGGTAGAGGTATTGATGATTGGAAGGAGCTTTGGAAGAGTTTGTGCAAAAGAGATTTTTGCTTCACAAGGAAGTTACTTCCAATGCTTGCAAGAAGGTTATGATCTGTCGAATGGGAGATATTTTGCTTGGTTTCTAGCTCAATCTGGTGTTTTTTAGATTTGAGTAGAAATCTCTATTTATAAGCAAGCTTGGAAAGCAAGTGGTATGGGCAGATTGGATCATCTTGCCAACTTTGCCCTTTTTGGAGGCAAAATGTTCAAGATCAACTTAAGATCTTTCTTATGAGTTTAAGCCACCTCTCTATGAGTTTTATCATCACCTATAACCTAAAAATAGTTGTCTTGAACTGAAAGGCAGGGAGAAGCTGGTGTGGTTGATGAGTTATGACAGAACTTGCAAAAACGTTTATCTCACATGCCACTTGCATCCACTTGCATGATTAAACAATTCATTTAATCCAAAATATGAGTTTTTCTCGTGGCTATGCATTCTAATCTCCTCAATTAATTCCATAAGCATCAAATAATGAGTTAAGCAAAGGATTAGAAGAGGTTTGAATTGTTTATGAAAGAAAATGCAAGTGCTGGACTTGGTTTTGTGACATGAAAAATGCCCAACTTGCCTTCTTCGATTCTCCCTAACCACAAAGGTTGAGAAAATGCTCTTGTACTTTTTAAAATTACCCAATAATGATCTACATCATTCATGTTTTACACAAGTTCAAAAGTTGACTTACAAGTCAAGAAACATGAAAATTTTCTAAGTGTTAAAATTCTTCACAACTTGATGAGCTCACAACTCAAACTCTATGCATTTTTGGGCATCAATCCCACATGAAAATTTTGTAGGGTTCCTGAAGAGCTTTCCAACAAGCTTTGAACCACTCCATTTGGATGTGTGTTAGTAAGTTATGATCATTTCAAGTTGGCTTAAAATTAGGGTTTTTCATGAACCCTGGTTTCTTGATTTGCAAGTCATCCATCAATCCTTGATTAAATCTTTAACAAACTCACTATTTACTCACAAAATTATGTTGGAAGACTTGACTTCTTCAGCTTGGGGTCAAAACCCTAAAAGTAAAATAGTTGACTTTCTAGACAGACGAACCGAACGGCTGAAATCTTCAGGACCCATCCTCAGTGTTCTGAGTTCTTTAAGCCTTTCAAACTTCTTGAGGAGACTTTAATAAGTCATAGGAGTACCATGGATCATGATTCAAGCTTTGTAAAACCATTGAATCCAAAACTTAAACTTTAGTTGACTTTTTCCACTAGAAACTCAAATCAGGGTGATGTACTGCACTGCTCCCATTGCTTTCAAAAATCATTATTAACGAATAAGTGATGTTTTGCATAACAAAAAGGGTAGAGCATAAACAAAGATTGGTCCAAATCTGATTTTATTCAAAGATGGAAACTTGCAAAAGCCAAAGTCCCATGAAACAATTACAATTTAGAAAAACGGAAATATAAGTAAAGGTTTACAAAAATCCAACGATCAGCCAATCCTAACTAGCTAAGAGTCGGTCTGAAATGCTGCCTCTGACGAGAGTAGTGGAAGGTGAGCCTTTTTGATGATCTTCTGCAGTAGTGACAACTCCCGATGCAGTGAAATACCTTTGTTGCTCATTTTTGTCTAAGCCGCCTTTCCAGGTTTTCGACTTAGCGAGCTTTTCTTTTCTTTTGTTTTATCGCTAATTTTTGCCTGGATCTCCTTCATAGGTTATGATCCACCGGGATGCCTCCTTTTTTCCTAAGTTTCCTTTCCAGGTTTTCAACTTAGCGGGTTTTTTAGGCATAATATTTTCTTATTGCATATGATTTTATGGGATGAGGGAGATGTTCACCATCCATCGTTGTAAGGGTCAAAGAGCCTCCAGAAAAGATCGTCTTCACAACGAATGGGCCATCGTAGTTTGACATCCATTTTCCACGCATATCTCGATGTAATGGCAAAATCTTTCTGAGTACCATCTCACCCTTCTTATATTCATTGATTTGGACTCTCTTGTCAAAGGCTCTCTTCATTCTCTTTTGGTAGAGCTGAGTGTGGCACATCACTGTCATCCTTTTCTCGTCAATAAGATTTAGAGTATTGAACCTTTCTTTTACCCATTCAGCTTCCTCGAGCTTAGCTTACATTAGGACCCTTAACAAAGGTATTTCAACTTCAATAGGTAATATTGTATCTATCCTGTAGACCAGGGAGAAGGGGTTTCCCCCGTTGATGTGCGAACAGATGTTCTATATCCGTGCAGTGCGAATGGTAACATTTCATGACAATCTTTGTAGGTCACTACCATCTTCTGCAAAATCTCATGATGTTTTTATTTGCAGCTTTAACAATGTCGTTCATCTTAGGCTTGTAAGGAGAAGAGTTGTGATGTTTAATTTTGAAACTGTCATAGAGCTCTTTCATTGTTTTGTTGTTCAAATTTGTCCCATTATCAATAATGATCTGGTCATGGATTCCATAATCAAAAATAATCTCCTTTTTGATGAACCGGGCAACCACCTACTTTGTTACATTTACGTAAGATAAGGCTTCTACCCATTTGGTGAAATAGTCGATAGCGATGAGGATGAATCGATGACCGTTGAATGCTTTGGGCTCGATTTACCTAATCATGTCAATGCCCCACATTGAGAATGGCCAAGGTGACAATAGTACGTTCAGAGGATGAGGTGGCACGTGCGTCTTGTTCGTGTAAATTTGGCATTTTTGACACTTTCGGGCAAACAAGATTCAATCAGTCTCTAAAGTCAACTAATAATAACCAGCCCTCAAGATTTTCTTTTCCATAGCATGGTCGCTTGCATGAGTATCGAAGGTGCCTTCATGAATTTCTGTCATCAGCGTGTCTGCTTCTCTTTTGTCAATGCATTTGAGTAAGACCATGTCGTGATTTCTTTTATACAGAACATTATTGCTAATGAAGAAAGGAGCCTCATTATTACTTTTGATTTTAGAGGTAATTTTTGATGTCGTATAACCATGGTTTTCCATCAGATTCTTCTTCAGCCATCATGACGTATGCTGGCGTAGTCTTTCTTTCAATACTGATCAAAGGAGCCTCATTCATGAACTGGACCTTCCACATTGATGCTAGCATGGCTAAAGCATCAACAATATAATTTTCAAACCTCGGGACGTGTTTGAAAGTGATCTCGTCAAAATACTCGATCATCTCCAAAATGCAGTCTTTGTAAGGAATTAGTTTTTCATCTCGAGTCTCCCATTCACACTTGAGCTGATAAATCACCAAGGCAGAGTCGCCAGTTACTTCCAGAATCTTAATCCAAAGGTCAGTGGAAGCTTCAAGACCTAAGAAGCACAATCTGGTAGTAACCGCAGTATATCCTCTAGTAGGATTTTCTAGAACAACACCAGCACCATGACCTTTTTTGTTGGATGCACCGTTGAACATCATCTTCCATCATGAGCCAGGTTCAGGACCCTCTCCAGGACCAAGTTCTTCTTCAGCTTTATAAAGAGATGTGACATCTTCGTCGGGGAAATCAAATTTGAGCGGCTGATAATCCTTAACAGGTTGGTCAACAATGTAGTTTGACAAAAAACTTCCTTTTATTGACTTTTGTGCAACATATTGAATATCATACTCTGAAAAGAGCATGTGCCATCTTGCTAGTCTCCCCGTCTGAGCAGGTTTCTCAAATATGTACTTTATTGGATCCATTTTGGATATCAACAGAGTAGTGTGGCAAATCATGTACTGTCTCTGACGCTTGGCTGCCCAAACCAACGCGTAGCAAGCTTTTTCTAATGGAGAGTAATGACTCTCACAATTGATAAACTTCTTGCTTAGGTAGTAAATTGCATGCTCTTTCTTCCCGGATTCATCTGTTTGGCCCAAGACGCAACCCATTGATTCTTCGGGCACAGTCATGTACATGAAGAGAGGTCTTCCAAGCACCGGTGGGATCAATATTGGAGGCTCCTAGAGGTATCCTTTGATCTTCTCAAATGTCGTCTGGTAATTCTCATTCCATACCACCACTTCATCGTTTCATAACAACTTAAAAACTGGCGTGCAAGTAGGAGTCAAGTTGGAAATGAACCTGGAGATATAATTTAGTTTGCCAAGGAAACCTCTTATATGTTTCTCCATTTATGGTGCAGGCATTTCTTGGATAACTCGTACCTTGTCGGGATCCACTTTGATTCCATGTTGACTAACAATGAAGCCGAGTAGTTTGTCGGATCTGACTCTGAAGGTACATTTGGTAGGATTTTGTCTCAACTGATACCTCATAAGTCTTTTGAATAACTTCAGCAGAAGATCAAGGTGATCTTCTTCACTCTGAGACTTGGCGATCATGTCATTGACATAAACTTCAATCTCCTGGTGCATCATATCATGAAATAATGCCACTATGGCTCATTGATATGTGGCCCCGACATTCTTCAAACCAAAAGGCATAACCTTATAACAATAAGTGCCCTAGGGTGTGATGAAGGTTATCTTTTCCATATCGGCTGGGTCTATTTTTATATGGTTGTAGCCGGAGAAACCATCCATAGATGAAAATACAGCAAAACTGGTTGTGTTATCCACCAAAGTATCAATATGTGGCATAGTGAAATCGTCCTTCGGACTGGCTTAAGATCCCTATAGTCTACGCACATTCTGACTTTGCCATCCTTTTTTGGCACTGGCACAATGTTGACCACCCATTCGGGGTACTTTGATACTGCTAAGAAACTTGCGTCGATTTGCTTTTTGACCTCATCTCTGATCTTGAGAGCCATGTCAGGTCTGGATCTTCGAAGCTTCTGCTTAACTGAAGGACACTCAGGTTTAAGAGGGAGCTTTTGCATTACAATGTCGGTATCCAACCCAGGCATATCTTGGTAGGAACAAGCAAACATATATGTATACCCTTTGAGAAGCATTATCAGTTTATCATTAACATCTGCCCCTAGTAATGCCCCAATATTGACCTCTCTTTTCTCTTCTTCAGAGCCTAAGTTGATGACGTCAATCTGTTCTTTGTATGGTTGAAGATAAACATCCTCGTATTCGGTCATTTTCATCAGTTCTTCAGGGATTTCAGAATCCTTATCACTCTCGTCTTTAACTTGGAATATCGGTGAACCATAGTCAGAAAGAATTGGATGATCATCGGATTTAGCGGGTGATGGAGGTTCTTTGCACGTGTTGAACTGGCTTAAAATGAGCAAACACACACAAAGCGATGCAGATGATGAATTCCCTTTTTTAGGTTTTTTCCAAAAAGATTGCCATTTTTCCCTTTTTACAAAACAGTGAAAACAATAAAAATGCAATGAACAACAAAATGGAGTTTAACAAAACACTCATTCATTGATTGATCTTTTTAATTGCAAAAGTGTGGGCCATACAAAATGATCTATTGGCCCCGGGCACGACCATGGATTTAAAATAAAGAAAATGCTAACAAGCAAAACAAACAAATTACTCGAAGAGCGGTAACATGATAGGAATTTCTACGGCCTCCCAGTTGTACAAAACGGCTTCACCTCGGAGCACCAGGTCGTTTATGCAGCTCACTTCACCGTCTTCTTCGATAGTGTTTACTTGAACGCTGCCACTTACGAAGATCTCTTTCAGGGTCTTCAGGCGCTTGCCGTTGACTTCTAATTCTTAACCCAGAGTTGGTTTGTAACCCAACCCTTGCCGATCATTCTTCGCTAATGCGTTGACTTTGATTATCTCTCCCCAACCTTGCGAAAGTCCTTCCTTTATGGCACTTTTAATACTCTGGGCGGAGGCGAAAGATGGACCTCATGTAATGACAGTATGGTCAACCAACATAGCATGCGCAATCTCTAATGCTTGGAAAGCTATTTGCAATGCATCTTCATCAGCTTCAATGTATCGGAAAGAGGATAGGTTGCTCACCATCAGGTCCTCTTCACCGTGCACCACGACCAACTGGTCCTCAGTAATAAACTTCATCTTTTGGTGTAATATGGATGTAAAAGCGCCCACTGCATGTATCCACGGCCTTCCCAGCAGACAGCTATACGCCGGATTTATGTCCATTACCTGGAAGGTGATTTCAAAGACTTGAGGTCCCACCATGATCGGAAAATCAACCTCTCCTATTACGGTCCTCCTCGATCCATCGAAACCTTCATAATTAAAGATGTAGGTCTCATCTCAGCTCTTTTGTTTACCAACTTTGCTAATGTTCTTTTGAGCATTACATTGAGGGTTGACCCATTGTCGATGAGTACTCGGGAGAGCATATCTTCTCCACACTTAACAAATATGTGTAATGCATGGTTGTGCTTGCGACCTTCAGTGGTTAAGTCACTGTTATCGAAGATCAGCATATTACAGGCTGTGAGGTTCGCAACGACAGAGTCAAATTGCCCCACAGTGATGTCTTTCGTCACATAGGCTTGTGTTAGTATTTTCAACAAAGCTTGTCGATGGGCGGGAGAGCTCAGTAGTAACGACATGATCGATATTTTGGATGGTGTCTGGTTGAGTTGGTCCGCTATCCGGTAATCGCTTTACTGAATTATCCTCATCCTCCTTTGGGACTTCTTTTCCTTTAACAATGAGCTCCTTGGAGATGGCTTACTTAGGAACAGTTCCTTAGGAGTGGTGATGGTTGCTTTGGGAATAGTAACAGCTGCCCGAGGAACAGTAAGATTTGCCCTGGGCTGATATATTCAACCACTTCGGGTCATTTTGCTTTCCCCGACAATGTTTGTCACGTCCTCCTATTTTCTTCCGGCCTTCATGTTGTACCAGGAGTAGTCGTACTTCCACGATACAAATTTCGAATTAGGACCTGGTCCCCTCCTTGGATCGAATCTCAGTTTTGGTTGGTCCGCAGCTGGTGCAGGGTTGTTGTGAAACACAGGCCTAACAGCGGCGAGAGAAGCAAACATGAATACTGGCTTCTTTTCAGATTTCTTTAGTAAATTGAAAATTGGCTCAATTACCGAGACGTCTTCTTTTTTCTTCTTTCCACATATTTGTAGAAAATCTCCGTCAATCATTGACTGAATATCCCTTTGCACTAGGTTACAACCTTGTGTATTATGATGGCAATCACTGCAGCTTTCATGGAAACTTTTGATCAGCCCCGCCTTTATCAACTTTTGATGCAACTCAACCAAAGGAGTTTTGACTTCAGAAACCTTGGAAATTAATCTTACGTTAGAGTCTTCCTCTACAACATGGACGCCACCATGGTTACGCAAAGGACGTTTTTCCACGTTAGGCATATTGTCCTCAAAGGAGAGGATCTTCTTCTCAATCAATTATCGCACAATATGTTGGAGTGTTATGCAACCTTCGAGGTTGTGCCCTACAACATTTTCATGGAACGTGCATCATGCAATTGGGTTGTAATAATGTGGTAATAGAGTTGGAGGAGGACCCAACTTCCTGTTCTAAATTAGGCCTTGTTGTACCATTAGAGGGTACAAATCAGTGTAGCTCATAGGGATAGGCTGAATCCCTGGCCTTCTATTCTGAAAAGTAGGCCTTGGAGCCAGTGCTCTTTGTTGTTGCCATACTTGCTGATTGTGATTTTGTTGATAGGCTTTAGGCGCTGGTATGTGGAAATTTTGTGGGTTCGATGGGGTTGGAACACCGGCGTGACTGCAGCCACATATTGTTGCCGCTGATAATTTCACTAAGGTTGTAGACAAGGTAACCGTTGATTTTATGGGCGGTTTCTTCTGTTATGAACCCTCTCGTCATACATTATAACATTAGTCTCTCCTTCCTTTTTCTTGTGGAAGTTACCCGATGGATTTTTCATTATGCTGGTGCTAGCCGAACTTGTCACCTTGCCATTTTTCAAACCAGCTTCCACCTTTACACCGACAACCACGATATCAGAAAAGTTGGTCATGGTACTGCTAATCATTCTTTCATAGAATTCGGGTCTGACGGTATCCACGAACCAGTTAGCCAACTCATTTCCCGTTAAGGGAGGTTCCACCTGGGCAGCGGTTCTGCATCATCGCTGCGCATATTCTTTAAAGGATTTCGAACTCTTTTGAGTCATGCTAAGCAGCTGACGATGATCCGGCGCTAGATCCATGTTGAATTTATACTATTGAATGAACTCATCAGACAAATCTTGAAAGCAGTGGATTTTAGATTGATCCAGGCTTAAGTACCATTTAGCGGAGGCACCTTTGAGACTGTCTTAAAAGTAGTGTATCAATAATTTGTCATTCTCAATATGTGGGGCCATACGCCGGCAATACATGATCAGGTGAACTTTTGGGCAGGTTGCCCCTTCGTACTTCTCGAACATAGGCATTATGAGTTTGGGAGGAAATACCAAGCCCGAAACTAAACACATGTCCTTGGCATCAGACCCAAAGACATTGTTCCCTTCTATAGCCCTTATTCTTCTTGCCATTACATCCATTTCAACCCGTAGTTTCTCATGTCTCTCATCTTCAGTTTCAGATCCGTCGGGCACGTCGAATATTGGTTGATGATTGTTGAAGACTGGTCGAACCTGTGCCTGAGTGTCGACCTGAGTGTAAATGGGATTTTAAAAATCCTTCATCAACAGAACACTCTGTGTATTTGAATATGTCTGATGATTGAACGATTGAACTTCACTGTATGGAGGCATGGAATATCTGGCAATCCCGAAAGGATGTTCTGCTACTGAAGTTACTAATGGAAGAGGAGTTGCTTTCGTTGTGTTGATTTCAGACACTACTATAGGTTGTGTGTCCATCTTTGCCTTGATTACCTGAAGGAATTCCATGATTTGGCTATTGTGACCATGTTGCAGTTCGACATTGTTGTTGATCTAATCGAACCTCAAGTCTTCATATGCCATTCTCTTATGAGCGTTGGCTCTTGTGTTGTACGAATGAGTATTCAGCGTGACTCTCTCTTCTTTTCTCTCTGATAGCAACAACACACGGGATAAGCTGGAGGACTAATGAAATGTGAAATGAGATGCAGGATGCAAATACAGACCATACATTCAAGAAGAACCATAAAGTTTGTTTACGAACAAAATTAACGGATCAACACGTAACGACGTGATGAAAACTTAACAAAATTTTCATTAATAAAAAGAGTTTTACAACATAAAGTCTTCATTAACAAATGAAGCTTTTTCAATCATTTTACAAAATGAAAGATGACATATTCTCATAAGCATGGGGTATAACAAAAGGAAATTAACAGTTAAGGATCCTCTAGCAAGATTACCCTTCTCCCTATAGCAGTCTGGTTCTTTCTCAGTGGGATATCCTAGCTGACGGCGAGCTAAGATAGGACTGTAATTAATATATCCTCTTGTATCGATTATAGGTATATTTGGGAACTCCCCACACCTGTGTATCATGACTACTCCTCCGCGAGCTAGGTCATACCATTTGATGTCGTAATGAGAGAGTGTAACAAATTTTCCAATCCATGCATCATTGTCTTGAAGTTTCCATAAAGGAAATGTCCTAGGCAAGTGTGAAATAAACCACCTACTTAGGAGTGTTGTGAAACAGAAGAATGTCCTAGGCAAGTGTGAAATAAACCACCTGCTTTGATCCATCACTATGTCTGCAAAAAAAACAAGATTTTTGAACTCCTTGAATGGTTAGAAAAATGCATAATACAATGCAAAGACGCCAGACGCAACTGGTTTTACAAAACTCAGAAGTTAATTAAAGCAAAACCATCGTTTCATTTATGTTAGAAAAGTTACAACTTTTGAAATATAACACCAGAAACTTGAGGCTACATCAGAGGAGAAAGCTAGGCCTTATGGTTTATGAAGTCTGACAAGAATCCTATTCGTGTGTCCTCTTTAATCTTTTCAACATAGTGTTCTCCATCACCAACTTGTCTATTATTCCTTTCCAAGCGCCAGAAGTTGGTGGGATATTCAAATACTCATGAGTACTCATTGTAGGTTTGACGCTAGAGAAAAATAAATTCTCCTTTGTCACATCTCGGTCAGTCAGACATCTTTCGAGCCACCCAATCAACTCATCTTTGTCTTGCAACTCTTTATACAATTCTGTCGTCTCAGCATGAAGAGTATGGTACTTGTCTTTCCAAGTATCCCTCTCAAGCTTTGTTCTTTCAAGAACCTCTTGGTACACTTCCATATTTTCAATGGGAATGGCAGAAGATGACGCGATGACAATCTGCATATTTTTCTTAGGAAGGTAAGGCATCTTGAGATCACGAGCTCTAGATTGGACCTACCAAGTGAATGGCTCAAAATCTACACAGTTCCTCTTCCCAAGGTCAGCTTTGGTTTTTCTCCGGATGTTCTTCCAAGCATCAATTATACTATTTCTTACACTTTCTTCCGCTCCGGCGTTGAGGTAAAAGAAACCAGCCAATAGGATGTTGTTAGACTTATCTTTCATTGGGAATCCCAATTGACGTCTAGCCAAAGCAGAATTGTAGTTGATCCCCCCTTGCACTCCCAAGAGTGGTATATTCGGAAAAGTACCACAATTATCAACGTAGACACCTCGGTCGTAGGTAGGATCATACCAATGAATGTCTGCTTGAGTTCGAGACATAATCCTTTGAGACCATCTCCAACCATTAGGATTTTCTTTGAAAGCATATATTATTGGTAGATGATTGACAAACCATCTGTATAACAAGGGTGCACAGCAGCTAATAGTTCCTCTTCCTTGAAGAGTCCTGTTATGGATGGAATGATAAGAGTCACCTAGAAAAGTGGGTATTGGGTTACCATTCAAGAATATTGTGATGGCAGTTGAATTGACAAATTCTTCTACCTCCAGGAACAATACCAAACCATATATTAGTAGAGCTAAAACTACTTCAAATGCATCCATACTACCTTCCTTGGCAAGGTAAGTAACCTTCTTCAATAAATAAGCAGAGTGAAAACCCTTGACCCTATTTTTTGAAGTATGATTAACTTTGACCTTGGATACTTCTAGATGGAGTGTGTCAGCAATTTCCTTCGGCGAGGGTAGCTTCTCCAAACCACTGAAGGGTTTCTTATCTTTCACGGGAATTCCAATGAATTAGGAATACTCTTCTAATGTTGGCATCAACTGATAATCTGGGAAGGTGAAATAGTGGTACAATGGATCGTAGAATTGAACCAAGGTGTTGAGAACCCCTTCTTCCATTATAGTCTTTACAATACTCACAAGTTTTCCATATGTTTTCCCAAAGTCTTCGGATACTATTCTTCCTATCTTTCTCAATTCCATTGTATCATATTTCTTGAAGTTATATTTCTTAGTGTTTCTTTTCCCAAAAGTCCATGATAACTAGGGTTTCACAGAAGAAAAAAGACTGAGTTTTACAAAACCAGTGCACCAAGATGAGATGCTATGATGATATAATGCACACACATGCAAATGCTAACAAGCAAAGGTCCTAGGTTTAGGGTTACAAGCATGAAGCCAGGGTATACCCTCCCAAAGGAAATGTACTAAGGTTTTCATTGTACCTATAGATCGGGTTCTATCAAGAGTTCCCAGAGTCATAGATAAATCCCTCGGAATTTGACCAACCGTTTCTCGCAATTTGGCTTATGTTTCACTTCATTTTCATCTGCATATCATTTACCGCATACTGTGCATTTTGTCAGTCGGATTGGATTTAGCAGGATTACAACCCCTTTGCTCGCGTTTTAGACGATTCAAACCAGTTCAAGTGATGAGGAGATTTATGTCGAAATCGAGCGAAGTTGCTCTCTTCTTGGTAATTCAGTCCGTGCTGGTAATTTGGGTTGCGTTTCGGTGTTCGCCCGTTTTTCTGTTTCTCTTTCCATGGCATGCTGTGATTTTATTTCTATAGATTTTGTTATTTGATTTTAATTAGATTCTTTAATAGAGTTTTTAGAAATTAATTTTAAATAGATATTAGAATTTATTATATTTAGAAATTAATTTTAAATAGCTTAGAATATTAATTTTAAATAGAAAATAGTTTTTTTTTAAATAGGTCTTATTGGTATAGAAAATAGTTTTTATTTTGTTTAATAGTTTTTAGATTGTAGCTCTTTAAGAAATAGTTGTTTTATTAGAAAGTAGTTTTTATTTAATTTATTTAGAAATAGTTTAGATTTTAATTTTATTTAGTTAGTTAGAATATTATTTGTTAATTTGAAATTACATTAATTTTAATTAGGCTTAGTTAGGTTATTAGAATTTTAGCACAACATTTAATCCATTTAACTAGAGTTTTATTTCATCAACATTCATTAATTTACCTTGTTTTTCTTTTAACCATCATTAGCACGTTTTAATCCTAATCAACAAATCATTAATCAGTCATTAACCCCAGCTGCCACATTTCACGAGCCTATTTATACCAACACTATTCATTGTCTTCAAAATCCCAACCCTAAGCATTGTAGTCGCCGCTACTGTGTCATCCCTAACCCTAAACCTAGGTCAACAACCCTAATGGCCGCCACCTCTCCCTGTTCATCTACGCCTCTAGCATTCCATCGCTCACCTTCTTCCTCCATCACCAACCTTCTGCTTCACCATCTCAAACCCCACGCCACCGAATCCTCACTATCACCATTAACAGAACTCACTCTTCAACCTTCATCAAGCCATGAACAAAACCCTCTCATCACTCCAAATCAAATCTCTACCTTCAACTCTCCCTCACAAACCCAGATTGAAACCTTATAAACCATCTTCGTTCATCTTGTTGCTCGAACCCAGGAAATTAACACCCAAAAAATGACATTCAACCATCGTCTTCCCCAATTCATTCCCGACCATTACCTCCACTAAACCACTTTTTCATCACCATCCAGAAACACCTTCAGTAAAACTCGCAGCAACCCATTCTGAAAAACTCCCTTAACAACCTTCTTCTTCTTCAATCACTTGTTCTTCCATCAAAACACCAAAATAACCCATTTTTCCTTCACTCAAACTCTCAACACAAACACCCACCTTGAATTTTTCCAGAAGCTTCTACTTCTCAATTTCGAACTCTAAACAACATCACCCGCGAAATCCATCCGAACCAACATAAACCTTTTTCACCATCAACCGACTTCCATTTCTGAACCATTTCCTCCAACCTAACAAACCCAAACATAACCCTTTATTCCACACAACAATCACCTAACACCATCTTGTCGCTACTGCGAAAATCGGCGCCAGCTGAACAGAAGAGTCGCCACCGTGCGTTATTTTACCCAACAAAGGGAAAGGAAACGCTCGAAGTAAACCTACCGCGAAGACGGGAAAGGAATGGTCATCGCAACCAAATCCTGGATTCGGGAGTCGGTTACGCAAGGGGAAGGTATTAACCCTGAAAGTCTGTGACGCCGACGACCGCATAGGTAGGTTTACTTCGAGCGTTTCCTTTCCCTCCTTTGGGATAAATAACGCACGGTGGCGACTCTTCTGTTCAGCCGGCGCCGATTTTCACAGTAGTGACACATCTCCACAAACTTTGTTTGACCCTCTCAACCATAAACAAACTCAGATCTTAGAAATTAATTGAAACACAGAAGCTTCAAACCGAACACTCAAAGAATGGGTCGAGAATAGAAGGAGAGAGGATGAGCGCAAGTGAATACGAACGAGAAATCCTAAACGAAGTTGAATCTTGAGAGATTAAAGGTGACGGTTGTGCATAGAGAAAGTTGAGTCCTGATTTGATTTTGTTGTGTTTTCGCCCTTCACTTCGAGGAGGAAGACAATGTTTCGTTTTATCCTTCATCTCCTCCTCACTTCCGCATCTCACTTTGTCACAGGATAAATGTTGATATTTGCCTTTTAGTGAAGGATTGATGTTGGGCCTAAGGGTCTGATTTCCCTTTGTGCCAACATTTCTTTGCTTTTGCTGATTGTGAAATAGGCCTCAGGCCCGTGTTGCATTCCTTTCCACCCCTGTTTTCATTAAGCACCCCCATGTGCTTCTTCATTTTATTTTTAATAATTATATATTTTATTTATTATTTAATATATTATATATTAATTCTTTAAAACAAATTTTTTTTATGTAAATATATTATATTTTTGTTTTAATTTTTATTTTAGATTTATTTAGAATATTATTAACTAGCTTTTTCTACATTATATTTTATATATTTTATTTAGAAGTTTTATATTCTATTTTCTTTTGAGATTTTATATATTATATTTCTTTAGAATTTTATAAAACATTTTCTTCCTAATTTATTTTAGAGTTTATATATATATATATATATATATATATATATATATATATTATTTCATATTCATTTTCTTTTAGAATTTCATATTAGAGTTTTGAATTACTTTATTTTTAGAGTTATTTCATTTCTCTTTTGTCATTGAACTTTTTATCCCATTTTCATCCGTTTAGGTAGATGAACAAGTTTCTTTCGATTCTCCGTCAAATTATTGATGCAAAATGAAGGATCTGAGACTGGCTTTTCCCCTCTTTCTCATTTTCGACTTTATGTCATTTTATCTGTTTAGGTCGATGACGAGACCTCCGTAAATCATTACCAGTCAAATTATTGATGAATAATGTGGATCTGGGACCACTTTTTTCTCTCCTCATTTCTCTTCATCTCTCGATTTTATTTTGACTTTTGGTGATCGATGAAGTCTTGTATCTGCAAGACGAGATCCCACTGTTTTTTGGTCCGTGTGACACGATTCAATTGGAGAATGATTCTCAATATCATTTCTCTTTCTTGTCTTTGACACGGATATCAATACGCGACCTCTTAAAGTTTGATTTCCCTTAACAGTCGAGCTACGACAGTTTAGCGTCACATCGGTCCTTATTTGAAACCTCATCATCAAGGATCAAAAGAGGAGAAGATTGGAATGGAGTTTGCGCACAATGTCAAGGGTTAACAGAATCACTCTGTTCGGTAACATCTTTCTAATTCATGTCTTTTAATCAACCGTCGAGCATTGTGAGTTCTGAGCAATAGATATGTAGGAAATAATGGTTGGGTGGCCTCCACTCGACTGTCTATGGTGTTTAGTGTATACCCTTTGGGCAATATGCGACGCATTCGCTCCTACGCCTTAGGTTCTAGTGTGTGTGTCCCGAGTTCCTTCCCGTTTAGGCGTGTTAGGCCTGCTTCCTCTTTTCTCTCGCCCCCGTCTGATCGAAACTCTTTTCTCTCACCCCCGTGAGATCGAAACTCTTTTCTCTCGCCCCAGTGCGATCGAGACTCCTTTCTCTCGCATCCTGACGATTGAGATCCCCTCTCTTGCCCCCGTGCAATCGAGACCCCCTTTGCTCTTGCCTCCGTGCGATCGAGACCATTTCCCATAGTTAGGCAGAACTACAGCTGCTCTGATTTCTCATGCCAGATGAGAATATGTAGGCATAAGACGACGATGTCTTGGCGAGCACCCTTTCCCGTTTTCCGTAGTTGGCCGAACTATGGCTGCTTTAATCTCTCATAACTGTTGAGAGTACGTAGGCATATGATTGCGATAATTCTAGCGAGCATTTTTCCCTCTTCCCTTTAGGTAACCCGTACCTTTAAACCAATGACATACTACGTTCGTTCTACCGCAAACAGGTAATGCCTAAGTCTCCAATGGTCGAGCAGCAATACACCTAAATGCTAGAATGCGTGCGCTAGTATTGTCTACCTTTTCTCTCGCCCTTGTGTGATCGAGAACACCCTGTTTACCCGTAGTTGGCCTGAACTACGTTTTACTCTGATTTCTCATACCAGATGAGAATACGTAGGCACAAGACGCGATGTCTTGGCGAGCGATCCCCCCCGTAGTTTCCTGAACTACGTTGACTCTGACTTTCCCATTGTACAAGGGAATACGTAGGCATAGGACGGCGATGTCCTATCGAGTCAATTCTTTTCAATTCTTTCCGTTTAGCATTAGCAGCCGTAGATAGTTTGTTTTTTCATCCATAGACTAGACAACAAGCATGGATCTCGTCGAGTACGACGGACATGAGGGGAGCTAATACCTTCCCCTTACGTAACTGACTCCCGAACCCGAGATTTGGTTGTGATGACCTGTCTTATTCCCTTTTCGTAGGTTTTCTCTAATCGTTTCCTTTCCCTCTCTTTGAGATAAATAACGAACCGTGGAGAATATTCTGTAAATGCCGCCCCCTCTTCGCAGCGATGCGACAGCTGGCGACTCTGCTAGGGACAATTCCCATCCCCTATGCGAGTCAATCCTAGCGTTTGTTTGCTTGTCTTTGGTTGTATATATTTGTGTGTTGTATTTTGTATATTGTTGTATTTACATTTTTCGCACTTTATTATTATCTGTTGCTGTCGTGCTGGTGGGTGGTTGTTCCTTCGAGAGATAAGCTAAAACCCAGGCTTGAGGATACACATAGCATTAGTAGTGGAAAGTAGTTAGGACCTGCACGTTAGGCGTGCACTAGTCTTCATGAAATTTGCGTTCAGACAAGGTTTTCTGTTGAAGACATCCTATCTTGTGCATTGGTCTCTGGAGACCGATCACTTGGGAGTCAGCTAAGTGAGGCGCTTCGTGAGGCTATGATGCCAAACTAGAAATGGTGAACGTATCATTGTTTCTTGAAAGTCTGTGACGCTGACGACCGCATAGGATGTTGAACCTTATCAGAAATAGGTCCACACCTATGAGTGTGGGTTTTTTTTTGCAGGAAAACTTGACCTCTAGCCAACTCGGTATTCTGGTTTTCTCTTCAGAGCGGACTTTTGAACTTACTCAGTCAGCAGCGCAATATTATTCAGAGCTTTGTGAGGGCTGTAATCCCGTGTTTGTTGCATCTTGCATTGCATTTGCATGAACATCTCTGCATCATTTTGCATATCATTCTTCAGCTGGCTAGAGCTCTTATCCAGCCTTTGTTTTAATTCAAAAGGTGATTCCCCAGTGTTTGTTCTAAACAAGTTGTGATTGTTGGAAGATGACCAAGTGGTTGAAGCAGAATCAAGCAGTGGCAAGAATTAAAGTCAAGTTGGGAATTGTTGTTAGCTATGTCAGGGAACGACCTCCAGAATATTGATAGCCTGTCGGGTTTTACTGTGATGACCAATCCTCTGTATGGTTCTCGGCCTGATGAAGATTCTCCGTAAGTGAACAACCTTACTGAAGCTTAGCCTGTGCAACCCTCTGTTGAAGACCAAGATCTACATGAACAGTTTGTTTCCCAAAGTGAACGTTCTTCTTCTCCTGATACTATAGATCGTCGTGATGTTGCTTTCTCTCTGCCGAATTCCCAAAGAGAGGTTCTGGTAATGAAGACTAAGGACCCGAGAGTAGTCAGATCTGATCATGGATGGATTTAGCTAAGGCTTTTCTGAAACAATATGAATATAATCTTGACATGGCTCCTAATCGCATGCAGTTGCAAAGGTTGTCTCAGGAAAACAATGAACCCTTCAGGAGGTATGCTCAGAGATGGAGAGAATTTGCTTCCAAAGTGCAACCTCCGCTTCTAGACAAAGAGTTGGCAGATATGTTCATAAACTCCTTGCAGAGCCCGTACTTTGAAAGAATGTTTAGAATTGCACCAAACTTCTCTGAATTGGTATTAGCAGGAGAACACATTGAGAATGGTATAAAGATGGGAAAAATTCAGAATATCTTAAGCAGTCAGGCTAGTGAAACTGAATCTCTTTGTAGCTCTCAAACTGAAGGAGAAGATGTAATCAATGTAGTCATGACAGATGTTGGTTATTCTCGAGGTGAATCGGGGAAATCTTTTGGTTCTTCATCTTCTCAGCGTGGATTATCTTATGTGTCTCGTTATTCTGGACAGACAATCGTGCCTAGGGAACCATATCAGAAGCCTTGGGTCGCTCCAAAAGAAAATCAATGAGCCCGTGGTCGAGGTTACCCAAATCAGCGCCAGAATCAGAGTAGGCCTCGTAACAACTTGGAAAGAAGGACTGCTCCTTTTTATCCAGTTCCTATGTCGTACAACCAGCTTCTGCCACATATGATTCAGAACTCTTTGGTGGAGCCTAAGACTCTTAAGCCTGTGCCAGAACCTTACCCCCTGGGTACGATCCCCATGTTCAGTGTGGATATCATGGCGGATCCATGGGACACTCAACCAAAGATTGCAAAGCCTTTCAAGCCAAAGTGCATTAGTTGATTGACAAAGGGTACATTTCTTTTCCAGAAGGAGTTTTGGTGGTTCATGCCAACCTCTCAGTCGTCTAAGCCCGAAGATTCAGAGGGTCATTTCCAGAAGCCAGTGGTCCAGACAGGCAGACGTTCTCAACATTGATAGTCCTCGGGCACTTTTTATCATTTGCATTTGTAGTTTCTTTTCTGTTAGTTGCTACTTGTTTTTAAACATTATTGTTTTGAGTGGTAATATTAATGAAGTGATTATGCACTTTTCTGAATCAATCATGTCGCTTTCGCTCATTTTTTGCACAGCACAGACACATGCACCTTTTATCCACTCCACTTCATCACTGTTGTTTAGCAAAGATTAGAGGGAGGATGATGAAAACTGAATACTCATAACTGATGATTGTATGCTTTCGAATAAAACCCTACTGATGACGTACAGGCATTGTTTCAAATCCCCTAAACACCGGAGATATAAGAAGTTCGTCCCTAGTTAACCACTTTAAGCCTAGAAGTAGGAGTTTCTTTCAGACTTTTAAACTCTCACATCTTAACCTGGGGCAGGGTAGTTGTCAGTTAATTTGACCGAGCGTTCAAATTTCATAGAGGAGTGTCCCCATTCGAAGACCAATCGCACCTTATCCCTCTCAAGAGGTCGTCACCTCATTGACCACAATAATTAAACCTTACCAATCAGGAGTGAGACAGTTACAACCCTTTCTGGAGAAATCAAGACAACCAGTGTCACACAACTTGTTTCAGGAAAAAAAAAGAGAAAAAAAAATCCCGCTAAGTTGAAAAGCTGGAAAGCAAAAACTTAGGCAAAATTGGGGCATCCCACTGGACTTCAAAATCAAAAGGACTCAAAAAGAATCAGTCCAGGAAAAAATTAGGGAATCAAAGAATAAAAGGAAGGATCTCAAAAGAAAAATTCTCAAACAAGGACAAAGTCTTGTAGCTACAGACACTGAAGACAAAAAGGGGTAACTTTCACTCTGAAAACCTTGTGAGTTCCTTAACCATCACTCCTACCTTTAAATAAACCTTTTTGAAGAGGTGAGTGCTGGTTCTAAGTCAACTGAAAGTAGGATTGGAGATCATCACGGAGAAGGGGTGGGTACAAATTATACTTTGAGCCTAATATCCTTTGTTTCAATAACCGTGAACCCGACCACGATTCAACCCTTAAAAGACCTAATTGAGGCGGGGTTTAGGTCTAGGTCTAATTGAGGTGGGTACAAATTATACTTTGAGCCTAATATACTTTGAGCCTACATGATTTGCTAACCATATCTGAAAATTCTGGCAAACACACGATGGATGTTATTCCCAAAGTTATAACATCCACTGTGACATTGACTGTTGTACTAACTAATTTAACTGTAAAGTAAAGCAGTAAAAACACAGAAATTGTTTACCCAGTTCAGTGTCAACAACACCTACATCTGGGGGCTACCAAGCCAGGGAGGAAATTCACTATTTGCAGAATTAATGTAGAGTCAAACAACAAAGTTTGCACTCCTCACTTAAAACCTACACAAAGACAATTCAGCCTAGAGACACTCTAGACCTGAGTATACCCACTCACTCCCCCTCAATCACACCACAGTGATATATAACTCACAATTACAAAACAGTTGTGGAGATACACTCCAAACACACCTTGATCTTGCTTCACAGCTTTAAACAAGGACTCACACACTCTTGCTTCACAGCTTTGAGTGAGACACAACTTAGAATCTACCTAACCAATGCAATCATCCAACAGACAATTGCTTGGAGTACAAGTATTCCTAAGACTCAATTCACACGTGAAGACTATCCTTCTTCACTCACAAGGACTCTGCAATCTGCACTCTCTATTCTTCTGTCAAGAGCTGCTGTTCAGAATTGCTTTTTCTGATATTTAAAGCAGTTGTCAGTCCTTTTGGGCCTTGGTGCATAAATTAGGTTTTATTCATAACAAACCTATTTTCAATAATCTGCACACTTGCCACTTAATTCAGAGATATTTCAGTCCTCCTAGGGCTTCTAGAAAATCTCTTGATGTCCATCTTGAGCTCCTATTCTGCTTCCTGGTTTTATAGCTACCAGAAAAACAAACCTGCGCTTGATGTCATATGACCCAAGTCATAACATTGGGTATGACATCCAGCTTAACTTGCTTTTTAGCTAAGTCAACTTACCCTACACAAACCATATTATGTATACACTAACATCAGTCATGACATACATACATGCTCTAGTGTTTTGCCATAAAATGCAGCCAATCAAGAGCACTTACAAACTCCCTCTTTGACAAATTTTTGGCTAAAACACTTTGTCATCATATCAGAGATTTACACAGCAGAAGACTTATGATGTGTCCTGTCATGCAGGATAGTTACTAGCTCAAGCCACTATGAGTCCTCACAGTTAGCTCTCACTGTTATAGCTCACTTTGTTAACTATCTGTAAATTTCCACTACATATGTCACTTTTTGCTGAGTGAGTAACACATAGAGTTACTCCCCCTCAACTGATACATCTTATCAGTTGAACACTTCTCCTGCACACCCTGCATTCACATATACACACATCCATCCTATGGATGTCCAGACATTCAGAATGACATTCTGAAGTCACGCACACCTATGTTACTCCCCCTGAAAGATGCACACTACTCTCATTTTGTTCACCCCTTGCAGACACACACAAATTTAGCTTCTAGCTCCTAGTTCTAACATACATGCATTCCCATCCAAGCTAGAAGTATATATAGCATCACATCACTAATAGCTCACACATATCATCAGCAGCACCTGTAGTTACACCTGCAAATATGCAAGTCTAATATCATATGCACAATGGCACATATGCTCAAGCTAGTTCTCCTTGTTCTTCCAACTGCCTTGCTCATGCTCAATCATAGCTCATAGTAGTCTTCCACCTGTTGTCCTCTATTTCCTGTTGTTCTCTATTATTCTCTCTCCCCCCTTTTAGCCACAAATTAGGGTCCTACTAAATACTTAGCATAGATCATACATTGTAACATTACAACTGTTTGGGGTTACATTACAGCAAAACTGCTCTCTGAAGAGAATCACAAATTAGGAAAAACATAACCACATTAAACCAACAGCACACCTCAGCAGCAGATTGAGTCACATACTCAATTCTCAATCTTCTTCATCAGAGGGAAATGCAATAGGTAACCTGACAGCACTGGTTGTGGAGTGCTTAACAGTCTGATCAAAGATGTATAGACCAAAATTGAAATTGACTTTGGTACCTACGGCATGAATGATCTTGCCTAGTCTAACAGCAATGGAATATGTATGGCTGGTAGGCACCCAATTCGTAGCTCCAATTCTATGAATAATGGCATACTTTACACTGAGCAGTGCTGCAGACAACTTCCCTTTGGATGGCCATGTTGTGACTTGATATGTTGTGATGATCTTGCAGACCTGGTTGTCTGAAGTCTCCAATTCTTTTGTTCCATCATTTGCTTGCCCCAGATACCTGTTGATCACAGCAGGAGAGAATTGCACACTTTCCTCTAACAAATACCTTTATGAACTCCTTGTCGTTTCTGCTTGAGATTGAGTCAGGTATGTTTATAATGAACTCCTTTACCAGTCCCTCGTAGCATCTGAAAAATCCAGTGACTGTCTTAAGCAGTCCAGCCTTGTTGATGAGTTCCATTACCTCCTTGATCTCCAAGGCGTCCTTCCCTAATTCTCTCTCAAGGGCTATTCTTATTTGATATACATATCTCCATTTGGTTACACTGTGAATGGAGTGGAAGGAGATGTTGTCTAGAGGCGCAATTGGCATGGGTTTAAGTGGCATCTTACCTAATGAATGTTTGACATTGAAGATGCTAGGAACATCTCTTATGACATCAGCTTCAGGCTCAGGGATGCTCTCAGTGACTTTCCTTTTCTTGGAGGTAGATTTGCTCCTAGGTTTGGAGGATCCAACATGAGCTCCTTTTCTTTGACTTTTGCGAGAGTTGTCTTTCAGACTAGTTTTGCCTTTCTTGGTCATTAGTTTATGAGTTATACCAGGAGCAACAATCTTGAGGAATTCATCATTTGAAGATACATCAACATCATTGGCAGGAGCTTCATTCAGATCATCATCTTGTCCTTTCTTCTGTACTACACAGTTAGCTAAATTTGCTAGTTTTTCTATGGTAGGGTTAGTCTCATCAGAGGAGAACTCAGAGTTGTCCTTATGATTCGTATTAGATATTGGATAAGGATCAACCCTAGGCAGTGGAATGGTGATTCCATGTCCATTATGACCTTCTTGGTCTGCATGTGAAGTAGCTGACGATTGGCCTTCACTCCTTCCAAAAATCATACCAGGAGGACTGACATTCATCACAGAGATGCTCTTGTGCTGAGCAGGGTCCGGTTTGGTAGGGATGGAGATATGGTGTTGAGACATTGTAGATGACTTAGGTTGCACCGAAAGGGGCTTTCTGAAGGGGTTATGTGAGATATGGAAGGAGGTGGATTGGTAGAATAAAACGGGTTTAGAAGGGTTTTCTTATAAAAGATGAGGGAATTCAATATTTTGACCAATCAAAATATGATTATTTTTCAAAATATAATTCCCTATTAATTGCTAAAATTCATCATTAATAGAGGACCTCAACTTTCTTAGAGAATTTTTAAATTGAGTATCCTTGAGGCCTCTTGTAATCACTTCAGCATCATTTAGGTCAGAATCACCAAATTTTACACCAGTCTTTTGATGTTGACACCAGTTATCCCTGAGTATGCCTCTCTTGCACATCACAGAGTTTATACTCTTAATGTTACAGAACAGGGTCATGACATCCTGAGTGACATTGCTTCCTTTATGTAGGCCATCTTTCATGGACTCCATCAAATTCCAATACAGCAGGTCCAGATTTCTGTGATGTACCTTCTTTGGATATGCTATCTTGACTTGCCTATTGTCCTCACATTCAACATATCATGTTCTCCCATTTGGAGGGAACTTTGGAGTACCTCTTCCTGACTCCTTGATTGTGGTCTTCTTCATCCTTTGCGAATGTCTGCCTTTATCCAAGCATATTTGATTCTTCTTTTCTTTATTGACCAATTTAGGTAGGTTACTTTTGGGCTCCCATAAGTAACAATTATTCTTGGATCTAGATCCCTTCATCACTTCCTTACCTTCTTCATTTATGACCACACACTTATCTTTGGAAAATTGGACCTTTAGACCTTGATCACATAGATTACTTATGCTTATTAGATTAACAGTCAGTCCTTTAACCAGCAAGACATCCCTCAATTTTGGAGCTTTAAGACTGTCAAGTTGTCCAACCCCTATGATTTTTCCTCTAGTTCCATCACCAAAGGTTACATGACTGGATGAATGAGGGTTGAGTTTTATCAAGTGATCCTCAATTCTAGTCATATGTCTGGAGCAACCACTGTCAAAGTACCAATCCTTTTGGGTAGGCATCCTTAGAGAAGTGTGATCTACTAAAGCCATATTATTGGCAACCCATTGTCTTTGCTTGTTAGGAGCATCCTTCTTAGGTTTTGCTTGATGCTACCTTTTGACATGAGCTCTCTGTTTAGATTTCCCTTGATGAGGATGCCTAGGAAATCCATGCAGCCAGAAACATACAAATTTGATATGACCAAGTTTTCCACAGTGGTAGCATTTATACCCTTTGAATCTAATTTTGACTTGGTTCCAATTTCTGTGTGGTGGATGTTGTGACATTCTCCTTAACTTCTGAATCTCAGGTTGTAATCTCTTAAGTTTCAAAACAGGATTCTGTCTATCAACAAATCCCAGTCCAGATCTATTTCCTGAGTTCTGACCATTCTACAGAATCTCTTCTAGAGTGTCAGTCCCAGGATTTAGCATCCTTATGGATTTTTCCATCTGCTCCATTTTGGATTCCAACAAGTTGACCTCACTTTTGAGTGAGTCTATTGTTGCAAGTTGCTCTATCTTCTCAACCTCTAATTCATTATGCACTTCTTCTGGTGCTCTCCTTGCTGATACAATTCACTGCTTCTGATGGACAGCTTCTTATATGATTATGCTAGTTCATCATAAGTTAGCTCCTCTTCACTTGAATCACCATCAGAAATACATACATTGTTAAGAGCAATGACATGTTTAGATGACTCCTCTTCTGATCCACTATCAGAATCTCCATCAGACCAAGTGACAGTTAGGCCTTTTCCCTTCTTTTTGAGGTATGTGGGACATTCCTTTCTAATATGTCCATATCCCTCACACTCATGGCACTGTACTCCTCTGCTTTGGCTGACTTTATCTTCAGATTTCTACTTATCAGCAGGGATTCTTTTGGTATAAGGTTTAGACTTAGCATCTATCCTTTTGGCCAGTTTGTTGAACTGTCTTCCAAGCAAGGCTATTGCTTCAGATAAGTTCTCCTCTTTTCACCATCTTTTTCTTCTAAATCAGCAGCGTTTGAGACAAGAGCTAAACTTTTGCTCTTTTTCTCCACAGTCTGATCACACATGCCCATCTCAAATGTTTGGAGAGAACCTATGAGTTCATCCACCTTCATGTTGCATATGTCTTGGGCTTCTTCAATGGTTGTTACTTTCATAGCAAACCTTTTAGGTAGTGACCTTAGAATCTTCCTTACAAGTTTCTCTTCAGTCATCTTTTCTCCCAAAGCTCTTGAGGTGTTTGCAAGTTCAAGGACATTCATGTAAAATTCATGGATAGTCTCATCTTCTTTCATTCTCAGACTTTCAAATTTGGTGGTCAGCATTTGAAGTCTTAACATTTTGACCTTGGAAGTTCCCTCATGAGTAGTTTTGAGAGTGTCCCAAACATCCTTTGCCAGTTCACAATGGTGTACTAGTCTGAAGATGTTTTTGTCTATACCATTGAATAGTGCATTCAATGCTTTAGAGTTCCCAAGAGCTAAAGCCTCTTGCTCTTTGTTCCATTCCTCTTCAGGAATTAACACAGATACTCCATCCTTGTCAGTCTTCACAGGATGATCCCAGCCAGAGTTTCCAACTCTCCAAGCCTTGCTGTCTAAGGATTTTAGGAATGCAATCATCCTTGGCTTCCAATTATCATAATTAGATCCATCCATAATTTGAGGTCTATTAGTGAATCTTATATCTTTATCCATTATACCAGAATTTATTTTCCCTAGATCTCACCCAGATTTAGACAGGCAGGGTGCCTGCTCTGATACCAATTGAAAATTCTGGCAAGCACACGATGGATGTTATTCCCAAAGTTATAACATCCACTTTGACATTGACTGTTGTACTAACTAATTTAACTGTAAATTAAAGCAGTAAAAACACAACAATTGTTTACCCAGTTCAAAGTCAACAAAACCTACATCTGGAGGCTACCAAGCCAGGGAGGAACTTCACTATTAGCAGAATTAATTCAGAGTCAAACAACACAGTTTGCACTCCTCACTTAAAACCTATCCAATGACAATTCAGCCTAGAGACACTCTAGACCTGAGTATACCCACTCACTCCCCCTCAATCACACCACAGTGATATATAACTCACAATTACAAAACAGTTGTGGAGATACACTCCAAACACACCTTGATCTTGCTTCACAGCTTTGATCAAGGACTCACACACTCTTGCTTCACAGCTTTGAGTGAGACACATCTTATAATCTACCTAACCAATGCAATCATCCAACAGACAATTGCTTGGAGTACAAGTATTCCTAAGACTCAATTCACACGTGAAGATTAGCCTTCTTCACTCACAAGGACTCTGCAATCTGCACTCTCTATTATTCTGTCAAGAGCTGCTGTTCAGGATTGCTTCTTCTGATATTTATAGCAGTTGTAAGTCCTTTTGGGCATTAGTGCATAAATTAGGTTTTATTCATAACAAACCTATTTTCAATAATCTGCACACTTGCCACTTAATTCAGAGATATTTCAGTCCGCTTAGGGCTTCTAGAAAATCTCCTGATATCCAGCTTGAGCTCCTATTCTGTTTCCTGGTTTATAGCTACCAGAAAAACAAACTTGCGCTTGATGTCATACGACCCAAGTCATAACATTGGGTATGTGTCGCAACTGCGAAAAACACCCGGTGAAAAACAGAAGAGTCGCCACCTTTCATTATTTATCCCACAGAGAGGGAAAGGAAACAATCAGAAAAACCTAACGAAACGGGAAAAGACGGGGTCATTGCAACCAAGTCCTGGATTCGGGAATCGGTTACGCAAGGGGAAGGTATTAGCACCCTCACGTCCGTCGTACTCGACGGGATCCAAGATTGTTATCTATCTAAGGGTGTGTTTAAACTATCTACGCTACAGGCTTGCAGGACAAAAAGAAAAGAAAAGAGACTCAGCAGAGCATCGCCGCTCTATCCCTACGTATTCCCTCGTGCAATGGGAAAGTAAGAGTCAACGTAGTTCGGCTAACTACGGGAGAGAAGGGGGAAGGTTGCTCGCCAAGACATCACGCCTTGTGCCTACGTACTTTCATCTGGTATGAAAGATCAGAGCAAACGTAGTTCGGGCTGACACGAAACCACAGGTTGATTAAGTGCTTTAATTGAGTAGAGTTAAACATATGTTCCAGCAGTTAGGGACTAAGCCTGTTAGCGGTAGAACCGAAGCTTAACAACATTCTTTTCTGAAAAAAGTTCCGATTAATCCCGAAGGAAAAAGGTTTGAATTTGTTTTGTGTTTTTTAGGGAAGTGAATTAATTCGGTTTGTGATTCACGTTGCACTAAAGACTATGACATGGAGGCGAATGCGTCGTATATCTCCCCCAAATGGGACGTATACTAAACACTCTAGATAAGCGAGAGGAGACCCCTCACTCATCATTCCCCATGTAGCTTAAGGCTCGTAGCACGCAAAGTTTATCGCCTTTATTAAATGAATTAGCATGACTTTGAGATGAGAATAGAGACGCACGGAAGGTCTAAGGGAAACTCGGCCCTAACGTTGTCATGTAAAGTGGTCCTAAAGTTTGGATGAAAAGCGGGAACGTCTACCCTAATGTTAGCATACTTGGATTGAACACCTAATGTCTCTCCTACTCTCATCCTATGATGATTCGAATGAACATGCAATAGAAAACTCGATTCAAACCATATACACAAGCATGCAAACAATTGAAAAATGATCACACATATCAACAACATCATGATTAATCAACCACAAACAGTGACAAACAGCCAAAACAATTCAATTCTAATGCATCACACTGATCTATGATGATTCGAATCAAACCGGTATGCGAACATGCAAGCAAAACAACAAATATGGCATTCTGGCACAGTGTTAATCGGTTAACACATATTGTTAATCGGTTAACCTGTGTAAAACAAGTGAAAATCTGGAAATTCGTAGGTGTTAATCGGTTAACACCAGGCGTTAACCGGTTAACACCCTGAAATCTTTGAAAATTTTGAATATTTAAATTGGTTAACCGGTTAACCATATACGTTAACCGATTAACACTATACCAGAAGCTAAAAACAGCAGCAGAAAATCACTTCCAGCACAAAACAGCTTATCCAAGGTTCCAACAGATCAACTTATCAAATAAGCACGAATTTAACAACAGAAAACAGGGATCCAACAGCATGGATACACAATTGCACAACAACATCACAAATTGAACGGATCAAAATCAACACAATTCAATCGAATATGAAGATTAACATGATAAGCTCAAAAATTAAATCGGATCGAGAATTCCAACCTTCGAAGCGGAGATTTGCTTCAGTGAGTGTTGATCAATTGAATTTGAGTAGATCAAATGCTAGAAATCTGGAAAACTTCAAGATCCACAATAATTGTTGTTGTATGAATGAAGATCCACCAAATTTGAGTCAAAAAGCTTCTAATAATCACTTCGAGATCCAACTTCAGATTCATATCCAAGCTTGCACGAAAATTGAAGATGAAAATTGATCCAATGATGATGGTAAATAGAGGATTATACTCAAGAATCTATTGATTCCAATGAAGAATCAATAATTCCAATGAAAAAAGAGCTTTGAGTGGGTTTTGGTTATGGAGAAGTTGAGAGAATTTGAGAGAGAATTCTGATCAATTCTGAAAATGGATGTGAGAAATGAAAATTGAATGGCTTGCTTTGGAGTAAATCACTTAAATATGATCTAGGTATGGGATCTAAAGCAAGGATTGGTTTGGGTTGGAAATCAAGGCTTGGAATGTGGAATGGGGTTTTGGAGGGAAATCTGAAATTTAACGGTGTTCTAGATCCTTCCCAAATGAAAATTTGAATTCCAAAGTGATCAAAATTGGACCCCAAGTGCAATTGGCCTGAAAAATCACGTACATGACAAATTCTGCTATGCTTAACCGGTTAACCATATACGTTAACCGGTTGACAGTGTTAAATTTCAAATATGGGCTGATTCTCCAATGGTTAATCGGTTAACCATATGTGTTAACCGATTAAAACCTTCAAAAATTTGAATTTGGCGCCTTTTGGTGGGAAACCTGTCCATTTGCCCTATTTTAACTGTCTGGAGCTCTGTTTAGCTGCTGAACCTCATATTTGACCGTTGTCACTGTGAAAATACTTGCTATGAGCCTGAGTGCGACTTTTTGATCTGAAATTAACCTGCAAAAAATAAAAATCGGTCGCCTGACCGCCGGACAAAATAAATGCCCGAAGCTCTTGATGCTCACTTTTCACTGTTCAGTTTTCTGGCGAAATGAACTTGAGCCACAAGAACGCCTTGATCCCCTGCCTCGAGAACGAATGCTATGCAATGCAAAATGCTAAATGCAAAGAAACACAAGCCAGTTACGGTTAAACTGAAAGGCAAATTTTGGGGTGCTACAGCTGCCCCTATTCAAACAACTTGGACCTGAAGGGAGGAAAAGCATCCGCTTTCAAACATTCAAGGTACAAGGTGATTGAATACAAAAGAACCCGGAAATTTGCACCCCGCAGGAATGTAAAACAGCGACTACCAACTAAAAGTCAGAAAATGACGCGTTGGGGATAACAATCCAATATAATCTAAGATTCATCCAAAAGATGCCAACCAAAAGTCGGGAAAATACCCGAAGGACACCAACCAAAAGTTGGAACAACCAAAGGATACCAACCAAGAGTTGGGGAACAACCAAAGATACCAACCAAGAGTTGGGACGAAACCATCAATAAATACCAACCTAAAGTCGGGATAGCGAACTTGGAATACCAACCAAGAGTTGGAACAAACCCTGCTGGGGAACAAAAGAGTAGCCAAACAGCTTTGTGGCGGCTTCACCGGGGACAGAGTATACTAATCAGACAACTCTACGAAGCACAAGCATCTACCAAAAGACAGCAATAATCAAAGGATACCATCCAAGAGATGGGATACATAACCAAACACTTCCACGCTGAGACGACTTTGCTGGGGAGTCAACATCCATCATAGGACAACAATCTAGCAATACCATCCAAGAGATGGGATGAGGGTTACTCTCTGGGGATAAAACCACCCCTACCAACCAAGATTCGGAATCCATACTAACTGCAATTTTCATGGCGAGACGACTTCGCTGAGGAAGCATACTGACCAAAAGTCGGAATCAACAACCAAAGAACAAAGGTTACCAACCAAGAGTTGGAAAAACGTCAACACGTCGACCACACCAGATATGGCGACTTCATTGGGGAATCAAAGGCTACCAACCAAGAGTTGGAAAACGAACTGACGTTCACGACTGACCCTACCAGAGAAACCATAACCACCAACCAAAAGTTGGAAAACACCAAATCTTCTTATCAACCAAAAGTTGAGATAACGACTCTTCAGGGAAAAAGGGAAGACTACCAACCAAAAGTTGGGACAACAACAGACATCCCAGTCCGACCCTACTGGGGGAATAGGGGAATTCCAACCAAAAGTTGGGACCACCGCAGGGGAAAAATATCCAACCAAAAGTTGGGAAACAAAGGTACTAACCAATATTTAGAATCACCATGAAACACCATTGATCAAAGGTCGGAACACAAGCTGCTAACCAAGAGTTAGGATTGCCGAGGAAAGATCCTTATTGACCAAAAGCCACTAACCAAGAGTTAGGATAGCTGGGGGACGCTACCTGAAGCTGACTCCACCACAGAAGACTACCAACCAAAAGTTGAAATGATCATCCCGAATTGTCAACCAAGAGTTGAAATAAAAGGCCACTAACCAAGAGTTAGAACAATGGCTACTAACCAAGAGTTAGAACAACAAAGATCGCCAACCAAAAGTTGGAAAAGAGACTTTGCACGGGGAAACCAAAGATTACCAACCAACAGTTGGATCACCTTCTAAGACAACCAAAAGTAGGAACACCAAATACAATCATCTGAATTATGCTGGAGGGTGCCAACCAAGAGTTGGGATCCTCGACTCTACTGAGAAAAATAAAGAATAACCAACCAAAAGTTGAAATAAACAACGATGACCAACCAAAAGTCTGAACCACTCTGTTGGGAAAGAACCACAAGCTTGACCAAGGAAGGCAACACTCACAAGCGACTCACCTGAGAAAAGCGAAAACATTCACCCAAACGACTCAGCTGGGAAGAATCTGATAAAATAACCAACCCAAAAATCCATCCTGACGCGGATAACACGAAAGCCCCTTGATTCAAACAAATCTCTGTTAAAAAGAATATTTGGTCCCAAAACACCAAACATGGCTTATGCTTCAGATGCTAATGTTTGAAAATGTCATAATGCTCCATACGAAATGGAAATGCTACGCATTTGAGAGGATGCTAATGCAAAAATGAAAATGCAAAAGAACCAACCTAGAAAAATAAATGCTAGGGAGAAAAGACCCAGACTCCACCGAGGAGAGAGAACAACTCAAGCCAGGAAGAGAAATCCACACCGCCGGGGATCAAATCTTCTGGGGACTTGAATAGCTCTGCGGGGACACAAGAAATTCTACTTAAATCAAACCCCTTCTGCTGAGGAAACCATCTCTGTGGGGAAAAACAAATCGACCACCGAAGATTGACTTTATCCTACTCAAGAAAACAGCCCTGAACGACATTCCTGAAAACTCTACCTTGCTTGGGGAGAAATCCACTCTGCTTGGGATTACATCAAATATCAACCTGTCTTGCCGAAGAATATAAGATACTCCTACTCTACGGGGAACTTGAATCAACTAGGGAAATCCCAGACTCCTGTTCTCCCACTTACTCTGTTGAGGGAATCAGCACTGCACTCTGCTGGAGAAAATCCTGAACCGACTCCGTGGGGAAAGGGCGTCACCGACATTGCCTCCGCTGTAGAAGAAAACTAGCTTACAAACCGCCCTGCCGCTGAGGGAAACACTTCAATCATGTTCCTCTGAGAACAAACTTCCACCCTGCCGGGGACTCGCTTTCTCACGAAGACAAAGCTTTGTTCTGTTGGGGATATAGCATATCGAACTCTGCCGGAGAGAGGACGCAGCTCTGTCGGGGATAAGATGACCACTTCACTGGGGAAGCGAAATCTCTACTATGGGAAGCGCCTCTTCATTGCTCATGCATGACTGTATCTCCCTGCAGGGAACAAGTCCATTCTGCCAGAAGTATCACATTTACTCCGCTGAGAATACCCGGCTGACAACAACTGCTACTTGCTGTGACTTGAACTGCTGAGGATAAGGGATTCTCACCCGACTGAGATAACCCTGTTGACCCGCAACAAAGAAAAACACCAGAAATGTTCTATATGCGAAATGGTTACCTTAGTTACCATCTGTTGCACCCCAAAATTTGCCCAACATTTCTTTACCTAGCTCATGTTTCATTTCATTCACATTAGCATTATCATTTGCATTTCATTAACATGTGTGTAGGAGATCAAGAGGTATGATTACCAATCAAGAGCTACACAAGACTGTGAGGCTAGATAAGAAGCTTATTCAGATGTTCAAGGGTTGATATCCTTGTCAGAGAAGTTAGAAGATCCTCAGAGAGAGTGATTGAAGCCAAGTTTGTAGGTCCCCTAACTTGAGAGTTGTGGGAAGTCATCAGATGATTCTGAGGTCATGGGGATGGATTTGAGGTCTTGAGAGAGCTCAGGAGAAGTGTTGAAGATCACTTTGAGGCCTAGACAGGTCATTGTGCAAGATTAAGAAGACTCAGCCATGAGTGGTGCAATTAGGGTTTGACTAGGTCAACCCTAAGTCAGCTGATGATTTGAAAGAAGTTGAGACTTAATTCAAGAGCCATGTGATTATGGATTGATACATTGAGATGTTATAAGGATGATTCCAAGGATAACTCATCATGATTGAAGAGTTTGAGAAGTTTCAAGCTAGGGTTTCTAAGACTTGACAGTGTAAAATCCCCTAGTTTGACCCCTGTCTTCAAGGCAATGTGGCTCAAGATATGATCTTCATCTCATCTTGACCCCAACATGATTGTTGTAGGGCATGATCTTAGCTTTAATTTGAGTACTAGAAGTCCTTGATAGGGTTTATAGAACTCAAGTTATGAGCCAGACAAGTTACAAGTCATCTGAGGCATGTGAATTTGGAGCTTGAAAGTTACCCAACTTGTATGACACGTTTTCCCAAGAAGGATAATTCCTATGAACTTTTGGTCAAAATGAATGTTGTTCATTATTCTCTTAGATTTCTAGAGAGTACTAGAATTCCATGATAGGATTTGTAGAACTCAAGTTATGGCTTTGACAAGTCAAGGGTATTTTGGGAAGTTGTGATTATGGGTCATTTTTGGTTATGGGTCATCTTCACCAACTTGGATATTTCAAATAAAATTTTGTGCAACTTGAAAGTTGCTAAAAATGGGGTTTTAATCTTGAACATGTATCAAGTAGGCATTGAAATGGCTCAAGGAGAGACTTGGTTCAAGAAATTGTGAAAAAGGAAGAATTAAAGAGAATTAAAGGCCAAAAATTCAAAATTAATGATATGTGTGCAAATGAAGCAAAATAATATCATTTTTTGAATGGAAAATGCATTTTGGAAACATTGGAAATGTTATATTTTTGATTTTAGTTCAATATCATGCCCTTTTTCTTTGTTTCTTCATGATGAAGTAACATGTCAAACATGAGCCATTAGATGGAAACAAGGAGTGAAACACCACCATTCAGATTCAATATCTCATGAGGAGTGCAAAGCAAGCATTTTGAAGACAAAACAGAGTGCATATCGTGACTGGTGTAGAGGAGATTTTGGTGAGAATTTGAAAATCCAATTTCTCATTCTGAAGCTTTGAGAAGGTTCTGGATGATTCTAATAAGTTCTATATAAGGTGTTGAGTGTGTTCAGCCATTTTTTTGGAAGGATTCGAAGCTGGAAGCAGAAAGTGGATGTGAAATTTCAGAGTTGCAAGAGGAAATCGATTTCTGAGTTCAAGGAAGAATCAAGGCAAATTGAAGGTTGCATTGGCTTTAGAAGGAGTTTTGGAGTGTATCTGCATCATCTTGAAGGTTGAAGTGATCAAGAACCCCTTCTGTTACACCTCTAAACTCAGGTTGGTATCTTTCACTCTTATGCATAATTTAGGAGGAGATAGATAGAAATCTCTAGGTGGTTAGGATCCTTGCAATGTGTAGTTGGATTCTAGAACAAGAATTGGTGAATTAGAGACAAGTTAGGATGATGACCAATTTCTGTTGAGGCTGAATTCTAGAGATTCTTGGATTGATAATCAAGATTGTACAGTGTAAGATGATCGCCATGAGATGAGGATTTATTTATGTGCATTTAATTGAAGTTCTGATGAGATTCAGGATTGAGGTATATTTTGAAAGAGCTATCGGGTTTGAAAATCCATAGAGAGTTAGATGATTCTAAGGTTAGATTCGTGATCAGCATTAAAAACTGGACAAGATGATGTATAGTTATGTGATTTTTGATGACCTGTGAAAGATGACTCACCGGAGAAGACGGTGGCGCCACTGCTCAGGCCACCGTCTGGTTTCCCTCCAGTTTGAACGTTTAAATGGGGAAGATGCACCTGGAGCATTGGATTGATATGAGATTTTGACTCAGTAGGACAAACACACAGCCACGATTGATTTTGAAAGTCAGACTTTGACCCCCTCATTGATACGCACCGTTTCATTAATTGGAAGCAATGGGCTTAAGGATCTGATTGATACTTGCACCCCCACTTTGGCCCAACCCACCATATTGAACTGATCAGAATTGATATTTGCAACGCAAGCTTTGTTATTTTCAATTGATTTTCTTTTATTTTCTTCATTTCATATTAGTTTGATAATAATTCATAAAAAATAGAAGAATAAGTCAATTAATTCCAGGTTTTTTCCCCCTGATTCATGATTGAATCTAGAATTGTATAGAATAAAAATATTAGGAAAACCATGCATTTTTATTTTATGTGCATTTTTTTTATAATAAAATTACCATGGTTGGTACCTCTGTTTGATGAATTTAGTTTGATCATTTGGTGATGAGTTTTTGCTTGATTTTTAGTTTGTGATTAGCTTAGACATTTATGCTCCCATAGTATTTATCTCACATTTTTGTGATGAAATTAGGTGTTGTTTTTAGGTTGAAACCTTAGGTGCTCCCTTTTATGGTTTAAGGTTAGTACCTTGTAGTGTAGAATTTATTTCTAGGTCTTATTTGAGGATTTGATCTCTGGAATTAACATGGTAGAGTTATGATTGACATAGGTTCCCATAGTTATTTTTGTAGGATTTTATAATTGATTTTGGTATTTTAGTTAGAATTAACTTTAATACTAGGTTTTAGGTGATCCTAACTTGCTAACTCAACTAGAATGACCTCACTAGTTCCCTTAGACTAGGGTTGTGCTTCTCTTGCTTTTGGATGTGATGAAGACTTGTGTGGGCTGCTGTGGAATGCATGGTGGAGCTGGGACTTGAAGATTGCTCTCCCTTTGGTGTAGTTTGTTCAGGGTTAAGGATTAGGGTTTTTAGGGAGATCCCTTAGAATAGATTTTCTTTCTTCATGAAACATGGAAGATGTTGATCACTTCCATTCCTCCCTATGATGTAAGGTCCCCTTGTGAAGGCACCGTCCCTCCTTTGGTAGGATGTGTGGCTCTTCACAAGTTGGTAGAACCTTTGAGGGTTCCTTTCTTTGATGGTGGAGTGCTCAGAGGTGACCTTTGGTCTTCACTTTGCTTCTCCCTGTCCCACGTTGCTCTTGTTAGATGAATCTTTCTCCCTTGCTAGAGGATGGAGTTACTTGCTAGAAGATTGAAGATGCTAGAGGTTGCACTTCCCCTTTGTTGGAAGACTGCCATTGAAGCTGAGGCTTGAAGATCAAGAAGAACAAGTTGATACTTGTGTGAAGAAGATCAAATTGAGATTGAAGAAAGAGCTGAAGCTAGAAGAAGATGAAGAGCAAGTTGATACTTGTGTTTGATGCATTGAAAGCTTGAAGAAGCAAGTTGATACTTGCTAGTGAAGATTGAAACTTGAAGATGGAGTACCTTTCATTCTCTTGAAGAGGATAGACTTGAAGAACAGTTATAGACTGAGGACTGAACTGCTGTCAGAGGATTGCTTTGCTGTGAAGCTGTGTAAGCTGTTGATCTGCTTTCTTGTCTGTTTGCTTTCTGTGCAACTGTATTGATGTGACTTGTTTGATTTGCTTGATGCATTAGAATAAGTTCATGTTTAGACTATTTTTAAGCTAGGAGCATGATTGCACTAGAGGTTGAGTTGCTCCCTCTGCTTGTATTTTTACTGTATGGCTTTGCTTGCGGGTATTCGGTAGAGCTCTGCTCCCTTGCCTGTGTGGTTTATGATTTGCTTGATGGCATGTTATTTCTTTCCTGTATGATTGCAGTTATTCATATCTGGCTTGAGGTTGAGACGAGCTTGTGGAGGCTGATGCCCCACACACATTTCCTCCCTCACTTGCATTGCATGCATTTTACTATATATCTGTTTACTGTTTAAGCTGATGCTTTATCTGTTTCTGTATCTTATTGGCATGATCCCCTAGGAATCTCACTTCCTTTGATAAGGAAGTGATGATTAGAACTTTAGGTTGAAACCTATGCATGATAACTTCTAGGAGTCCCATGTTTCAATCCTCAACCATAGGATGAATCCTTGGCATGACAACATTAGGACTTGATAGTCTCCCCGTAGTTGTCCCTCTCTCTTCTCATCTTGAAACAACAGTAAAAAAAACATAATTAAGGCAAGTTAGTATAAGCGTGATACGAGCCTTAAGCTACTTGGGTAATGATAATTGAGCGGCCTCCTCTCAATCGTCTAGAATGTTTAGTATACGTCCTTTGGACGATATGCGACGCATTCGTTCCCAGGTCATAGTCTCTAGTGCTGTACAAACTACAGACAACTAAAAAACAGTTCTTCCGTAAAAGACAGAAAACAGACTTCAAACCTTTTTGCCCCGTGGGCCCATAATTCCAAGGAAGCTTTTCTGAAGAAAAGAGTGTCGTTAACTCCCTGTTCTACCGCAAATGGTAACGCCTGAGTCTCCAAAGGTTGAGCTGCGTACGCCAAACTGCTGGAGCTGCTTGTTAACCCTACTCGATAAAACAGATGAATCTGAATCCCCGTAATCCGTATCATCCCGAACTACGTAAGATCTGATCTCTCATATCTGTTGAGAGTATGTAGGCACAATACTGATGTATTGGTGAGCCACCTTCCCCCATCCGTACCCGTAGTTAGGCGAACTACGTTGACTCTGATTTCTCATTCTCTGATGAGAATACGTAGGCATAAAGTGTGCGCTTTGCCGAGTCATTTTCTTTTATTTTTAGACCAGCCTTGATAGGTAGATAGATAAAACCAACCCGTCAGATAAACACAACAAGCATGGATCCCATCGAGTACGATGGACGTGAGGGGTGCTAATACCTTCCCCTTGCATAACCGACTCTTGAGCCCAGACAATGGTTGCGATGACCTTGTCTTATACCTTTTCGTCAGGTTTTTCCGATCGTTTCCTTTCCCGTTCTGAGGGATAAATAACGAAAGGTGGCGACTCTTCTGTTTTGCCGGCACCTTATTTTCGCGGTAGCGACAGCTGGCGACTCTGCTGGTGACTCTAATAGTTTCCTGGGATCCAAAGTCCCTTATGCGAGTCAATTTGGGGATCCAACGTCCCCTGCGAGAGTCAATCCTAGCGCTTGTATGATTACTTGTTGGGTTGTGTTTATTTATCGCATTTTATTTCTCGCATTTTATTTTCAGTATGATATGATTATCTGTACTGTTGTGGGAAGGGCATTCTGCTGAGTGAGAAGCCAGGCCCAGGCTTGAGAGCTACATAGTATTAGAGTGGATTAGTGGTGGACGTGCTTGCTTTGCTTGCATCTGCTCCCATGTAATCCACACTCAGACGAGGTTCTCTTTGATGGCTTCCTATCGGTCCTTTGGACTCGAGGGGTTGTTGGATCTGAGGATCGTCGACTCTGGAAACCAATCATTTGGAATTCAGCTAAGTGAGGTCGCTTCAAGAGATGATGATGCCACACCTCCTGGTTATCGTATCATCATTTCTTGAAAGTCTGTGACGCTGATGACCGCATAGGATGCCGAACCTTTTCCGTGATTAGGTCCATACCTGTGAGCAGGGTCGGGTGTGATGCAGGAAACCTTAACCCCCAGACTACCTGGTTTTCTTGACAGTGAATCCGTTTTGTTGGTATCAGAGGTTCTCATCGTCAGATATGTGTGTTTATGACAGAGCAGATTTATGGTCTGGTATAATGGGGTTCTCATCAGAGATATGATTGTTCTTGACAGAGCAGTATTATGGTTTTGTTGATACAGAGCCTTCATCTCCTCAACAACACAGTCGTCCTGATCTCCTGCTGCATGATTGCATTTTGCATTACTTGCATCCTCATTTGCATGTCATTAATGTGTGTCTGTGTTGCAGGTGCATAGTTCTCCCCTGGTTCTAGTGATCTTGATCCTTACGGCAGATATGGCATCTCTGAAGAAGACTGTGGCTTACAAGCTACCAACACCTGACATCCGAGAGTTACGGACTTTGATTTCCTTGGCTGACAAGACAGTGATAGAGAGTTTCAAAAAGAGTTACGGGAGACTTCTGGGTCTTGTGTATAAGCTTCCTGCGTATGAGTTGAATGGCCTCTATGCCCTGCTACAGTTTTACGACCCACAACTCAGATGCTTTGTGTTTCCCGACTATGTCCTAGCTCCGACCCTGGAGGAGTACTCTGACTTATTGGGGGTGCCTTTGATGAATCAAATGTCTTACTACCATGTTGAGGGTGAACCCAAATTGAGTAAGATGACTGACGCTCTTCATGTAGATGAGTCTGAGTTGGAAGGGATGATATCCAGGAAGATTGGAGTTCATGGTTTCCTTTTGCATTTCCTAATGGAAAAAGCCCGAAAGTTTGCCGAGAAAGGTCGCTGGGATGTATTCAATGCCTTCTTAGCCCTCTGTATCTATGGGATCGTGCTATTCCCAAGTCATCCGGACTTCATAAGCATGGATGCTTGCCACATATTTGCCTCCGGGAATCCAGTACCCACTCTCCTCGGAGACGTTTACCATTCAGTGCACAGTAAGAACGAAAACAGAAAGGGGAAGAACGTGGCATGTTGTGCTCCTTTACTGTATAAGTGGTTTGCTAGCCATCTTCCTAAGTCGGGCCGTTCATTGATTCTGCTGAGTCTTCGCATTGGTCCGCGTGTTTGATGGGTTTGACTGCTGACAGTATTATCTGGTTTGATAGAGATCTGTTGGGCAAAGATATTGTGTATAGCTGCTATGGCTTTCCTAACGTTCCCTTGGTCAGAAGGAATGGATGTATCAACTACAATCCATCTCTGCTGGTACGGCAATTTGGGTATGCACTACGAGGTCCTCCTGAAGAGGAAGAGATACAGGAATCTTTGTATTTCACAGGGTTGCTTGAAGGCGACACTTTGGTCAAGGTACAGAATGCTTGGAGTAAAATTCACCGAAAGGGAAAGGTCCTGCTGGGAAAGAGCAACAACAAGGCCTTTGATCCGTATATGACTTGGGTTCGAGAGAGAGCCGCCAAGTTTCTAATGTTGTTTCCTGCTGTGGAACCATTGTATCCTCCTGTGTACAAAGAGCCTACCACAGTTAATATTCAGAGATTCAACCAGGTACTCCAAGAGAAGGAAGAGCTACGAAAAGCCAACGAAGAGTTGGAGAAAGAGATCACTCAACTTCGGAAAGAGAAAAGTGAAGCCGTTTATACCTGCAAGAAGCAGACTGAGATGATCAACCATCTAGGCTCCAACCTGACCAAAGAAACTGATGCTAGGGAACGTCTGGGATTGGACCTGAAGTCAGTACATGGCGTGTTGACAACCAAGAAACAGGATCTGGACAGAGTGTACCGGAAGCTAACCCAATACGAGAGGGTCTGGAGCAGCACCCTAGCCAAATACAAAGAGCGGGAAGAAAAGCTGAAGCAGCAAGTAGCCGAGCTAGAAGCTCAGATTATGGTGAAAAACAAGAAGATAGAGGCTGAAGCCTCACTGCGACGAGACGTCCAGTATAGATTGGCTGAGGCCGAGGCGAATTTGCAAGATTCTCAACTCCGAGCTGATGCAAAGAGGAGTAGAGTCGAGAACCATTCTGAAGAAGGTGTTTCTAGGACCGTTGCCGAGAACCTCCCAGAGCCCATCAGGAAGAGGGACCTGCTGGCCCAGGGTTTGCTTACTCAGCCAGGTCATCCCGCTACAAAGAAGTTGATAGAAGATGCCCGCGCCCGTGGCCGCACCTGATCTTTTTGTATTTACTTTGAATGTTTTATACATTGATATGCTGATCACCTCCAGGTCTGTTAGTTGGGGTCATGCCTTATTGCTTCAGTTGTATATGATTACAGTTGTACGTTACCCGGGCGGGCTTTTCAGATGAATATACGAGGATTTCTTTTTTGTGATTGGATCATAGACTTTATTTGTCTCGGAAACTAGGATCGGGGGGAATCTCCCTAAGGCACAGACACACGTTTGCTTTTGCATGAAGCTTTGCATAACGAACACCTTGTCATTTTTCTAACCCTTTGTGTATGCAGGTTGTTCCAGGATTGACCGAAGACCGATCCACCGCTATCCGACCAGGGCGAATCAAGCTAGAGCAATGGAACAAGTGCAAACTGACGTCCAGGAACTCTGAGAGAGGATGGACCGCTTCATGGAGCTCATGCAAGTGGTTGCCAATGGCCAAGACCAGCTCAGAACACTAGTTCAGCCTCTAATCTCAAGGGTTGACAGCAACGGTGTACTTCATGGGGGGAGTGTTCCAACCCCTCCTCCTGTTGAAACTCCTCAGGGTGGCATCCTTATGACCGGGGGGAATGGAAGTGGTAACGGCAATGTGATCACTAACATCGGGCTCAATGGTAATACGACTGGCGTTGGTAATGGAAACTTTGAGGCTAATGGCAACGCCGGACTAGGCAATGGCAACACAGGTGCTGGAAATCTGTATGGGCCTCAGCCATGGCTAGAAGATCGTCAAGAAGATTTGTTCTCACAGAGGAGTGCTGAAGGAGAACTGACTTCTGAAGCACGTCTGAGGTTTAAGGCACTGGAGGACAAAATAAGGAATTTCGAGAACCAGAACACTATGGGTGTCGACATGACTAAACTGGGATTGATTGCTGATTTCAAGGTGCCTCCTAAATTCAAGGTACCCGACTTTGAGAAATACAAGGGCACCACTTGCCCTCGTGTCCACTTAAGGTCATACTACCGAAAGATGTCCGCTCACTCTAAAGACGAGAAGCTGCTGATGCACTTCTTTCAGGATAGCTTGTCCGGACCATCCTTGGAATGGTACATAGGTTTGGAACCCACCAGTGTGCGCACATGGAAGGAACTGGCTGAGGCCTTTGTACACCATTATCAGTATAACAGTGACTTGGCTCCGAACTGGGTTCAACTGCAAAACTTGTCACAGAGGAACAATGAGGGGTTCAAAGAATACGCCTAGTGATAGCGTGAATTAGCAGCTAGAGTTCAGCCGTCGATGGTTGAACGAGAGCTTGTTGAGATGTTTGTAGCCACTCTCCCCGGGGTCTATTACGAGAAATTTGTCAGCGATATGTCAGGGAGTTTCTCTGATCTCATCATTACTGGCGAGCACGTTGAAAATGGGATCAAGTTGGGAAAAATTCAAGGTGTTGATCTATCCTCAGCTTGAGGAGGAAAGAAACTGTATAGTAACAAAAGGCGTGAAGGAGAGACGAGCGCCGTGTCTAACGCTCGGAGGAAAGGTAAGGGTCACCGCCAGCAGGTGGCTAGCATAACCATCCTGTTGTCCAACAACCTCAGCCGCAGCAGCAGCAGCCAAATCAGCAAGGATACAGAAGGTATCAGAACAGGGCACCTCTGTCAAGTCGTCACCTTGAGACACCGCCCATGTCTTATGCTCAGCTATTACAAACTCTGCTTCAGTTACAGCTAGTCCAGAAAAGAACCCTGGCTCCCTTGACAGGGGCACCTCCGCAGGGTTATGATACGAACGCAACGTATGATTTTCACTCAGGGGCACCCGACCACACGATAGAAAATTGCAAAGCCTTCAAACACAAGGTGCAAGATATGGTGGATGCTAAAATCATCAATTTCTCAGATAATGTGCCGAATGTCACAAAGAACCCTATGCCGAACCATAGGGGAGGTGGGGTGAATGCCATTATTGAAGAAGATAACTTAGATTTGTTGACTGATGTCAAGGATCTGAAGACACCGCTTAGCTTCGTTAAAGCCAAGCTGATGAGGAGAGGCTTCTTTCCGGGCTGTGGAGAATTGTGTATGGGCTGTGCGACTCGTCCTGATGGATGTGAACAGTTGACAATGGGGATTTAGAGTCTGATGACCGAAGGAATCTTGCAGTTTAGCCGAAGGGCCGAATGAGGATCTGGAGAGGTAATGCTGAAACAAGGTGATGAGGTTGCCACCATCACCATCCCTCGCCAGACGATAACCATTTCTACACCCAGGCCGCCCATAATTACCATCACAAAGGCTGGGCCGATACCTTTTGAAAGCACCAATGTTGTCCCGTGGCATTATGGGGCAGACGTCTACTGTAACGGACAGAAGTTGGAAGTGGAACCCTCTGGGTGGTCTGTGGATACCCTAGTGGGAATTGGCGGAATCACACGCAGTGGAAGAGTATTTGCTCCACCCGAGATTGTGGTGGACAAAGCAGATAAAGCTGAGGAAACTGATAAGGGAAAGAGTAAAGTCGTTGAGGAAACCCCTCGTGGGGTAGAGAAGGACTAACTTGTAAAGGACGCTGAAGAGTTCATGAGGTTGATCAAGAAGAGTGATTACAAGATCATTGACCATCTTCATCAAACACCCTCGAAAATTTCCATCCTGAATTTGTTGCTGTGTTCGGAGTCACGTCGCAACGCGCTGTTAAAGGTTTTGAATGCCACGTATGTACCGCAGGAGATCTCGGTCAACAATGGTGGAAGGGGTAGTCACCCACGTGAATGCTGGAAACGGGTTAGGGTTCACTGACCTGGAGCTGACGCCGAAGGGAAGAAACCACAACAGCGCCCTGCACATCTCGATAGAGTGTAAGGGAACAGTTATGGCTCATGTGTTGGTGGACACTGGGTCATCGTTCAATGTTCTTCCGAAGAAGGCATTGATGAAGTTATATACTCGAGGATTGATTGGCACACCCAGTGACCTGGTGGTGAAGGCTTTCTATGGAACCAAGCGTCATGTCTTTGGAGAGGTAACCCTACCAATCCAAGTTGGTCCGGAAACTTTCGACACCATCTTCTACATCATGGACATCATGCCCGTCTACAGCTGTCTCTTAGGCCGGCCATGGATTCATTCTGCTGGTGTCGTGACCTCTACGTTGCACCAGAAGCTCAAGTATGTTGTCGGAAGCAGCATTGTAACTGTCTGTGGCGAGGAAGACATAATGGTGAACCATTTGTCGTCCTTCAAATATGTTGAGATGGATGGGGAAATCCACGAAACCCTATGTCAGGCATTCGAAGCTGTTAAGGTCAAGGACGTGACTCCAGTAATGACTGAGAAACCAGAGATGACTCTCTCTTCCTTCAAGGAAGCTCGGGCCGTTGTTCAAGCCGGATCTACCCCAGGCTGAGGACAAGTTCTAGAAATACCTAACAAACAGGACAAGTTTGGGTTAGGATACTCTCCTGCGGCTGAAGCCTCCTCTTCCCACAGTGCATCGCGAGGTAAAGGGCCGATCCAGTTTACCAGTGGCGGGGTGATATTTGAAAGTGTCAACAAAGTGTCTCAAGACAGCGAAGACAACGATTGCGACCTGGGTTCCTGGATCCAGCCAAGCAAACCAGGCCAGAGCCTCAACAACTGGTCCATCAGGGATACCATCCAAGTGACAGGCAAAGAGTAATGATTTACTTTCTCCAATTATTGTACAACCCTATGTCCTACCCGGGGCATAACGGTTTTATTGTCAGGGCCTTGTTTGGTTATGTACATGCATTTTACCAATAAATCAAAAGGCGTTTTTTTCACATTCAAATATTATGATTCCTGTCATTCCTGTTTTATATTTGTTTTGAAAAACAATAAAATGGCAATAGGTTTGTGCTAACCTTCATGTCCTTGTTTTAAGCTTAACCCTTGTTATTGCAGGATCCATATAGCAGATGACATCGACTCTGGACCTTCTACGACTCACTTCGACTTTGATTGTCCGATCTATCAAGCCGAAGAAGAGATTAATGAAATCGAAGACCTTCCCGAAGAGTTGGCCCGCTTGTTGAAACAAGAAGAGAAAGTCATTCTGCCTCACAAGGAAGAGATTGAGATTGTGAACCTAGGTTCTGAAGAGCTGGTCAGGAACGTCAGGATAGGGGCTGCATTGCAGAGTGATGTCAAGCAGAGATTGGTCGAGATGCTGAGAGAGCATAGTGACATATTTGCTTGGTCATACGAAGATATGCCCAAACTTGATACTGACATAGTGGTCCATCACTTGCTGTTGCGAGAAGATTGTCCTCCCGTTAAGCAGAAGCTTAGAAGGACACGGCCAGATATGGCCATTAAGATCAAAGAAGAAGTGCAAAAACAGCTTGATGCTGGCTTCTTAGTAGTCACTACTTACCCTCTGTGGGTCGCCAACATAGTGCCTGTACCGAAGAAGGACGGTAAGGTGAGAATGTGCGCCGATTATCGAGATTTGAATAGGGCGAGCCCTAAAGATGAGTTCCCGCTCCCTCATATTGATGTGTTGGTCGGCAATACATCTCAGTTCTCCGTATTTTCATTCATGGATGGCTTCTCCGACTACAATCATATCAAGATGGCGCCGAAGGACATGGAGAAAACCACGTTCATTACACCTTGGGGAACATTTTGCTACAAGGTAATGCCTTTCGGTCTGAAGAACGCAGGGGCCACTTACCAACGAGCAATGGTTACTTTGTTTCATGATATGATTCATCATGAAATTGAAGTCTATGTTGATGACATGATTGCGAAGTCCCAAACGGAGGAGGGGCATCTGGTCAATTTGCTGAAGCTTTTTGAGAGGCTTAGGAAGTTCAGGTTGAGGTTGAATCCTAATAAGTGTACTTTCGGAGTACGGTCTGGAAAACTACTGGGGTTTATCGTGAGTGAAAGAGGCATCGAGGTTGATCCTGCGAAGATAAAAGCAATACAAGAAATGCCAGCACCAAAAACCGAAAAAGAAATTCATGGTTTCCTGGGCAGAATAAACTACATTGCAAGGTTTATCTCTCAGCTCACGGCCACGTGTGAACCGATGTTCAAACTGCTAAAGAAAGATCAGGCGATTGTCTAGAACGAGGATTGCCAGAAGGCATTTGATAAGATAAAACAGTATCTACAGGAACCTTCGATCTTGACACCCCCAGTGGCCGGAAGACCCTTAATCATGTACTTGACAGTTCTTGAGAATAGTATGGGGTGTGTTCTCGGTCAGCACGACGAGACGGGCAGAAAGGAGCATGCCATCTATTATTTGAGTAAAAAGTTCACAGACTGTGAATCTCGTTACTCAATGCTGGAGAAAACGTATTGTGCACTCGCCTGGGCTGCCAAACGTTTACGACAGTACATGCTCAACCACACAACCATGCTAATTTCGAAGATAGATCCGATCAAGTACGTCTTCAAGAAACAAGCACTTTCAGGCAGGATTGCCAGATGGAAAATGGTGTTGACAGAATATGACATTCAGTATGTTTCCCAGAAGGCCACCAAGGGAAGCGTATTGTTTGAATACCTTTTCGAACAGCCGATCGAGGATTATCAGCCGATGAAATTTGAATTCCCTGATGAGGATATCATGTTTCTCAAAGCGAAGGATTGTGATGAACCGTTGCCCGACGAGGGTCCGGATAGGAAATCCCAATGGAAATTGATATTTGACGGGGCGGTTAATTCTTACGGAAGTGGCATCGGGGCAATCATCACGACTCCCCATGGATCCCACATCTTGTTCACTGCTAGACTGACGTTTCCAGTCACCAATAACGAAGCAGAGTACGAAGCATGCATCATGGGTCTAGAAGAAGCAATTGATTTGAGAATCAAGAACCTAGATGTATATGGTGACTCGGCACTTGTGATCAACCAAATTAAAGGGGAGTGGGAGACTCGTCAATAAAATTTGGTGCCGTATATGAATTATGCCAGAAGGCTGCTTCCGTTCTTTGATCGAGTGGAACTCCATCATGTGCCCAGAGCTGAAAATCAGATGGCTGATGCCTTAGCCACGTTGGCTTCGATGTATAAAGTCAATTTTTGGAATGAAGCTCCAAGAATTTTCCTTTCCCGTCTTGATAGACCTGCATTCGTCTTTGCGATCGAGGAAGCCTCTGATGGCAAGCCATGGTTCCATGACATCCAGACCTTCCTTATGACTAAGGAGTATCCTGCGGGAGCATCAACCCAGGATAAGAAGACTCTAAGGAGGCTGTCTGGAAATTTCTATCTCAATCCTGATGGAGTGTTGTATAAAAGAAACCACGATCTCGTGCTACTCAGATGTGTAGATGAGAGAGAAGCGAGTATGCTCATGGAAGAAGTCCATGAAGGCACATTTGGTACGCATGCCGGCGGGCATGCTATGACAAGGAAGATCCTGAGAGCAGGATATTACTGGATGAAGATAGAGTCGGATTGCTTTAAATTCGCGAAGAGATGTCATAAATGTCAGATTTATGCTGATAAGATTCATGTACCTCTGTGCCCGTTGAATGTCATGTCCTCCCCGTGGCCATTCTCCATGTGGGGCATCGACATGATAGGCAAGATCGAGCCCACCGCATCTAACGGGCATCGCTTCATTTTAGTAGCCATCGACTACTTCACCAAGTGGGTGGAGGCGGCCTCGTATGCTAACGTGACCAAGCAGGTGGTGGCTAAATTCATAAAGAGAGACATCATCTGTTGTTACGGAATTCCCGAGCGGATCATTACTGATAATGGTTCGAATTTGAATAACAAGATGATGAAGGAGTTGTGCCAGAGTTTCAAGATTGAACACCACAACCCATCTCCTTACCGGCCGAAGATGAATGGCGACGTTGAAGCGGCCAATAAAAACATTAAGAAGATTGTATAGAAGATGGTTGTGACCTATAAAGACTGGCACGAGATGTTGCCATTTGTACTGCACGGTTATCGTACGACAGTACGTACATCAACCGGGGAAACCCCTTTCTCACTGGTGTACGGTATGGAAGTTGTCATACCGTTAGAAGTTGAGATTCCTTCTTTACGAGTTTTGGTTGACGTGAAACTCGATGAGGTAGAATGGATTAAGAACCGACTAAACCAACTCAACCTGATGGACGAGAAGAGGTTAGCATTGATTGCTTATGGTCGTCTGTACCAAAGCCGAGTGAAGAAAGCTTACGATAAGAAGGTGCGTCCTAGAAGCTTTTAGACGGGTGATCTCGTCCTGAAGAAGATTCTTCCTCCACACTCCGATCACCGGGGCAAGTGGACTCCCAATTACAAAGGTCCATACATCGTCAGCAAGGTCTTCTCAGGAGGAGCCTTGTTGTTATCCACGATGGATGGCGAAGATTTTGCATCCCTGGTGAACGCGGACGCAGTTAAAAAATACTTTGCTTAAAAAATGACCCGCTAGAAAGAAAAAGAATATTCAGGCAAAAATGGGGCATCCCGGCGAACCATAAAAAAGGAAAAAGGTTCGGGCAAAAATTAGGGATATAAATGAAAATAATGTACACCCGCAAAGTCGAAAACCTGGAAGGGCGACTTTGGCAAAAAAGGGTATCCCGGTGAATCGAAAACCCGAAAGGGCGATTCATGCAAAAGTTAGAGATTTGAAAAAGCAAATGACTGCGTTCCGCGTATGGACTTTCATTTTCTAGTGGTTTGGAGAACTTGAGGGCCGTTTATCTTAATCAATCTCTTCTGAAGCTGAAGCATCGGAGAAGTATCAAAGTCGAGTGGGTCATAGAGGGATCAACTCATGGTGTTCGTCTACGCCACATTGCCGACATTTGTGTATATACTGATGTATATTTATGTTCTTATATTTGCGCAGCTTCCTCATTCCAGGAGCTTGCATCTGTTGTAAAACATTTTTGCCCATTCAGGGGTTCGTTATCAATAAAATGTATACTATTCAGCAATTTTGTTTGCTTGTTTAACATTTATCTGTTTTGTTTGCGAAAAAGAACGCTGATGTTTTTGATAAAATGCGCATACATAAACTTACTGGCCTAGGCCACCGATTGTTGAAACAATGAATTACTTTGACATTGTCACAACATAATAACCTTGATAGGTCCCTTTGAGAAGGGTATCTCGTCTGTTTGTTTGTGTTGTTGCAGGTATGGCATGTTCCAGGCAGTACGCCGTATGCGTCCCCAAGCAGGATGATGCCTTCTACCCCAGCAAGTTCAGCAGCATCTCCCCACGGAGCCTGAACATGGGACCAAGAGCATTGATATGTATCCCTAAGTAGAGAAGATTCTCCCCAATCAGATGTATCCTAAAGGATCGTCATCTCCCCAGCTGAGCCATGCGCTGAAGTGTATACTCATCCCCAGCACTGGGACAAGGTGCAGTTTTCTCATGAAAGACTACTCGCAAGTATGCAGCTTCCGATAGTTCAGACTGAAGTCTCCAGCGGAATTGAAATTCCCCATAGAGTTGTACTCTCCCCGGCAAGTAGGAGTGCTTCCAGCGTCTGGTCACATATCCTTAGCCGAGTTTGCAGATCCCCAAGAGAGCCGAGTCCTTGGAAGCGTTCAGGTCATGATTGGTGCTCCCCAGTAGAGTGTTGAATAGCTGATGCTGTATTTCCCCATCGGAGTCGTTATCTCCCGAAAAGTTTCGCCGCGAAGGCCGTGCAGTTTATTTCTGCGATTGACATCGTTTCCCTCAGTAGATTGGGGGTTGTATACCTAGATGAGCAGGTTCAGGTTCTCGGAGAGCTTTATTCCCCTACAGCAGTCAACTGAAGTTCGTTACCCCAGGTGGAATCCAATTGAGATTGGTGTGACTTCTTCTCCTTGGCAGGATGATTCCTCTCCTCCACCAGAGTGGTTCTTTCTCCTTGACAGGAGGCTTTTCCCTTCAGCATTTATTTTGCTGATGGGGTCGTAGCATTTTTCATGATTGCATAGCATTTACCCTAAATGCGTAGCATTTACCCTAAATACGTAGCATTTCCACCGTGTGGAGCAGTGCGTCATTGTCAAAACATATGCATATGAAACATGAGCTAGGTCGTTACCGTTCTTGTTTTGCAGGTGTTCCTCCGCAGAATGGTTTGCTCAAGATGATTCTTGAATTCCCTAGCAAAGTTGTGTGCTTAAGATGATTCTTAAAATCCTCACCAGTGAAGTCGCCAGGATTGGTTGCTCAAGTTGATGCTTAGAGTCCCCGGCATAGTGTTTGCTCAGGATGATTCCTGAAATCTCCAGCAGAGTTATTGGTTCAGGATGATTCTTGAAGTTCCCGGTGAAGTTATTTGTCCAAGATGATTCTTGAAGTCCTCAGCAGAGTTGATTCATCCAGAATGATTTATGGATCCCCGAAGCAGAGTTACTTGATAGTTCTCCAGAATCCCAGCGGAGATGTGTCATCCCCCAGCAGGTTTCTGAACAACGAAGTTGAAATTTCCTTGAAGACTTGTTGATTGAAGTTTGGCAGTAGTGCCAAACCCCCAAACTTACTGATGAAGTCCGACTACGAGGTCGAAGTAGTTCTCCTAGCTGACGCAGGGTGCCTGACGGCAAAAGATTGTGTATCCTTATTGATCCGTGAATGGTTAAGGATCCCATTTCAAGAGTTACTGCTGAAGTCCAACCGCGATGTCGAAGCAGTTATCTCAGCTGACGCGGAGTGCCTGATGGCAATAGTTTAGATATTCCTATTGGGTTCATGATTGATTGAGGATTCTATTTCCGACTTACTGACAAAGTCCGGCTGACGCCCGGAAATTTCTTTGAATTCCCGACGGCATAATTAACTTGATTGTTAAAAAGTTCCTAATGACCTGATGAGTCCCGAGGAATCCTTCTGCCACAGTGTCGTAGAATGCCTGAAGGCAATATCAGCTATGTATCGCCGGTTACCGAGTGACCCGTGATCCCTTGATGACTTGAGGAAGAAGCTGCAGCGAAATCTGATAATCATCTCGACGGAGATTTGAGAGTAGCCGTTCACCAGTTACCGAGTAACCGGTGATCCCTTATTGACTTACTGATGAAGTCCGACAAAGATGTTTTCGACGTGCCTAGCGACACGATGAGTCCATAGGTGGCGATAAGGAATTCTTCTGCAGTGACGCAGAATACCCGACGGTGTGATCAACCATCCATTACCAGTTACCATGTAACCGGTGACCCCTTGATGACTTGAGGACGAAGATCTACAGCAAAATCAGATAATTATCCTGATGGAGATTAGACCCTTCACCGGTTACCGTGTGACCGATTCCCCAGCAGGTTGTCGCGCAACTGTCATGCTCAGTTTGGAAGATGTTCTTACCAATCGGAGTACCGTTTACGAATCATCAGTTACCGTGTAACCAGTGATCCCTCGATGATTCGAGGATGCAATGATATCAGATAAATCAAAGAATCATCCTGACGGAGATTCAGATTAGTATTCTCCATCTAGTTGTCGTGCAACTGCCATTTCAGTTCCGAAGATTTGTCCCCATCCGAGTACCGTGTACTTGCGCAGTTGGAAAATTTCCGGGTTTATTGGTATTCAATCATCTTTTACCTTGATTGTTTGAGAGTCGTTCGCTTCTCACCCAGTCAGGTCCAAGCCGTTTGAATAGGGGCAGCTGTTGCACCCCAAAATTTGCCCAACATTTCTTTACCTAGCTCATGTTTCATTTCATTCACATTAGCATTATCATTTGCATTTCATTAACATGTGTGTAGGAGATCAAGAGGTATGATTACCAATCAATAAATACACAAGACTGTGAGGCTAGCTAAGAAGGTTATTCAGATGTTCAAGGGTTGATATCCTTGTCAGAGATGTTAGAAGATCCTCAGAGAGAGTGATTGAAGCCAAGTTTGTAGGTCCCCTAACTTGAGAGTTGTGGGAAGTCATCAGATGATTCTGAGGTCATGGGGATGGACTTGAGGTCTTAAGAGAGCTCAGGAGAAGTGTTGAAGATCACTTTGAGGCCTAGACAGGTTATTGTGCAAGATTAAGAAGACTCAGCCATGAGTGGTGCAGTTAGGGTTTGACTGGGTCAACCCTAAGTCAGCTGATGATTTGAAAGAAGTTGAGACTTAATTCAAGAGCCATGTGATTATGGATTGATACATTGAGATGTTATAAGGATGATTCCAAGGCTAACTCATCATGATTGAAGAGTTTGAGAAGTTTCAAGCTAGGGTTTCTAAGACTTGACAGTGTAAAATCCCCTAGTTTGACCCCTGTCTTCAAGGCAATGTGGCTCAAGATAGGATCTTCATCTCATCTTGACCCCAACATGATTGTTGTAGGGCATGATCTTAGCTTTAATTTTGAGTAATAGAAGTCCTTGATAGGGTTTATAGAACTCAAGTTATGAGCCAGACAAGTTACAAGTCATCTGAGGCATGTGAATTTGGAGCTTGAAAGTTACCCAACTTGCATGACACTTTTGTCCAAGAAGGATGATTCCTATGAACTTTTGGTAAACATGAATGTTATTCCTTATTCTCTTAGATTTCTATAGAGTAGTAGAAGTCCATGATAGGATTTGTAGAACTCAAGGTATGGCTTTGACAAGTCAAGGGTATTTTGGGAAGTTGTGATTATGGGTCATTTTTGGTTATGGGTTATTTTCACCAACTTGGACATTTCAAATGAAATTTTGTGCAACTTAAAAGTTGCTCAAAATGGGGTTTTAACCTTGACCATGTATCAAGGAGGCATTGAAATGGCTCAAGGAGAGACTTGGTTCAAGAAATTGTGAAAAAGGATAAAGAGAATTAAAGGCCAAAAATTCAAAATTAATGATATGTGTGCAAATGAAGCAAAATAAGATCATTTTTTGAATGGTAAATGCATTTTGGAAACATTGGCAATGTTAGATTTTTGATTTGAGTTCAATATCATGCCCTTTTTCTTTTTTTCTTCATGATGAAGTAACATGTCAAACATGAGCCATTGGATGGAAACAAGGAGTGAAACACCACCATTCAGATTCAATATCTCATGAGGAGTGCAAAGCAAGAATTTTGAAGCCAAAACAGAGTGCATATCGTGACTGCTGTAGAGGAGATTTTGGTGAGAATTTGAAAATCCAATTTCTCATTCTGAAGCTTTGATAAGGTTCTGGATGATTCTAATAAGTTCTATATAAGGTGTTGAGTGTGTTCAGCCATTTTTTTGGAAGGATTCGAAGCTGGAAGCAGACAGTGGATGTGAAATTTCAGAGTTGCAAGAGGAAATCGATTTCTGAGTTCAAGGAAGAATCAAGGCAAATTGAAGGTTGCATTGGCTTTAGAAGGAGTTTTGGAGTGTATCTGCATCATCTTGAAGGTTGAAGTGATCAAGAACCCCTTCTGTTACACCTCTGAACTCAGGTTGGTATCTTTCACTCTTATGCATAATTTAGGAGGAGATAGATAGAAATCTCTAGGTGGTTAGGATCCTTGCAATGTGTAGTTGGATTCTAGAACAAGAATTGGTGAATTAGAGACAAGTTAGGATGATGACCAATTTCTTTTGAGGCTAAATTCTAGAGATTCTTGGACTGATAATCAAGATTGTACAGTGTAAGATGATCACCATGAGATGAGGATTATTTATGTGCATTTAATTGAAGTTCTGATGAGATTCAGGATTGAGGTATATTTTGAAAGAGCTATCGGGTTTGAAAATCCATAGAGAGTTAGATGATTCTAAGGTTAGATTCGTGATCAGCATTAAAAACTGGACAAGATGATGTATAGTTATGTGATTTTTGATGACCTGTGAAAGATGACTCACCGGAGAAGACGGTGGCGCCACTGCTCAGGCCACCGTCTGGTTTCCCTCTAGTCTGAACGTTTAAATGGGGAAGATGCACCTGGAGCGTTGGATTGATATGAGATCTTGACTCAGTAGGACAAACACACGGCCACGATTGATTTTGAAAGTCATACTTTGACCCCCTCATTGATACGCACCGTTTCATTAATTGGAAGCAATGGGCTTAAGGATCTGATTGATACTTGCACCCCCACTTTGGCCCAACCCAGCATATTGAACTTATCCGAATTGCTATTTGCAACGCAAGCTTTGTTATTTTCAATTGATTTTCTTTTATTTTCTTCATTTCATATTAGTTTGATAATAATTCATAAAAAATAGAAGAATAAGTCAATTAATTCCAGGTTTTTTCCCCCTGATTCATGATTGAATCTAGAATTTTCTAGAATAAAAATATTTGGAAAACCATGCATTTTTATTTTATGTGCATTGTTTTTTATAATAAAATTACCATGGTTGATACCTCTGTTTGATGAATTTAGTTTGATCATTTGGTGATGATTTTTTGCTTGATTTTTAGTTTGTGATTAGCTTAGACATGTATGCTCCCATAGTATTTATCTCACATTTTTGTGATGAAATTAGGTGTTGTTTTAAGGTTGAAACCTTAGGTGCTCCCTTTTAGGGTTTAAGGTTAGTACCTTGTAGTGTAGAATTTATTTCTAGGTCTTATTTGAGGATTTGATCTCTGGAATTAACATGGTAGAGTTATGATTGACATAGGTTCCCATAGTTATTTTTGTAGGATTTTATAATTGATTTTGGTATTTTAGTTAGAATTAACTTTAATACTAGGTTTTAGGTGATCCTAACTTGCTAACTCAACTAGAATGACCTCACTAGTTCCCTTAGACTAGGGTTGTGCTTCTATTGCTTTTGGATGATGATGAAGACTTGTGTGGGCTATTGTGGAATGCATGGTGGAGCTGGGACTTGAAGATTGCTCTCCCTTTGGTGTAGTTTGTTCAGGGTTAAGGATTAGGGTTTTTTGGGAGATCCCTTAGAATAGATTTTCTTCCTTCATGAAACATGGAAGATGTTGATCACTTCCATTCCTCCCTATGATGTAAGGTCCCCTTGTGAAGGAATCATCCCTCTTTTGGTAGGATGTGTGGCTCTTCACAAGTTGGTAGAACCTTTGAGGGTTCCTTTCTTTGATGGTGGAGTTCTTAGAGGTGACCTTTGGTCTTCACTTTGCTTCTCCGTGTCCCAGTTTGCTCTTGTTAGATGAATCTTTCTCCCTTGCTAGAGGATGGAGTTACTTGCTAGAAGATTGAAGATGCTAGAGGTTGCACTTCCCCTTTGTTGGAAGACTGCCATTGAAGCTGAGGCTTGAAGATCAAGAAGAACAAGTTGATACTTGTGTGAAGAAGATCAAATTGAGATTGAAGAAAGAGCTGAAGCTAGAAGAAGATGAAGAGCAAGTTGATACTTGTTTTTGATGCATTGAAAGCTTGAAGAAGCAATTTGATACTTGCTAGTGAAGATTGAAACTTGAAGATGGAGTACCTTTAATTATCTTGAAGAGGATAGACTTGAAGAACAGTTACAGACTGAGGACTGAACTACTGTCAGAGGATTGCTTTGCTGTGAAGCTGTGGAAGTTGTTGATCTGCTTTCAAGTTTGTTTACTTTCTGTGCAACTGTATTGATGTGACTTGTTTGATTTGCTTGATGCATTAGAATAATTTCATGTTTAGATTGTTTTTAAGCTAGGAGCATGATTGCACTAGAGGTTGAGTTGCTCCCTCTGCTTGTATTTTTACTGTATGGCTTTGCTTGCGGGTATTCGCTAGAGCTCTGCTCCCTTGCCTGTGTGGTTTGTGATTTGCTTGATGGCATGTTATTTCTTTCCTGTATGATTGCAGTTATTCATATCTCGCTTGAGGTTGAGACGAGCTTGTGGAGGCTGATGCCCCACACACATTTCCTCCCTCACTTGCATTGCATGCATTTTACTATATATCTATTTACTGTTTAAGCTGATGCTTTATCTGTTTCTGTATCTCATTGGCATGATCCCATAGGAATCTCACTTCCTTTGATAAGGAAGTGATGATTAGAACTTTAGGTTGAAACCTATGCATGATAACTTCTAGGAGTCCCCTGTTTCAAACCTCAACCATAGGATGAATCCTTGGCATGACAACATTAGGACTTGATAGTCTCCCCGTAGTTGTCCCTCTCTCTTCTCATCTTGAAACAACAGTAAAAAAACATAATAAAGTCAAGTTAGTATAAGCGCGATACGAGCCTTAAGCTACTTGGGTAATGATAATTGAGCGGCCTCCTCTCAATCGTCTAGAATGTTTAGTATACGTCCTTTGGACGATATGCGGTGCATTCGTTCCCAGGTCATAGTCTCTAGTGCTGTACAAACTACAGAAAACTAAAAAACAGTTCTTCCGTAAAAGACAGAAAACAGACTTCAAACCTTTTTGGCCCGTGGGCCCATAATTCCAAGGAAGCTTTTCTGAAGAAAAGAGTGTCGTTAACTCCCCGTTCTACCGCAAATGGTAACGCCTGAGTCTCCAAAGGTTGAGCTGCGTACGCCAAACTGCTGGAGCTGCTTGTTAACCCTACTCGATAAAACAGATGAATCTGAATCCCCGTAATCCGTATCATCCCGAACTACGTAAGCTCTGATCTCTCATATCTGTTGAGAGTACGTAAGCACAATACTGATGTATTGGCGAGCCACCTTCCCCCATCCGTACCGGTAGTTAGGCGAACTACATTGACTCTGATTTCTCATTCTCTGATGAGAATACGTAGGCATAAAGTGCGACGCTTTGCCGAGTCATTTTCTTTTATTTTTAGACCAGCCTTGATAGGCAGATAGATAAAACCAACCCGTCAGATAAACACAACAAGCGTGGATCCCATCGAGTACGATGGACGTGAGGGGTGCTAATACCTTTCCCTTGCGTAACCGACTCCCGAGCCCAGACAATGGTTGCGATGACCTTGTCTTATACCTTTTCGTCATGTTTTTCCGATCGTTTCCTTTCCCGTTCTGAGGGATAAATAACGAAAGGTGGCGACTCTTCTGTTTTGCCGACACCTTATTTTCGTGGTAGCGACACCATCCATGATACTTGTTGGTCAAGCAAAGTCAGCGCTTTCGTTATCCTCTGTACAACCTCTTGCTTTTACCTGCAATGTTTACCAAAATAACAGACATTTCGCAAACAAAACAGTAAAATGGACAAGAAAAAGAAAGCTCTTTGACTGAAGTGAATACTTTATTGATGAAAGGCCTGTAAATAGGCAAATTACAATTCAGATGCAATTCTTGAAAAGAGGTAATTGCTCAAAACAAGAAAACAAATACAATAAAAATGTCGGCAATGTGGAAACAGACAACCACCATGTGTCGATTCGGCTATGACCTGTATGTCTTTGATGTTCCCCTTGTTTCGTCTTCTGGCAAGACTGACTGGACTGATTCCTTTCCTTTAGGATAACTGCTCACAAGCTTACAGATCAACTGTGGACCGTGATCATTTGCTTTTTAAATCCATAACTTTTTCCTGGATCGCCCTTTCGGGTTTTCAATCCACTGGGATACCCATTTTTGCCAAAGTTGCCTTTTCAGGTTTTCAACTTTGCGGGTTCGTTCTTTTCTTTTATCCCTAATTTTTGCCTGAACCTTCTCTTTTTTATAGTTCGCCGGGATGCCCCATTTTTGCCTGGACTTTTCTTTTTGTGTCCAGCGGGTCTCTTTCAAGCAAAGTATTTTTTAACCACGTCCGCGTTCACAGGGGACAAAAAATATTCACCATCCATAGTAGATAGTAATAAGGCTCCGCCAGAGAAAACCTTTCTTACCACATACGGACCTTCATAATTAGGAGTCCATTTTCCCCTGTGATCTATCTGAGGAGGAAGGATCCTTTTCAACACCAAATCACCTGTCTGGAAGCACCGACGACGGACTTTCTGATCAAAGGCTTTCTTCATCCTACTCTGGTACAACCGGCCATGCGCTATGGCTGCTAATCTCTTCTCGTCAACCAAGCTCAGCTGATTCAACCTGGTTCGCACCCATTCTGCACAATCTTCTTGATATTCTTATTAGCTACCTCAACATCACCATTCATCTTCAGACGATATGGAGAAGAATTGTGATGTTCTATCGTGAAACTCTGACACAGTTCCTTCCTCATTTTGTTATTCAAATTTGAACCATTATTAGTAATGATTCTCTCCGGAATACCATAACGATAAACGATGTCCTTCTTTATGAATCGGGTAACCACCTGTTTCGTAACATTAGCGAAGGACGTTGCTTGTACCCACTTCGTAAAGTAATCAATCGCGACCAGAATGAAGCGATGTCCATTAGAAGCAGTCGGCTCAATATTTCTAATCACATCGATTCCCCACATGGAAAAAGGCCAAGGAGATGTCATGATATTCAGAGGAGCTGGTGGCACATGCACCTTATCCGCATAAATCTGGCATTTATGGCATTTTCTGGCGTATTTTAAACCATCGGATTCCATAGTCATCCAATAATACCCAGCTCTCAACAACTTTCTAGCCATTGCATATCCACCGGCATGAGTACCAAAAGAACCCTCATGGACTTCCTCCATCAACAAGTTTGCTTCAAGTTCATCAACACAACGTAGCAAGACCATGTCGAAATTTCTCCTGTAGAGCACATCGTCCTTGTTCAAATAGAAATTTCCAGCTAACCTCCTCAGAGTTTTCTTATCTTTTCTAGATGCCCCAGATGGGTATTCCTGAGTCTTGAGAAAATGCTTGATATCAAAATACCAAGGCTTTCCATCAGGTGCTTTTTCAACGGCAAACACAAAAACAGGTCTATCAAGATGTATGATGGTGATAGCAGGTGTTTCATTCCAGAAATTCACTTTATACATCGAGGCGAGTATGGCCAAGGCATCCGCCATCTGATTCTCAGCCCTCGGCATATGATGAAAATTAACTCTATCGAAGAAAGGCAGCAGTCTCCTTGCATAATCTCTATAAGGCACTAGGTTGGCCTGACGAGTTTCTCATTTTCCTTTGATTTGGTTAACGACTAATGTTGAGTCACCGTATACATCCAGATTCTTACTCCTCATATCAACGGCCTCTTCCAAACCCATAATGAAAGCTTCATACTCGACTTCATTATTGGTGCAAGCGAATGAAGGTGAGAAAATACTTAGAAGGGGGGGTTGAATAAGTATGTAGAAAAACTCAGTAATAAAAACTCAAGGAATTTTATCCTGGTTCGTTGAACTCAACTACTCCAGTACACCCTTTCAAGAGTGATTTTCCTTTCTCAAACAAGGACTTAATCCACTATTAAATCAACTGATTACAATAGTAAGCACTAAGAACAACTGTTCAAAGTCTTCTCAAGAACTACTGATCCTAACTAGATCTTCTTAAGGTTCTTTACAATCAAATGTAATAATAATACAAGTGTTTGATTTGCTTCTAATAAAGCTTTATCACAACTGTGATTTTTCACTTAAGATGAAGAACAATGAAATAAATTTAGCAAATGAGTATAAGTTGTATGAGAGCTTGTAATGAATTCTTTCAAGTATTTCGTCAACTGAAGAAGATGAATGGAGTCTTGCTTTTATAGGCACAGAGGTCCAAGTAGCTTTTCACGTTGAAGACTGTGTAATAAAAAGGTTTGAGCCTTTTTGTCTTCACATCACATGACCTTTCCTAGAAGTAGAATGCACAGAAAAATCCTTTTTGTCTGTGTTCTTGTGTCTAGCATAAATGAGGAAAGAGTCGTTTGGTCATTCCAACGGACATAACTTTGAATTCTTCTTCAAAATGTTTCAGCAAGAATCATCAAAGTCTAGATTGATCAGAGCCTTCTGATGTTCATCAGAGTTTGCTGAATCAGAGTCTTTACAGCATGTGTGCTTTCAGCGTGTAAATGTTCAGAGCAGAGTTTGGGATCAGATCCTCAGTACTGGCAGCGTTAGTACTATCAGAGTCTTCTGAAATAACTGTGCTTGAAACTCTTCATACAGAATACTTCAATGCTTTAGATGCTTCTGGCTTCTATTTCAGATTGTTCTGTAGCTTCTGCTTCAGATCCTTCTGTAGACAGCGCTCAGAATCTTCTGGAGGCAGCATTCAGAATCTTCTAAAAGATGCTTCTGACGCTTCAGAGCCTTGCATATTTTTCATGTTCAGATCTAATTTGCTTCCAGAATAATATACACTTTAATATCTGCAGCAAACATTCTCAAACAAATTTTAGAGTATATAATTCTTTAATACAAAATTTCATAAGAGTTATCATCAAAACATAGAGATATTATTAAGAACCAATCTGTGTTCTAACAATCTCCCCCTTTTTTATGATGGCAAAAACATAAGAAATTTTATTCAATAAACAATATAATTATAACTCCCCCTGAGATGATGAATCTCCCCCTGAATTGAATACATAGAAGGAATAGAGACTTCCCTTTTTGCATGAGTATTCTTTTCAGAATCAGAGCCTGATTGTTCCAAAAAAAAATTAGATCTTGACTTGGGGTGCATGTTTCAGAATTAGAGCCTGATAGGTTTAAACTAAATCTGGGGATCTCAGAGTTACTCTTAAAGAACTTGTCAGAGTTTTCAAATGTTCTGAAATACTAAGAGTTCACGTTAGTTAAAAATTATATAAATTCATATGTCTGAATTTTCATTTAGGTAGAGTTTATTTGAACAGTCAGATCCATTTTCTCCCCCTTTTTTGTCATAATCAAAAAGTAAAACTTTTAAAAGACAAATAAAAGGAAATACAGAAAAGATAAATCATGTAGAGAAAACACTGAGTCATTCATTCATTCAGAGAAAAAGATACAAATCATCAGATAAAATTCAAGTACATGTGCACAAACATCAGATACAGAAAAAAAAAACATAAACTAGGTTTGTTTGGATAGAATCATCTTCAACAGGTTAGTGATCTCCGATGAAGACTCTTCTTGCTTTGTCATCCACTTAGCTATGTTGTCATTCTTTTGATCTTGCTTGGACATCCATTGTGCCATGTCTTCAGTCTTCTGGTCTTGCTTGGCCATCCATGACTTAATCTCAGATTGTCCAACTTCCAGAACTGCAATCTTATCTTCAAGATCTGGATTCTCTTTCTTGATCTCAGATGAAGAAGGTGGGGCAGAGTCTGAAGCAGGAACAGATTCAATTTCCATAGGAGATGCAGAGTCATGAGCAACAGATCCAGAGGGATGTTCCACAGTAGTCATAGCCAGAGGATTTTCTTCAGAAGCAGATTCAGCAGTTACTTCTATATCAAATACTGCAGAAGATGAAGGAACATCTTCAAGAAGCAAGGGTGCAGATCTTTTCACATTCGACATCATGCTTCTAGCAGTCTCAGCAAATCTGAGCTTCACATCATCAGAACATACATTCTTCATATTTGAGGCTACATTATTGAATCTGTTGATGAAGTTATTCGATATAGCATCAGATTTATTTGCATCCATTATGGACAAACATCTCTTCTGAACAGAGCCTAAATGCATCCTTATTTCTTTCAAAAAACTTGCAAATAAATTATCAACATTCAGCCTAGATTTTGGTTTCAGAAGGGTTTCCAAGGTGAATGGCTTTGGTTGAGATGGAGGTGGAATGGTAAATTCTGGAATAATGATCAGAGGGCGAGGGTAGAAAGGAATGGATGGATGGTCAGATGAAGTGATAAGTTTTGATCTGATTAAGGAATTAATCAGAAATGGTTTTGCATTTGATGCATAGGAAACAACATCAAATAAGGTGGAAGTGTAAGGAATGAAAGCAGATTTATCAGACAAGAGGGGTTCTGATGAAATCATTTCTGGCAGTTCTTTTATATAGGTTTGAAGAACAGATGGTAGAATGATGGAAAGCTTAGGTTTAAAAGGGGTGATAGAGTCAGATGGTTCAATTATGTCATAGAAATTTTTAAACTTAAAAATAGAAGGAAGTGGATCAGAGGGGAATGGTTTAAAAGAAACAAAGGATACAAACTCATATCTCCTTGGTTTAGGTTTTGTAATGGTTTTGGGAATGAGAGTTTCAGATGAAATAGGTGGTTTTGGTTGGTTAGATTCAAATACTCTGAGAGAGGGAGGTGAAACAAAATCTGGATGGATATCAGATTCTGAGGAATCAGATGAGGTGGTTGGGGTACAAGATGTAGAAGAAACTTCAAATACAGTCTTAAGAGGTGTAATGTTTAGAACATCAGTCTCAGGTATATTTGTTTCAGGAGGATTGACTGATTCTGGTTGAATCTCAGAAGTTTTGGATGGAGGCGGTTCAGACACAACTGGTTCAGATGCAACAGTTTCAGGTGCAACAGTTTCAGGTGTAAAAATTTCAGGTGCAACTGGATCAGAATGAATGGGCTCAGATGCAGTTGGTTGTTGAATTTCTGGTTGTTGTAGTGTTGTAGGTTGTTCTGTTGGTTTTGTTTGTGGTTCTGGAATTTGGTCTGCAGGTGTTGTTGTTGTTGGTTCAGATTGAGGAATATCAGAAGATTTAAGTGGAGTAGTGGAAATAGGATCAGATGATTTTGGTGGGGAAGGAATTTTTGATGGTTCAGATTTTTGAGATGGAGCAGGAATAGATTGTTTTTGAGCGGGAGGAGGTTTAGGAATAGAACTAAATGTTGATTCATTTATAACAATTTTAGAGAAAGAAGATACAGATGATTTAGTACCTTTAGTCTTTATACGGTTGGTGGGAACAGAGGGAACTTCTCTAGAAGCTTTTCTCTTGATCTGCTTCTGTGGCTTGTCAGCAACTTTTGGCTTCTTCTGAGCAGTAGCTTCTTCTTCCTCTGATTGATTTCTTTTCCTCATGTTCTCATTATATAAATCTGGCATTGGTTCTCTTGCTCTTATTAGAATATCTGCAGGAATAGGCGTTTCATTTGCTTTGCATGCATCAATGTACCTAACAATGATGTCCCTTGGTTCTTCAGCACCAAAAAGTGGAAAATCTTCAACTGGAATCCTCTTCTGACTAACTTCAGAAATATTTAGCTTCTTAGGTACAGTTGTGAGTTCATCCACTATCTTTACCCTCTGAAGACTCTTTGCATTCAGGGGTTTTCCAATAATAGATTCAAGCTCATCTTTAACTCCAGCTTCATACAGAGTAGTTACTAGACCATTCTCTGTCAGAATGTCTGAAATCAACCTTCCAAAGGGAATCCATGTCCTGATCTTCTGTCCCTTATCCTTTACAGATTCTCTTGATGCATTGATATGATTCCACAGATGCATGAAGAGAATGTGTGGAAGATCTACCTTTGTACTATGACTCAAACAATACATAAAGTAGAGTTGTTCATTATTCATGTAATCTGGAGAATTGGTGGATTTTCTGTGATGGATGCATCCCAGAAAAATCTTTGCCCAGATCTTATAGTCAGGCTTCAGATCCTTAAATTTGTTAGAAGCCTGTCCAGATGTAATGACTTCCTCATAGACTTCTTCCATATCCACACGCCCAGCTGGCAGATGACATACACCATCAGTCTCCTCATACCCTATGAGTTTCCTGATGAGATCTTCAGTGATGATGATTTCCTTTCCCAAAACAGAAGAAAATATAAATTTTGGATAGACAGAGGCATGGATCCAAAATTCCTTTACCAGATGAGGGTATACTGGTCCAAATAACCTGTCAAAATACTTAACCCATCCTTGTGCATCAATTATAGAATGAAACTCAAACCCATTTTCAGCTAAAGAGTCAAATTCCACCATGGATTCATAGAGAACTTCAAGTTTGTCCACAGGGGTTAACAATGTCCTCTTAGGTACCTTGAATGGAGTCACACCCATATTTGCTGACGTAACTGCAACCATAGTTGATTGAAATTGAGTTGCTGTAGAGGATGAGGTTGCCATTGAAGAAGATGAAGATGATTTGGAAGAAGGTTTAGGGTTTTTGTGGAGAGCAAAGAGAAGACAGAAATGCATAAAAAGGTTTGTGAAGTGAAAAGTGTGAATTTGGTGTGAAATGTGATATATATAGAGAAAGCAATTAGGGTAATCAAACAGACACAAAAGCACGTTTTCACATAGCAATAAATGACAATTAATGAAAAGGAATAAAAATCATTTCAAAACATTAATTGATTCTGACAAATTGGGGGGAAAATCAAGATTTTCACTATTCAAACCATACCTCAAATGTCTCTTCAGTGGTGTACGCGCTATCTTTTCAGATTCAGAATGACACGTGTTTGCTTGCATGTGCTTCTGAATTCTCTTGAGAAATGAAATGTTAGCCAACGTTCAGATCCTCTAAGATTGGTTAGTTCAGATACACACAAATAATAATAACTTAATAAATTAAATAAATAACAAATGAAATACTTCAGAGTTTTAAACATTTTGCATCTGAGAAATTTGCTTCTGATAAATATCATTCTGGACAAAAATCCATACCAATATTTTTCAGAATAAATTTGAACTATCTTCAACAAGGGGTTTTGTGAAAATATTTGCCCATTGATGATCTGTATCAACAAAGGCTAAGTTTATAATACCCTTCTGAACATAGTCTCTGATGAAATGATGTTTAATTTCTATATGTTTTGCCTTAGAGTGTAAAATAGGGTTTTTGGACAAACATATAGCAGAAGTATTATCACAGAATATAGAAATATTACTTTCAAAAATCTGATAGTCTTCTAGCTGACTTTTCATCCAGAGCATTTGCGTGCTACATCCAGCAGCAGCAATATATTCTGCCTCTGTAGTTGATAGTGCAATTGTGGGTTGCTTCTTGTTGTACCAAGAGATTAGATTTCTTCCTAGAAATTGACAACTTCCAGAAGTACTTTTTCTTTCCACTCTGTCTCCAGCGTAATCAGCATCACAGAGTCCAACTAATTTGAAATCATCAGATTTTCTGTAACACAAACCCACATTAGAAGTACCTTTCAGATACCTTAGAATCCTCTTAACAGCTGTTAAGTGTGATTCTCTAGGATCTGATTGGAATCTTGCACAGAAGCATACACTGAACAAAATGTCAGGTCTAGAAGCAGTTAAGTAGAGAAGAGATCCTATCATACCTCTGTAGAGTTTCTGATATACTTTCTTACTTACCTCTTCCTTACCAAGTGTACTAGTTGGATGCATGGGAGTCTTTGCCATCTTACTATCAGTCACGTTAAACTTCTTCAGAAGCTCTTTAACATATTTGGTCTGATGAATGTAAGTGCACTCTGGAGTTTGGTTGACTTGAATTCCCAGAAAGAATCTCAATTCTCCCATCATGCTCATCTCAAATTCTACCTGCATACATTGAGCAAACTCCTTTCCCATCATAACATTGGTAGATCCAAATATAATATCATCCACATATATTTGACAAATTAAAAGATCTTTCTTAAATGTTTTACAAAAGAGTGTTGTGTCCACTTAGCCTCTGATGAAATTTTTCTCCAGAAGAAAATTGCTTAATCTCTCATACCAAGCTCTGGGAGCTTGTTTTAAACCATAAAGAGATTTCTTTAGTTTGAAAATATGTTCTGGAAATTTTTCACTCTCAAAACCAGGAGGTTGGTGAACATAAACTTCTTCTTCTATAATACCATTTAGAAATGCACTTTTAACATCCATCTGATATAGAGTGATGTTATTATGTGCAGCAAAAGAAATGAGTAAACGAATAGACTCTAACCTTGCTACAGGAGCATAAGTCTCTGTATAATCAATTCCTTCTTGCTGACTATAACCTTGAGCAACAAGCCTTGCCTTATTTCTTTCAACTTCTCCTTTCTCATTAAGCTTGTTTCTGAAGACCCATTTAGTTCCAATTATGTTGAATCCTTTTGGTCTTGGAACTAAATCCCACACATCATTTCTTGTGAATTGATTGAGCTCTTCTTGCATGGCAATAATCCAGTCATTGTCTTGCAGAACTTCATCCACAAAAGTTTGTTCAATAACCGACACCAACCCAAATAATGATGCTTCAGAAGATCTGAGGAAGGATCTTGTTCTAATGGGGTCATCCTTTTTTCCAATGATCACATCCTCTGGGTGAGAGGCCTTGATTCTGGAAGATGATCCTCTAACAGTTGATTCTTCAGAAATGTTCAAGTTGTTCATCTGAGAAGCTAAAGGAATTGCATCTGGCGTTGCTTCAGGTTCTTTCGCTTGAGCTTTGTCTGCCTCTGAGCCTTCAGAGTCTGTGAGAATTACTTCTCTATCTGCAGAACTTTCAAACTGCTTTGGCTTTTCAATGCCAAGCTTATCATCCAATCTAACATGTATAGATTCCTCCACAATATGTGTTTCAGTATTGTATACTCTGTAGCCTTTAGAGCGTTCAAAATACCCAAGCATGAAACACTTATGTGCTTTAGAATCAAACTTGTTAAGATTCTCTTTAGTATTCAACATATAGCAAATACATCCAAAAGGGAGTCTTTTCCAGAAGAGGTCTTACAGACACTCTGTTCTGAATGTAACATGCTGTGTTTATTGCTTCTGCCCAAAAGTGCTTTGCCAGATTAGTCTCGTTGATCATGGTTCTGGCCATTTCTTGCAGAGTTTTATTTTTCCTCTCTACAACCCCATTCTGTTGTGGAGTTCTAGGACAGGAAAAATCATGAGCAATGCCATTTTCATTAAAATATTTTTCAAAATATTTGTTTTCAAATTCACCACCATGATCACTTCTGACTTTAATAATTTTGAAATCTTTTTCATTCTGGACTTGTTTGCAGAAGTCAAAGAACACAGAATGTGACTCATTCTTGTGTTTTAAGAACTTTACCCATGTCCATCTGCTGTAGTCATCAACAATGACTAATCGATACATCTTGCCTCTGATGGATGCAGTTTTCACTGGTCCAAACAGATCAATGTGAAGTAATTCTAATGGTCTTGAGGTTGAAACAACATTTTTAGATTTAAAAGATTTTGAAAACTTTCCTTTTTGACATGCTTCACAAAGAGCATCTGAGTTAAACTTTAGCTTAGGAAGTCCTCTGACCAGATTGAGTTTATTAATCTAAGATATACGTCTCATATTAATATGCCCCAATCTTCTGCGCCAGACCCATTGCTCATCATTAACAGACAAGAGGCATTTAACATTTTGAACTTTAAGTTCTGAAAGATTTATTTTGTAAATGTTGTTCTTCCTCTTTCCATTAAATAGGATTGAGCCATCCTTCTGACTAACAGCTTTACAACATTGTTGATTAAAGATTATATCATAACCATTGTCACTTAATTGACTTATGGATAATATATTATGCTTTAATCCATCTACAAGAAGAACATTAGATATAGAGGGAAGGTTACCATTACCAATAATACCAGAGCCAATGATCTTTCCCTTCTGATTCCCTCCAAACTTCACTTCTCCTCCAGATTTAAGCTCCAGGATTTGGAACATAAACCTTTCTCCCGTCATGTGACGTGAGCAGCCAGAGTCCAGGTACCATGACTGGCGTCTTAACTTTTCTGCTAAAAACATTTGCAACAGGGATAATCGTATCCTTAGGTACCCAGATATTTTTGGGTCCTTTTTGGTTAGCTTCCTTGAAAGTTGGTCAGAACTTCTGTCTTTTTATAACAGTTTTGTTCTGACTTACTTTTGGCTTAAACACAGGAACATTCTGATCAGAACATGTGTGTTTAATGTCATTTAGATGACAAAACTTGAAATGAGAGTACAAGGGAGTTTTCTTAATAACAAGTTTATCAACAGGCATTGGATTTAAATCCTTTCCAGAGGAAGATTCATATCCAATTCCTTTCCTGTTATTTCTGCTAACCCCATAGATCATAGAAGCCATCTTGCTTATGTCTATGCTTTTAGCAAGAAATTTCTGAAAGCTAAAGTCATATTCTTCTAAAATGTTTTTGCATTTAGACTTACTTTCAGATTCAGAGTTTTGTTGAGCTATTTCAAAATTGGCTTTCATTTTCAAATTATTTTCTTTTAGCTCAGCAATTTCTGATTTTAACAGATTATTCTCAAAGCCAAGATTGCACTTAAGCTTCTTGCATTTGAGCTTAATCTGATTATAATTTTCTAGGACTTTAGATAAGACTTTAATAAGCTCTTCCCTAGTGAGATCAGAAAGTACCTCTTCTGAGTCAGATTCAGAATCAGACTCAGATCCAGATGATTCTTCATTCTGATCTTCAATGCTTGCCATCAGAGCCATATTGGCGCATTCATCTTCAGATTCTGATGAGGATCCAGATTCATCAGAGTCATCCCATGTAGCCATTAGAACTTTCTTCTTGTGCTCAGGCTTTCTTCTGGGCTTTTCTTTCTAAAGCTTTGGACATTCACTTTTGTAATGACCAGGTTGTTTGCATTCAAAACAAACAACTTCCTTCTTTCCAGATCTTTTTGGTCCAGAGGACTCCTTGCGCTGATCTGGCTTTTTGAAGTTCTTGAACTTCCTCTGCTTGTGCTTCTAGAGTCTGTTGATTCTTCTGGACAACAAGGATAGTTCATCTTCTTCTTCTTCAGAAGATTCTTCAGAGCTTTCTTCTAACACCTACAAAGCTTTTACAGATTTGTTAGATTTTAAGGAAATAGACTTACCTTTCTTTTGAGGCACATCTTCCTCAAGTTCAATTTCATGGCTCCTAAGAGAGCTGATTAGCTCCTCCAGAGTGATCTTTTTCAGATCCTTGGCAAGCTTCAGAGCAGTGACCATAGGTCTCCATCTGTTAGGCAAGCTTCTAATGATCTTCTTCACATGATCAGCAGTTGAGTAGCCTTTGTCCAGAACTTTTAGACCAGCTGTAAGGATCTGAAATCTAGAGAACATAGTTTCTATAGACTCAGATTCTTCCATCTTGAACGCTTCATACTTCTTTATTAACGCCAGAGCCTTGGTCTCTTTCACTTGAATGTTTCCTTCATGAGTCATCTTCAAGGACTCAAACATGTCAAATGCAGTTTCTCTATTAGTGATCTTCTCATAGTCAGTGTGAGATATTGCATTTAACAAGATTGTTATAGCCTTGTGGTGATTTCTAAACTCCTTCTTTTGGGCTTCAGTCATAGATTTTCTGTCTACTTTCTTGCCATTCCCATCAATGGGATGAACATATCCATCTATGACCAAGTCCCATAAATCAGCATCATAACCAAGGAAGAAACTTTCTATCCTGTCCTTCCAATAGTCAAATTTCTCCCCATCAAACATAGGGGGTTTAGTACTGATTCTGTCCCTTTCTTCATATCTGTTGTTACTGTTAGATGCTGGAGTTTCAGCCATAATAACAACCAAATATATATCAAACTTTTTCTCACTGGATCTTTTTTGTCACTGTGAAGTGGTAGCACACACAGAACCGGAGCTCTGATGCCAACTGAAGGTGAGAAAATACTTAGAAGGGGGGTTGAATAAGTATGTAGAAAAACTCAGTAATAAAAACTCAAGGAATTTTATCTTGGTTCGTTGAACTCAACTACTCCAGTCCACCCTATCAAGAGTGATTTGCCTTTCTCAAACAAGGACTTAATCCACTATTAAATCAACTGATTACAATAGTAAGCACTAAGAACAACTGTTCAAAGTCTTCTCAAGAACTACTGATCCTAACTAGATCTTCTTAAGGTTCTTTACAATCAAATGTAATAATAGTACAAGTGTTTGATTTGCTTCTAATAAAGCTTTATCACAACTGTGATTTTTCACTTAAGATGAAGAACAATGAAATAAATTTAGCAAATGAGTATAAGTTGTATGAGAGCTTGTAATGAATTCTTTCAAGTATTTCGTCAACTGAAGAAGATGAATGGAGTCTTGCTTTTATAGGCACAGAGGTCCAAGTAGCTTTTCACGTTGAAGGCTGTGTACTAAAAAGGTCTGAGCCTTTTTGTCTTCACATCACATGACCTTTCCAAGAAGTAGAATGCACAGAAAAATCCTTTTTGTATGTGTTCTTATGTCTAACATAAATGAGGAAAGAGTCGTTTGGTCATTCCAATGGACATAACTTTGAATTCTTCTTCAAAACGTTTCAGCAAGAATCATCAGAGTCTAGATTGATCAGAGCCTTCTGAAGTTCATCAGAGTTTGCTGAATCAGAGTCTTTGCAGCATGTGTGCTTTCAGCGTGTAAATGTTCAGAGCAGAGTTTGGGATCTGATCCTCAGTACTGGCAGCGATAGTACTATCAGAGTCTTCTGAAATAACTATGCTTGAAACTCTTCATACAGAATACTTCAATGCTTCAGATGCTTCTGGATTCTATTTCAGATTCTTCTGTAGCTTCTGCTTCAGATCCTTCTGTAGACAGCACTCAAAATCTTCTGGAGGCAGCATTCAGAATCTTCTAAAAGATGCTTCTGACGCTTCAGAGCCTTGCATATTTTTCATGTTCAGATCTAATTTGCTTCTAGAATAATATACACTTTAATATCTGCAGCAAACATTCTCAAACAAATTTTAGAGTATATAATTCTTTAATACAAAATTTCATAAGAGTTATCATCAAAACATAGAGATATTATTAAGAACCAATCTGTGTTCTAACAGCGAATGTCAACCGGGCGGTGAACGGTATATGAGAACCGTGAGGAGTAGTAATGATCGCACTGATTCCATTACCATATGAATTAACCGCTCCGTCAAAAACCAATTTCCACTGAGATCCTCTCTCTGGACCTTCGTCAGGTAAAGGACCATCACAGTCTTTCATCCTCAGAAACATGACGCTTCATCTGGGAAGTCAAACTTTATCGGCTGATAATCCTCAATCGGCTGTTCCGCGAGATATTCCGAGATATTCCGACAGGACGCTTTCCTGAATGGCTTTCTGGGGAATGTACCGAATATCATACTCTGTTAACACCATTTGCCAATGGGCAATCTGTCGCTACTGCGAAAATCGGCGCCGGCTTGACAGGAGAGTCGCCACCGTGCGTTATTTATCCCTCAGAGCGGGAAAGGAAACGCTCGAAGTAAACCTCGCAAAGACGGGAAAAAGGTATGGTCATCGCAACCAAAACCTGGATTCGAGAGTCTGTTACGCAAGGGGAAGGTATTAGCACCCCTCACGTCCATCGTACTCGATGGGATCCACGCTTGGTGTTTATAGGTAAAAGGGGGTATTATCTATCTACGCTAATGGCTGGTCTGAAAAGAAAAGAAAAGGACAGGACTCGACAGAACATACGGTGTTCTGGGCCTACGTATTCCCTCGTGCAATGGGAAAGTCAGAGTCAACGTAGTTCGACTGCCTACGTCTAAACGGGGGAAAGGTTGCTCGCCAGGACATCGCGTCCTGTGCCTACGTACTTCCATCTGATATGAAAGATCAGAGCAAACGTAGTTCGACTAACTACGGGTAAACAGGGGCTCTCACACAGCAGTGAGAAAACAAACTGGTCTCTAAGGCTCGGGAACCTATAACTACGATCTGGTCTCAAATGCACTCGGTCAAGAGAAAGGGATAACAATTAGTCGTTAGCGGGAAAGTCTCGATCGCACAGCCGCGAGAGAACAAAGGTTAGTCGTTAGTGTGCTCGCTAGGATATCGCATCCTATGCCTACATATCTTCGTCTGGAACGAAGAATCAGAGCAGCTGTAGTTCAGCTAACTACGGGTCAAGCTACTCAAAAGCTCCTACAGAAAGGAAAGGGAAACCCTAGAACTATAGCTGAGAAACAGGGGAATCTACTTACTGCTATCACACCTGGTTGACCATCCTAATGTCTATCATAACAACTCCGCAGCGGAGAAGTCAGAGCTCCTAAGGGATCATGGCAACAGGACTAAACTACAGACAAGAAACTGCAACGTAAAGGAATACTGAAAATATGCATGAATGCAACAACTAGACAAACAAGGCACGAAGGCCGCAAACCACAAAGGCAAGGGAGCTCAGCTCTACCAAATACTAACAAGCAAAGCCACGCAATAACAAACAAGCAGAAGGAGGACCACCTCAACTTCTCATGCACACAAAGTCTACTTCTAAAATGCACCTATTCAGAACTATCTAGATGGATACCTAAGTCTAATGCACCATAACATCATACAAGTCAAACAACACAAAGAGACTAACCCTGAGCAGGGCCTCTAACAAACCTGAAACAAACTCCTAATCTATCTCTAAACAGAACTCTATGCAATACTCTAAGCAAAAGATCTAAGCAACAATCCTAATCAAAACCCTAAGCAAGAGGAACCAATCCCAGCCTCTAAGCTTCAGAACAAGCTTACCAGAGAAAGGGAGCTAAGCAGACAAGCTCATAGTATCTTCCTCAGGAAGGTACCAGGAGGTTACTACTCAGGAGTCATATCCTATGCGGCTCGACAACTGTGATCAGTTTATATTCCTCCTCAGGAGAAATTAAACTCACATGAAGGCTCCGGCGTCACTGGATACTTGGGAAATACCTATATGCACTAGGGGAACTAAGTGAACAGACTCATAGGACCTTCCTCAGGAAAGTACTAGGAGGCTGACACTTAGGAATCGTATCCTACGTGGCTCAACAACTGTGATCAGTTTACATTTCTCCTCAGGAGAAATTAAACTCACAAGTTGGCTCCTACATCACTGGATACTTAAGAAATCCTAGATAAACTAATGGAACTAAGTGAATAGACCCATAGGACCTTCCTCAGGAAAGTACTAGGAGGCTTCCACTTAGGAATCGTATCCCATGTGGCTCAACAACATGTGATCAGTTCATATTCCTCCTCAGGAGAAATTAAACTCACAAGTCGGCTCCGACATCATTGGATACTTACGAAAGAGGTGAGAAGAAAGGATGAAAGTCATTCATAGTTCCTTCCTCAGGAAAGTACCATAAACTCCCTTCAAACTTCAGGATCTCGAACCTCACAAACAGACAACAAGCTCCTAGACTAAGCCTCAATCCAATGCATCCTTGCAAGCTCCAGCAGGACTTCAATCAGCTCCCACCTTCAAGAAGAATCCACAGGCCAAGAAACCACAAGAGACTATCTCTGAAGTTCAACCACAGTTGATCTTCAAAGTCAGAAGTCATCAAGACTTCTCCTATCTTCAGGCTCAGACAAATCATATCAGAACATCCTACAAAAATCTATCAAAAATCTAATGGGGGACCTACATGGCTCTAGGATAACCTACTGAAAAATCAGAACAAAATTCAACACCAGATGGAAGAACTAAAATCAGCAACACAGACATATCTACAGACCAATTATTCAACCTCAATAACAGTGAAAAAATGCAATTAAAATAAAAATGCATGAGTAAGCTAATATTTTTGTATTATAAAATTCTACACTGAATCACGAGTCTACAGAAAAAAGAACGGAATTATTTGACTAAATCTACCATTTTTTATGAATTTTCTAATGATATGCATGCATTGAAAATATTAAAAACATCAATAAAAATGGAAAATATACTAAAATATAACAAACAAAAATAAAATGTCATTTTTATTTTTATTTAATTTTCTTAACATTTATGATGCAATGGTAGGAAAAAAAGAATTATTAAAAACAATTATTTACATTTATTTATGAATTATTTGATATGCCAAGAAAATGAAAGAAATTGAAATAAAATTGAAACAAAGCTGGGGAGGTACTATCAGCAAAGAATTCTAGGCTATTCCTGGATGGGCCCTGAAGGTGGGGGTGCCAAAAGCCATAGGGCGCAGGGCCCAGACTTAATATTTAGAAAAAAAACAAGAAAAAGAGAACTGAGCGCAGGGGGGTGCAGCGCTAGCAATTTCTTTAGTTGTTTTTCATTATGGGCTTGGACAAGGGGGGTGCCATTAGTAATTAGGGCCTAAGGCCCAGATCCTAATTACTCAAACCTCACACGCCAGGGGGGTGGGGAAGCAAATTGGGATGTGTAGCGTTCAGAAAACGCGTTTGGGCTTAGCCCAAAACCTCAACCCTAATCCAAATACTCAGGGAACAAAATCTGAATCCCTTCCTCAAACCCTAGCTACTGTTCACTCACCTAAACCTAACGCCGCTCCCTCGTCTCTCCCTCATCCTATCTCCTCTCTGCAACTCATCTCAGAATCCTCAAACACCTTTCCAATCAAATCTCTACAAACGAACCCTAATCACTATCACGCATGCAATTAACAGAACTCACCAAAACGAGAAGCCCTAACCTAAACATCTCAAGAACTGCATCTACAGCACACACATGCAAGGAAGAGGTTAGGAACCTGGAAGGACGAACGATACTTGAAGCTTGTTGAGGAACTTGACGAGATTCTGGAAATCTTGAAGGATCGCTTGAAAGTCACTACGAGAAAGAGACAGATCTTGAGGCTTAGTGAGGATCTTGGAGACGTGCCGTTGCAGTTCTCGCGTTGAAATATCGCTGGAGAGTTTCTGGAGGTTTCCTTGAAGATTGGACGCAGATGACGTTTTCTGGAAATATTGCTTGAAGATTGATCGTGGTTTGAAGTTCCTGGGTTTGTTACTTGAAGATTGAACGCAGATGACGTTTTCTGGAAATATTGCTTGAAGATGGATGAATGTCTGAGTGGATTCTGGAGATCTTGCTTGAAGGTGGATGAAGATCTGAGTGGATTCTGGAGAATTTGATGAAGATTGTTGAAGGTTTGAGTGTTCTGGAAAAATCTTGATGGAGGATTGATGATTCCGGCGACGATGATGTTTCCGGCGAAGGGATTATGAAGCTGACGGAGGAGATCTGGGGAGAAAGAAGAAGATATGAGGATTCTGGTAGTTTTGGCGTTCTCCGGCGGAGTTGGCGGTGGCCGGAGTCTGTTGGCGGTGGCCGGAGTCAGTTATCGCCGGATTTGCATGCCCGGCGAGGGGTTTCCGGTGAGGAAGTGAGGGGAGGACAGGTGTCTCAGGGAGGTGGCTGCATGGGATACGCGTGTCAGCAGAGAGAGAGAGAGTGAGCTTCGGTGGGACGCGTGGCGTGGATCTCTGGGTGTAACGTGGGCCCTCTGAGTGTGTGTAACGTGTGCTCCCTCTGAGCCAACACGTGGCTCCTATTTAAAGCACTGAAAGTGCCAGAATCTTCCAGAAGCTCCCGTAACTGGCTAGACTTGCTGGACTGCATGTGGACTTTTTTGGACTGATGAGATCATTTTTCTGGACTTTTTTGCTGATGAGAATTTGGACAAAAATGATAACTGGGCCTCAAAAAGAACACCCCAGGGCCCATACGAAAATAACAGCAAAAACTGTGAAAAAAACTGGATTAAACTAATTAACTAAATCTGATTAACACTAATTAATCTAATGATTAATCCTAATAAAATCTAACAAATTCAATTAAATCCTAAACAAAAAGATTTAAATCCTAATTAATTCTATATCAACCTAATTAAATCTAAAAAAGATTAAGACCCTAATTAACTCTAAAAAAACAATTAACCTAATTTCTATATTATCCTAAAAAAACAATTAATATCTAATTAAACTCTAAAAAAGAGACTAATGCTCCAATTAATTCTAAACTCCTACTAATTTTCTATTAAAATTCCAATATTATTTAAAACTAGTAAATCTATTATTAATAAAAGAAAAACTATATTATTTTCTATATTATCTAAAACAACTATTTAATTTCTATTAACCCTAATTTGTATCATCCTATTTAATATGCTAAGAAAAATTCACCAATATTCTAAAAATGATAAAAGCTATTTAAATTCTATTAAAAATTCTACAAATGATTAAAATCTATTTAAAATATTCTATAAAATTCTAAAAAGAGGATTAAGCTATTAAAATATTCAAAAACCCTATTTAAATTCCAGAAAAATCTATAAAGCCTGTTAAAAATTCACAAAAGCCTATAAAAATCCTAAAAATGCAGATGAATGCAAATGACCGCCATAAAAGAGCGCACGAGACCAGATCGAATCGAACAGAGAGCCCCGGGCATCAGAATATCCTCAAAATCACTGTGCAAGCTAAAAATCACCGTGGAGCGCACAATTTCCCGAAAATAAAACCCTGGTGATCTGGACTGGGTCTGCCATATCTGATAGACAAAAATCAAGCTGTAAACTCTGATATCCCCTGCTTGTGCACAAAAATCATACATCTGAGCTGTGAATATGAAATTAAACCATGAGTCAGATAGGAGAATCGGTTGGTCAAATTTTAGGGTGCAACAGCTGCCCCTATTCAAGCGACTTGGACCTGAAGGGTTTGAAGAGCGTTCAGCCTTCAAACATTCAGAGGTACGAGACGGTTGAATACAAATAAAACCCGAAAATTTGCCAACCGCGAGCATATACTGTAAGCTGCTTGGGGAATAAAGTCTAGAAAACCGAGTCCAGTCATTGCGGCACCAAACTGATTAATCATCTGATAAAGAACTCCTGATTGAATACCCGTTGCTTGTGATACCCCACATAACAAACCCTGAGGGCTACAACAACATACCTGATCCTTTCACATTGCCTACCGACAGTCAGGAAGAGAAATATACTCACATCGCCCAAAGATGGACGGGAAGACACCCTGATTGAATACTCACCTCGTCTAAAGATAGACAGAAAGACAACATTAATCTCCCAATTCACATCGTCTAAGGATAGACGGGATCATCCTAATCTCCATATTCACATCGTCTACTGATAGACGGAAAGACACCATAATCTCCATATTCACATCGTCTAAGGGTAGACGGCATTATCCTGATTGATGAACAAATCAATATTCTCATCGTCTAAGAGTAGACGGGAAGTCACCATAATCTCCATATTCACATCGTCTAAGGATAGACGGAAAGTCACCATAATCTCCATATGCACATCGTCTAAGGGTAGACGGGATCATCCTGATTGATGAACAGATCAATATTCACATCGTCTAGGAGTAGACGGGAAGAAATAATTCTCCATACTCACATCGTCTAAGGGTAGACGGGAAGTCACCCTGATCTAAGAACAAATCAATTCACATCGTCTAAGGATAGACGGGAACAAAGCCTGATCGCCTACTCACATCGTCTAAATATAGACGGAAAGACATCATTAATCTCCAAATTCACATCGTCTAAGGATAGACGGGATCATCCTGATCGATGAACAAATCAATTCACATCGTCTAAAGATAGACGGGAAGAAATAATCTCCGAATTCACATCGTCTAAGGATAGACGGAAACAAATCCTTAATCTCCATACTCACATCGGGAAGAAATAATTCTCCGTATTCACATCGTCTAAGGATAGACGGGAAGACACCATTATCTCCATGTTCACATCGTCTAAGAGTAGACGGGATCATCCTGATTGATGAAACAAAACAATTCACATCGTCTAAGGATAGACGGAAAGACATTCATAATCTCCATATTCACATCGTCTAAGGGTAGACGGAAACAAATCCTTAATCTCCATACTCACATCGTCTAAAGATAGACGGGAAGAAATAATTCTCCGTATTCACATCGTCTAAGGATAGACGGGAAGACACCATTATCTCCATGTTCACATCGTCTAAGGGTAGACGGCATCATCCTGATTGATGAACAAATCAACTCTCATCGTCTAAGGGTAGACGGAAAGACACCATTAATCTCCATATGCACATCGTCTAAGGGTAGACGGGATCATCCTGATTGATGAACAACAATTCTCATCGTCTAAGGGTAGACGGGAAGAAGTTCTTAATCTCCATACACACATCGTCTAAAGATAGACGGAAAGACTTCATAACGCAATTCAACACCATCCTTTGAATTTCAGAATCCTTCTGTTTACGGGAATTGATGGAAAGATCAATATCCTTGAAGGGGCCACATCATCAGTATGGACCGACGGGAAGAAAACCACCTTTTAAGGAACCATGTCGTCAATAAGAACCGACAATCACGAAAACTGAACATTCTTCGAAGAGCCTCGACATCAATAAGGATTGACAGTCAGAAAAGTCCCTCTTGAAACGTCATCTCATCCAATAACTAGAAAGAGAACCGATATCCAAAATCATTTTGAAACCTCTCAACAGCCAAGGATAGCCGGAGAAGACTCGCTGGGGAAACACCTCATCATATGTATGATCTGGCAATAAGAAACCCGCTGAACAGTAGCTCGAAACTTCACATCGTCTGCTGACAGACGGAAAGGAAAGCCACTTGCTAGAAACTCTATTCTGAACCCTATTGAAAATCCATCAAAACTTCACATCGTCTACTGATAGACGGGAAGAAAAGCACATCCTGGGGAAACCCCTTCTTGAAACCTTACTGCGACCACCCGCAACTTCACATCGTCTATGGATAGACGGAAAGAAAACCACATTCGTACTCAAGACGTCTAATGGTAGACGGAGAAATCCCCTTATCGAAGGAACACATCGTCAATATGAATTGACGGGAAGAAAAGCTTGTCGACATCAGATGACTGCTTGATCAAAGCATAACTGTTGTCTGATTTGAGATACAAATAATCCGCTGAATCGTCTGAATACTGTTGCTGGATAAATGCCCCTGAACTGATCACAGAGTAATTCACGCGCCATATGAGGCTGATAGAAAATCTGACTTATGCTTTGTATGCATATGCAAATGCTTTAATCTTTCTACAGCGTAATACTCCATTCTGGATAGAAATGCTACGCATTTTGAAAATGTCATGCAGGTATGATGCAAATATGACGATGCATGCAATATGCTAGTGCAGGCTCGAGCTGCCGGAGAGAGCCGGGTACAGAAAAACACTTCAGCAAAATAAATGCTGAAGGCGAGGCCAACTCTGTTGGGGATGAACTGGATATCACTGAATCGTCCTAGCAAAATAAATGCTGGGAGAGTGAAATCAACTCCGCTGGGGATATTGAGGACTTGACCGAACACCTCGACGGAGTAATACCCTGCTGGGGAATGTAACTCCGCTGTGAAATAGCAGACGTGCTGAATATGATTAGACTCCTCTGGGGATAGCTTACCCGTGCCAATGACAAATTGGTCTTTGCTGGAGGAAATGGAGGGAGTCCTCCTGTGCGCTGATGAAGCTCGGATCTGGAAATTGATGCGTCAGCACGGATGGGCTTCACAGCAATCGCAAACATGGATTTGAGCTCTTAAGCTATCTTGCTGGGTCAGGTACAACTGACGCTGGGAAATATTCTTTCTGAATACACAGCCTTTTAGTGAAGAGTCAAGGGATAGTGACACAACTTCCCGCATTCGCCTCGCTCTCGAAAACCGACTGCATCCGCTCGAATAACTCTGAATGACCCCGCTGAAGCGGAGAAGACCAATCCTTTCGCTTCTGATATGCCCCAGCCTGCGGGATCTCTGTGGGGATAGTCCCTGAAAGGAAATCTGCAAATCTGAGCCCTGATGGTCTGATATAACATGCCTCAGTGTTCTGAACTTCCAAGAGATACTTCACCTTACCTGCTTCTCGCACAACCTTTGCGCGCTTAAGATGATCTGCCTCTGGCTGCAATGACCTTGCCCCGATTATCTGATTCAGAGTAGTGCCCCTTGACTACAACGCATTCACCGAATCTCAACCTGATTGCCCCAGAATAACTGACTTCGAAAAGCTGACCTGCCTGGGGATCACAATAAAAGCTTGCCCCTGCTCTCGGAACATTCTATCTTGACCATACTTTCCACTGTAGGAAGCTTTTCTGCTGTCAAGCGCTTACTCGCAAGTAAAACAAGTTGTTATGCATAAAAGATGTATTAATGCAACACATATGACAGCTTTGACATCCAATCTGTTCACTGGGAAAAGGAAAACAGTTTATAGCATATAATGCACAAAACACTCACCAACATCGGTACCAACATGGTAAGAGGAACCTTTTAAGAGTCAGAATCGACGCGACCTTTACCGGAGTATGCTTTCGAAACAACCTGCTTCAATTAGGACTTTTGAAGGTTGTAACATGGTCAGGTTCATGGTTTTGAAGGAAAGGATAAAGGCTCAAAGTTTACTTTAACCCACCCATTCTCCTTGATGTTCTCCCATCCTACGTTCAGCTAATTTGACCTTAGCGCTCACCTCTCAGAGGTTGAAAGATAGGAATGATAGTTCGAGAAACTTTGGGATTTGGGAGTGACAGCCACTCACTCTTTGTCTTTGACACTTGAGGTCACACGACTCGTATTTCCATCGAAGATTTTTCTTCTGATCCTTTTCATCTTTTCTTTTCATATCCCTAACTTTTGCCTGGACTGACTCCTTTTGAGTTTCTTTTGACTTTTTAAGTCCAGCGGGATGCCCTCATTTTTGCCTAAGTCATTTGTTTTGAAATTTTCTTGACTTAGCGGGCTTTTGATTCCTTTTTTCATTCTTCTTCTGAACAAGTCGCGTGACACTGGTTGCCTGGCTCTTTGGGAATGATATGGTTGTCCCACTCTTGATTGAACCATTGTGGTCTGTTAGGCACGACCTCTAGGGACGTGATTGATCCTCGAATGGACATTCCTCTTGCAATTTGGACGCTCGGTCAAATTAGCTAACACCTACCCTGCCCCAGGTTAAGATTGAGGGTTTTTCGTTTTCAGAAAGAAACTCCTACTACAAGGCTCAAAGGGTTGACAAGGGATTATCTTCCTTATGACTCCGGTGTTTAGGGGTTTGAAACAATGCCTGTACATCATCAGCAGGTTCTATTTCAAAAGCATACAATCGGAATTTGCATGTCGGTCATTTTCGTCATCCTCCCCAAATTCTTCTTAACCAAGCGTTGGACATTTGCAAAAACAATTAGTGAACACGACTGGATTCAATCAAAACATGCATATTTATTTCATTATCATCAATTTGAATGAAAACAACAGGTTTTACAAACAAGCTTACAAATTCAAACAGGAAAGCAACTACAAATGTAAAGAAATGACAAGCTAAAACAAAGAAAATATGCTAGCTTCCGAGAACCGGGCTTTCATATCTGCCCTGCTGCTGAACCAGCTATCTTTATTAGAGGCAATTCGATGCTGTCCTGCTCTGCTTTCACCGGCTTAACCAAATTATAGAGCCCTTCCTCCTTCATTCAGATGATTTGGGGATCTCTTGGCCCGAAACTGATTGCTGCACTATCAAGCAGATCCTGCACTTTGTGCTTAAAAGCATGGCAACCTTCTATATCGTGACCCGGGGCTCCAGAATGAAACTCACAGTGCTTGCTTGCATCATAGCCGAACGGGGGAGTTCCCGTTATTGGTGCCAGAGTTCTTTTCTCTACCAGATTCAATCCCAACAATGTCTGCAACAACTCGGCATATGTGGAGGGAGGCTTCTCGAACGCTCTTCTCGGTTTACTACCCTGGAATCTTCGTTGAGCCTGCTGTGCCCCCTGCTGAGGCTGCTGCTGCTGGTATCGGGTTGACCCTTGAATACCCTTCGTATCAAATGCAACATCGGTTTCTTGACCTTCAATGTACTGATTAATGCTCTCCTTATGCTTAACTATTTTCTTTCTTAGATCTGCCCCGGGAATAGGCAACAGTTGTGGGCCTGGAGATTCTGACACCATGGAGTCCAGGATACGCTTCTGACCCACTGCAGCTTTGGAAACATCTGTCATCTTAGCATCGACTGAGACAGGAGCAATATGCACAGCTACGCCGCCCGGCGTGAATTCAATATCATGCGAGTCAATCAGGTCTTGAACATTGTGCTTGAAAGCATGACAACCCTCGATGTCGTGTCCGAATGCCCCGGAATGAAATTCACATTGCTTATTGGCATCGTACCCTTGAGGAAACGCTCTCGTTGGTGGCGCCAACGTTCTCTTCTCCACCAGATTAAACCTCAATAAGATCTGCAAGAGCTCAGCATATGTCATAGGCGGTGCCTCAAATATTCTCCTTGGCTTCCCTTTCTGTTGCTGCTGCTCAGGTTCCACGTGCACAGGTGATGCGAGCTTCTTCATTGTGGCTTCAACTAGCTGATCGTCCTCTTTTCTAAGCACATTTTTGACTACCTCCATGATCAAACTCATTTGGGTCTTCAGCTGACTGTTCTCCTCTTTGAGAATCTTCTGCTCCAGACGCATCTCTTGCATGTCTCTCATCATCTGCCCCAGCTGGCTTCGGACTTCAACCAATTCAAACTGATTCTGTTCCATATCTCTGAAGGAATTCCTGCAATAAACTGGACGATGAGGAAATAAGACCCACGGTTCTGATATACCTGTTAAATGATAATGCAGCGCAGAAAGCAAACACACATTCATAACGAGACAAAGAGAAACTCAAGCTATAAGCATACAGACAAACATCTCCCACACATGTACAACCAACAAAATTAGCAGGTAAGCACAAATGAGTATGAATATAACGACCCCAGCCAACAATTCTGGTGGTGGTCAGCAAATACTGATGCACAAAAGCTAAACGGGTTAGGCAGAGAAACAGATGCGACACCCGGCATAGAAACCTCTAGAAACTTCCCCCATATTCAACTGAACTCTCTGATTGACAATCTTCAGAGCACACACTTCCTGTGGAGTCTTCCATGACATTAACTGACGAACCCGCACAACTGGAGGATGGAAAATCATTAATCTGAACAAAGCCCTGAGAAGTGATGCAAATACGGCTAGAGTCTAACAGATCCTGAATCTGACTTCTAAGCACCTTACAATCATTTGTTGAATGCCCCTGTGCCCCAACATGGTACTCACAGCGGGCGCTGGCATCAAAACCTGGAGGATACGGTGGAATCACCGGCTTAGTCTCTTTCGGCACTATCAATCCACTTCTGACCAGATCTGGCAACAACTGACTGTATGATACCGGTAGCTGAGTAAACTGCCTTTCAGGTTTCCTTGGTCTTCGTGGAGCGTGCTGACGCGATCGGCGATAGGATGATCGTTGACTTGAGGTGTCTGAGAACTGATCCTGAGATGCTAGAGATTCTGAGGTGGCATCATCTCCTTCCCACTCTTCTTGAGAACTGACAACTGACTCAATCTTATTAACTGGGACGTAAGGAACACCTCGAAACTTTCCACTCCTGAGTCCTCTCTCAACAATCTCTCCCAGCCTCATCAGGCCCACAAAGTTTGTGCAACTGAACAATTTGTCAAAATAATGGCCTTTCAGAGTGCCCAAGAAGATGTCAACCAGTTCCCTTTCCGGAAGCGGTGGTTGAACACTAGCAGCCAATTCCTTCCATCTTCGCAAATACGCTCTGAATGATTCATTCTCTGCCTGAGACAATTCTTGCAGATCTACGAGACTAGGAATCAAATCCAGGTTGTAATCGTACTGCTTTATGAAAGCTCTGGCTAAATCCACCCAAGATCGAATCTGATTACTCTCTAATTGCACATACCATCTCAACGATGCCCCAGTCAGGCTATACTGAAAGCAATGGATCATCAATTTGTCATTTCGCACAAACGAAGTCATCCTTCGACAGAACATCATCAAATGCAACTTCGGACAGCTATCTCCCGTGTACTTTTCAAATTCCGGCACTTTGAACTTGTATGGCAACACCAGGTCAGGGACCAAGCACATGGCTACAGCATCCAGGTTAACAACATCTTTCGCTTCCAAGGCTTTCATTTGCTCTTCCAACACTCGGACTCTTCTACCATCGTCAAGAGCTCTTGGATCTACTAACCCGGTCATTGGATTATCTCTCCGGTAATTCATCACAGGGAAAGCAACACATTGATTGTTAACAGGAGGATAGCGTTCATTTCGGGCAAGAAACTGCTCATGCCGATCTCTGTTCTCAACAGCAGGCTGCACAACTTGGGCTGCAGTAAGATTGTTCGCTTGCGGGAAGCCTTCCATAGAATCATACTGATGGTTGGACGCCATAGTAAACCTTGCCAAGGTGTTAGGAGCCTGGAAATCGCCTTCAGACATAGCTATCGATTACCTGTAACTGACTTTACTGCTTGATTCTGCTCAAATCTGCTTCAGCCCCTTGGTCGTCTTCGACACTCCACTCTTGCCTCAAACAATTCCCCGAGAATCACCTTCTGGTGAAAACAAAGGCTGGATAAGTGCTCTGACCTGCTAGAGAAATGCTATGCAGTATGATTTATGCAAACAGAAATACAAAAATGCTAACGTGCATGTGTGCATTGGAGATATTTCCCCTCCAATTCCAGTGTCAGTGGTAGCGAGACGAGATGAACCATAAAGACAATATTTGGAAAAAACCCTCATATATTGATCAGAATAACAGTCTTGTCAAGAAGTTACATAACCATGCTTCATACAGCTGATATGATAAGGAGGATCCCAGCCAACATGCCTGGTGGTGATCTCAACATACAGAATACAAGAGAGGAATCAAGTACGGGTACGGTTGCGGAAGTCCTCGGCCATCTTCTTTGTCTCTGCATGATCTGGTTGATAAATCAAACCTTCTATCAGCCGATCCCTCTTCCTGACCGTCCCCTGGATGTCTCTGACAAAGTCTTCCCAAGCCTTATCATTGGCACCGTCCCCAGGTTTGGGTCTCTTGGCATCTGCTCTATGCTGGAAATCTTCCAAATTCTTCATGGCATCTATCAGCTTGCGCTCGGCCTCGTATCGGCGACAGGCTTCTTCTTCAAGCTCTTCGTTCTTCACTTTGACCTGTTCTTCTAACTGAGCAATCTGTGTCTTCAGCTCTTCTTCTCGCTCCTTGCGCTTGGTCATAGTGAGATCCCAGTGTTCTCTGAATTCGGCTAGCTTTGTGTAGGCCCTTTCCAGCTCTTGCTTCTTAGTGGCCAACACACTACTAACTGAATCTACATCTAACTCTAGACGCTTCTTGGTTTCAGTCAATTCCAATAGCGTAGTCTTCAGATGTTTCAGAGTTTCAGCCTGTTGCTTGGAAAAGTATCCTGTTTCAATCTTTTCATGCCGAAGCTGGGCATTCTCCTGCTCTAAAGCCTCTTTAGCCCTGGCTAGCTCTTCTTTCTCCGCCATCAGCTGCTTGTAAGCCTGAATGTCCACAGTGGTAGGCTCCTCTACCGGAGGAGGATGCAATGGCTGAATCGCTGGATACGGCATAAGGAACTTCACAGCTCGCTCACGAATCCATTCTACATATGGGCTAGGACCTCGAGTATCCCCTCTGCTACCTGAAAACTTCCCTCTCTTGTGCAAGTTTTTCCAGGCTTTCTCAAGTTTGGTCAGCATCTCTTTCCCTATTTCCCCAGTGAGATACAGAGATTCCTGTATCTCCTCGGGCTTTGGTGCTCCTTGAGGTATATACCCAAATTGCTTGATCAATAAGGAAGGGTTATAGTTGACACAACCTTTCCTTCCTATTAACGGAACATTCGGGAATCCTTCGCCTTTGAGTATGACTTCAGCTCCAAATACCTCTTTATTGGTCCATACCACGTTCTCAACAGTTAATCCCATTAAGCGCTCGGGCCACCCTAGAGAATTGATAGATGTGACAAAAGGACCAGACTTAGGCAAATGACTGGTGAACCACCTACATAGGAGAGGTACACAGCAAGACACATTCCTTCCTCGTCGCTTTTCATTCTGATAATGAGTTGAATGGTGGATATCTCCCAGCAAAGTAGGAACTGGGTTCTTCGCAGCCAAAATATAGAAGGCATCAGAATCAACAAAATCAGGAATGTTCGGGAACAATACGATGCCATACACACATACAGCAAGGATAACGTCAAAAACATCCCAGCTACCCTTCTGGGCATATTCTCGAGCCTTCTCCACTAAGACATCCAATGGAAATCCCCATACGTCTCCTCTTCTGATCATCTTCCCAGACAGCTCAGATTCTTTCAAGCACAGGATGGCAGAAAGCTCAGCCAGCTTAGGCTCAGCGTCCGTACGATAAAAAGGCATCTGCTCACGGATCGGTATATCCAGAAGTGCAGAGTACTCCTCCAGGGTAGGAGCTAAGACGAAGTCGGGAAATACAAAACACCTGAGCTCCGCGTCGTAAAACTGTAACAGAGTATAGATGCCGCTGGTCTCGTAGGCAGATGGCTGATAAACGTAGGTCAGAATCCTCCCATATCTCTTTCTGAAATCACCCATTCCTCTCTTCTTAGCAATAGCAATCAACTCTAACAATAGACTGATATTCGGCGACGGAAACTTATAGGGCAATACTTTCTTCAGGTTTTCCATGTCTTGCTAGGAACGAACACCAGAACTGGAAGGGAAAATATGTACCTGCAATACACACACGTTAGTTGAATGCAGATGGTAATGCAATGATGCAATATGATAAATAATGCAATCTGCGAACATAGGGGCTATGCTGTAGCCTGAAGAGGAATATCTCTGTGATCAAGAACAGAAAACCAACACGGTCACCAGAATCTCATGCCAATAACTACCATCTGATACTCAAAATGTCAATCCCCTGGTAAGAAAACCATCTGAACCTCCGTATCTGACGAGAATACCATCTGATAATAGCCTCAACCTCAGATAAGAAACCCATCTGACCCAGACAACACCTGGAGATGAATCAAGAACACCATCTGATAAAGGTACTGAATCATGGTTTCTGACGGCCAGTTTTCCTGCAATAACCCCGTCCCTCTCACAGGTAGGATAGACCTAATCCACGGACAAAGGTACGGCATCCTATGCGGTCATCAGCGTCACAGACTTTCATGAATGATGATACGATTCCCAGAAGGAGTGGCATCATCGAGTCATGAAGAGGCCTCACTTAGCTGACTTCCAAATGATCGGTCCCCAGAGTCGACAATCCTCACGTCTGGACTCCCCTCAGATCCTCAGGACCGGAAAGGAGCACCTCTGCAAGAATCTCGTCTGAGCGCAGATTTTCGTAGGGAACTGTGCCTGCTCAGCAGACAGGTTCGTCTACTACTTCTCCGCAACTATATCTAGGTGTGTACTCAAGCCCAGGTCCGGCTTTTCACTCACAGTAACCTCCCTTGCCCACAGCAATAATCATAATAATATAATGCTGGAAAATAAATGCAGAAAGGTAAAGGTACAGAAAAGTAAAGTGCAGAAAAGTAAAACACAATATGCACAACACCCAACAAATAAACACCCAAGCGCTAGGATTGACTCGCGTAGGGGATGGGAAACGGTCCCAGCATAAGGGATGGGAAAAGTCCCTAGATGCTATAAGTCCCCAGCAGAGTCGCCAGCTGTCGCTACTGCGAAAATCGGCGCCGGCTTGACAGGAGAGTCGCCACCGTGCGTTATTTATCCCTCAGAGCGGGAAAGGAAACGCTCGAAGTAAACCTTGCAAAGACGGGAAAAAGGTATGGTCATCGCAACCAAAACCTGGATTCGGGAGTCTGTTACGCAAGGGGAAGGTATTAGCACCCCTCACGTCCATCGTACTCGATGGGATCCACGCTTGGTGTTTATAGGTAAAAGGGGGTATTATCTATCTACGCTAATGGCTGGTCTGAAAAGAAAAGAAAAGGACAGGACTCGACAGAACATACGGTGTTCTGGGCCTACGTATTCCCTCGTGCAATGGGAAAGTCAGAGTCAACGTAGTTCGACTGCCTACGTCTAAACGGGGGAAAGGTTGCTCGCCAGGACATCGCGTCCTGTGCCTACGTACTTCCATCTGATATGAAAGATCAGAGCAAACGTAGTTCGACTAACTACGGGTAAACAGGGGCTCTCACACAGCAGTGAGAAAACAAACTGGTCTCTAAGGCTCGGGAACCTATAACTACGATCTGGTCTCAAATGCACTCGGTCAAGAGAAAGGGATAACAATTAGTCGTTAGCGGGAAAGTCTCGATCGCACAGCCGCGAGAGAACAAAGGTTAGTCGTTAGTGTGCTCGCTAGGATATCGCATCCTATGCCTACATATCTTCGTCTGGAACGAAGAATCAGAGCAGCTGTAGTTCAGCTAACTACGGGTCAAGCTACTCAAAAGCTCCTACAGAAAGGAAAGGGAAACCCTAGAACTATAGCTGAGAAACAGGGGAATCTACTTACTGCTATCACACCTGGTTGACCATCCTAATGTCTATCATAACAACTCCGCAGCGGAGAAGTCAGAGCTCCTAAGGGATCATGGCAACAGGACTAAACTACAGACAAGAAACTGCAACGTAAAGGAATACTGAAAATATGCATGAATGCAACAACTAGACAAACAAGGCACGAAGGCCGCAAACCACAAAGGTAAGGGAGCTCAGCTCTACCAAATACCAACAAGCAAAGCCACGCAATAACAAACAAGCAGAAGGAGGACCACCTCAACTTCTCATGCACACAAAGTCTACTTCTAAAATGCACCTATTCAGAACTATCTAGATGGATACCTAAGTCTAATGCACCATAACATCATACAAGTCAAACAACACAAAGAGACTAACCCTGAGCAGGGCCTCTAACAAACCTGAAACAAACTCCTAATCTATCTCTAAACAGAACTCTATGCAAAACTCTAAGCAAAAGATCTAAGCAACAATCCTAATCAAAACCCTAAGCAAGAGGAACCAATCCCAGCCTCTAAGCTTCAGAACAAGCTTACCAGAGAAAGGGAGCTAAGCAGACAAGCTCATAGTATCTTCCTCAGGAAGGTACCAGGAGGTTACTACTCAGGAGTCATATCCTATGCGGCTCGACAACTGTGATCAGTTTATATTCCTCCTCAGGAGAAATTAAACTCACATGAAGGCTCCGGCGTCACTGGATACTTGGGAAATACCTATATGCACTAGGGGAACTAAGTGAACAGACTCATAGGACCTTCCTCAGGAAAGTACTAGGAGGCTGACACTTAGGAATCGTATCCTACGTGGCTCAACAACTGTGATCAGTTTACATTTCTCCTCAGGAGAAATTAAACTCACAAGTTGGCTCCTACATCACTGGATACTTAAGAAATCCTAGATAAACTAATGGAACTAAGTGAATAGACCCATAGGACCTTCCTCAGGAAAGTACTAGGAGGCTTCCACTTAGGAATCGTATCCCATGTGGCTCAACAACATGTGATCAGTTCATATTCCTCCTCAGGAGAAATTAAACTCACAAGTCGGCTCCGACATCATTGGATACTTACGAAAGAGGTGAGAAGAAAGGATGAAAGTCATTCATAGTTCCTTCCTCAGGAAAGTACCATAAACTCCCTTCAAACTTCAGGATCTCGAACCTCACAAACAGACAACAAGCTCCTAGACTAAGCCTCAATCCAATGCATCCTTGCAAGCTCCAGCAGGACTTCAATCAGCTCCCACCTTCAAGAAGAATCCACAGGCCAAGAAACCACAAGAGACTATCTCTGAAGTTCAACCACAGTTGATCTTCAAAGTCAGAAGTCATCAAGACTTCTCCTATCTTCAGGCTCAGACAAATCATATCAGAACATCCTACAAAAATCTATCAAAAATCTAATGGGGGACCTACATGGCTCTAGGATAACCTACTGAAAAATCAGAACAAAATTCAACACCAGATGGAAGAACTAAAATCAGCAACACAGACATATCTACAGACCAATTATTCAACCTCAATAACAGTGAAAAAATGCAATTAAAATAAAAATGCATGAGTAAGCTAATATTTTTGTATTATAAAATTCTACACTGAATCACGAGTCTACAGAAAAAAGAACGGAATTATTTGACTAAATCTACCATTTTTTATGAATTTTCTAATGATATGCATGCATTGAAAATATTAAAAACATCAATAAAAATGGAAAATATACTAAAATATAACAAACAAAAATAAAATGTCATTTTTATTTTTATTTAATTTTCTTAACATTTATGATGCAATGGTAGGAAAAAAAGAATTATTAAAAACAATTATTTACATTTATTTATGAATTATTTGATATGCCAAGAAAATGAAAGAAATTGAAATAAAATTGAAACAAAGCTGGGGAGGTACTATCAGCAAAGAATTCTAGGCTATTCCTGGATGGGCCCTGAAGGTGGGGGTGCCAAAAGCCATAGGGCGCAGGGCCCAGACTTAATATTCAGAAAAAAAACAAGAAAAAGAGAACTGAGCGCAGGGGGGTGCAGCGCTAGCAATTTCTTTAGTTGTTTTTCATTATGGGCTTGGACAAGGGGGGTGCCATTAGTAATTAGGGCCTAAGGCCCAGATCCTAATTACTCAAACCTCACACGCCAGGGGGGTGGGGAAGCAAATTGGGATGTGTAGCGTTCAGAAAACGCGTTTGGGCTTAGCCCAAAACCTCAACCCTAATCCAAATACTCAGGGAACAAAATCTGAATCCCTTCCTCAAACCCTAGCTACTGTTCACTCACCTAAACCTAACGCCGCTCCCTCGTCTCTCCCTCATCCTATCTCCTCTCTGCAACTCATCTCAGAATCCTCAAACACCTTTCCAATCAAATCTCTACAAACGAACCCTAATCACTATCACGCATGCAATTAACAGAACTCACCAAAACGAGAAGCCCTAACCTAAACATCTCAAGAACTGCATCTACAGCACACACATGCAAGGAAGAGGTTAGGAACCTGGAAGGACGAACGATACTTGAAGCTTGTTGAGGAACTTGACGAGATTCTGGAAATCTTGAAGGATCGCTTGAAAGTCACTACGAGAAAGAGACAGATCTTGAGGCTTAGTGAGGATCTTGGAGACGTGCCGTTGCAGTTCTCGCGTTGAAATATCGCTGGAGAGTTTCTGGAGGTTTCCTTGAAGATTGGACGCAGATGACGTTTTCTGGAAATATTGCTTGAAGATTGATCGTGGTTTGAAGTTCCTGGGTTTGTTACTTGAAGATTGAACGCAGATGACGTTTTCTGGAAATATTGCTTGAAGATGGATGAATGTCTGAGTGGATTCTGGAGATCTTGCTTGAAGGTGGATGAAGATCTGAGTGGATTCTGGAGAATTTGATGAAGATTGTTGAAGGTTTGAGTGTTCTGGAAAAATCTTGATGGAGGATTGATGATTCCGGCGACGATGATGTTTCCGGCGAAGGGATTATGAAGCTGACGGAGGAGATCTGGGGAGAAAGAAGAAGATATGAGGATTCTGGTAGTTTTGGCGTTCTCCGGCGGAGTTGGCGGTGGCCGGAGTCTGTTGGCGGTGGCCGGAGTCAGTTATCGCCGGATTTGCATGCCCGGCGAGGGGTTTCCGGTGAGGAAGTGAGGGGAGGACAGGTGTCTCAGGGAGGTGGCTGCATGGGATACGCGTGTCAGCAGAGAGAGAGAGAGTGAGCTTCGGTGGGACGCGTGGCGTGGATCTCTGGGTGTAACGTGGGCCCTCTGAGTGTGTGTAACGTGTGCTCCCTCTGAGCCAACACGTGGCTCCTATTTAAAGCACTGAAAGTGCCAGAATCTTCCAGAAGCTCCCGTAACTGGCTAGACTTGCTGGACTGCATGTGGACTTTTTTGGACTGATGAGATCATTTTTCTGGACTTTTTTGCTGATGAGAATTTGGACAAAAATGATAACTGGGCCTCAAAAAGAACACCCCAGGGCCCATACGAAAATAACAGCAAAAACTGTGAAAAAAACTGGATTAAACTAATTAACTAAATCTGATTAACACTAATTAATCTAATGATTAATCCTAATAAAATCTAACAAATTCAATTAAATCCTAAACAAAAAGATTTAAATCCTAATTAATTCTATATCAACCTAATTAAATCTAAAAAAGATTAAGACCCTAATTAACTCTAAAAAAACAATTAACCTAATTTCTATATTATCCTAAAAAAACAATTAATATCTAATTAAACTCTAAAAAAGAGACTAATGCTCCAATTAATTCTAAACTCCTACTAATTTTCTATTAAAATTCCAATATTATTTAAAACTAGTAAATCTATTATTAATAAAAGAAAAACTATATTATTTTCTATATTATCTAAAACAACTATTTAATTTCTATTAACCCTAATTTGTATCATCCTATTTAATATGCTAAGAAAAATTCACCAATATTCTAAAAATGATAAAAGCTATTTAAATTCTATTAAAAATTCTACAAATGATTAAAATCTATTTAAAATATTCTATAAAATTCTAAAAAGAGGATTAAGCTATTAAAATATTCAAAAACCCTATTTAAATTCCAGAAAAATCTATAAAGCCTGTTAAAAATTCACAAAAGCCTATAAAAATCCTAAAAATGCAGATGAATGCAAATGACCGCCATAAAAGAGCGCACGAGACCAGATCGAATCGAACAGAGAGCCCCGGGCATCAGAATATCCTCAAAATCACTGTGCAAGCTAAAAATCACCGTGGAGCGCACAATTTCCCGAAAATAAAACCCTGGTGATCTGGACTGGGTCTGCCATATCTGATAGACAAAAATCAAGCTGTAAACTCTGATATCCCCTGCTTGTGCACAAAAATCATACATCTGAGCTGTGAATATGAAATTAAACCATGAGTCAGATAGGAGAATCGGTTGGTCAAATTTTAGGGTGCAACACAATCCTTCTGGAGAGTGCTTGTTTTTCAAAGACATATTTGATTGGATCCATCTTCGAAATCAATAGGGTAGTGTGGTTTAACATATACTGTCTCAAACGCTTTACGGCCCAAGCGAGTGCACAACATGTTTTTTCCAGCATCGAGTACCTCGACTCAAAATCGGTGAATTTCTTACTCAGGTAGTAGATGGCATGCTCTTTTCTACCTGACTCTTCCTGTTGACCAAGCACACATCCCATTGAATTCTCAAGAACCGTGAGATACATGATCAGTGGTCTCCCTGCAACTGGAGGCATGAGTATTGGAGGTTCCTGTAGATACTCTTTTATTCTTTCAAAAGCCTTCTGGCAATTTTCATTCCACCTGTCCGTTTGATCTTTTCTCAGCAATTTGAATATCGATTCACAAGTGGCTGTAAGATGAGATATAAACCTTGCAATGTAGTTTAATCTCCCCAGGAAACCACGAACCTCTTTTTCCGTTCTCGGCTCAGGCATTTCTTGTATAGCTTTTATTTTGGCAGGATCTACCTTAATACCCTTTTCACCGACAATGAAACCCAGTATCTTTCTAGATCTCACCCCGAAGGTGCACTTGTTAGGATTCAGCCTCAGCTTGAACTGCCTCAGCCTTTCAAACAATTTCAACCAATCTTCTCTTGACATTGTCTTCCAATGCAGCCCTCACTTTAACATCTTTCCTGTCATCCTCGGTGCCCAGATTGATAATCTTAATATCCTCCTGATGAGGTACAATGACCTTTTCCTCTTGCTTGAGAAGCCTGGCTAACTCTTTGGGTAGTTCACAGTCTTCGTCAGTCTCATCTTCAGCTTGATAAATGGGATTATCAAAGTCATATGAAGTCATAGCTGAACCTGAATCGATGGCATCTGATAGAGAAGACCTGTATGAGGATGTTATGTTTATTATGCGATGCAACAAACAAAATACATTGCCATTTTTCTGTTAAGTATAAATGCAAAACAAAAACAAGAAAAACAGAGATCACAAAATTTGAATGTGACACGTCTTTTATTAATGATAAACTGTAAATAACAAGAAGGCCCCACAAATGGGTCACTACATCTTGGGCAGAACGTAGGACTGAACATAATCAAACAATGAACATTACTCTACAGCAGTAACATGAATGACTTCTTCGGCGGTCCAGTTGCACAGCTTCTGACCGGGAGTACATGGACGAATCCACGCATCCATGTCGCAGTCACTGTCATCTTCATCGTCTTCAACGACATTGATCAAATCAAAAATCACACCACTGTTGGTGAACTGAACAAGCCCCCTGTACCTCAGAATCTGGGAAGAACTGGAGGGTTTGTATCCCAGGCCGAACTTGTCTTGCTTGACAGGAACATCGAGAACTTGACCCCACTTCTGAGACGAGCCGGATTCTACGATAGCACGGGCTTCCTTGAGCGACGACATCGAAACCTCTGGGACTTTGGCTTCTACAGGAGACTTCCCCTGAATCTGAACTATTTCAAATGCTTGGTAGAGCGTTTCGTGGATCTCACCATCCACTTCTACATACTTGAAGGATGACATATGGCTAACCATAATGTCCTCTTCACCGCACACGGTAACTATCTTTCCTTTTACCATGTATTTCAGCTTTTGATGCAACGTTGAGGTAACTGCCCCGACAGAATGTATCCAAGGTCGGCCAAGCAAACAACTGTATGCGGGCTAGATATCCATAATATAGAAAGTTGCGTCAAAGATCTCAGGCCCTATCTGAATAGGCAGCGTGATTTCTCTAAATACTGATCTCTTCGATCTATCAAAAGCCCTAACCACCAGATCACTAGGCGTGCACAACAAACCCTGGATGTCCAACTTCATCAACACCTTCTTTGGAAGCACATTGAGGGATGATCCTGTATCAACCAAGACATGTGACATCAGAGATCCTCTACACTCCAAAGATATGTGCAGAGCACAATTATGATTCCTCCCAGCAGGAGTCAGATCTAAATCAGTAAAGCCGAGACCATTACCGGCATTCACGTGAGTGACTACCCCTTCCAACTGATTGATAGAAATCTCCTAGGGTACGTACGCTGCATTCAAGACTTTCAACAGAGCGTTACGATGCGCCTCCGAACTCATCAACAATGACAAGATAGAAATCTTTGAAGGAGTTTGATTCAAGTGATCCACAATTTTGTAGTCACTTTTTCGAATTAACCTTATAAATTCCTCCGTATCCCTTGAAAGATCATCAGTAACAACCTGGAGTTGGGCGTTCTCTTCAATCACGGCCTTACGCTTACCCCTGTGATTCTTGTCAGCAATAACCTTTGGTGGAGAGAAAACCCTACCACTTCTAGTAATACCTCTGGCACCGACTATGTTCTCAACTGACGAACTTCCGCTTGCTGATTCTATCCATTCTTGTTTCTGCCCGTTACAGAACACTTCTCCTCCATAGTTCCATGGGATAGCTCTAGTGCTCTCGTACGGCATGGGTCCAGGTATAGTAATGGTCACCGGAGCTGGCCTAGCAAGCGCTGAAATATTGATAGTCCGGTATGGAATAGAAATAGTAGCAACTTCATTTCCGTCATCACCCACCTTGTGCTCGGCATCTTCTTTCACGACTTTGTCAAACTGCAAACAACCTTCGTCAATCAGTATCTGAATACCCCTCTTCAAAAGATCATAACCCTCAGGTTGCGCTTTACATTCTGAGCAGTCAGCAGAACAACCAGGAAATACCCCCTTCTTCAACAAACAAGCCTTCACAAAACCCAACGGAGTTTTTAAATCTTCAACCTCAGTTATCAGATTCAACTTCTCACCCTCAACAACGGCATTGGCTGCTGTCACCCCATGATCCGGCATCGGGTTCTGAGTAACATTGGGCCCCTCGTTGGTGAAATTAATAGCTTTAGAGTCAAGCAAATCCTGGACCTTATGCTTAAAAGCTTTGCAATGGTCAATGTCATGGCCTGGGGCGCCAGAGTGAAAATCGCAATGAGCGTTTGCATCGTAGCTAGGAGGCAGTATACCTGTGAGAGGAGCCAAGGTCCTTTTCTGCACCAACTGTAATTGCAACAACCGTTGTAACAACTGGGAATATGGTATCGAAGGATTGGTGAACTGTATGTCAGGCATCCAGCGCCTAGCAGGATAAGGTCGCTGAGCGTTACCTTGCTGCGGAGCTGTAGCCGGGATATTTACAGTAGCAAATTGATGATGCTGACGAAACTGAGCTCTACCCTTACCTTTATGTGAGATAGCATTTTCATCCCCCTCCCTTCTCTTGGGGTTTGTAGAATACGGCTTCTTCGTTCCTCCCGAAGAGGATCCACCACCACTTGAAATCTTACCAGATTTGATTCCACTTTCAATCCGCTCACCGACAATCACCAAATCAGAAAACCCCGCAGACATGCAGCCTATCATCTTCTCAAAGTACACACCCGATAACGAAGCCATAAACAAGTCAATCAACTCCCTTTCAACCAAAGGAGGTTGCACCCTTGCAGCCAGATCCCGCCACTTCTGGGCGTATTCTTTGAAACTCTCAGAATTCTTCTACGACAGACTCTGCAATTGTACCCGATTGGGTGCCAGATCACTATTATATTGATAGTGACGCACAAAAGATTCAGCCAAATCTTTCCAACTACGAATATGGGTTCTCTCAAGCCCCATATACCATTCCAACGAAGCCCCTTCCAGGCTATCCTGGAAGAAATGCATCAACAACTTCTCGTCACTGGAATAAGCAGACATTTTCCTGAAGTAAGCTTAGATGTGTACTCTAGGACAAGTCATCCCTTTGTACTTATCAAAATCGGGCACCTTAAATTTAGGGGGAATCCTGACCCCAGGAACCAAACCAAGATCAGACATATCCAAGCCCAAAGAGTTCTGACTCTCCAATGATCTCATTTTCTCCTCAATCAGTTTGAACCTTCGGTCCACTTCAGTTGGCAAACCGCCTTCCAGATCTTTCACAGAAAAGATATCATCCTGATTATCCTCCCAATGAGGACCTGCAACCCCGTGCACAACGCACACACTATCATGACCAGCAATATTACCGTTCTCACCAGCAACTCCTCCGCTCGGAGGTACAACAAAAGTAGGAATACCTTGAGGAATAGATCCACCAACCGGAGGATGAACAACACCAGCCCCTCCGTGCAAAACACTGTCTTCATCAACCCGCGCTATCAACGGTTAGACGAGAGTTCTCAGTTGTTCCTGTCCACTGGCGACAGTCTGCATCAGTTCCATGAATTGGGCCATACGAGCCCTGACCTCCTGCAATTTAGCCTGAACCTCACCCATCACCTTCTGCTGATTACCTCGAGTAGAGTACCTGTGGAAGTTGAATTCCTCAATCTTGAACTGAAGAAAACCAAGCAGAGATAAGAAGACAAGGCCACCAAGAACAACCTGCAATGCAAATGAGAATGCAAGATGCAAAATGTAAACATGTCTATGTATGCACAGGGAAATCTTCCCCCTTGATTCTGGTTTCAATAAACAAGAACATCAGAGATGGATAAGAACACCATAATAAATCTTCTCATATATCAAGTAAAGCTGAAACAATACAACCAAATGAGAAAAATCTGCATACAAAGAGGCATTGATCTCATCTAACATCTCTGGTGATGATCAAGATACAAAATCAAATGAAACTATAAAAGGTAGCCATGATCTCTACGCCACTCCCGAGACTCCTCAAGCATCTCCTTCGTTTCTGGATGATTTGGCCTCTCCATCAATTCTCGGATAAGGACGTCCCTTTTGCGTATCACATCCCAGAGATAATGACAATGATCCTCCTAAGCATCTTTGCCGAAGGCATCTTCAAGCCTGGGTTTCTTCACCTATGCCCGAATCTTGAATTCTTCAAGCGCTGACAAAGTCTCTTGGTGTTTCTATTCGATCGTGCTCCTGTGGAACATTTCTAGCAATACCTCTCTCTCCTTAGCATTGAATTGCGCTTTCAGCTTATCAACCCGAACACGCAGTTGATCTTCTCTACTCTTGTTGGCAGTCAAGGTAGTATTCCATTGCTCATTAAATTTGGATATCCTCATATAGGCTCTATCTAAATCCTCCTTCTTACTCCTCAGAACATCACAAGTGCTTTTCAGATCAAGACTGACTTGCTTCCGTTTTTGTACCTGATCAGCAAGTTCTTCCTTCGCCTTAGTCAACAGTTATGCATTTGTCTTGGCCAAATACACAGCTTCACCCTTATCATGCTTTAGCTGACTGATTTCCTGCTTCAACTCTTCATTCTCTTTACGCAGATCTTCCTTCTCTGCCCAAAGCTTGGTATATCTCAGGATATCAACGGTCGTAGGTGGCTTGATGACTAAAGGATACAATGGTGCTTCAACAGGAAACGGCAACAACACCTCTTAAACCCTCTTCTGAATCCAATCCGAGTATGGATCATAGGCTCTACAATCTCCTTTTCCCAAAGAAAGCTTTCCCTTCTTGTGAATTTTACCCCAAGCGTCCGTGAATCGGGCCGAGATACAAGGATCAGCTACCCATGTGAAGTACAGAGATTCCTGCACTCCCTCTTCTTTCGGAGGTCCTTTCAAAGCATAACTGAATTGTCTCAGAGTAAGAGAAGGATTATAATTGATACCGCCTTTCCTCCCCATCAGGGGCACATTAGGAAAGCTACCATAACTGAAGATAAGCTCACGACCCAGCAAGTCTCGGTTGAACCAGACAATATTCTTCTCCATTAAACCCATAAGCCTCTTCGACCATTCAGATGAGTTCGCGTAATTCACAAAAGCTCCTGAGCGAGGAAGGTGATCAACAAACCACTTATGCAACAACAATGTGTAACAAGAAACCAACTTTCCTCTTCTTTTCTTGTTCTTGTAATGCACTGCAAGATACAAGTCTCCTAGAAGAGTAGGCACGGGATTCTTGGAAGCGAAGATATGAAAAGCATCAAAATCCACAAAGTCTGGTACATTGGGAAACAACACAATGCCATAGACACACAGAGCCAGAATAGCACTAAAAACCACCCAACAACCTTTGTCAGCATACTCTCGGGCTTTATCGACCAGGAAGGGTAAAGTAAATCCGGAGACTCCGTTTCTGCTAATAACATGACCTGACAAGTCATAGGCGCTCAAATAAAGAGCAGCGGACAACTTCTCGAGATTAGGCTCTTCTTCGGAACTGAAGAAAGGCACTTTGTTCAGAATCGGAACACCAAACATGTAAGCGAATTCCTCCAAAGTCGGGACCAAGACATAGTCCGAAAATGTGAAGCATCTCAGCGGAGGATCATAAAACTGCAACAAGGTATGAATAGCTCCATGCTCATAAGTCGTAAGCTTACGGACAAACTTCAGAATTCCACCATACTGTTCTCTGAAAGCTGCAAGAACACCAGGATCAGCCATGGAGATCACACCAAATAAAGGTCCCAACTCAGGTGCCGGAAACTTGTACACAACAATCCTTTTTCTGCTAACTTCCATCTCTGAAGCAGACCAGTACTAGAATCAAGGGATAGACGAGAACCTGTAACACACATAAACATGCAATGTTAAATGCAGGATGATATGCGAAATGCACACATGAGATCAAGGTATCCAATGCTCAAATGCGCTGCTGTGCCGTTGACTGAATTCAACCAGAGCCCCGCTCTAATCAGAACACTGAGATAACACACTGGTGATAGAGCACTCAGGATCAAAATTCCGCACTGACGAGAAAACCAGGGTTGGTTGAAGGCTAGGTTTCCTGCAAAAACCCATCACTCTCACATGTGGGTTCTAGTCTTGAAAGGTACGACATCCTATGCGGGTGGTCAGCGTCAGAGACTTTCAAGAAACGATGATACGTTCACCATTTCTGGTTTGGCATCATAGTCTAACGAAGCGGCCTCACTTAGCTGACTTCCCAAAAGAACGGTCTCCAAAGTCGACAGTCTCTCTAAGTCAATATTCCCTCAACTGCACCAGACGCGCAGGATAGAATATTTCCAAAGAAAAACCTCATCTGAATGTGAATTTCACGCGAGCTATTGCGCAGCCAGATGCCACACAAGCTCCCGCTAATCTCTACTATAATCCTATGTGTATACTCAAGCCCAGGTCCGACTTATCTCTCGGTGGAACAACCCAACCCACAACACAGCAGCAACAAGAATGCAATGCAATAATATACAACAGATAATGTACATAAAGCAAAATAACTGCACAAAAATAAACACCCAAAGACGCAACAGACAAGTGCTAGGAGTGACTCGCATAGGGAACCAGAGTCCCCAGTAGAGTCGCCAGCTGTCGCAACTGCGAAAAACACCCGGCGGAAAACAGAAGAGTCGCCACCTTTCGTTATTTATCCCACAGAGAGGGAAAGGAAACGATCGGAAAAACCTGACGAAACGGGAAAAGACGAGGTCATCGCAACCAAGTCCTGGATTCGGGAGTCGGTTACGCAAGGGGAAGGTATTAAAACCCCTCACGTCCGTCGTACTCGACGGGATCCACACTTGTTATCTATCTAAGGGTGTGCTTAAACTATCTATGCTACAGGCTTGCAGGACAAAAAGAAAAGAAAAGAGACTCGGCAGAGCATCGCCGCTCTGTGCCTACATATTCCCTTATGCAATGGGAAAGTCAGAGTCAACGTAGTTCAGCTAACTACGGGAGAGAATGGGGAAGGTTGCTCGCCAAGACATTGCGCCTTGTGCCTACGTACTTTCATCTGGTATGAAAGATTATAGCAAACATAGTTCGGGCTGACACGAAACCACAGGTTGATTAAGTGCTTTAATCGAGTAGAGTTAAACATTCGTTCCAGCAGTTAGGGACTAAGCCTGTTTGCGGTAGAACCGAAGCTTAACAACACTCTTTTCTGGAAAAAAAAAGTTTCGATTAATCCCGAAGGAAAAAGGTTTGAATTTGTTTTGTGTTTTTTAGGGAAGTGAATTAATTCGGTTTGTGATTCACGTTGCACTAAAGACTATGACATGGAGGCGAATGCGTCGTATATCGCCCCCAAACAGGACGTATACTAAACACTCTAGATAAGCGAGAGGAGACCCCTCAATCATCATTCCCCATGTAGCTTAAGGCTCGTAGCATGCAACGTTTATCGCCTTTATTAAATGAATTAGCATGATTTTGAGATGAGAAAAGAGACGCACGGAAGGTCTAAGGGAAACTCGGCCCTAACATTGTCATGCAAAGTGGTCTTAAAGTTTGGATGAAAAGGGGGAACGTCTACCCTAATGTTAGCATACTTGGATTGAACACCTAATGTCTATCCTACTCCCATCTTAAACGGAGGGACTAAGAATTCTATAGGGATCATGGAAAGAAAGCACAAGAAGAACAAAGGAAGAATCAATCACAAGTAGATAAATGCAAACATGAAAATGCACACTTAGAATGGCGGCGACTCAGATGTTTTGGTTTTCTGGTGGCGATGTCAGACGTTTATCAGTTCTACAGAAGTCTGGAAGCGATGTCAGATGTTTGTCAACTTTCTGTTTGTCTGACGGTGATGTCAGATGTTTATCAGTTTTTTGTTTGTCTGGCGGCGATGTCAGACGCTTATCAGCTTTGTGGTTGTTTGGAGGTGATGTCAGACGTGTATCAATGTTGTGCTTGTTTGGTGGCAATGTCAGAAAATGTTATCCCTTGCAGATTTCTAGCGGCAATGTCAGATGCTTTCTTCCAACTTAATACAGAAGCCTGGCGGCGATGTCAGATGTTTCCTATCAACTTTGAGATGATTCAACTTAATATCGATGCCTATTTTTATTTAACAGATGCCTGACGGTGATGTCAGATGTTTTTCCGACCTAGCGTCGATGCCTGACGGCGATGTTAGATGATCTTTCTGACTTAGTGTCGATGATTTGAAATTAGTAATCAACCAGCTTATTGTCGTTGCAACTACCACATTCAGTTACTTCCAGAGATCTTTGTTCCACTATATCAGAGTTTGGAGTTCTGTTTTTGCGGTTGGCAAATTTCCGGGTACTTTGGTATTCAACCGTCTTTTACCTTTGAATGTTTGAAAGTCGTTCACTTTTCAACCTTTCAGGTCCAAGCGGTTTGAATAGGCGCAGCTGTTGTACCCCAAAATTTGACCAACCGTTTCTCGCAATTTGGCTTATGTTTCACTTCATTTGCATCTGCATATCATTTACCGCATACTGTGCATTTTGTCAGTGGATTGGATTTATCGGGATTACAGCCCCTTTTCTCGCGTTTTAGACGATTCAAACCAGTTCAAGTGATGAGGAGATTTATGTCGAAATCGAGCGAAGTTGCTCTCTTCTTGGTAATTCAGTATGTGCTGGTAATTTTGGTTGCGTTTCGGTGTTCTCCCGTTTTTCCGTTTCTCTTTCCATGGCATGCTGTGATTTTATTTCTATAGATTTTGTTATTTGATTTTAATTAGATTATTTAATAGAGTTTTTAGAAATTAGTTTTAAATAGATATTAGAATTTATTATTTTTAGAAACTAATTTTAAATAGCTTAGAATATTAGTTTTAAATAGAAAATATTTTTTTTAAATAGGCTTTATTGGTATAGAAAATAGTTTTTATTTTGTTTAATAGTTTTTAGATTGTAGCTCTTTAAAAAATAGTTGTTTTATTAGAAAGTAGTTTTTTTTTAATTAATTTAGAAATAGTTTAGATTTTAATTTTTTTTAGTTAGTTAGAATATTATTTGTTAATTTGAAATTACATTAATTTTAATTAGGCTTAGTTAGGTTATTAGAATTTTAGCACAACATTTAATCCATTTAACTAGAGTTTTATTTCATCAGCATTCATTAATTTACCTTGTTTTTCTTTTAACCATCATTAGCACGTTTTAATCCTAATCAACAAATTATTAATCAGTCATTAACCCCAGCTGCCACATGTCACGAGCCTATTTATACCAAGACTATTCATTGTCTTAAAAATCCCAACCCTAAGCACTGTAGCCGCCGCTACAGTGTCATCCCTAACCCTAAACCTAGGTCAACAACCCTAATAGCCACCACCTCTCCCTGTTCATCTGCGCCTCCACCATTCCATCGCTCACCTTCTTCCTCCATCACCAACCTTCTGCTTCACCATCTCAAACCCCACGCCATCGAATCCTCACTATCACCATTAACAGAACTTACTCTTTAACCTTCATCAAGTCATGAACAAAACCATTTCTTCACTCCAAATCAAATCTCTACCATCAACTCTCCCTCACAAACCCAGATTGAAACCTTCTAAACCATCTCCGTTCATCTTGTTGTTCGAACCCAGGAAATTAACACCCAAAAACAGACATTCAACCATCGTCTTCCCCAATTCATTCCCGACCATTACCTCCATTAAACCACTTTTTCATCACCATCCAGAAACACCTTCATTAAAACTCGCAGCAACCCATTCTGAAAAACTCCCTTAATAACCTTCTTATTCTTCAATCACTTGTTCTTCCATCAAAACACTAAAACACCCATTTTTCCTTCACTCAAACTCTCACCACAAACACCCACCGTAAATTTTTCCAGAAGCTTCCACTTCCCAATTTCGAACTCCAAACAACATCACCCGCGAAACCCATCTGAACCAACATAAACCTTCTTCACCATCAACCCACTTCCATTTCTGAACCATTTCCTCCAACCTAACAAACCCAAACATAACCCTTTATTCCACACAACAATCACCTAACACCATCTCCACAAACTTTGTTTGACCCTCTCAACCATAAACTAACTCAGATCTCATAAACTAATTGAAACACAGGAGCTTCAAACCGAACACTCAAAGAATGGGTCGAGAATAGAAGGATAGAGGATGAGCGCAAGTGAATACGAACGAGAAATCCTAAACGAAGCTGAATCTTGAGAGATTAAAGGTGACGGTTGTGCATCGAGAAAGTTGAGTCCTGATTTGATTTTGTTGTGTTTTCGCCCTTCACTTCGAGGAGGACGACAATGTTTCGTTTTATCCTTCATCTCCTCCTCACTTCCGCCTCTCACTTTGTCACAGGATAAATGCTGATATTTGCCTTTTAGTGAAGGATTGATGTTGGGCCTAAGGGTCCGATTTCCCTTTGTGCCAACATTTCTTTGCTTTTGTTGATGGTGAAATAGGCCTCAGGCCCGTGTTGCATTCCTTTCCACCCCTGTTTTCATTAAGCACCCCCATGTGCTTCTTCATTTTATTTTTAATAATTATACATTTTGTTTATTATTTAATATATTATATATTAATTCTTTAAAACAGATTTTTATTATGTAAATATATTATATTTTTGTTTTAATTTTTATTTTAGATTTATTTAGAATATTATTAACTAGCTTTTTCTACATTATATTTTATATATTTTACTTAGAAGTTTTATATTCTATTTTCTTTTGAGATTTTATATATTATATTTCTTTAGAATTTTATAAAACATTTTCTTCCTAATTTCTTTTAGAGTTTATATATATATTATTTCATATTCATTTTCTTTTAGAATTTCATATTAGAGTTTTGAATTACTTAATTTTTAGAGTTATTTCATTTCTCTTTTGTCATTGAACTTTTTATCCCATTTTCATCCGTTTAGGTCGATCAAGAAGTTTCTTTCAATTCTCCGTCAAATTATTGATGAGAAATGAAGGATCCGAGACCAACTTTTTCCCCTCTTTCTTATTTTCGACTTTATGTCATTTCACCTGTTTAGGTCGATGACGAGACCTCCGTAAATCATTACCAGTCAAATTATTGATGAATAATGTTGGATCCGAGACCACTTTTTTCTCTCCTCATTTCTCTTCATCTCTCGATTTTATTTTAACTTTTGGTGATCGATGAAGTCTTGTATCTGCAAGACGAGATCCCACTGTTTTTTGGCCCGTGTGACACGATTCAATTGGAGAATGATTCTCAATATCATTTCTCTATCTTGTCTTTGACACGGATATCAATACGCGACTAATTAAAGTTTGACTTCTCTTATAAGTCGAGCTACGACGGTTTAGCATCATATTGGTCCTAATTCGAAACCTCATCATCAAGGATCAAAAGAGGAGAAGATTGGAATGGAGCTTGCGCATAATGTCAAGGGTCAACGGAACCACTCAGTTCGGTAACATCTTTCTAATTTAAGTCTTTTAATCAACCGTCGAGCGTTGTGAGTTCTGAGCAATAGATACGTGGGAAATGATGGTTGGGTTGCCTTCACTCGACTGTCTAGGGTGTTCAGTGTACACCCTTTGGGAAATATGCGACGCATTCGCTCCTACGCCTTAGGTTCTAGCGTGTGTGTCCCGAGTTCCTTCCTGTTTAGGCGTGTTAGGCCTGCTTCCTCTTTTCTCTCGCCCCCGTGCGATCGAAACTCTTTTCTCTCGTCCCCGTGCGATCGAAACTCTTTTCTCTCACCCCAGTGCAATCGAGACTCCTTTCTCTCGCATCCTGGCGATTGAGATCCCCTCTCTTGCCCCCGTGCAATCGAGACCCCCTTTTCTCTCGCCTCTGTGTGATCGAGACCGTTTTCCGTAGTTAGGCTGAACTATAGCTGCTCTGATTTCTCATGCCAGATGAGAATATGTAGGCACAAGACGGCAATGTCTTGGCGAGCACCCTTTACCGTTTTCCGTAGTTGGCCGAACTACGGCTGCTCTGATCTCTCATATTTTTTGAGAGTACATAGGCATAGGATTGCGATAATCCTAGCGAGCACTTTTCCCTCTTCCCTTTAGGTAACCCGTACCTTTAAACCAATGACATACTACGTCCGTTCTATCGCAAACAGGTAATGCCTAAGTCTCCAATGGTCGAGCAGCAATACACCTAACTGCTAGAATGTGTGCGCTAGTATCGTCTACCTTTTCTCTCGCCCTTGTGTGATCGAGAACACCCTATTTACCCGTAGTTGGCCTGAACTACGTTTTGCTCTGATTTCTCATACCAGATGAGAATACGTAGGCACAAGATGCGATGTCTTGGCCAGAAATCCCCCCCCCCCCCCCCCCCGTAGTTTCCCGAACTACGTTGACTCTGACTTTTCCATTGCACGAGGGAATACGTAGGCATAGGATGGCGATGTCCTATCGAATTAGTTCTTTTCAGTTCTTTCCATTTAGCATTAGCAGACGTAGATAGTTTCATTTTTCACCTATAGACTAGACAACAAGCGAGGATCCCATCAAGTACGATGGATGTGAGGGGTGCTAATACCTTCCCCTTGCGTAACCGGCTCCCAAACCCAATATTTGGTTGTGATGACCTGTCTTATTCCATTTTCGTAGGTTTTCTCTGATCATTTCCTTTCCCTCTCTTTGGGATAAATAACGAACGGTGGCGACTCTTCTGTCATTTTCGGCCCCTCTTCGCAGCGATGCGACACATGTATAGGCAAACATACAGAGATATAGCATATAAGCATACAAAGTGGGATAAACCCTCAAGCAAAGATTAGATTCCCCAGTGAAGTCTCCATTTCTGTTGGGGTGAGAATCGGATGTCAAGCTATTGATTAAATTGAATCTTAGTTCATTGAAATTCACCACCGAGCTTTGATTTATCCAAAGGAAATATTAAAGAACGACAAGACCTTTTGCGCGATGTAACAATAATGCTAAAGATCGGGGGTTGGTTATGCCTAGGGTAGGTACCTCACATCCTAGACATATGTAGTACTCTACAGGAACCTTTTATGTGTGTGTCTGTATGCTATGTTATCTCAGTTGTTTGATAAGGTTATTGGGATCAAGGTTAGGGTAAATCTCTAGGTAAAGACCTAAGGATAGTTCTAAGTGTGCTCACAAAGATATCGCATCTTATGCCTACGTATCCTGACTAGGATGTAATCAGTGCAACTGTATTTCTTCTTACTAGGTTGAGGAATACTTGACTATGGTCAAGACTCCCAGGAGAACAAACATAACAATGTTTGTGTAGAGTTTAACAAAAGTCTCTAGATCTAATTTGAACACTCGAAGGGATTGACTTTGACAAAAGCCAAGAAGAGAGTAAGTGATCATGACAATGATCCTTACATAGAGTTGACAAACTCTATCTTAAAGTTATATTTGAAGGATACTCCTAACAAGATGTAGGTCTTTTATACTTAAAGCAAAGCCTAATGGATATAGGTTCTAACTTAACTAAGTTAAGGGACCTAAGTACTTAACCAAGTCAAGGGGAGGTGTAAAGAGCTGTGTATGACTATGAAGTCAATAGAAAAACGTTCCTTTGGAAAAGGGGAAAAAAACAAGGCAACTGGATGAGAACTAACAAGTTCCATCACTTGGGATGAACTTAACAAAGTTAAAGCATACATAACCATTCATTCAAACATGATAAAGATATAATAGTCATGGTAACAACCAATAAATATTAGGGCAAGCATGTAACAACATCAAGCAAAGAACAAGGTTACAACCAAGTATTTAATAATGAAAGAATCAAAACAAATGGTTACAACCAAAGGTAAACAAAGATGTCACAACATCTGAAAGGGGATGGTGATAAAGGTTCATACAAGACTAAACATTTCAAGCATCAAGCATAAGTCAAGACATTACTTATCATGGCAAAGTTTAAAGATTATGAAGGTAATAACCAACAAAAGAAAACATGAAACATGTGTGACAATAACAAGTTCATAAATGGTAAACAAACAAAACTCATTCATACAAGTTACAACTTGGCGTATGAGTCAAACAGAGATAAATGTAACAACATCCAATAATTTTAAAGGCATATTGATGACAATCAATCATGGATAAGCAAGAAGAGTGATAACTATTCAAGCATGGATTCAAACTTCACAAGGGAAAAATGAACAAGATTCATGGTAACAACCAAACTAAGAATGAAACTTAAACATGTTATGGTTCTAACAAGACATACAAAAAAGCAAGATGGGGTATGAGGGGAAAGTTCATGAGGCTACAACACCAAGAAGCATACAAGGATTCACAGAGAAGTTCCAAGTCATACATTCACATTTATACATTTACAAAGGCAAAGATCAAACCCTAAACATGTTATGGTTCTAACAAGACACATAAACAAGTAAGACAAGTGTCGCTTCCGCAAAAATAAGGTGTCGGCAAAACAGAAGAGTCGCCACCTTTCGTTATTTATCCCTCAAAGCGGGAAAGGAAACGATCGGGAAAACCTGACGAAAAGGTATAAGACAAGGTCATCGCAACCATTGTCTGGGTTCGGGAGTCGGTTACGCAAGGGGAAGGTATTAGCACCCCTCACGTCCATCGTACTCGATGGGATCCACGCTTGCGGTGTTTATCTGACGGGTTTGTTTACTATCTACCTATCAAGGATGGTCTTAAAAGAAAAGAAAATGACTCGGCAAAGCATCGCACTTTATGCCTACGTATTCTCATCAGAGAATGAGAAATCAGAGTCAACGTAGTTCGACTGACTACGGGTTACGGGGAAGGTGGCTCGCCAATACGTCAGTATTGTGCCTACGTACTCTCAACAGGTATGAGAGATCAGAGCTTACGTAGTTCGGGATAATACGGATTACGGGGGGTCAGATTCATCTGTTTTTTCGAGTAGGGTTAACAGACAATTCCAGCAGTTTGGCGTATGCAACTCGACCCTTGGAGACTTAGGCGTTACCGTTTGTGGTAGAATTGGGAGTTAACAACACTCTTTTCTTCTGAAAAGCTTCCTTTGACTTATGGGCCCATGGGGCAAAAAGTTTTGAAGTTTGTTTTCTGTCTTTTACAGAAGAACTGTTTTTTATGGATGTTTGCAACCAACATCATACTAGAGACTATGACCTGAGAGTGAATGCGTCGCATGTCACCTAAAGGGTGCCATACTAAACATCCAAGCTGTCGGAAAGAACTCTCCGACAACCCTTTCTCAGATAGCTTAAGGCTCGTAACGTACGACATCAGTTAACCTTTATTACTGTATTTTAATTTGTTTTGAGATGAGAAGTGAGAACGAACAGGTTCAACTACGGGGAGACTATCAAGTCCTAATGTTGTTATGCCAAGGATTCATCCTATGCTGGAAGTTTGAAACAGGGAACTCCTAGAAGTTATCATGCATAGTTTTCAACCTAAAGTTCTAATCATCACTTCCTTATCAAAGGAAGTGAGATTCCTAGGGGATCATGTCAATGATAAAAAGAAACAGATAAAGCTTCAGCTTAACAGTAAACAATTGTAAAATGCATGCAATGCAAGTGAGGGAGGAAATGTGTGTGGGGCATCAACCTCCACAAGCTCGTCTCGACCTCAAGCCAAGTATGAATAACTGTAATCATACAGAAGAATAAAAGGCTATCAAGCAAAATAGAATAACTACAATCATACAGAGGAAATAACATGCTATCAAGCAAATCACAAACCACATAGGCAAGGGAGCAGGGCCATACAGTAAAAATACAATCAGAGGGAGCAACTCAACCTCTAATGCAATCATGCTCCTAGCTTACATCAATCTAAATATGAACTTATTCTAATGCATCAAGCAAATCAAACAAGTCACAGCAATACAGTTGCATAGAAAGCAAACAGACAAGAAAGAAAGCAGATCAACAGCCCCCACAGCTTCACAGCAAAGCAATCTTCTGACAGCAGCTTAGTCCTCAGTCTTCAACAGATCTTCAAGGCTATCATCTTCAATAGCAAGTGTCAACTTGCTTATTCAAGCTTTCAATGCATCAAACACAAGTATCAACTTGTCCCTCTTCTTCAACTTCAAGCTTCAGCTCTTCAATAAATTCCACCTTCACGCTTCACTCCTAATACCAAGTATCAACTTGTTCCTTCAGGGACCCAATGCATTAACATAAGTATCAACTTATTCTTCCTTCTCCAAGCCTCATCTCCTCACTCAATTTCAATTTGATCTTCTTCACAAGTTTCAACTTGTTCTTCTGGACCTTCAAGCTCCAGCTCTCTTCTCTTTACAAGTATCAACCTGCTCCTCCTGATCTCCAAGCCTCAGCTTCAATGGTAATCTTCAAACACAAAGAAGTATCAACTCCTATCCCCCTATCTTCTTCAAGCAAGGAACTCCATCCTCTAGCAAGGGAAAAAGATTCATCTAACAAGAGCAAAGTTTGGATGATTGACAGCAGAGTGAAGGCCAAAGGTCACCACCAAGCATCCTATCATCAGAGAAAGGGACCCTCAAAGGTTCTACCAACTTGTAAAGAGCCACACATCCTACCAAAGGAGGGATGAGGCCTTTACAAGGGGACCTTACATCATAGGGAAAAATTGAATTGATCAACATATTCCATGTTTATGAAGGAAGAGAATTTATCTAGAAGCTCTGCCTACAAACCCTAATCTTAACACCTGATCAACACTACCAAAAGAAGGGAAGATCTCACATCCAAGCTTCTTCATTCAATACTTGATAGCCCAAGCTTGTCTTCAACATCATCCAAGAGCAAGAGAGACAAAACCCTAATCTAAGGGAACTAAAGAAGTCATTCTAGTTGAGTTAGTGCCTTAGAATCATCTAAAGTTAGCACCTAAACTAAAATCAAACAAAAATAGCAAACTACATTGTAAATTCCTACAAAAATTCCTAAGGGACCCTAATTCAATCATGAATCTACCACACAAAATTCAGAGGTTGAATCATCCACCAAGTTCTAGATATGAAACCTAAATCATAAGGTATCAACCATAAACCCTAAAAAGGAGCTCCTAAAAGTTTCAACCTAAAACTACCACTTACATCCATCACAAAAATGTGAGAAACATCTAGGGGGAACATACATATCTATGCTAGCTACACACAAAAAATCAAGGCAAGAATCATCACCAAATGATCAAACCATATTTTACAAGATCAAGCATCAACCATGATTATTTTAATATCAATTAAAATGTAAAAAATGCTAATAAAATCAGAAATGCATGAAATATTAATATTTTTTCTTTAAAAAAAACTAGATTCAATCATGAATCAATGGCAAAAAGAATGGAATTAATTGAGTTATTTTTCAATTATTTATGAATTTTCCAATAACCATGAATGAAATGAAAAAATAAAAGAAAATCAAAAGAAAATGATAAACGCGTGGTGTGAATAGCATAACAATTCAGTTTATTTTAGTGTTGGGCCCAAAAAGGGGGTGTTGGTAGCAATCTGTGTTTAATCCCACCCAGATCAATTAAGTGAAACGCTGCGTTCAAGTACTCAGCCTCCTTCACAAATTAAAATCAATTCCTGGCCATTAGATCCCACTTTGGTAAAAGTCTCACACCTAATCCAATGGCTATGAGGTTGTCTTCAACCTTTTGAATCTCTGAACTCCCTCCATCTGCGCGCGCTAGAGTCACCGCCAGTGACTTCTCTGATCAACCACTCCCAACCCTAACTCTCTCTAGAGTCTTCCATTCCAAATGGTCTCTACACGAAACTTGTCCCAAATTTCACAAGGAATCTTCCTATACCACTTAACCATCCTAAAAGTTCAAGATTTTCAAAAACACGATCTCAACCGAAAATTGCATCAACCCTAATTGGTCACTAATCTCCAAATTAACGATCCAGAAACCTTCCTACATCAATCTATAATGCATCTAACCTAACAATTCCCATTGATTCTACTTAACTTAGGCCATGGAATGAGAATTGCATACCTGGTAAAATCGTGTGAACAGAGTGGTTGAATCTTCAAATCAACCCTCAAGAACTTCCAGACTCCTTCACTAGCATCCAAGGAAGGTTCTGTATGCAACCAAATGGATTGAAATACTCTGAATCTTTGAACTCGACTATGAGTTGCAGATGAAGAAATCCAAGTGCCAACTCCCAATTCTCCCACGATCTTGCCTTGAATTTGATCTGAAAACACTCTCTAACCCTAGAGCAAGCTATTGAGATCAATATCTTGGATTGAAATGGCTTCAAACCTTGTAACAGAATTGGATTTGCAAGAAGAATGTTCAAAGTGCAATCTCACTCTCCTCTCTCAATTCTCACCAACCTTGGCCTTGGATCACCTCATATGCTTATATAGGACATGAAGGAATGATCTAGAAAGTTCTGGATCACTCTAATGAGAAGGTCAATATCTCATCTCACTTGAAATCTCATGATATGCTATGTGTATGACAGTCCTTGTAGCAGCTTGTATTCACTATGCTCTTCATCCAAATTCTCTCTAAATGAGATTATGAAAGTGCTAGGATGTGTTTGTACCTTGGTTTTGATCTTATGAGAAGTTTGGCATATGTTACTTAAGTCTTAAGCAAACAAAAGCAACTCCATGATTTTGACCTCAAATGAGAAAATTAATATTTCCAATGTCTTTAAAATGTCATTTCTGATCAAAATGACATATTACATGCCTTATCTTGGCCTTGAAATGAAAAATCCCAAATTTGGTCCTTTTAATGAACTTTAATTCTTCCTTTCTTAAGCCCATTTTGCAATTTTGAGTTACAAGTAATTCCAACCTCTCATGACCACTTGGATAGCCTTAAAACATCATTTTGAACAATTTTGATGTTGGACATTTTCCCATTTGAAGCTTGCAAATAGGAGTTATGGCCTTATGATTGAAATGACCTGTAATCTCCAAATGACCAAAATACCCTTGACTTGTCAAAGCCATAACTTGAGTTCTACACATCCTATCAAGGACTTCTAGTACTCTCTAGAAATCTAAGAGGATAAGGAACAACATTCATGTTGACCAAAAGTTCATAGGAATCATCCTTCTAGGGTAAAAGTTTCATGCAAGTTGGGTAACTTTCAAGCTCCAAATTCACATTCCTCAGATGACTTGTAACTTGTCAAAGTCATAACTTGAGTTCTACAAATCCTATCAAGGACTTCTAGAACTCAAATTAAAGCTAATATAATGCTCTACAACATTAATGTTAGGGTAAAGATGAGATGACAATCACATCTTGAGCTAAACTGCCTTGAAGATAGGGGTCAAACTAGGGGATTTTACACTATCAAGCCTTAGAAACCCTAGCTTGAAACTTCTCAAACTCTTCAATCATGATGAGTTGACCTCGGAATCATCCTTATAACACCTCAATGTATAAATCCATGATCACATGGCTCTTGAATTAAGTCTCAACCTTCTTCAAATCCTCAGTTGACTTAGGGTTGACCCAGTCAAACCCTAATTGCACCACTTATGGCTAAAGCTTCTTATTCTTACATAATGACCTGTCTAGGCCTCAAAGTGATCTTCAAAACTTCTCATGAGCTATCTCAAGACCTCAAGTCCATCTCCATGACCTCAGAATCATCTGATGGCTTTCCACAACTCTCAAGTTAGGAGACACACCCTCTTGGCTTCAATCACTCTCTCTAAGGATCTTTTAACTTCTCTGACAAGGATATCAACCCTTGAACACTTGAGTAAGCGTCCAAGCTAGCTTCAAAGTCTTGTGTAGCCCTTGATTGGTAATCATACCTCTTGATCTCCTGCATACATGTCAATGAAATGCAAATGATAATGCTAATGTGCATGAAATGAAACATAAGCTAGGTAAAGAAGTGTTGAGCAAATTTTGGGGTGCAACAGCTGCCCCTATTCAAACGGCTTGGACCTGACTGGGTGAGAAGCGAACGGCTCTCAAACAATCAAGGTAAAAGACGGTTGAATACCAATGAGCCCAGAAATTTGCCAACTGCCCAAGTACACGGTACTCTGATTGGGACAAATCTTCGGAACCTGAAATAATAGCTGCACGGCAACTAGCTGGAGAAATACTGGTCTGAACCCCCATCAGGATGATTCTCTAATTTATCTGATATCATGGTGTCCTCAAATCATCGAGGGATCACTGATTACATGGTAACTGGTGATTTGCCAACCTCACAGGTGAACGATACTCTGATTGGTAGGAACATCTTCAAAACTGAACTTGACAGTTGCACGGAAACTCTGTTGGGGAATTGGTTACACGGTAACCTATAAAGGGTCTAATCTCAAATCTCCATCAGGATGATCATCTGATTTTGCTGTAGATCTTCGTCCTCAAGTCATCAAGGGGTCACTGGTCACTCGGTAACCGGTGATACACGGTCGATCATGCCGTCAGGCATCAGACTTCCTTGGGACTCATCAGGTCATTGGGAACTTTTTAACAATCAAGTCAATCATGCCGTCGGGCATTCACAGAAACTTTCAGGCATCAGCCGGACTTCATCAGTAAGTCTGGAATAGAATCCTCGATCAATCATGAACCAAATAAGGATATACAATCTTTTACCGTTGGGCACTCCGCATCAGCTGAGGGAACTGCTTCGTTAATACAGTTGGACTTCATCAGTAAGTCAGGGGCTTTGGCACCGCTGCCGGACTCCAATCATCAAGTCTTAAAGGAAATTTTAACTTCTATGTTTAAAACCTGCTGGGGATGACACATCTCCGCTGGGGATTCTGGAGAACTATCAAGTAACTCTGTTTCGGGTGATTCAGAAATCATTCTGGACAAATAAACTCTGCTGAGGGAATCAAGAATCATCTTGAACAATCAACTCCGCTAGGGACTTCAAGAATCACCCTGAACCAATAACTATGCTGGAGATTTCAGGAATCATCCTGAGCAAACACTCTGCCAGAAATTCTAAGCATCAATTTGAGCAACCAACTCTGGTGACTTCACTGGGGATTTTAAGAGTCATCTTAAGCAATCAACTTCGCTGAGGAGTTCAAGAATCATCTTGGGCGAACGACTTTGCTGGGGGAATTCAAGAATCATCTTGAGCCACGCAACTCTTCTGAGCTTTTAGGAATCATCCTGAGCAGACACCCTGTCGGGGAACACCTGCAAAACAAGAACGGTAACGACCTAGGTCATGTTTCATATGCATATGTTTGGCAATGGCGTAATGCTCCACACGGTCGAAATGCTACGCGTTTAGGGTAGATGCTATGCAATCATGCCAAATGCTATGACCCTATAAGCAAAATAAATTCCAATGGGAGAATCCTCCTGTCAAGGAGAAAGAACCGCTCTGGGGGAGAGGAGGAATCATCCTGCCAAGGAGAAGAAGTCACACCAATCTCAATTGGACTCCGCCTGGGGAAACAAACTTCAGTCGACTGTTGTATGGGAACAAAGCTCTCCGAGAACTTGGACTCGCTCAACCGGGTATACGAACCACTACTACTGAGGAAAACGATGTCAATCGCAGAAATAAACTGCACGGCATTCGCAGCAAAACTTTCCTGGAGATAACGACTCCGGTGGGGAAATATAGCATCAGCTACTCAACACTTTACTGGGGAAAACCAATCATGGCCTGAACGGCTTCCAAGGACTCGGCTCTCTTGGGGGTTTACAAACTCGGCTGGGGAAGAAGGAATCATCCTACTTACTGGGGAGAGCACAACTCTGTGGGGAATCTCAATTCTCTGGGAGACTTCAGTCTGTACTATCGGGTGCTGTACGCTTCAGCATATGACTCAGCTGGGGAGATGACATTCCTTCAGGATGCATCTGATTGGGGAGAGAATCTTCTCTGCTTGGGGAGACATATCAATGCCTACGATCTCATGTTCAAACTCCACGGGGAGGTACTACTGAACTTGCTGGAGAAGAAGGAATCATCCTATTTGGGGACGCATACGGCGTACTGCCTGGTATATGCTACACCTGCAACAATACAAACAAACAGACAAGATACCCTTCTCAAAGGGACCTATCAAGGTTATCATCTTGTGACAATGTTCAAGTAATTCATTGTTTTAACAATCAGTGGCCTAGGCCAGTAAGTTTATGTATGCGCATTTTATCAAAAACATCGGCGTTCTTTTTCGCAAACAAAACAGATAAATGCTAAACAGGCAAACAGAAATGCTGAATAGTACACATTTTATTGATAGCGACCCCCTGAATGGGTAAAAAGTGTTTTACAACAGATGCAAGCTCCTGGAATGAGGCAGCTACGCAAATATAAAACACAAATATACATCAGTATATACACAAATGTCGGCAATGAGGCATAGACAAACACCATGAGTTGATCCCTCTATGACCCACTCGATTTCGATACTTCTCCAACGCTTCAGCTTCAGAAGAGATTGATTCAGATAAACGGCCCTCAGATCCTCCAAACCACTAAACAAATACAGTCCACACGCGGAACGCAGTCATTTGCTTTTTCAAATCCCTAACTTTTGCCTGAATCGCCCTTTCGGGTTTTCGATTCACCGGGATACCCTTTTTTGCCAAAGTCGCCCATCCGGATTTTCGACTTTGCGGGTGTACATTTTTTCTTTTATATCCCTAATTTTTTCCCGAACCTTTTTCCTTTTTTATGGTTCGCCGGGATGCCCCATTTTTGCCTGGATATTCTTTTTCTTTCCAGCGGGTCATTTTTAAGCAAAGTATTTTTTAACTGCGTCCGCGTTCACCGGGGATGCAAAATCTTCACCATCCATTGTGGATAACAACAAGGCTCCTCCCGAGAAGACCTTGTTGACGATGTACGGACCTTCGTAATTGGGGGTCCACTTGCCCCGGTGATCGGAGTGTGGAGGAAGAATCTTCTTCAGGACGAGATCACCCGTCTGAAAGCTTCTAGGACGCACCTTCTTGTCATAAGCTTTCTTCATTCGGCTCTGGTACAGACGACCGTATGCGATCGATGCTAATCTTTTCTCGTCCATCAGGCTGAGTTGGTTTAGTCGGTTCTTAATCCATTCTGCCTCATCGAGTTTCACGTCAACCAAAACTCGTAAAGAGGGAATCTCAACTTCTAACGGTAGGACAGCCTCCATACCGTACACCAGTGAGAAAGGAGTTGCCCCGGTTGAGGTACGTACCGTCGTACGATAACCGTGCAATGCAAATGGCAGCATCTCGTGCCAATCTCTATAGGTCACAACCATCTTTTGTACAATCTTCTTGATGTTCTTATTGGCCGCTTCAACGGCGCCATTCATCTTCGGCCGGTAAGGAGATGAGTTGTGGTGTTCAATCTTGAAACTCTGGCACAACTCCTTCATCATCTTGTTATTCAGATTCGAACCATTATCAGTAATGTTCCGCTCGGGAATTCCGTAACGACAGATGATGTCCCTCTATATGAATTTATCCACCACCTGCTTGGTCACATTAGCGTACGAGGCTGCCTCCACCCACTTTGTGAAGTAGTCGATAGCTACTAGAATGAATCGATGACCGTTAGATGCAGTGGGCTCGATCTTGCCTATCATGTCGATGCCCCACATGGAGAACGGCCACGGGGAAGACATGACATTTAACGGGCACGGCGGCACATGAATCTTATCAGCATAAATCTGGCATTTATGACATCTCTTCGCGAATTTGAAGCAGTCTGACTCCATCGTCAGCCAGTAGTATCCTGCTCTCAGGATCTTTCTCGTCATAGCATGCCCGTCGGCGTGCGTACCAAATGTGCCTTCATGGACTTCTTCCATGAGCATACTCGCTTCTTTCTCATCTACACATCTGAGTAGCACGAGATCGTGGTTTCTTATATACAAAACTCCATCAAGGTTGAGATAAAAATTTCCAGACAACCTCCTCAGAGTCTTCTTATCCTGGGTTGACACTCCCGCCGGATACTCCTTAGTCATAAGGAAGGTCTGAATATCATGGAACCATGGTTTGCCGTCGGAGGCTTCCTCGATTGCAAAGACAAATGCAGGTCTATCAAGACAAGAAAGGACAATTCTTGGAGCTTCATTCCAAAAATTGACTTTATACATCGAAGCCAACGTGGCTAAGGCATCAGCCATCTGATTTCCAGCTCTGGGTACATGATGGAGTTCCACTCGATCAAAGAACGGAAGCAGCCTTCTGGCATAATTCATGTACGGCACCAAATTCGATTGACGAGTCTCCCACTCCCCTTTAATCTGGTTGATCATAAGCGTCGAGTCACCATAGACATCTAGGTTCTTGATTCTCAAATCAATTGCCTCTTCTAGACCTATGATGCATGCTTCGTACTCCGCTTCATTATTAGTGACCGGAAACGTCAGTCTCGTGGTAAACGGGATATGGGATCCGTGGGGAGTCATGATGATTGCCCCAATGCCACTTCCGTAAGAATTAACGCTCCGTCGAATATCAATTTCCACTGGGATTTCCTATCTGGCCCCTCATCGGGCAACGGTTCCTCGCAATCCTTTGCTTTGAGAAACATGATGCCCTCATCAGGGAATTCAAATTTCATCGGCTGATAATCCTCGATCGGCTGTTCGGCAAGGTACTCAGAAAATACGCTTCCCTTGATGGCTTTCTGGGAAACATACCGAATGTCATATTCCGTCAACACCATTTGCCATCTGGCAATCCTGCCCAAAAGCGCTTGCTTCTCGAAGACGTACTTGATCGGATCCATCTTCGAAATTAGCATGGTTGTGTGATTGAGCATGTACTGTCGTAAACGTTTGGAAGCCCAGGCTAGTGCACAACATGTTTTCTCCAGCATCGAGTAACGAGATTCACAATCTGTGAACTTTTTACTCAAGTAGTAAATGGCATGCTCCTTTCTGCCCGTCTCGTCGTGCTGACCGAGAACACACCCCATACTATTCTCAAGAACTGTTAAGTACATGATTAAAGGTCGTCCGGCCACTGGGGGTATCAAGATCGGAGGTTCCTGCAGATACTGTTTTATCTTATCAAATGCCTTCTGGCAATCCTCGTTCCAGATAATCACCTGATCTTTCTTTAACAGTTTGAACATCGGTTCACACGTGGCCGTGAGCTGAGAGATAAACCTTGCGATGTAGTTTATTCTGCCCAGGAAACCACGAACTTCTTTTTCAATTTTTGGCACTGGCATTTCTTGTATCGCTTTTATCTTCGTAGGATCAACCTCGATGCCTCTTTCACTCACGATAAACCCCAGTAGTTTTCCAGACCATACTCCGAAAGTACACTTGTTAGGGTTCAGCCTCAACCTGAACTTCCTAAGCCTCTCAAAAAGCTTCAGCAAATTGACCAGATGTCCCTCCTCCGTCTGGGACTTCGCAATCATGTCATCAACATAGACTTCAATCTCATGATGAATCATATCATGAAACAAAGTAACCATTGCTCGTTGGTAAGTGGCCCCTGTGTTCTTCAGACCGAGTGGCATTACCTTGTAGCAAAATGTTCCCCAAGGTGTGATAAACGTAGTTTTCTCCATGTCCTCCGGCGCCATCTTGATCTGATTGTAACCGGAGAAGTCATCCATGAACGAAAATACGGAGAACTGAGCTGTATTTTCGACCAACACATCAATATGAGGGAGCGGGAAATCATCTTTAGGGCTCGCCCTATTCAAATCCCGATAATCGACGCACATTCACACCTTACCGTCTTTCTTCGGTACAGGCACTATGTTGGCGACCCACGGAGGGTAAGTAGTGACCGCTAAAAAGCCAGCATCAAGTTTCTTTTGCACTTCTTCTTTGATCTTAACGGCCATATCTGGTCGTGTCCTCCTAAGCTTCTGCTTGACGGGAGGACAATCGTCTCGCAGCGGCAAGTGGTGGACCACAATATCAGTATCAAGTCCGGGCATATCTTCGTATGACCAAGCAAAGATGTCACTATACTCTCTCAGCATCTCGACCAATCTCTGCTTGACATCACTCTGCAATGCAGCCCCTATCCTGACGTTCCTGACAAGTTCTTCAGAACCCAGATTCACAATCCTGATCTCTTCTTCGTGAGGCAGAATAACCTTCTCTTCTTGTTTCAACAAGCGGGCCAACTCTTCGGGAAGGTCTTCGGCTTGATAGATCGGGCAATCAAAGTCGAAGTGAGTCGTAGAAGGTCCAGAGTCGATGTCATCGGCTATGTGGGTCCTGCAATAACAAGGGTTAAACTTAAGACAAGGATATCCAGGTTAGCACAAACCTCATTGCCATTTTATTGTTTTTCAAAAAAATATAAAACAGGAATAACAGAGATCACAATATTTGAATACGAAGAAAAACGCCTTTTGATTTATTGATAAAATGCATGTACATAATCAAACAAGGCCCTGACAATAAAACCACTATGCCCCGGGTAGGACATAGGGTTGTACAATGATTGGAGAAAGTAAATCATTACTCTTTGCCTGTCACTTGGATGGTATCCCTGATGGACCAGTTGTTGAGGCTCTCGCCGGATTTGCATGGCTGGATCCAAGAGTCTAGGTCGCAATCACTGTCTTCGCTGTCTTCAAACACTGCGTTGACACTTTCGAATATTACTCCGCCGCTTGTAAACTGGATCGGCCCTTTACCTCGCGACGCACTGCTAGAAGAGGAGGCTTCAGCCGCAGGAGAGTACCCTAACCCAAATTTGTCTTGCTTGTTAGGTATTTCTAGAATTCGCCCCCAGCCTGGGGTAGACCCGGTTTGAACCACGGCTCGGGCTTCCTTGAAGGAAGAGAGAGTCATCTCTGGTTTTTCAGTGATTACAGGAGCTACGTTCTTGACTTTAACAGCTTCGAACGCCTGACATAGGGTTTCGTGGATTTCCCCATCCATCTCAACGTATTTGAAGGACGACAAATGGCTCACTATTATATCTTCCTCGCCACAAACGGTTACGATGCTGCCTCCGACAGCATACTTGAGCTTCTGGTGCAACGTGGAGGTCACGGCACCCGCAGAATGGATCCATGGCCGGCCTAGGAGATAGCTGTAGGCTGGCATGATGTCCATAATGTAGAAGACTGCGTCGAATGTTTCCAGCCCCACTTGGATTGGTAGCGTCACCTCCCCGAAAACATGACGTTTGGTTCCATCGAAAGCCTTCACAACCAGGTCACTGGGTGTGCAAATCAATCCCCGCGTATCCAACTTCATCAATGCTTTCTTCGGAAGAACATTGAGCGATGACCCTGTGTCCACCAACACATGAGACATAATTGTTCCCCTACACTCTATCGAGATGTGCAGGGCGTTATTGTGGTTCCTTCCCTTCGGCGTCAGCTCCAGGTCAGTGAACCCTAACCCATTTCCGGCATTCACGTGGGCTACGACCCCTTCCAACTGGTTGACCGATATTTCCTGCGGTACATACGTGGCATTCAAAACCTTTAGCAGCGCGTTGCAGTGTGCCTCAGAACACAGCAACAAATTCAGGATGGAAATTTTCGAGGGTGTTTGATGGAGATGATCCACGATCTTGTAATCACTCTTCTTAATCAACCTCATAAACTCTTTAGCGTCTTTAACAAGTAAGTCCTTCTCTACCCCACGAGGGGTTTCTTCAACGACTTTACTCTTTCCTTTATCGGTTACATCAGCTTTGTCCGCTTTGTCCGCCACAATCTCAGGTGGAGCAAATACTCTCCCGCTACGAGTGATTCCACCAATTCCCACTAGGTTATCCACACATGACCCTGATGGTTCCAATTCCAATTTTTGTCCGTTGCAGTAGACGTCTGCCCCATAATGCCATGGGACAGCATTGGTGCTTTCGAAAGGTATCGACCCAGCTTTGGTGATGGTAATCGTGGGCGGCCTGGGTGCAGAAATAGTTATCGTCCGACGAGGGATGGTGATGGTGGCAACCTCATCATCTTGCTTCAGCATTACCTCTCCAGATCCACATTTGGCCCTTCGGCTAAACTGCAATATCCCTTCGGTCATCAGACTCTGAATCCCTTCTATCAACTGTTCACATCCATCAGGACTAGTCGCACAGCCCATACACAGTTCTCCACAGCCTGGGAAGAAACCTCTTTTCATCAGCTTGGCTTTGACGAAGCTAAGCGGTGTCTTCAGATCCTTGACGTCAGTCAACAAATCCAAGCTCTCGTCTTCAATAATGGCATTTACTCCACCTCCCCTATGATTCGGCATAGGGTTCTTCGTGACATTTGGCACATTATCTGAGAAGTTGATGATCTTAGCGTCCACCATATCCTGCACCTTGTGCTTGAAGGCTTTGCAGTTTTCTATCGTGTGGCCTGGTGCCCCCGAGTGAAACTCACATGCTGCATTCGCATCATAACCCGGAGGAGGTGCCCCTGTCAAGGGAGCCAGGGTTCTCTTCTGGATTAGTTGTAACTGGAGTAGAGTCTGTAACAGTTGAGCATAAGACATGGGCGGCGTCTCGAGGTGACGACTCGATAGAGGTGCCCTGTTCTGATACTTCCTGTACCCTTGCTGATTCGGCTGCTGCTGCTGCTGTGGCTGGGGTTGTTGGACAGCGGGGATGGTTATGCTAGCCACCTGCTGGTGAGGGCCTTTACCCTTCCTTCGAGCGTTGGACACGGCGCTCGTCTCTCCTTCCCGTCTTTTGCCACCATATGGTTTCTTTCCTCCTCCCGCTGAGGATAAATCACCTTGAATTTTCCCCAGTTTGATCCCATTTTCAACATGTTCACCTGTGATAATGAGATCTGAGAAACTTCCAGACATACTACTGACCAATTTCTCGTAATAAACCCCTGGGAGGGTGGCTACGAACATTTTCACAAGCTCCCGTTCAACCATCGGCGGATGAACCCTAGCTGCTAATTCACGCCATCGCTGGGTGTATTCCTTGAACCCTTCGTTGTTCCTCTGTGACAAATTTTGCAGTTGGACCCGGTTCGGAGCCAAGTCACTGTTGTATTGGTAATGGTGCACGAATGCTTCAGCAAGTTCCTTCCACGTGCGCACGCTGGTAGGTTCTAAACTCATGTATTATTCCAGGGAGGGCCCGGACAAGCTATCCTGAAAGAAGTGCATCAGCAACTTCTCGTCTTCAGAGTGAGCGGACATTTTCCGGTAGTATGGTCTCAGATGGACGCGAGGGCAAGTGGTGCCCTTGTACTTTTCAAAGTCGGGTACCTTGAATTTGGGAGGCACCTTGAAATCAGCAATCAGTCCCAACTCGGACATGTCAACACCCATAGTGTTCAGGTTCTCGAAATTCCTCATCTTGTCCTCGAGTGCCTTAAACCTCAGACGTGCTTCAGCAGTCAGCTCCGCTTCAGCACCTTTCTGTGAGAACACATCGTCCTGACGGTCTTCTAACCATGGCTGAGGCCCATACAAATTTCCAACACCTGTGTTGCCGTTGCCTAGCCCAACATTGACATTAGCTTCGAAATTCCCATTACCGACGCCAGTCGTATTACCATTGAGCCCCATGTTAGCGATCACATTGCCGTTGGCACTACCGTTCCCCCCAGTCACGGGGACGTCATTCTGAGGAGTTTAAACAGGTGGAGGGGTTGGAACAGTCCCACCATGGAGTACACCATTGCTGTCAACCCTTGAAATAAGAGGTTGGACCAAAGTTCTGAGCTGGTCTTGGCCGTTGGCAACCACTTGCATGAGCTCCATGAAGCGGTCCATCCTCTCTCGGAGTTCTTGAACGTCAGTCTGCACTTGCTCCATCGCTCTAGTTCGATTTGCTCTGGTCGGATAGCGGTGGATTGGTCTTTGATCAATCCTGGAACAACCTGAAGCAACATCACTGAGTACACACTGAATCAATAGCATGACCTTAACCAACAAGCCTGGTGATGGTCAGCATACAACAATGACCAACACAAAAGGATTACAAATAGTCAAGCACGGCCACGGGCGCGAAACTCTTCTAACAACCCCTTCGTTTCTGGATGATCAGGCCGAGTGAGCAACCCTTCGACGAGTAACTCTCTCTGCATAATGGTGTATTGAAGACCTTCCACGGAGTCTTCCCATGCTCCTTCGCCGAAACAATCTTCTAACTTCCGCTTCTTGGATTCAAACATCAGTTTGCACTCCTTCAGGTTAGCAAGAGCCTTGTTGAGCAGGCCTTCAGTAGCATATCTGCGAGTGGTTTCTTCATCAAACCTCTTCTCACTAGCCTTCACCTGGGCTTTCAGCTTGGAGATCTGTTGCTTCAGCTTATCCTCCCGTTCCTTGCCGTTGGCTAGGGTGGCCTTCCAATGCTGATTGAACTTAGATATTCTCCGGTACGCTTCATCCAAGTGCTGTTTCTTAGTGGCCAGTACGTCATTGACAACCTTGAAGTCTCGACCCATGCGCTCACGCTCAGCTATCTGCTTAGTCAAATCTGTCCCTAACTAGTTCACCAGCTTCGTCTGCCTCTTGAAGGAATGGACGGCCTCGCTTTTCTCGCTTCTGAGTTGAGCCAACTCTTTCTCCGGTTCTTCATTCGCCTTCTTCAGCTCATCTCTCTCAGCTAACACCTGATTGTGCTGCTGAATGGGCACGGTGGTAGGCTCTTCAATCACTGGAGGGCTTTCTGGCTTGGCAGGTGGAAACGGCATCCCTATAATATCTGCTCGGGCTCTGATCCAGGTCACATACGGAGCGTAGGCTTGGCTATTACTTTTTTCCCAACGACGACTTTCCCCGCTTACTGATACCATTCCAAGCATGCTGAAGCTTAGATAACATGTCCCCCTCTAGAAGACCAGTGAGGTACAGAGATTCCTGCACCTCTTCATCCTTCGGCGGAGCTCTCAAAGCATAAGCAAACTGTCGGACCAGCAGAGATGGATTATAGTTTATGCAGCCATTCCTGCCTATCAAAGGCACGTTCGGAAACCCACTGCAGTTGAAGATGATCTCGGTACCCAACCTATCTCTATCAAACTAGGCAATATCCTCTGCTGACAGACTCATCAAACGCTCAGGCCACTCAGTTGTGGCTGCAGACGAAGCAAAGGGACCCTTCTTGGGCAGATGACTATCAAGCCATCTATAGAGCAGGGGTACACAGCACGAGACATTCTTACCCCTTCTGTTCTCGTTTTTGTAGTGGACGGAATGGTAAACATCTCCAATCAAGGTAGGGACTAGATTCCCTGATGCAAAGATGTGAAAAGCGTCGAAGTCCACAAAGTCGGGCATATTAGGGAACAGAATGATGCCATATATGCACAGAGCAAGAATGGCGTTGAACACGATCCAACATCCGTCTTTGGCGCACTGCTGAGCCTTTCCCACTAAGAACTGCAAGGAGAAACCGGGAACCCTGTTCCAACTAGACAAGACCAACTCAGAGGCATCCAGATGAAGTGAAGGAGCTAGACTAGCCAGATTAGGCTCAGCATCCATATGAACAAAGGGCGTCTGACTCTTGATAGGCACACCTAACAAATCAACATACTCCTCTAGTGTGGGTGCGAGAATAAAGTCCCAGAAAGTAAAGCATCTCAAAGGAGGATCGTAGAACTGCAGCAAGGCGTGCAACCCATTCAACTCAAACACGGAGGGTTTACGAACCAGGCTGAGCAGTTTCCCATAAGACTTTCTGAATTCATCTCTCACAGAATCATCTGCCAAAGCAATCAAACCAGTCATCTGAACAACATCAGGAGTGGGGAGCTTGTAAGCCACAGTCTTCCTCAGAGAACCCATAGTAGCACAATAGAAGGCAAGAAAACCTGAACCGGGGGAAACAGTACCTGCAACACAGACACACGTTAATGAAATGCAAATGAGTATGCAAAGCAATGCAAAATGCAATCATGCAGCAGGAGATCAAGACGACTGTGTTGTTGAGGAGGTGAAGGTGAAGATTCTGTATCAACAAAACCACAATACTGCTCTGTCAAGAACAACCATATCTCTGATGATAAGAAAACCCTGGTATCGGACCATAAATTCTGCTCTGTCAAGAACAACCACACATATCTAATAATAAGGACCTCTGATACCAACAAGACTGATTCACTATCAAGAAAACCAGGTAGTTTGAAGGTTAAGGTTTCCTGCAACAAACCCAACCCTGCTCACAGGTATGGCCCTAAACTGACACAAGTTCGGCATCCTATGCGGTCATCAGCGTCACAGACATTCAAGAGGGGTGATATGATACCCAGAAGGTGTGGCATCACCATCTCCTGAAGCGGCCTCACTCAGCTGAATTCCAAATGATCGGTCCCCAGAGTCGACAATCCTTCAAACCAACAACCCCTCAGGCCCAAAGGGCCGGAAAAGAAGTCAACCGGGAGAACCTTGTCTGAGCGTGGATTTCATGAGACACTAGTGCCTGCAAAGCAAGCATGCGCCCACTAATTTCCACAACTAATGCTAAGTACACTCAAGCCTGGGTCTGGATTTTCACTCATCAGAATGCCCCTCCCACAATACCACAGATAATCATATCATACTGGAAATAAAGATGCGGGAACTAAAATGCGATAAATAAACACAACCCAACAAGTAATCATACAAGCGCTAGGATTGACTCTCGCGGGGGACGTTGGATCCCCAAACTGACTCGCATAAGGGACGTTGGATCCCAGGAAACTATCGAAGTCCCCAGCAGAGTCACCAGCTGTCGCTTCCGCAAAAATAAGGTGCCGGCAAAACAGAAGAGTCGCCACCTTTCGTTATTTATCCCTCAGAGCGGGAAAGGAAACGATCGGGAAAACCTGACGAAAAGGTATAAGACAAGGTCATCGCAACCATTGTCTGGGTTCGGGAGTCGGTTACGCAAGGGGAAGGTATTAGCACCCCTCACGTCCATCGTACTCAATGGGATCCACGCTTGCGGTGTTTATCTGACGGGTTTGTTTACTATCTACCTATCAAGGCTGGTCTTAAAAGAAAAGAAAATGACTCGGCAAAGCGTCGCACTTTATGCCTACGTATTCTCATCAGAGAATGAGAAATCAGAGTCAACGTAGTTCGACTGACTACGGGTTACGGGGAAGGTGGCTCGCCAATACGTCAGTATTGTGCCTACGTACTGTCAACAGGTATGAGAGATCAGAGCTTACGTAGTTCGGGATAATACGGATTACGGGGGGTCAGATTCATCTGTTTTTTCGAGTAGGGTTAACAGACAATTCCAGTAGTTTGGCGTACGCAACTCGACCCTTGGAGACTTAGGCGTTACCGTTTGTGGTAGAATTGGGAGTTAACAACACTCTTTTCTTCAGAAAAGCTTCCTTTGACTTATGGGCCCACGGGGCAAAAAGGTTTGAAGTTTGTTTTCTGTCTTTTACGGAAGAATTGTTTTTTATGGATGTTTGCAACCAACATCATACTAGAGACTATGACCTGAGAATGAATGCGTCGCATGTCACCCAAAGGGTGCCATACTAAACATCCAAGCTGTCGGAAAGAACTCTCCGACAACCCTTTCTCAGATAGCTTAAGGCTCATAACGTACGACATCAGTTAACCTTTATTACTGTATTTTAATTTGTTTTGAGATGAGAAGCGAGAACGAACAGGTTCAACTACGGGGAGACTATCAAGTCCTAATGTTGTTATGCCAAGGATTCATCCTATGGTGGAAGTTTGAAACAGGGAACTCCTAGAAGTTATCATGCATAGGTTTCAACCTAAAGTTCTAATCATCACTTCCTTATCAAAGGAAGTGAGATTCCTAGGGGATCATGTCAATGATAAACAGAAACAGATAAAGCTTTAGCTTAACAGTAAACAATTGTAAAATGCATGCAATGCAAGTGAGGGAGGAAATGTGTGTGGGGCATCAACCTCCACAAGCTCGTCTCGACCTCAAGCCAAGTATGAATAACTGTAATCATACAGAAGAATAAAATGCTATCAAGAAAAATAGAATAACTGCAATCATACAGAGGAAATAACATGCTATCAAGCAAATCACAAACCATATAGGCAAGGGAGCAGGGCTCTACCGAATACCCGCAAGCAAAGCCATACAGTAAAAATACAAGCAGAGGGAGCAACTCAACCTCTAATGCAATCATGCTCCTAGCTTACATCAATCTAAATATGAACTTATTCTAATGCATCAAGCAAATCAAACAAGTCACAACAATACAGTTGCACAGAAAGCAAACAGACAAGAAAGAAAGCAGATCAACAGCCCCCACAGCTTCACAGCAAAGCAATCTTCTGACAACAGCTTAGTCCTCAGTCTTCAACAGCTCTTCAAGGCTATCATCTTCAATAGCAAGTGTCAACTTGCTTCTTCAAGCTTTCAATGCATCAAACACAAGTATCAACTTGTCCCTCTTCTTCAACTTCAAGCTTCAGCTCTTCAGTAAATTCCACCTTCAGGCTTCACTCCTAATACCAAGTATCAACTTGTTCCTTCAGGGACCCAATGCATTAACATAAGTATCAACTTATTCTTCCTTTTCCAAGCCTCAGCTCCTCACTCAATTTCAATTTGATCTTCTTCACAAGTTTCAACTTGTTCTTCTGGACCTTCAAGCTCCAGCTCTCTTCTCTTTACAAGTATCAACCTTCTCCTCCTGATCTCCAAGCCTCAGCTTCAATGGTAATCTTCAAACACAAAGAAGTATCAACTCCTATCCCCCTATCTTCTTCAAGCAAGGAACTCCATCCTCTAGCAAGGGAAAAAGATTCATCTAACAAGAGCAAAGTTTGGATGATTGACAGCAGAGTGAAGGCCAAAGGTCACCACCAAGCATCCTATCATCAGAGAAAGGGACTCTCAAAGGTTCTACCAACTTGTAAAGAGCCATACATCCTACCAAATGAGGGATGAGGCCTTTAAAAGGGGACCTTACATCATAGGGAAAAATGGAATTGATCAACATATTCCATGTTTATGAAGGAAGAGAATCTATCTAGAAGCTCTGCCTACAAACCCTAATCTTAACACCTGATCAACACTACCAAAAGAAGGGAAGATCTCACATAAAAGCTTCTTCATTCAATCCATGATAGCCCAAGCTTGTCTTCAACATCATCCAAGAGCAAGAGAGACAAAAACCTAATCTAAGGGAACTAAAGAAGTCATTCTAGTTGAGTTAGTGCCTTAGAATCATCTAAAGTTAGCACCTAAACTAAAATCAAACAAAAATAGCAAACTACATTGTAAATTCCTACAAAAATTCCTAAGGGACCCTAATTCAATCATGAATCTACCACACAAAATTCAGAGGTTGAATCATCCACCAAGTTCTAGATATGAAACCTAAATCATAAGGTATCAACCATAAACCCTAAAAAGGAGCTCCTAAAAGTTTCAACCTAAAACTACCACTTACATCCATCACAAAAATGTGATAAAAATCTAGGGGGAACATGCATATCTATGCTATCTGCACATAAGAAATCAAGGCAAGAATCATCACCAAATGATCAAACCAAATTCAACAAGATCAAGCATCAACCATGATTATTTTAATATCAATTAAAATGTAAAAAATGCTAATAAAATCAAAAATGCATGAAATATTAAATAATTTTTTTCTAAAAAAAAACTAGATTCAATCATGAATCAATGGCAAAAAGAATGGAATTAATTGAGTTATTTTTCAATTATTTATGAATTTTCCAATAACCATGAATGAAATGAAAAAAGAAAAGAAAATCAAAAGAAAATGATAAACGCGTGGTGTGAATAGCATAACAATTCAGTTTATTTTAGTGTTGGGCCCAAAAAGGGGGTGTTGGTAGCAATCTGTGTTTAAGCCCACCCATATCAATTAAGTCAAACGCTGCGTTCAAGTAATCAGCCTCCTTCACAAATTAAAATCAATTCCTGGCCATTAGATCCCACTTTGGTCAAAGTCTCACACCTAATCCAATGGCTATGAGGTTGTCTTCATCCTTTTGAATCTCTGAACTCCCTTCATCTGCGCACGCTAAAGTCACCGTCGGTGACTTCTCCGATCAACCACTCACAACCCTAACTCTCTCTAGAGTCTTCCATTCCAAATGGTCTCTACACGAAACTTGTCCCAAATTTCACAAGGAATCTTCCTATACCACTTAACCATCCTAAAAGTTCAAGATTTGCAAAAACACGATCTCAACCGAAAATTGCATCAACCCTAATTGGTCACTAATCTCCAAATTAACGATCCAGAAACCTTCCTACATCAATCTATAATGCATCTAATCTAACAATTCCCATTGATTCTACTTAACTTAGGCCATGGAATGAGAATTGCATACCTGGTAAAATCGTGTGAACAGAGTGGTTGAATCTTCAAATCAACCCTCAAGAACTTCCAGACTCCTTCACTAGCATCCAAGGAAGGTTCTGTATGCAACCAAATGGATTGAAATACTCTAAATCTTTGAACTCGACTATGAGTTGCAGATGAAGAAATCCAAGAGCCAACTCCCAATTCTCCCACGATCTTGCCTTGAATTTGATCTGAAAACACTCTCTAACCCTAGAGCAAGCTATTGAGATCAATATCTTGGATTGAAATGGCTTCAAAGCTTGTAACAGAATTGGATTTGCAAGAAGAAAGTTCAAAGTGCAATCTCACTCTCCTCTCTCAATTCTCACCAACCTTGGCCTTGGATCACCTTATATGCTTATATAGGACATGAAGGAATGATCTAGAAAGTTCTGGATCACTCTAATGAGAAGTTCAATATCTCATCTCACTTGAAATCTCATGATATGCTATGTGTATGACAGTCCTTGTAGCAGCTTGTATTCACTATGCTCTTCATCCAAATTCTCTCTAAATGAGATTATGAAAGTGCTAGGATGTGTTTGTACCTTGGTTTTGATCTTATGAGAAGTTTGGCATATGTTACTTAAGTCTTAAGCAAACAAAAGCAACTCCATGATTTTGACCTCAAATGAGAAAAGTAATATTGCCAATGTCTTTAAAATGTCATTTCTGATCAAAATGACATATTAGATGCCTTATCTTGGCCTTGAAATGAAAAATCCCAAATTTGGTCCTTTTAATGAACTTTAATTCTTCCTTTCTTAAGCCCATTTTGCCATTTTGAGTTACAAGCAATTCCAACCTCTCATGAACACTTGGCTAGCCTTAAAGCATCATTTTGAACAAGTTTGATGTTGGACATTTTCCCATTTGAAGCTTGCAAATAGGAGTTATGGCCTTATGATTGAAATGACCTGTAATCTCCAAATGACCAAAATACCCTTGACTTGTCAAAGCAATAACTTGAGTTCTAAAAATCCTATCAAGGACATATAGTACTCTCTAGAGAGCTAAGAGGATAAGGAACAAAATTCATGTTGACCAAAAGTTCATAGGAATCATCCTTCTAGGGTAAAAGTTTCATGCAAGTTGGGTAACTTTCAAGCTCCAAATTCACATTCCTCAGATGACTTGTAACTTGTCAAAGTCATAACTTGAGTTCTACAAATCCTATCAAGTACTTCTATCACTCAAATTAAAGCTAAGATCATGATCTACAACATTCATGTTGTGGGCAAGATGAGATGACAATCACATCTTGAGCTAAACTGCCTTGAAGATAGGGGTCAAACTAGGGGATTTTACACTGTCAAGCCTTAGAAACCCTAGCTTGAAACTTCTCAAACTCTTCAATCATGATGAGTTGACCTTGGAATAATCCTTATAACACCTAAATGTATCAATCCATGATCACATGGCTCTTGAATTAAGTCTCAACCTTCTTCAAATCCTCAGTTGACTTAGGGTTGACCCAGTCAAACCCGAATTGCACCACTTGTGGCTGAGGCTTCTTATTCTTACACAATGACCTGTCTAGGCCTCAAAGTGATCTTCAACACTTCTCATGAGCTCTCTCAAGACCTCAAGTCCATCTCCATGACCTCAGAATCATCTGATGGCTTTCCATAACTCTCAAGTTAGGAGACACACCCTCTTGGCTTCAATCACTCTCTCTGAGGATCTTTTAACTTCTCTGACAAGGATATCAACCCTTGAACACTTGAGTAAGCCTCCAAGCTAGCTTCAAAGTCTTGTGTAGCCCTTGATTGGTAATCATACCTCTTAATCTCCTGCATACATGTCAATGAAATGCAAATGATAATGCTAATGTGCATGAAATGAAACATAAGCTAGGTAAAGAAGTGTTGAGCATATTTTGGGGTGCAACAACAAGGTTAAGGGAACATGATCAAGAGGTTACAACATCAAGAAGCATGTCACAAATTAACAAAAGTTTCAAGGCATGATTTTCATGTCCATACATTTACAAAGGCATGAATAAGCATGTTGAAGCAAAGAACCAAATGTTTTCAAACATATAAACATGCTACACATCAAAAAGTGGTTCATACAAGATCAATCATGCGAGAAAAATCAAGCACTAAGTCAAGGAAACTCATGAAAACAAGTAAAAACCTTAAAAGAAGGTCATGTCTTTCAAGTGAATCAAAGTGTTTCAAAAATAATAATTCTTGAATTATTTCTTCACATGTTGAAGCTAGACATATCAAGGAGTATTTTACAAAAATAGTGGTATCAGAGTGATAAAAATAAAAAAAGTTATGCACAAATAAAATTGCAAAGAAAATCATGAAAATTAGTGATAAGAAATATAGGAAATGCATCCCATGGGGTTTGAACCCACGCACTAGGGCCCAAAGGTCAATACCTTACCAACTCAGCCAACATGCGCATGTGAAAATTAAACTGAACAAACATAATACATGGTAAAACATCCAAAATATCACAAAAATGGAACAAAAGGTTGATCCACGGGATCGAACCTGAGACTGGCAAGGCAAGAGAATACATGAAAGTGCATGGTAAACCACTAGGGTGTTGATACATCCATTGTATCACCCCCGTTCGTGAATAAATAAGGCTACAAGTGTCCTGAGGCCTAGCAAATACACGCCATGGATGGTCACAAACCTCAAATTGGACCAGTTGCAAGAACTAACATATCTCACTTAATTCTCCATGAAATGCAATGATCCGTAAACCAAAATCACTTAAAATTTCACAAGGATCATGATGGTACAATAAGTTTTTGCTAAAAGTGTCTCTAATTCAAAACCCGATAGTATGATCATAAAAGCCACATTCTTGCAATTTCAAAAAGTATAGACTTATTCAATCATGATAAGCAACAAGTAAAGGTTCATACACATCACAAATAGCATATTAAACATATCCATGATCAGTGCACATCAAAGCATAACATGATTTGAAAAGTGTAAGATCAAGTGAACTTACCTCTTGGAGCTAACTTGGGATCTTCAAGAGAGCTGCTTACAGAAATGATTTTTTGGTTTGAACATCTTTAATACACCACTATGAACGTCTTTGAATGCTTGGAATCAAGTGGAAGTACTTGGAGCAGAATCTCCTTTTTCTCTTGCAAAATGGAAAAGTGACCAATATAGAACTTCAAGGAGATGAAGATACAGATGGAAAACTTGTTTTGTAACAGCTTGGCGATGATTTATGGAAGGTTTTTAAAGTTTTTAGAGGTTTGGAAATGGTCTAGATAGTGACTTGGCTTTGAAAATGCAAAAAAGTCAAACTTTTGTGGATTGACAGTTGACTTTTTGAGTGAGAAGTTTTCTGGTGAGAGTAAGTGATTGGATAGCTTCAATACATCATACATGATATGTTTGAAGTGTTGGTAGAGGTGTTTTATGATTAGAAGTAGCTTTGGAAGAGTTTGTGCAAAACAGATTTTTGCTTCACAAGGAAGTTACTTCCAATGCTTGCAAGAAGGTTATGATATGTGGAATGGGAGAGATTTAGCTTTGTTTCTAGCTAAATATGGTGTTTTCTAGATGTGAGGAGAAATTTATATTTATAGGCAAGTTTGGAAAGTAAGTGGTATGGGCAGATTGGATAATCTTGCCAACTTTGCCCTTTTTGGAGGCAAAATGTGCAAGATCAACTTGAGATCTTTCTTCTGAGTTTAAGCCACCTCTCTATGAGTTTGATCATCACCTATAGCCTGAAAATAGTGGTATTAAAGTGAAAGGGAGGGAGAAGCTGATATGGTTACTGTGTTGTCACAGAACTTGCAAAAACGTTTATCTCTCATGCCACTTGCATCCACTTTCATGATTAAACAACTCATTTAATCCAAAATCTAAGTTTTGCTCGTGGCTATGCATTCTAATCTCCTCAATTAATTCCATAAGCATCAAATAATGAGTTAATAAAAGGATTAGGAGAGGTTTGAATGGTTTATGCAAGAAAATGCAATTGCTGAACTTGGTTTTGTGACATGAACAATGCCCAACTTTCCTTCTTCGATTCTCCCTAATCACAAAGGTTGAGAAAATTCTCATGTAATTTTTAAAAATCCCCAAACATGATCTACAATATTCATGTTTTACACAATTTCAAGTTCCAAAGGGAACTATGTCAAAAATCCTCTTGAAGTTTGTTGCAAAAGTTAACTTACAAGTCAAGAAACATGAAAATTTTCTAAGTGTTAAAATTCTTCACAATTTTTGAGCTCACAACTCAAAATCTATGAATTTTTGGGCCTCAATCCCAAAGGACACTTTTGTAGGGCTCCTCAAGAGCTTTCCAACAAGCTTTGAACCACTCCATTTGGATGTGCGGTTAGGAAGTTATGATCATTTCAAGATGGCTTAAAATTAGGGTTTTTCATGAACCCTAGTTTCTTGATTTGCAAGTCATCCATCAATACTTGATTAAATATTTAACAAACTCACTATTTACTCACAAAATTATGTTGGAATACTTGATTTCTTCAGCTTGGGGTCAAAACCCTAAAAGTCAAATAGTTGACTTTCTAGACAGACGAACCGAACGATTGAAATCTTTAGGATCCATCCTTAGTGTTCTGATTTCTTTGAGCCTTTCAAACTTCTTTAGGAGAATTTAATAAGTCATAGGAGTACCATGGATCATGATTCAAGCTTTGGAAAACCATCTAATCCAAAAGTCAAACTTCAGTTGACTTTTTCCACTAGAAACCCTAATCAGGGTGATGTACTGCACTGCTCCCATTCTTTTGGTAGAAACCTCCAATAACACTTGTTCTTGGCAAGATGTGAGTCTCTTAATTCATTAAGACTTGATTTGTAGAAGATCAATCCAAAACCTTGACTGATCAATCCACATGATCCTTGATTTTGACAGTGTAAAACCCTAATTCATCTGCATCTTGACAAAGATCAACTTGAAAAAGGTTAAGGTTAGATAAAACATTCTTGATGCACCTAGAATGATAATGGAATCTAGGGGTCAACATTTGGGATATGACACTATGTAACTAGACTACTGAAGAAGTCATTCATGTTACTACTACAGAGTAATATTCAATGTTTTAATTATGTTCAGTCCTACGTTTTGCCCAAGGCGTAATGACCTAATTTGTGGGACCCTTTTGTTATTTGCACTTTATCATAAATAAATGAAATTTTTCGCATTCAAATATTATGATCTCTGTTTTTCGTTTTTCTTGTTTTTGCATTATATTAAACAAAAAAATGGCAATGTGTTTTGTTTGTTGCATCGCACAATCAATATAAAAATCATCATGCAGGTCTTTTCTATTAGATACCATCGATTCTAATTCATCTATGGCTTCGTATAACTTTGATAATCCCATTTATAAAGTTGAAGAAGAGACTGATGAAGATTGTGAACTATCCAAAGAGTTAGCCAGACTTATAATTCAAGAGGAAAGGATCATAGTGCCTCATCAGGAGGATATTGAAGTCATCAATCTGGATACCGAAGACGTCGAGAAAGAAGTCAGAATCGGGGATGCATTAGAAGACAGTATCAAGAGAAGATTGGTTGAAATGCTTCATGAGTATAAATATATCTTCGCTTGGTCTTACCAAGACATGCATGGGCTGGATACAGATATAGTGGTACATCGGTTGCCTCTCCGAGAAGAATGTCCACCAGTCAAGCAGAAGTTGAGAAGAACGAGGCCTTATATGGAAGTCAAGATCAAAGAAGAAGTTCGGAAGCAACTGAACATTGGTTTTCTTGATGTCACCAAGTATCCTCTATGCGTCTCTAATATTGTTCTTGTGCCTAAGAAAGATGGAAAGGTCAGGATGTGTGTTGACTATAGAGATCTGAATAGAGCGAGCCCGAAAGACGATTTCCCTCTCCCCCATATTGACGTGTTGGTTGATAACACCGCTCAATATTCTGTGTTTTCCTTCATAGATGGCCCTAGAGGACCGGGAGAAAACTACTTTCATTACACTGTGAGGGACTTTTTTCTACAAAGTGATGCCGTTTGGATTGAAGAATGCATGGGCAACCTATCAGCGGGAAATGGTGACTCTCTTTCATGATATGATTCATCAAGTGATCGAGATCTATGTTGATGACATGATTGCTAAGTCACAAACGGAGGAAGGACATCTGGTCAATCTTCTGAAATTGTTTGAAAGGTTGAGGAAATTCAAGCTAAGGCTGAATCCCAACAAGTGCACCTTCGGGGTGAGATTTGGGAAGCTACTGGGGTTCATTGTTAGTGAAAAGGGTATTGAGGTAGACCCTGGAAAAATAAAAGCTATACAAGAAATGCCTGAGCCGAGGATAAAAAAAGAGGTTTGTAGTTTCCTAGGGAGGTTGAACTACATTGCAAGGTTCATATCTCATCTTACAGCCACTTGCGAGACAATATTTAAATTGTTAAGAAAAGATCAAACGGTCAGGTGGAATGAAAATTGCCAAAGGCGTTTTAAAAAATAAAAGAGTATCTGCAGAAACCTCTAATACACATGCCTCTAGTTGCAGGGAGACCTCTGATCATGTATCTCACGTTTCTTGAGAATTCAATGGGATGTATGCTCGGTTAACAGGACGAATCAGGTAGAAAAGATCACGCCATCTACTACCTGGGTAATAAGTTCACCAATTGTGAGTCGAGATACCCCAAATTTTATCCTTAGATTCTTTGATATGTTGCATATTGTCGCTACCGCAAAAATAAGGTGCCGGAAAAACAGAAGAGTCGCCATCTTTCGTTATTTATCCCTCATAACGGGAAAGGAAACGATCGGAAAAACCTGACGAAAAGGTATAAGACAAGGTCATCGCAACCATTGTCTGGGTTCAGGAGTCGGTTACGCAAGAGGAAGGTATTAGCACCCCTCACGTCCATCGTACTCGATGGGATCCACGCTTATTGTGTTTATATGACGGGTTGGTTTTATCTATATACCTATCAAGGCTGGTCTAAGAAAGAAAAGAAAATGACTCGGCAAAGCGTCGCACTTTATGCCTATGTATTCTCATCAGAGAATGAGAAATCAGAGTCTACGTAGTTCGCCTAACTACGGGTGGGGGAAGGTGGCTCGCCAATACGTCAGTATTGTGCCTACGTACTCTCAACAGATATGAGAGATCAGAGCTTATGTAGTTCGGGATAATACGGATTACGGGAATTCAGATTCATCTGTTTTTTCGAGTAAGGTTAACAAACAGTTCCAGCAGTTTGGTGTACGCAGCTCGACCTTTGGAGACTTAGGTGTTACCGTTTGCGGTAGAACTGAGAGTTAACGACACTCTTTTCTTCAGAAAGGCTTCCTTTGAATTATGGGCCCACGCGGCAAAAGGTTTGAAGTTTGTTTTCTGTCTTTTAGGGAAGAACTATTTTTTATGGTTGTCTGTAGTTTGTACAGCACTAGAGACTATGACTTGGGAACGAATGCGTCGCATATCGTCCAAAGGACGTATACTAAACATTCTAGACGATTGAGAGGAGGCCGCTCAATTATCATTACCCAAGTAGCTTAAGGCTCGTATCGCGCTTATACTAACTTGCCTTTATTACGTTTTTTTTTACTGTTGTTTCAAGATGAGAATAGAGAGGGACAACTACGGGGAGACTATCAAGTCCTAATGTTGTCATGCCAAGGATTCATCCTATAGTTGAAGTTTGACACAGGGAACTCCTAGAAGTTATCATGCATAGGTTTCAACCTAAAGTTCTAATCATCACTTCCTTATCAAAGGAAGTGAGATTCCTAGGGGATCATGTCAATTATAAACAGAAATAGATAAAGCATCAGCTAAACAGTAAATAGTAAACAACTGTAAAATGCATGCAATGCAAGTGAGGGAGGAAATGTGTGTGGGGCATCAGCCCCCACAAGCTCATCTCAACCTCAAGCCAGATATGAATAACTGCAATCATACAGAAGAAATAAAATACCATCAAGCAAATCATAAACCACATAGGCAAGGGAGCAGAGCTCTACCGAATACCTGCAAGCAAAGCCATACAGTAAAAATACAAGCAGAGGGAGCAACTCAACCTCTAATGCAATCATGCTCCTAGCTCAACACAATCTAAACATGAACTTATTCTAATACATTAAGCAAATCAAACAAGTCACATCAATACAGTTGCACAGAAAGCAAACAGACAGGAAAGAAAGCAGATCAACAGCTTCCACAGCTTCACAGCAAATCAATCTTCTGACAGCAACTCAGTCCTCAGTCTGTAATTGTTCTTCATAGCTTTTCCTCTTCAATAGCAAGTGTCAACTTGCTTCTTCAAGCTTTCAGTGCATCAGACACAAGTATCAACTTGTTCTTCATCTTCTTCAAGCTTCAGCTCTCTATTTGATCTCCTTCACACAAGTGTCAACTTGTTCTTCTGGATCTTCAAGCTTCAGCTCCAAGGGCAGTCTTCAAACAAAGGGGAAGTGCCACCTCTAACATCTTCAATCTTCTAATAAGGAACTCCATCCTCTAGCAAGGGAGAAAGATTCATCTAACAAGAGCAAGGTGGGGATAGGGAGAAGCAAAGTGAAGACCAAAGGTCACCTCTAAGCACTCCACCATCAAGGAAGGGAACCCTAAAAGGTTTTACCAACTTGTGAGGAGCCACACATCCTACCGAAGGAGGGATGGGGCCTTCACAATGGGACCTTACATCATAGGGAGGAATGAAAGTGATCAACACCTTCCATGTTTCATGAAGGAAGAAAATCTATTATAAGAGATCTCTCTAAAACCCTAATCCTTAACCCTAAACAAACTACACCAAAGGGAGAGGAATCTTCAAATCCAAGCTCCACCATGCATTCCACAGCAGCTCACACAAGTCTTCATCATCATCCAAGAGCAAGAGAAGCAAAACCCTAGTCTAAGGGAACTAATGAAATCATTCTAGTTGAGTTAGCAAGTTAGGACCACCTAAACCCTAGTATTGAAGTTAATTCTAACTAAAATACTAAAATCAATTATAAAATCCAACAAAAATAACTATGGGAACCTATGTCAATCATGACTCTACCATGTTAATTCCAGAGATCAAATCCTCAAATAAGACCTAGAAATGAATTCTACACTACAAGGTACTAAACTTAAACCCTAAAAGGAAGCACCTAAAGTTTCAACCTAAAAACAACACCTAATTTCCTCACAAAAATGTGATAAAAATACTATGGGAGCATACATCTCTATGCTAATCACACACAAAAAATCAATCTGAAACTCATCACCAAATGCTCACACTAAAATCATCAAACAGAGGTATCAACCATGGCAATTTTATTATCAAATAAAATATAAAAAATGCACAAAAATTGAAAATTCATGATTTGCCTAATATTTTTATTCAATAAAATTCTAGATTCAATCATGAATCAGGGAAAAAAACTTGGAATTAATTGACCTTTTTTTCTATTTTTCATGAATTATTTTCAAACTAATATGAAATGATGAAATTAAAAGAAAAACAAAAGAACTTAATAAACTTGCGTTGCAAATAGCAAATAACATCAGTTCAATATGTGGATTGGGCCAAATGGGGGGTGTGGATATCAATCCAATTACTAAACCCAGGTGCTTCAATTAAATGAAACGGTGCGTATTGATGAAGAAGTCCAAGTCTGACTTTCAGAACCAATCGTGGTCGTGCGTTGCTTTTACTGAGTCAATATCCAAGACTGATCCAACACTTCTTGTGCATCGTCCTCGTTCAAACATTCAGATGGAGGGAAATTACAGACGGTGGCCTGAACAGTGGCGCCACCGTCTTCTCCGGTGAAGACCAACACACAGTTCATCAGAAATTACAAAATGATACATCATCTTGTCCAGTTTTTCATGCTGATCATGAATCCAGCCTTAGAATCATCTAAATCTCCATGGATTTTCAAACCCGATAGTCATTCCAAAACTTGTCAAAATCTTGAATCTCCTCAGAACTTCATTAAATGCACATAAATAATCCTTATCTCATGGTGATCAATTTCCCCTATCTAATCTTGATTATCAATCCAAGAATTGCAAGAATTCAGCTTCAACAGAAAATGATCCACATCCTAACTTGTCTCTAATTCCCAAATTAATCATCTCAAATCCATCTATACATCATCCAGATCCTAACCACCTATAGATTTCTATCTATCTCCTCCTAGATTATGCACAAAAACGAAATATACCAACCTGTGTTCAGAGGTGTAACAGAAGGGGTTCTTGATCACTTCAGCCTCCAAGATGATGCAGATACACTCCAAAACTCCTTCCAAAGCTAATGCAATCTTCAATTTCCCCTGAATTGGCCTTGAACTCAGAACTCGCTTTCAACTTGCACCTCTGAAATTTCAACTTCACTCTCTGCTTCAGGCTTCAATCTCTTCCAAAAAATGAACTGAATACACTTGCCAACTTATATAAAACTCATTAGAATCATTTAGAACTCTCTCAAAGCTTCAGAATGAGAAATTGGATTTTCAAATTCTCTCCAAAACCTCACTTACACCAGTCAAGATTCCCAATCTGTTTTGGCCTTAGCAATCTTGCATCCAACTTCTCATGAGATTTTGAACATGAATGGTGATGTTTCCCTCCTTGTTTTCATCCAATGGCTTGTGTATGTCATGTTACTTCATCATGAAGAAACAAAGAAAAAGGGCATGACATTGGACTCAAATCAAAATTCTAATATTGCCAAAGTTTCCAAAATGCCTTTTCCATTCAAAAAATGATATTATTTTCCTTCATTTGCACACAAAATGATTTATTTGAATTTTTGGTCATTTAATCCATTTTAATCCTTCCTTTTTCACCACTTCTTGAACCAAGTCTTTCTTTGAGCCATTTCAATGCCTCCTTGATACATGGTCAAGGTTAAAACCCCATTTTGAGCAACTTTCAAGTTGAACAAAATTTCATTTGAGATGTCTAAGTTAGTGAAAATGACCTATAACCAAAAATGACCTATAATCATAACTTCCCAAAATACCCTTGACTTGTCAAAGCCATAACTTGAGTTCTACAAATCTTATCATGGACTTTTAGTACTCTCTAGAAAGCTAAGAGAATAAGGAACAACATTCATGTTGACCAAAAGTTCATAGGAATCATCCTTCTTGGGAAAAAGTTTCATGCAAGTTGGGTAACTTTCAAGCTCCAAATTCACATACCTCAAATGACTTGTAACTTGTCTGGCTCATAACTTGAGTTCTATAAACCCTATCAAGGACTTCTAATACTCAAATTAAAGCTAAGCTCATGCTCCACAACAATCATGTTGGGGTCAAGATGAGATGACAATCATATCTTGAGTTAAATTGCCTTGAAGATAGGGGTCAAACTAGGGGATTTTACACTGTCAAGTCTTAGAAACCCTAGCTTGAAACTTCTCAAACTCCTCATTCATGATGAGTTAACCTTGAAATCATTCTTAGAACATCTTAATGCATCAATCCATGATCACATGGCTCTTGAATTAGCTCTCAACCTTCTTCAAATCATCAGTTGACTTAGGGTTGACCCAGTCAAACCCTAGTTGCACCACTCATGGCTAAGCCTTCTTAATCTTGCACAATGACCTGTCTAGGCCTCAAAGTGATCTTCAACACTTCTCATGAGCTCTCTCAAGACCTCCAGTCAATCTCCCTGACCTCAGAATCATCTGATGGCTTCCCCAACTCTCAAGTTAGGAGACCTACACTTTTGGCTTCAATTACTCTCTCTGAGGATCTTTTAACTTTTCTGACAAGGATATCAACCCTTGAACACTTGAATAACCTTCTTAGATAGCTTCATATTCTTGTATAGCTCTTGATTGGTAATCATACCTCTTGATCTCATGCATACATGTCAATGAAATGCAAATGATAATGCTAATGTGAATGAATTGAAATACAAGCTAGGTAAAGAAATGTTGGGCAAATTTTGGGGTGCAACACATATCATCTCAGGTCAATCATACATGCATAGCTAACCAATTTATTAAACTTTGTTGTATGTTTCATCTGTGAGGACAGGGTTGCTGTAGAGAGTGTAGGGCATAAAGGATTTGTATGTATGCTCATCTGGTTTCCCATCATTTGCAAGTTGTATTTAATTCATGTGGATATAAAATAAAGGATGTACCTTCATTATTATGGCCTCTTAATCAGTACAGAGTATTTTTTTCATCAGGATTTCTTAGAGGGTTTCAACAAAAAGAAAGCTGGATCATTAGTTGTTATTTAGAAGAATTTGAATTTTGAACTGAACATTTTGAAATGATTCAAGATCCAAAGTTCATAGGACTCAAGCCTTTAAATTGTCATTCGAATTCTGGAAATTACATGATTTAAGTTCTAGTTGAATAACTTTTCATGGCAAATACATGAAATTTTGGTGAACGTTTTTTTTATGGAATAAATAGGATGGTTTATTCAAAGCTGAAATTCAAACTACAAAGTTTATATTTCTCCTAAGGTTTAGGTTGAAATAAACAAAGTTCAAATCATTTGTCAAGTAAATATGTGATTACAAGGTCAAACATAAAATACCAACACCATTTCCATGCCTTGATGTTCAAATTTCACAATTTGAGTTCATGAGATTACATCCCAAGGGGTTCACGTAAAAAAGGAAAAGGAAGTGCAAATTGGAATTTATTGGAAATACTAGAAGTTCATTCAAACTCATTCAAAGTTATAAGTTTATGTAAAATCCAAGATTCAAGGCTTCATAATTTAAGCCCATTATATTAAGATAGGAGAGTTCTAACTAGAAAGAGTTCCAAGATTTAACTCCAAAATTCAAGATACAAAGAGGCATTCAAAGATTCAAGCTCAAGAGTAAACTCAAAGCATTATTCCAAATTTAAGTTTAATAAATAACCATCATGGAAGTTCTAGGAAGATTCCAAGAATCCCAAAATCTAAGTCATCTTTCTAAGATTCAAGAGTAGCCAAGTTCACAAGTCATTCAAAATTATAACAAAAATGACTATTCAAATTTACAAAGTAAAAAAAAAAAAACAAAAGATGTAACTTCCTACTTTGTTTGCATCTAACTTGGAATTTCTAAATCACAAAATATAGGTTAATTTGATTTTTTTTTACTCAAACCTCAAATGAGTGCCATGGTTAATTCAAGGTTGAAGTTGTTCATTAAAGTTTATACAAAATCCTACCAATTTCCAAAGTACAAGACTAATTCAATATGCAATTTACAAAGTTTAAAATCTCCTCATAATTTCGAAAGGGATAAACTCAAAGCATTATTCCAAATTCAAGTTTAATAAATGACCATCATGGAAGTTCTAGGAAGATTCCAAGAATCCCAAAATCTAAGTCATCTTTCTAAGATTAAGAGTAGCCAAGTTCATCCGTCATTCAAAATTATAACAAAAATAACTATTCAAGTTTACAAAGTCCAAAAATAAAAAGATGTAACTTCCTACTTTGTTTGCATCTAACTAGGAATTTCTAAATCACAAAATATAGGTTAATTTGATTTTTTTTACTCAAACCTCAAATGAGTGCCATGGTTAATACAAGGTTGAAGTTGTTCATTAAAGTTTATACAAAATCCTACCAATTTCCAAAGTACAAGACTAATTCAATATGCAATTTACAAATTTTAAAATCTCCTCATAATTTCGAAAGGGATAAAACACTTTGACTAAGGACCTCCACCAAGCTGTCATGAATCTCTCGAAAGAGTTACATGCTAGAGATGTTCATTTCCTCATGGAATTCATTCAGTATATAGAAGATAACCATTATGGTGAAGGAGTGAATCCAATGATGGAGTTCATTGTAACTTCAAAGGACATATACCATAATGGAAAACCACCTGCAGCAAAGAGTACATTCCAATTAGGGATATGAGGGCGACTCGCTTAGAGAACAACTTTGGCTTCACTGTGCCACAAACGGCAAAGAACAGTTATCACCCTCATAAATTTCGCAGACATACAATCAACATAACAATTTGAAAAAGGAAAATACCACCACTCCCATTTAAATTGTTAACGTGAAAAAGGACTGCTCCAAACACAATCATGTATTGCCAAAAGTCAAACACAATCATGTATTGCCAAAAGTCAAACACAATCATGTATTGCCAAAAGTCAAGAACGAAAAATATATGGATCTGCCATCAATGTGAAAATTTGAAAATAAAAAAAAATTCATTCATGAAAAAATATCCATGGCCAAACCAAGATGAATATGGAAGCTACTTCATGATAGCAATTACACATTTAAGACAAGGAACCACCATTGTTACTCTTTTCAAAAGATGTTCCAAACAGGGTTAATTTCTTTCCAAAACAACTTGATTCCACACATTCAAAAGGAAAAGAAATTTTAGTTTTTTCAAAGACAAGAGCCGACAGATTCGATTCCTCTCATTCATTTTGAAATAAAAGTCTCGTTGCTCATATAACTATAAAAGGGAGGGCACATCACAGAAACTTTACAGAAACATTTTCACAGCAAACACAGTAGAACCAAAAAATTCACAATTCATACAGAAAAAAAAAAAGAGAAAAGATTTCACAGAGAAAAGGTACAAGCAGAAGGGATTCAAAACAAAAAAGGGGACACGGGGGACGAATTGAAAACAAAATCACATACACACAAATATAGGGGAGAAATCGAAGAAGAATAAAGGGGAATCAGAGATACTCATCTTTTTCGCCGACGTCGAACGGACCGTATCGCCACCCGCTCCATTTTCATCATAATAAGAATGACCACGCTATTGGCCGTCGTTTATCGCCATCTACCCACTATGGAACCTAAACTCCGACCACCACGCGAACCTTCGGTCTTCAAGCTCACGTCGTAACCAAGGTACGTTACCGCCCTGTTGTTCTTCCATTTTCTTCCTCTATTTTTATGATTGTATTCAGATTTGTTGGCATTAATTGACCGAAAAGGGAAAAGCTTAGAAATAAAAGAGAAAAGAGAATAAGGGAAGTGATGAAGGAGAGAGATGAAGTGAGAGATTGAATAATGCATTTGGTTTTGGGGGCTAGGGTTTTCTCATTTGAACTGGATCATGCCTGGCACTCCAGGTCGGATAATCCACCCAATTCCTTTCCAAACCGGCCCAACCTTTTTTTTCCTTGTTTTTCAGTTTTGTTCTTTTGTTTTGTTTTTTTAGGAAGTGGGCCTTAGACCCACGTTGGTTAAACAAAAACTTTGTTTTATTTAATGAATTTGAAATTTGTTTTTAAATATTTATTTAATCAATTGTTAATTAAGTTTTAGTTTATTTAACTTTCAAAATTAAGACTTAATTTAATTAATTAATTATTAATAAAATTTCACAAATTCTAGTTTTGGGGTCGTATAATCAGTTGTGACCCAGATTTTTTACTATCTAGATATAACTTTGTGGTAATGTCCAGTCACGACAATCACCCATCGTTGATTCGACTACTTTGACTCGGTTTTTTTATATCATTTGGTTATCTGTTCACTCTTATGACTTTATTTATAAGTTTTCTCATCTTCAGTTTAGTATTCCAAAGGAAAGGATTTTTCACTGACTGCCACGTCAATCTTAGAAAATCCTAGGCCCTTACCCGCAAGTGTCCTGCCACAGACATTCACTAACCTCCACGTAAGTTCCCGCCATGGATACTTACTTACCTATGTTTCAACTTAACTCAACTTAGATTTGGAGTCTCCGCACTCCATGTAAGTGTCTCCCTATGAACACTTACTTCCCTACGAATACTCTGATTCCATTCCCGTCAGAATTCGTAGGCACAAGATGTAATTTCTTGGCGAGTATACTTAGGACTAACTTCTTAGGTCTTTACCTTCAACCCTTTAGCAGATAACAGATAGATTAACAAATAACACAAATAAAACAAGAGGTCCCTGTAGGATACTACAGATGCTTAGGATGCTAACACCTTTCCTAGGTATAACCAACTCCTGAACCCTAGATCTCCCCGCATTGTGTTTACAATGCAAATTAGGTTTTTCTTTCTTTAACCTTTCCTTAGGATAAATCAAAGACCGGTTATGAATTCAAGATTTGTGATTCAAGTTCATTCAATAGCTTGATATCCGATTCTCACTGCAACACCTAATCATGGTAATCGATTACCACAGGGACAAATTGCCTTTTTCTTGCTTGTTTGGTTCCTTTTCACCTCTAACCTTCATGGATTGATATGATGCATTTATGTGGGTTATTTTTACCTGTTTCATCATGCTTGATTGTTTGATTCCGATTCTTCAACGCGTGACTTTTGGTTTCCTTTTGAATTCTTAGTATGTTCGTGTTTCTTGATTGATGTGATGATCATATGCTTTGCTTTATTGTATCATGTTGATGATTAATTGTTGATGAGTATCCTGCTGGACTTGTGATACATGTTTGGATTTTCTTCCGATTCCATTTGTCACATGATCGATTGAATTATGTAATTGATATAAAAAGCATGTTGATCTTGTTGATTCTTGATGATGGAATATTGTTGAATAATTGTGCTTAATTGTTGATGCATGTCCATCCTTGCATGATACTTGTTCATGATTGGTGCTTCCTCATGTTGATTATAATGTTGCATTGCTTGCTGTCTTGCTTTCTGCAACTGTTGTTATTCTGAATTTGCATGTTATTTATGCTCTGCTTGTTGCTTGCCTTTTACACCTACATTTGTGCTGAATTAGTAGCTGTTAAATGTTGGTGTGCTGCCTTGCTGGATTCTATTGTTGTTTAGTGCAGGAAGCATTGTTGTAGCTGCTGTTTTTTCTTTGTTTTCTTGTTTTTGCCTTGCCTTTGCATGCTCCTTTAGGTTTCCTATTCTAATTTAATTTCCGATTAAATTTAGAATAGGATAGACACTAGGAGTGCAATCCTTGCATGATAACAAGTAGGCTATTCCCTTTTTAACCTCGACCTTATGTCCATCTTTTGCATGCTAACATTAGGATAGAATCTCCTTTCGCATCCCGACCTTAGGACCATTTTGCATGATAACGTTAGGGCCGAGTTTCCCTTAGACCTTTTGTGCGTCTCTCTTCTCATCTCAAAACAATTCTAACTCAGCTAATAAAGACGATGAACATTGTGGGCCACGAGCCTTAAGCATATGAGAAATGATGAGTGAGGGGCCTCCTCTCACTTGTCAAGAGTGTTTAGCGTACGTCCCGTCTAGGGGCGGTATACGACACATTCATTCCTATATCATAGTCTGTAGTGCAACGTGAATCACAAAGTAAACTAACTCACTTCACTAAAACTCAAAAACAAAAGTCAAACCTTTTATCCTTCGGGGTTTGTGTTTCAACCTCATTTTCAGAAAAAAAAGTATGTTACTTTTTTGTTCTACCGTAAAAAGGAATTTTTCCTAACTGTTGGAATGGGAACTTAACGTCGCTCATGAAAAACGCTTAACCAACCTGTGGTTTCCTATTTTTCCAAACTACGTTTGCTCTGATTTCTCTTACAAGATGAGGATACGTAGGCACAAGACGACGATGTCATGGCGAGCAACCTTCCCCCGTCACCCGTAGTTTTTCGAACTACGTTGACTCTGACTTTCCCATTGCACGAGGGAATACGTAGGCATAGGGTGACGATGTCCTATTGAGTCTCTTTCTTTTACTTTAGTTCTCGTTTCTGTTTTGTAGTGGCTTTTAGATAACACACCCTTTGATTAGATAACAAGCATGGATCTCGTTGAGTACAAAGGACGTGGGGATGATCAAACCTTCCCCTTCCCCTTATCTTTTCCCATTCTTCAGGTTTTCTTCGATCGTTTCCTTTCCCCCTCTTTGGGATAAATAACATTCGGTGGCGACTCTTCTGTTTTTCCGCCTGGTGCTTTCGCAGTTGCGACAGTGTAGAACCAAGCAAAGGTCATGACCCAAAGAACGGGTGTGGATCCTAGCGAAGGTTCTGACCCAAAAAGACGGGTGTCAAGCCAAGCGAAGGTTCTGACCTAAAATGACGGGTGGGGAACCAAGCAAAGTTTATAACCTAAAAGGACGGATGTGGAACCAAGCAAAGGTTGTGGCCCAAAAGGATGAGTGTGGAACTAAACAAAGGTTGTGACCCAAAAGGATGGGTGTGGAACCAAGCAAAGGTTGTGACCCAAAAGGATGAGTGTGGAACCAAGCAAAGGTTGTGACCCAATGGGGTTCGGTACACTAACTGAAAAAGCAGTACTTGACCGAAGAAAGGGTATTTGAACAAAAGAAGGTTACTAACCCAAGGGTGAGAGTGTTTGAACCAAAAAAAGGTTACTGACCACTGCGGATTCGGTATTTTAACAGACGGACTGTGATTAACCAAAAAGAATGTGTGATTAACTAAGAGAAGGCGATTAACCCAAGAGGAACTCAGTATGTTAATAGACAGACTATGGTTAATTGAGGAATTGGTAATTAACCAAGTGAAGGTGATTAACTCAAAGAAATATTGGTTTTAACAGGTGGACTATGATCAACCAAAAGAACAGGTGATGAACCAAGAGAAGGTGAATAACCCAAAAAAAACTCAGTATGTTAATAGACAAATTGTGGTTAACTAAGAAAAAGGAGCAATTGGTGTCTTAACTGACAGATAGTGGTTAACCAACAAGAAAGGGAGAAAAAAGTAAGAGAAGGTTGCGAACTTCACTAGAGGTTCGGTGTTTAACAAACGGACTGTAATTTGTAACACCCCCTTTCTATACCCCAAAATAAACACTTAAATCATTTAAGCAATTAATCAAAGTTTCATCAGAGTATAAACTAAAACATGGTATAAAAGAGGCGCATCACATTATCATCGAAACGAAACATAAATAATACCTGTTCATAAAGATATGTAACAAAAGGGGTAAATCTCAACTAAAAACAGCATATCGCTTAAAACCCACATATCAATATTTAGAATAAAGCGGAAACATCTAAACATTGAAATCACTTCATTGACATAAGCATTATATACAACATTTAGACTAATTCAATTCATCAGTTAAGTTCACAAAACATTCAACAGCAGATACATACGCAGATGTATCACAAAAGAATCAAAACAATCCCTACCTACCCGGTGCTACATATCAGAGTCGGCCGACCAAAAAGAATAAAGCCACGCTTCACAAAAGACCTCCAGCAATCTAATCTGCAATGCCTCATAGAGCATTATAAAACAGCAGAAGGGTGAGAAACAATATCATAATAAACAATGCATAAATCACACGCACACACACACGCACGCACGCACACACACACACACACACAGATATATATATATATATATATATATATATATATATATATATATATATATATATATATATATATATATATATATATATATATATATATATATATATATATATATATATATATATATATATATATATATATATATATATATATATATATATATATATATATATATATATATATATATATATATATATACATATATATATATATATATATATATATATATATATATATATATATCTTCAAGCATATCCATTCATGCTAATCATCACAATTCACATTAATTCAAATAAACATACACGACATGTTTATTTCATCACTAATCCACATAAACATCTACATTCATGTTTATTTCACCATACATCATATCAAGATGATAAATTCAACTCATAGAGACCGACGCACGACTCTATGCAGATGCAAATGCGGTACCGACTCATCACTCAGCAGATTCTCCTAGGAATCAATTCACTCACGCCCTACACGGGTACTCAATGACTCGACAGATTCTCCTATGAATCATATCGTTCATCAGATTCTCCAAGGAATCACATCATTCAGCAGATTCTCCTAGGAATCAAGTCACTCAGCAGATTCTCCCAGGAATCAATTCACTCAACAGATTCTCCGAGGAATCAACAACACAAGAATGTATATCATGATGCTTCACATGCAAAATGACTCCATACACTTCTTGAAATGCATACATGTCTACAAACATACTCATGCATTCATCACATTCATCGCATATATTCATTATGCACTCATAATATATATATCACAATGCATATATATATTCTTCATTCATTCACACCATTTCATACATGGTTTACATTCATAATCAATCTCATCATGCATTTCTATTCAATTCAAGCAAAAGCACAAAATTGCCAAACGGACACATTCCATACTTCACAAGTCATAATCTAGGATTCACGCCTTACGGCTACCCACAGCACATCATAAACTAGCATACGAGCTACTCAATCAAGAAGAGGTCGATCGCAACCGATACCTCAAACCAAAACAGAACGAAACAACCAAGAAAAACCATTCTTTCACATTCGCTACATGCTCGCCTAGCGAGCATTCGCTACTTGCTCGCCTAGCGAATTGCTAGCGAGCAGAAACAGAAGCTACTGACTTCATTCGCTACCTCGTTCGCCACGGCGAACCTCCAGCGAGCCATTCGCTACCCCCTTCGATGCCAGCGTAGGAGATCAAAACCATTATGTCCCAAGTATGGGACCATTCACCACGCACTCGCCTAGCGAGCTGCTAGCGAGTGCTGGCGACCTGCTCGCCTAGCGAACTGCTAGCGAGCGTCTGCGATCTGCACTTTTCCGAACTGTTCAGAACTCAAACACCCGAAGAATTCGCCCGATAAATCCCAACGTGCTCCCAGTAGCCTTAGTCTAACATATATCGACTAATCTACATCATCTAATCACGATTCTTACCGTTAAACAACGATTTCTACCGATTAATCCAACTTCGACCTAGAAATGGAGAACATGGAAAACACTCCAACAAATCCAATCTAGCACATACATGATCATATACATTATTAAGATGATAAAACTTCTCACCCTTACCTGATTAATCGCAAGCTAAGGTTGATTCTTGATGATTCTAGGTTTTCCTCTTTTCTCTTCTCTTTCTCTTGTTTTTCCACTTATGTTTTATCTTTCTCTTTTTCTCTCTTATCTCATATTCTAATTTCTTTCCTCTCCAATTCTTTCCAACACTTACCAAATTAATTCTCACAAAATATTCCAACTTAACATTATTACTAATGCCCAAAATACCCTCCAACCTATTTTTACCCGAAACTCTCGAAATCGGCAAAAATAGTACAATATGCAAACATAACATATATTCACATAAATTCCACATTAAAACAATATTCGCCCAATAAACTCGAAAAGGACTCAACGAAAAAAGGATAATCGAAATCGGGGCGTTACAACTCTCCCCCACTTAGGAATTTTTGTCCTGGAAAATACTATCTGATCCGAACAACACCGGACACGACTTTCGTGTCCACTCTCTAATTCTCAAGTCATACACAATCGTACATATGCACACTTCACTCCACAATCATAGCTATGCCATGTGACTCATATAAAGTCATCAAATCAATGAACTTCAAATCCAACTTCTCTTTCCGGCGGTACATCCTTAATATCTTCCGGAAATACTTCTGGAAAATCACGCACCATTGGAAACACGTTCAGTTCAACCTTACTCTCCGCCAACATCGATGCAACCAAAACGAACATTTGAGTTCCGCCCACTAAAAGTTTCTTCAACTCTTTCGTGGATAAGAAACCCTCATCCTTTCCATCTTCAAATGAAGGAAACCTCACCAACGGGTGATAGCAATCTACACTAACTCCATTACACTGCGACCAGTTCATACCCTAGATTACATATAATACTTCTAATTGACAACGCGCTAAATCCATAACAAGTCTTTACCATACTTGGTCAAGGGACAATTAAGCATACCAAAAAGGTAGTTAACGACTCCGAAGCGGGAGTATCAATAATCATATCACCACCACGAGAAGACATACACAAATCCAAAATCTTAGCGCACTCAAAAGAAATGAACGAATGAGTCGCTCCGGTATCAATAATAGCAACTAAAGGCGTATTATTAATAAAGCATGTACCTCAAATCAAACAATCTGCACTAGTAGTGTCTGAACCGGCTAATGCAAATACTTTCCCACTTACTGGAACTTACTTTGGTTTAGGATACTTAGCATTGATGTGACCTACTTCTCCACAATTGTAGTACTTCACTACATCCATTCTACAATCCGTAGCATCATGCCCAAGAACTCCACAGTTGGAGCATTTGTCCTTGGTCTTACCACACACAAAAGACTTATGACCTATCTCGCCACACTTGTAGCATTTAATGGATCCAAAACTCCCTCCTCCAAATCTCTTATCAAGGATTCCCATATGCTTGCCCTTACCTACGGGTGTCACATAGGGTCCACTTCTCACCTGTTGCTTTTCTTTCTCCTCCTTCAAACTTTTGTAGTGAGTAGAGCGAGCTTTACTATCCTCTTCAAAAATTCGACAACATTCGGTCAAGCCCGAAAACCTCCTAATTCTCTGATAGCCAACCGCTTGCTTGATCTCATAACGCAAGTCGTTCTCATACTTAACACACTTAGAGAACTCAGACGTAACCGCATCATAGTGAGGGTGAAATTTCACTAACTCTGTAAACTTAACCGTGTAGTCCACCACGGACATATTGCCTTGCTCCAATTCCAGGAATTCCATTTCCTTCCTTCCCTTCACACTCTCAGGGTAATACTTCCTTAAAAATTCAGCACGAAATAAATCCCAAGTTATTTCCTCATCATCCACTTCAAGGACTTGCCGCATACCGATCCACCAGTCATCGGCTTCTTCTCGCAACATGTGAGATCCAAGTCTCACCTTATTGCCTTCAGTACAATTCATAACTCTAAAGATTCTCTCAACCTACTTCAACCAGATCTGAGCACCGTCCAGGTCAAACCTTCCCTTGAATACCGGCGGCTGATTCTTCTAAACTCATCATTGGCGTTCACATTCGGCGCACCCTGCACCGCTCTAGACATTGCCTCCAATGCCGCAACCATAGCATTGTCATTACGACTAGCCATATTCTGATTAATCGCAAAAACAACAAGGTTAAACAACCGTTTAACCAACACAACAACGAGACAGACACAACTGACTCAACACTGGCTCTGATACCACTTAATGTAACACCCCCTTTCTATACCCCCAAAATAAACACTTAAATCATTTAAGCAATTAATAAAAGTTTCATCAGAGTATAAATTAAAACATGGTATAAAAGAGGCGCATCACATTATCATCGAAACGAAACATAAATAATACCTGCTCATAAAGGTATGTAACAAAAGGGGTAAATCTCAACTAAAAACAAAGCATATCGCTTAAAACCCACATATCAATATTTAGAATAAAGCAGAAATATCTAAACTTTGAAATCACTTCATTGACATAAGCATTATATACAACATTTAGACTAATTCAATTCATCAGTTAAGTTTACAAAACATTCAACAGCAGATAAATACGCATATGTATCACAAAAGAATCAAAACAATCCATATCTACCCGGTGCTAAATATCAGAGCCGACCGACAAAAAAGAATGAAGTCACGCGTCACAAAAGACCTCCAACAATATAATCTGCAATGCCTCATAGAGTATTATAAAACAGCAGAAGAGTGAGAAACAATATCATAATAAATAATGCATAAATCACACACACACAATCAGATATATATATATATATATATATATATATATATATATATATATATATATATATATATATATATATATATATATATATATATATATATATATATATATATATATATATATATATATATATATATATATATATATATATATATATATACACATCGTTAATTACGCATCTTCCGCATTCTCACCGCAACTCACCTCGATCATCCCTTACATCGCAATGAATTCATCTAAGTATATAAATAAATACAACGCCAAACATATATAATATGCATTCATCAAGTCTATGTATGTATATATATATATATATATATATATATATATATATATATATATATATATATATATATATATATATATATATATATATATATATATATATATATATATATATATATATATATATATATATATATATATATATATATATATATATATATATATATATATATATATATATATATATATATATATATATATATATATATATATCTTCAAGCATATCCATTCATGCCAATCATCACAATTCACATTAATTCAAATAAACATACACGACATGTTTATTTCATCACTAATCCACATAAACATCTACATTCATGTTTATTTCACCATACATCATATCAAGATGATAAATGCAACTCATAGAGACCGACGCACGACTCTATGCAGATGCAAATGCGGTACCGACTCATCATTCATCAGATTCTCCTAGGAATCAATTCACTCACGCCCTACACGGGTACTCAATGACTCAGCAGATTCTCCTAGGAATCACATCGTTCATCAGATTCTCCAAGGAATCACATCATTCAGCAGGTTCTCCTAGGAATCAAGTCACTCAACAGAATCTCCCAGGAATCTATTCACTCAACAGATTCTCCGAGGAATCAACAACACAAGAATGTATGTCATGATGCTTCACATGCAAAATGAGTCCATACACTTCTTGAAATGCATACATGTCTACAAACATACTCATGCATTCATCACATTCATTGCATATATTCATTATGCACTCACAATATATATATCACAATGCATATATATATTCTTCATTCATTCACACCATTTCATACATGGTTTACATTCATAATCAAAGTCATCATGCATTTCTATTCAATTCAAGCAAATGCACAAAATTGCCAAACGGCCACATTCCATACTTCACAAGTCATAATCTAGGATTCACGCCTTACGGCTACCCACAACACATCATAAACTAGCATACGAGCTACTCAATCAAGAAGAGGTCAATCGCAACCTATACCTCAAACCGAAACAGCCAAGAAAAACCATTCTTTCACATTCGCTACATGCTCGCCTAGCGAGCTGCTAGCGAGCATTCGCTACTTGCTCGCCTAGCGAACTGCTAGCGAGCACAAACAGAAGCAACAGACTTCATTCGTTACCTCGTTCGCCACGACGAACCTCCAGCGAGCCATTCGCTACCCCCTTCGCTGCCAGCGTAGGAGATCAAAACCATTATGTCCCAAGTATGGGACCATTCGCCACGCACTCGCCTAGCGAGCTGCTAGCGAGTGTTTGCGACCTGCTCGCCTAACGAACTGCTAGCGAGCGTCTGCGATCTGCACTTTTCCAAACTATTCAGAACTCAAACACCCGAAGATTTCACCTGATAAATCCCAACTTGCTCCCAGTAGCCTTAGTCTAACATATATCGACTAATCTACATCATCTAATCACGATTCTAACCGTTAAACAACAATTTCTACCGATTAATCCAACTTCGACCTAGAAATGGAGAACATGGAAAACACTCCAACAAATCCAATCTAGCACATACATGATCATATACATTATTAAGATGATAAAACTTCTCACCCTTACCTGATTAATCGCAAGCTAAGGTTGATTCTTGATGATTCTAGGTTTTCCTCTTTTCTCTTCTCTTTCTCTTATCCTTCTTTCTTTCTCTTGTTTTTCCACTTATGTTTTATCTTTCTCTTTTTCTCTCTTATCTCATATTCTAATTTCTTTCCTCTCCAATTCTTTCCAACACTTACCAAATTAATTCTCACAAAATATTCCAACTTAACATTATTACTAATGCCCAAAATACCCTCCAACCTATTTTTACCCGAAACTCTCGAAATCGGCAAAAATAGTATAATATGGAAACATAACATATATTCACATAAATTCCATATTAAAACAATATTCGCCTAATAAACTCGAAAAGGACTCAACGAAAAAGGATAATCGAAATCGGGGCATTACAACTCTCCCCCACTTAGGAATTTTTGTCCTCGAAAAAACTATCTGATCCGAACAACACCGGACATGACTTTCGCGTCCACTCTCTAATTCCCAAGTCATACACAATCCTACATATGCACACTTCACTCCATAATCATAGCTATGCCATGTGACTCATATAAAGTCATCAAATCAACGAACTTCAAATCCAACTTCTCTTTCCGGCGGTACATCCTTAATATCTTCCGGAAATACTTCTGGAAAATAACGCACCATTGGAAACACGTTTAGTTCAACCTTACTCTCCGCCAACAACGATGCAACCAAAACGAACATTTGAGTTCCGCCCACTAAAAGTTTCTTCAACTCTTTCGTGGATAAGAAACCCTCATCCTTTCCATCTTCCAAAGAAGGAAACCTCACCAACGGGTGATAGCAATCTACACTAACTCCATTACACTGGGATCAATTCATACCCAAGATTACATATAATCCTTCTAATTGACAACGCGCTAAATCCATAACAAGTCTTTACCATACTTGGTCAAGGGACAATTAAGCATACCAAAAAGGTAGTTAACGACTCTGAAGCGGGAGTCTCAATAATCATATCACCACCACGAGAAGACATACACAAATCCAAAATCTTAGCGCACTCAAAAGAAATGAACAAATGAGTCGCTCCGGTATCAACAATAGCAACTAAAGGCGTATTATTAATAAAACATGTACCTCAAATCAAACAATCTGCACTAGTAGTGTCTGAACCGGCTAATGCAAATACTTTCCCACTTACTGGAGCTTACTTTGGTTTAGGACACTTAGCATTGATGTGACCTACTTCTCCACAATTGAAGCACTTCACTACATCCATTCTACAATCCGTAGCATCATGCCCAAGAACTCCACAGTTAGAGCATTTGACCTTGGGCTTACCACACACAAAAGACTTATGACCCATCTCGCCACACTTGTAGCATTTAATGGATCCAGAACTCCCTCCTCCAGATATCTTATCAAGGTTTCCCATATGCTTGCCCTTACCTACGGGTGTCACATAGGGTCCACTTCTCACCTGTTGCTTTTCTTTCTCCTCCTTCAAACTCTTGTAGTGAGTAGAGCGAGCTTTACTATCCTCTTCAAAAATTCGACAACATTTGGTCAAGTCCGAAATCCTCCTAATTCTCTGATAGCCAACCGCTTGCTTGATCTCAGGACGCAAGCTGTTCTCATACTTAACACACTTAGAGAACTCAGCCGTAACCGCATCATAGTGAGGGTGAAATTTCATTAACTCTGTAAACTTAGCCGTGTAGTCCACCACAGACATATTGCCTTGCTTCAATTCCAGGAATTCTATTTCCTTCCTTCCCTTCACACTCTCAGGGTAATACTTAAAAATTCAGCACAAAATAAATCCCAAGTTATTTCCTCGTCATCCACTTCAAGGACTTTCCGCATACCGATCCACCAGTCATCGGCTTCTTCTCGCAACATGTGAGATCCAAGTCTCACCTTATTGCCTTCAGTACAATTCATAACTCTAAAGATTCTCTCAACCTCCTTCAACCAGATCTAAGCACCGTCTAGGTCAAACCTTCCCTTGAATACCGGCGGCTGATTCTTTCTAAACTCATCATTGGCGTTCACATTCGGCGAACCCTGCACCGCTCTAGCCATTTCCTCCAATGCTGCATCCCTAGCATTGTCATTACGACTAGCCATATTCTGATTAATCGCAAAAACAACAAGGCTAAACAACCGTTTAACCAACACAACAACGAGACAGACACAACTGACTCAACACTGGCTCTGATACCATTTAATGTAACACCCCCTTTCTATACCCCCAAAATAAACACTTAAATCATTTAAGCAATTAATAAAAGTTTCATCAGAGTATAAATTAAAACATGGTATAAAAGAGGCGCATCACATTATCATCGAAACGAAACATAAATAATACCTGCTCATAAAGGTATGTAACAAAAGGGGTAAATCTCAACTAAAAACAAAGCATATCGCTTAAAACCCACATATCAATATTTAGAATAAAGCGGAAATATCTAAACATTGAAATCACTTCATTGACATAAGCATTATATACAACATTTAGACTAATTCAATTCATCAGTTAAGTTCACAAAACATTCAACAGCAGATAAATACGCAGATGTATCACAAAAGAATCAAAACAATCCCTATCTATCCGGTGCTACATATCAGAGCCGACCGACAAAAAAGAATGAAGCCACGCTTCACAAAAGACCTCCAGAAATCTAATCTGCAATGCCTCATAGAGCATTATAAAACAGGAGAAGGGTGAGAAACAATATCATAATAAACAATGCATAAATCACACACGCACACACACACACACACACACACACACACACACACACACACACACACACACACACACACACACACACACACACACACACACACACACACACACACACACACACACACACACACACACACACACACACACACACACACACACACACACACACACACACACACACACACACACACATATATATATATATATATATATATATATATATATATATATATATATATATATATATATATATATATATATATATATATATATATATATATACATATCGTTAATTACGCATCTTCCGTATTCTCACCGCAACTCACCTCAATCATCCCTTACATCGCAATTTATCCATGTAAGTATATAAATAAATACAATACCAAACATATATAATATGCATTCATCAAGTCTATGTCAATCTACGTAAACATATATATATATATATATATATATATATATATATATATATATATATATATATATATATATATATATATATATATATATATATATATATATATATATATATATATATATATATATATATATATATATATATATATATATATATATATATATATATATATATATATATATATATATATATATATATATATATATACATACATATATATATATATATATATATACATACATATATATATATATATATATATATATATATATATATATATATATATATATATATATATATATATATATATATATATATATATATATATATATATACATACATATATATATATATATATATATATATATATATATATATATATATATATATATATATATATATATATATATATATATATATATATATATATATATATATATATATATATATATATATATATATATATATATATATATATATATCTTGAAGCATATCCATTCATGCCAATCATCACAATTCACATTAATTCAAATAAACATACACGACATGTTTATTTCATCACTAATCCACATAAACATCTACATTCATGTTTATTTCACCATACATCATATTAAGATGATAAATGCAACTCATAGAGACCGACGCACGACTCTATGTAGATGCAAATGTGGTACCGACTCATCATTCATCCGATTCTCCTAGGGATCAATTCACTCACGCCCTACACGGGTACTTAATGACTCAACAGATTCTCCTAGGAATCATATCGTTCATCAGAATCTCCAAGGAATCACATCATTCAGCAGGTTCTCCAAGGAATCAAGTCACTCAGTAGATTCTCTCGGGAATCAATTCACTCAACAGATTCTCCGAGGAATCAACAGCACAAGAATGTATATCATGATGCTTCACATGCAAAATGACTCCATACACTTCTTGAAATGCATACATGTCTACAAACATACTCATGCATTCATCACATTCATTGCATATATTCATTATGCACTCACAATATATATATCACAATGTATATATATATATTCTTCATTCATTCACACCATTTCATACATGGTTTACATTCATAATCAATCTCATCATGCATTTCTATTCAATTCAAGCAAATGCACAAAATTGCCAAACGACCACATTCCATATTTCACAAGTCATAATCTAAGATTCACGCCTTACGGCTACCCACAACACATCATAAACTAGCATACGAGCTACTCAATCAAGAAGAGGTCGATCGCAACCGATACCTCAAACCGAAACAGAATGAAACAGCCAAGAAAAACCATTCTTTCATATTCGCTACATGCTCGCCTAGCGAGCATTCGCTACTTGCTCGCCTAGCGAATTGCTAGCGAGCAGAAACAGAAGCTACAGACTTCATTCGCTACCTCGTTCGCCACGGCGAACCTCCAGCGAGCCATTCGCTACCCCCTTCGCTGCCAGCGTAGGAGATCAAAACCATTATGTCCCAAGTATGGGACCATTCGCCACGCACTCGCCTAGTGAGCTGCTAGCGAGTGCTCGCGACCTGCTTGCCTAGCGAACTGCTAGCGAGCGTCTGCGATCTGCACTTTTCCAAACTGTTCAGAACTCAAACACCCGAAGAATTTGCCCGATAAATCCCAACTTGCTCCCAGTAGCCTTAGTCTAACATATATCGACTAATCTACATCATCTAATCACGATTCTAACCGTTAAACAATGATTTCTATCGATTAATCCAACTTTGACCTAGAAATGAAGAACATGGAAAACACTCCAACAAATCCAATCTAGCACCTACATGATCATATACATTATTAAGATGATAAAACTTCTCACCCTTACCTGATTAATCGCAAGCTAAGGTTGATTCTTGATGATTCTAGGTTTTCCTCTTTTCTCTTCTCTTTCTCTTCTCCTTCTTTCTTTCTCTTGGTTTTCCACTTATGTTTTATCTTTCTCTTTTTCTCTCTTATCTCATATTCTAATTTCTTTCCTCTCCAATTCTTTCCAACACTTACCAAATTAATTCTCACAAAATATTCCAACTTAACATTATTACTAATGCCTAAAATACCCTCCAACCTATTTTTACCCGAAACTCTCGAAATCGGCGAAAATAGTACAATATGCAAACATAATATATATTCACGTAAATTCCACATTAAAACAATATTCGCACAATAAACTAAAAAGGACTCAACGAAAAAGGATAATCGAAATCGGGGCGTTACATAATTAACCGGAGAAAAGGCATTGCGACTTCGCTAGGGAAGAAGAAAATTGGTAATTAACAGATGGATTGTGATTAACCAAAGAACAAGTGATTAACCAAGAGAAGGTGATTAACCCAAGGAATAATGATCTTGAACCAAGGAAAAGGTGATTGATCAAAGGAAATATTGAAGAGACAAGAATGATCAAGGATCAAACTCAAGAGACACTGCAGTATGGGGATAGAGGTAACTATGCTACTATAAATCCATAAATCCATGTAGAAATAGTGAAATGGAGGTTTAGATCAAGAGAATAACAAGTTCAAGGTGAATATTGTTACACTCTAATGGTGTAAATTGAGCTTTTGTGTGTGGTTTGGTGAAGAAGATGAAGATGAATTGCAGAAAATTCAGAGAGAATTGAGAGAGAAGAGTGAAAGTGAGAGAGAATTGAGAGTGAAGAGTGAAAAATGGTTAAGGTCCTCTTCACAAATGTTAAGGTTTCTTTATATAAAGGATAACTTTGGAGTGGAATAGGCTTGGAGCTAGGTTTGGAGCTTGCTTTAGAGTTAGTTACATCTAACTCACCGAGTCGGAAGTTGACTCAATTAGTTATTTGTTAACTCGGTGGGAGCGTCCCCTTGCAAGTCCAAAATTCAAGGGTTCATATGTTTGGAAACTTAAGTGTATGGTGGTATTGGTTGAAAATAATGTATTGTAGCAAACCAAGAAGTGTCTAGGATATTCCACATGATACTAGAACCAAATAGACCAAAAGAGTAAAGGAGAAGCTGCTGCAGCACTGTAAAAGGATGAAATTCTGCAGAACTTGCAGGTGTATCAATTAATAGTTATTCAGAAGCTAAAAACAGGGTTGTAAAAGGGTGTTAATAGGTTAAGCAGTTTTACCTTATAAATGTTTAATCGATTAAGACATGCAAAATTTGTCCAGTTTGGCTTGAAACAATGTGTTATGGTCGTGGCTCTAAACTTTAACTCTTTGCTTTGATAAATAGGCTTGGAAACCCTTGTATTTTGCTTGTTTTGATGATGTGATGACTTTGTGAGGATGAGATTAATCAGGCTTTGAAAATCTGAATATTCCTACAACAAAACCATAGAGAAAAAAATTATAATGCGTATGCCGGCAATGTGAATGCACATGCTTATGCAAAAATGCAAAAGGGGAGGTCAAATTTTGGGTTACGATAGCTACCCCTATTTAATCCACTTGAACCTGAATTTACAAATTGCGACAGCTTTTCGAACATTCTAGGTGAAAGAGGACTAAATAAAAGAGTAGCTCGAAAATTTGGCCAACAGTGACGGAAGAATATGGAAAGGTGAATATGTAAAGAGTTTGATTAAGTGGTAAATTTGGTTGAATATCTGTTAGGGAGATGAATTAGTCAACGAGGAATATGTTTGATGCATATGACGAATGCAATGTATGCTTAGTCTTACATGATGCGTAAGATTATGCTATGCAGCGATGCAAGCTTATGATATAGTGTCGCAGGTCGACATGTTCTGGACAGACCAGAGAGAAATAAAAAGGTTATGGATAGAACAGAGAAAACTAGAAAGGTTCTAGACGGACCAGAGAGAATAAAAAGATTTTGGACAGATCAAAGGAAGAGACTTTGGACAGACCAAAGATAAGGAAGAGACTTTGAAAAAGGTGGACAAACGAGAACCTAACTTTAAACAAGTTTTTCAAATGAGAGCTTGACTTTGAAAAAGTTTGCCAGACGAGAACAAGACTTTGAAAAAGTTTGGCAGACGAGAATTGGACTTTGAAAAATGTTGCCAGACGAGAATTGGACTTTGCAAGGATAAGCCAGACGAAAATTGGCTACCAGGTAAGAACTGGATTAAGTAAAGACAAGTTAGATGGGAACTGACTACCAAATACGAACTAGGCTTTGAAGAGACAAATCAGATGGGAACTGACCACAAGACAGGAACTTGATTTTGTAAAGACAAGTCAAACGGGAACTGACTACCAGACGACAACTGGGTTTTGAAGAGACAAATCAGAAGGGAACTGACCACCAAACAAGAACTGGATTTTGATTAAGTTAGATGAGAACTAACTATCAGATGGGAACTGGTTTTAATTGGGATGCATGTTTGAACCTGTATGGCGTAATGCTCCATCTTGATGGATATGCTACTCATTTGAAGATGCAATGTTATCCGATGGTGATTACTATATGTAGAATATCAGTAATTGGGTTTTAAAGAGATGTCAAGTGCGATCAGGCTTATGTCAAGGCTTCATGCTATGCCATATCAATGATATGCATGAGTGAAGCAACATGATTAATCCATGAGAATGGTCTATGCAATGGTTCTTGAGAATCTATCAAGTACTTTTGTTGCGGGAGGTGGAAGAATTAAGGTTAGGGTGTAGGCCATAAAGACGTGATTCCCCGACACCTACTTCAGGGTCAACAGTTATTGATGCACCATTCCTCCTGCCTCAAAATAGGGAGAGAACTTGAGCTTTGGTAGCCTGTCTTTCCCCCAGTCTGTTGGGTATATGCGTGAATTGCCCTAGTCACAAGTTAAAAAGTATTTGTGTCATAGGAGGATCCTGATTTGACTTGCTCCAGTGCCTTGTAATTGTATGCCTCTGATTAATAGTCTCTTTAAGAGGTTAACTTTTTATGCTCTTTAGGTGGCATGCCCTAATGTGAGCCTCGATGTGATTTTTCCCCTGGCTGACTGATCTTTTGGAGGATTGCCCCTGACTGACTGATCTTTGAGAGATTTATCGAATCTCAATGTGATTGGCCTAGATTGACTGAATCTTGAGGTGGCTAGGCCCTTTTGATCAATAGAGTTTTCATTCATTTTGCCGATTGAGGTGATCAAACTTCCAATTATGGAAACCTTCTTGATGTCGAGTGCGTGTTCGGAGTAAAAATGTTTGTTTTGAAAATGATAATGTTAATTCCATGCGTATGTCAGTTTTGAAATCCAAGTATGTTCTTTAAGATTATGACATATAGTGAATGAATCACTATTTAGAATGCCATGTCAATACCAACACAAATGATAATAAAATCTTCAGGAGTCATCTTTGACATGATCCTACTGTAGTATGCCTTTGAAATAAACCCTGCTTTAATTAGGTCTTTGTAGGATTGTAACGTGGCCTGGTTCATGGTTTTAGAAAGAAATGATATAAGGCTCAAAACTTATTTTAACACACCCATTCTCCTTGATGTTCTTCATTCCTATGTTCATCTAGTTTGACACAAGAGTTCACCTTTAAAAAAGGGTTTTGAATGATAGAAGTGATGGTAAAGGAACCAACTAGGTTTACAGAGCGACAGCCACTCTAATTTTGTTTGTTTGTAGACACACGACTTTGTTCTTGCTAAGGATTTTTCCTTTTTGATTCTCTTTTTTGTTCTTTTTGTTTTCCCTAATTTTTGCATAGACTGATTATTTTGAATTTGCAGTCTACCGGGATTCCCTAACTTTTGCCTAAGTCATTTTTTTTTAGCTTTGACTTAGCGGGCTTTTATTTCCTTTTTTTTTTGCTTTTGTGATTTTGAACTCTTTTTTTTGAACAAATTGTGCGACATTTGTTTGTTTTGACAGGGTTGTGACTACCTTCCTCCTTTGATCGATGAGGGACAACCGTTGTGGGTTTGTTTTTTTTTGACCTCTTGCAAGGGATAGAATGCGGTTGATCCGCATATGGGGTACTCCTCTTTTGAAATTTGAATGCAAGGTCAAACTAACTGAGAACTATCCTGCCCCTGGTTAAGATTGATGGTTCTTTTTGTACAGAAGGAAACTCCTACTCCAAGGCCCAAAGGAGTTGACTAGGGGTTATCTTCCTTATACCTCTGGTGTTTGGGGATAGAACCAATGCCTTACATTGTCAGCAAGGCTTTATTCAAAGCATACAGACAGTGATCTCATGTCTTTTTGATTTCATCATTCTCTTTTGATTTTGTTTGATCAAATGTGTGATACTAATAAGAATTATGAGTGAACATGAATTTATTTCAAACATGCATATTCATTTCATTGTTATTTGCATCTAAAAATAAACAAGTTTTACAAATGAAAAGTGCTTGACAAACAAGAAGGAATACAAATGAAAAGATTGAAATGTAAAATGATTATTGACATGATTAGCCTTTGTATCCACCACAGGCTGGTGTCCTCTGTTTTTGTCTTTGATTTATGTTTTATTGTGCAGTTTGTTGACTTTGCAGACTCTGAGCTTGAAGAGGCCGTTGATATTGGGCTGCACCAACATGCGGGAATGAGAAATATGGCGTGGGAGCCAGAGGTGCTTGAAGATGCATCTGAGGAGTAGTGTATTGTGGGAACACTTGAGCTGGATACATCAAGCCAGGAATAACCGTTTGATTAGCAGTCTGACTAAATTAGATCCTCATACGAAGCATGGGGTTCCCTAGGATAAGCATGTGGAGACGCAACAGCGAAGGGTGCCCAAGAATAATCAAAAGGCATTCTTGAGTTAGCAGACTGGAAGCTTGGTATTGGCATTGTCCAACAGGTTAAATGGCTGGAGGAATCAACACATGATTAGGAGGACCTCTATTCTTTGCCTCAACAGATGTTTCAACAATCACAGGTGCAGAGTTTTGGCAAGACTTCTCTGTAAAGCATAACAACTTCTGGTCGAGGAGCTCTTGAACTTTGGTCTTGAAGATGACACATGCTTCTGTAGAATTCCCCACATATCCAGCATGGTATCCACATGTGGCATTAGAATCATGCTTAGGGTGGTAGGGAAACATGGCTGGCTTTATCTCTTTGGGAACAATTGTCCCATCATGAATCAGAATAGGCAGTAGATGCGTATAAGATATCAGAATTGGATAAAAGTGAGGACTTCTCCTCCCTTGATTGTTGTTCCTTTTTACTAATTTGCTTTTGCTTTTGCTTCTGATTACCTTGAGGGATCTTCTAATTAAATAGGGGGTAAACTGGTAGGTTTCTTGCAGTTGCAGTCGTGATTTTACCCACCTTTTGTTTGTCAACTTGTTCATCAATCACAACCTGATCAGAGAAGTTCATTGTCATACTACCCATGATTAGTTCCATAATCATATCAACATTGACTTCCTTGCATATTGTGTTCTTATACCCAACCTATTCCATGATTTTTTTTAGCTTTCGGCATCGAAGAATCATTGTTTTTGGGATGATGAAGGAATGAAGGTGAGATTTTTCTGGTTTGTATGCATGCAATGCAAATGTATGCACGCATATGTTGTTTGTGTAAATGAAATGTATATGAGATATGCAACACCCATTGATGCAAAAATTTGATGATGCAATAGTTCAGCATACATATGATGATGCAATAACTCAGGTTCAAAATTCCGGAATGATGATGATGCAATAACAGTATGCAATAATGCAGGTTGGATATGCAACATCTTCTGGATAATCTGCACATAAAATCTGTTTAGGTGCAAAGGTCTGACGTGTACGAGAGAACAAAAGGTATGACGAGTCTTGGTTTCCTGCACAAAAACCCAATATTCCTCTCCCTGGTGTGGTCTAGTCTTGAACAAGGGTTCCTAATGGTCCTCATCTTCTCAGGCTCTCAGGTCGAGAAGTAATAATATGTTCATCATTTATGGTTTGGCATTATTACCCCTCAAGGAGGCCTCCACTGATTTCTAATGATCAGTCTCCAAAGTCATAAGCTCTCTATAGGAACACCCTGTCATATGCACAAGACGCACAAGACATCATATCTCCTAAGAAAACCTCGTCTGAATGTGGGTCTCATGTCAACTAAATGTAACAAGACGCTATGCAAGCCACACAACTATCCAGTCTAAACTTGTGTGTACGTTCAAGCCTAGGTAGTAGGCTTATCTCTCAAGTAACAACCCATCCCACATAGCAGATATCCAGAGTATGCAGCATATGAACATTTGAAGTAGTAAAGAAATGCAGTAAATAACATAAAGATAAAACAAGTAAAGGGAAAAGATAAACACCTAAATAAATAAGAGAGCAAACAAAACTAAGAGAGACCCTAACTTACAAGTGTAGGACTCCCCGGTAGAGTCGCCAGCTGAACCTAGGGAGTCCCATCTAGCTAGGAAACAAGCAAAACTAGGCAAGACTCCAACTTGCAAAAGTAAGGACTCCCCACCAGAGTTGTCAGCTGAAGCTAGCAGGATTATACCTAAGTGAATCGCACACTCAAAGATATAATAGAGTCGCCACCAAACTTTATTTAAGTCCCAAAGGACAGGGAAAATATCGATAAAACCCAAGAGGAAGATAAATGGGTAAGGGGGTCGATTATGTGAGAGGAATGTACTAGCACCTCACGCATCTGTCTTACTCGACAGGAAGCATTTTGCTAACTTCTAGGCTTGGATGGGTTATCTATCTAAAGGCTACTATCTAAAGAAGAAAGGGAAAGGAAAAAAGGAAGTGCTCATGAAGGATTGGAGCCCTCGTGCCTACATATCCTCACAGTGCAATGAGGAATTGAGTGCTCTATAGTTCGGGGAACCAAGGAAGGAAAGGAGATACGAGGAAGGAGAATGGAAGAAGGTAGAAGGCAGTTCTCCAAGATATCGCGATCTTGTGCCTACGTATCCTCACAACGAAATCAGAAAGTCAGAGTTTTGTAGTTCGGGGAACTAAGGAAGGAAAGGAGAGACGAGGAAGGAGAATGGAAAAAGGTAGAAGGTAGCTTGCTAGATCTCGCGATCTTGTACCTATGTATCCTCACAATGCAATGAGGAAATCATAGCTCCGTAGTCCGGAGAACTACGACGGAGAAAGAAGAGGAAAATAGTGCCAACACTAAGAGTGAAAGAAGGTAGAAAGACTCTACTAGGGGAAGAAAAAAAGAAATGATGTTAAAACCAAGAAAGAAAGGCAAAGGAATGGTGTCGAAAACAAGAGAATAAAGAAATACGAAAGTTAAATAGTGACTGGGTTAGACTAACTAGGGATTCACCATATTAATAGGAAGACTGTGATTAACCGAAGAAAGAGAAGATTACGACTCTGAGGGGATAAAGGTTGGTGTCAACAGACGGACTGTGATTAACCAGAAAAAGGAGAAAAGAGATTGAATATGCAGGGAAAGAAAGAAATTGGTTTTAATAGATGGACTATGATCAACCAGAAAAAGGAGAGTGTTGAACCAAAATGAGGTGTTTGACTCTCTTGGGATTCAGTGTGTTAACTAACGGACAGTGCTTAACCGAAAAGAGAAAGGAATTAGTCTTTAACCGATGGATGGTGATTGACTAAAAGAATGAGTATTAACTAAAAGGTGATTAATTGAACAAGGAGAGGAGAAATTGGTTTTAACATATGGACTGTGATTAACCAAAAGGACGGGTGTAGAATCAATAAAAGGTTGTGACCCAAGAGAACAGTGTGGAACCAAGCGAAGGTTGTAACCTAAAAGGACAGGTGTGGAACCAAGCGAAGGTTGTGACCCAAAGAACGGGTGTGGAACCAAGCGAAGGTTATGACCCAAAGAACGGGTGTGAACCCAAGAAAAGGTTGTGACCCAAAGAACAGGTGTGGAACCAAGCGAAGGTTGTGACCCAAAGAACGAGTATGTACCCAACCAAAGGTTGTGATCCAAAAGGACGGGTATGGACCCAAGTGAAGGTTGTAAACCAAAGAACGGGCGTGGACCCAAGCGAAGGTTGTAACCCAAAGAACGGGGGTGGAACCAAGTGAAGGTTGTGACCTAAAGAACGGGTGCGAACCCGAGCAAAGGTTGTGACCTAAAAGGACGGGTTTGGAACCAAGTAAAGGTTGTGACCCAAAGAACGCGTGTGGACCCAAGTGAAGGTTGTGACCCAAAAGGACGGGTGTGGAACCAAGTAAAGGTTGTGACCCAAAAGGACGGGTGTGGAACCAAGCAAAGATTGTGACCCTAAAGGACTGGTGTGGGACCAACCAAAGGTTGTGACCCAAAAGGGCGGGTGTGTAACCAAGCAAAGGTTGTGACCCAAAAGGAAGGGTGTGGAACCAAGCAAAGGTTGTTACCCAAAGGGGTTCGGTACATTAACTAAATAAGCAGTAATTGACCAAAGAAAGGGTATATGAACCAAAAGAATGTTACTAACCCAAGGGTGTGGGTGTTTGAACCAAAGAAAGGTTACTGACTCTTAGAAAGTATTTTGTGGTAGTGTTTTATCGTATCCACAGGGATTGATGAGAATATAGATGCTTGTTGTTCAACGGTTTAATGATTTAAGAAAGGGGGTTTTTAGAATGGTTTCAATTTTCGTAACAAAAGTTTGCAAGAAATAAAGCAGAATAAAAGTCGGTCTAAGTTTGATAAAAGAATATCAAGATTAGGGTTCGCTAGTCTGTCCTAAACATATCTAATCGATCAAATATGTGAACTACGTTTTAACCAACATAACCACGTATCCTCGCAAAAACGTTCATCTCTAAAGCGATTTCATGAATGCTATTGTTTCGACCATTAAATGATCTCTCTAAATAACACTCGAAACAATAGTCATTAAGATCGATACAAAGCGGATATCAACTTTCAAATCTATGTCTAGCATTTGTATAATTGATAGATGAAGAAATTAGGTCAAGACTTGGAAAGTTCATGTCTAAAGCAATCCAAACCATAAATGTACAAAGAGTAGCAAATAACTTCATCTATATTGATCACAAAATTTGCTCACATATAAAAGATCAAGAAGAATACATAAATTCTGAACTAACTACTTCTAACCTTGACAAGAGAGGTATTTAGCCACTCATTTCCATGATAGCTTGAGCAACAAGTTTCGGAAGAAGGTTGATCAACATCCGAGTCGAATAATCGAGATTGGATGGGAATCTACCTTCTTTGGATGAAATATTGCTAAGAGATGATGAGAAATGAAGGAATTGGTTTCTAGGTCAGAAAAATCCTCTCAAATGCAATTCCAAGAAAAAAGATATTTTTACAAAAAGTAGCTCATACTACTTATAGAAGGGTCTGCTGAGTTGTCACGTTTGCTAGGCGAACAAATGGTTCGCCTAGCGAACACTAAAAATGCTACCTGAAGTGCCTGTGTCCTGTGAACTCTCCCCAGACAAGTTTCGAAAAGTTTGCTGTGCAAACAATTCTTCGCCTAGCGAAGCCTTGGATGTGAACTTCGCCTAGCGAGTTTATGGCCCTTCCTTGCTGTTTTAAGTCTGGGAGTGTTCGCTGGCTACTCGCTATCTCTTCTCTTAACAAGTTCTTCGCTGCCTTCTTTGCCTTGTGAGTTTATGGCCCTTTCCTTACTGATTTGGATTCCTGGCCTTCGCTACATAGTTCGCCTAGCAAACTTTGTGAAGTTTTGGTGGCAGCTTCGCTAGCAAGTTCGCTAGGCGAACTTGCTGTTGTTTGCATGATGTCTTGGTTTCTTTGCCATCTTTCTTGTGTCTTAATTTCCACTCTTTCATGCCTAATTCCTGCACAATAACACACAAATCAAAGGTACCAAGATACATTCACATAATGTTGCAAACCAACCAAAACAAGATTGATTTTTAACACTTTCTTGACAAAAAGGAGTGAAAGATGCCCACATTTGATAGCTCAAATAAGCAAAGTTGGGCATCTAACAACTCTCCCCAACTAGATTTTTGCTTGCCCTCAAGCAAAGTATGCCTCTTGATGAAACAAGAGGATTTGTTCAAGAAAAAGATTTCTCTGAAATCGGATTAAATGGCTCAAACGCAAGGAATGCAACCAGACACAAGTTCCCAATGGTTAGAATAACACAACACACAAGAACTAAAGTCTTAAAGCAATGCAAAACATATATCAATCAACAACAATGTTATCTTGAATGAATCACCCTATCTCTTCTCTTCAAATAAGGATTGAAGAAATTACGCATTTGCAACCGTGGGGACAATTTCACTCTCTAACAAACAATGCCAAAATCAGTTCAATTCATACAATATCTAACAATTATAAATGAAAATATAGAAGCAAGAAGATCACTAAGGTCTTTTTCGATTGTAGCTTGGTCGGGTTTACAAACAAGGGACATATCTAAGGCCATTAAAACGAAATTGCCAATGCAAAAGAGACATTCATTGTACAAGTTATTCACACATCCCAACTTCATTTCACTTGTTCTCATTTGAAACCTTCCCAAGCAAGCATTATTTTTCTCTTTTTTTTTTTTACATTCATATTCACATAACAAATTTTCTTTTTTCAATGCTTGCTTGGTTTTTCAAGAGTTGTGGCAACCTACCAAATTTCATTTCCGTTCTCCCCAACTTATCTTTTACTCAGCCCTCAAGTGAATGCTCTTAACTTTTTAAGTCAAAACAAACAATTAACAAAAAATGTAGGGGTTCAAGAAAAAGGTTTTTGGAATCTCGCACAATTTCAAGCCGAGATTCATACTATTTAGGCTCAAGGGGTTTACGAATACTCTCTGCTCACGGATAAGTTGCATTTGGAACTGGTTGTGCTCGATAAGAAACAAGCGCCTTGATCATTTCTAATTGCTTCCACAAATTCACAATAATAAAAGACAAAGCATGAATCAAATGAATCAACACAGTTATTAGAATCCAACATTTAGTGTACAATGGAGGTTTTCTCATAATTTGTGGTTCTAAGTCCTAGGTGAACCATTCATTCAACAATGTTGCAAAAAGAACAATATTCATTCACGACAAGATTAAAGTTCTTAATGCATTCTAAAATTATAACCAAAGGTAACCATGTACCTTAGCATTATTCGCTTGTTTATTATTATCATTGCCATCCAAACTCGGATGCACCTTCATTGGATACTTCTTTCTAGAGAGCAACCAATCTAGAAGTTTAGAAAGCTCAACAACCAGAAAATATTAACAATCACTTAAAAGAAACAAAATATTTTAAACATAAAAACTTAACATTACTTCAACAAAATAAAATGTGTCTGGGAAAAAACACCCCAAAATAGTACACAAACCAAATATCTGAAATAACAAAACAAAATATCTGAAATAACAAAAAAATAAAATCAAAAGATCATAAAACCAGTCCTCTTCGAACTCGGTCTCTTCCACGCTCTCAGAACCAGAAACAGAATCATCATCAGCATCATCCTCATCATCATCCGCATCCACCTCAGTGCCACCATCACCAGGACCAGAGGCACCCGCCCCTCTCCAAAAATAGGCCTGACCTCAGGCCAGCTCGCGTGCTGCAAGAACTGCTCACGGTATTGCAGCTGGAGTACCTGCATAGAATCATGAATATCGATCATGGTGCGCTGAGTCACCGCCACCCAATCACAGTTGTAGTTAAAAACAGACTACTGGAATGGATCAAAACCCTGTGAAAAAGTAACACCAGGACCATCAGTAGCCCCGATATCTGCAACAGTTGTACTTGCTCTGAAGTTCTTAGGCCAGTAATACTCGTCCACGTATCGGTCATCGATCGCGGCCAGAATAGTCACCTGCCTATGGGAAGGTAATCGCACCCTCACCTGAACACATAAGGCCATAATTAGACAGGGGAAATCAAGGGGGCAATTAACTCGTGCCCCCGCTTTTAGGCCACTCTCCACTACGGACTTTAGCTCATCAGCAATTATCCTAGCCATGTCGATCTGTACATTGGTTAGAATGGAGTGGACCAAGTGTGCCACTTTGATGTTTATCAGGATCAGCAGCAACACCAACTGAGGAAGAGGTTTCATATCCTCTCGGTGATACCTCCTTAGAACCCCAGATTGGTTCAACTCTACCATTTTGCCCTCCATCAATATGGCCTATGAAGTCTTAAATCACGGTGACATCAGTGTTCCTATGAAGTCTTAAATCATGGTGGTACTCATCGATTTCATCCTCACCCAAGTTGAGAGGTCCTCCAAGCACCTTATTGATGGCATCCCAATCAAAACTCACTGGTCGTCCTACCACCTGTGTGGTCAAAGAAAAAGGCTCATCATCATTCGGAAGTGCGTTAGCATAAAACTCCCGCACAACCTCAATGTTGTAACTATCAGTTGGAGTCACCAATACGTCCCAATTTTTTCTATGGATGAGTCTGGAAAAAGTTCTGTACTCTCCCTCTGGATGAATAAGAAACCTCTTTTCAGGCAGAATTTTGCGCTTCTCCAAAGCCACGTAGCGAGCGGCTTGTTTCGGACCCACAAATCGTTCGGTGTCGTACTGTATCGGTTGGGGATGAGAGGTGCTTCCAAATTTTCTCTTTTTAGACGCAATAGACCTGGATGCCATCTGCAAACACAACACAAAAGAGAAACAAAACCATCCACAAAATAGATTAGCAATCAAAACAAAAAAACAAAATTATGTCACATTCGCTGCAAGCTTCGCTTAGCGAAGACCCAGCAAATACTCGCTCCAGGTTTGCCTAGCGAAGGTGCTAGTGAAGGCTGCGGGTTTTAGAATTCTCCCACTGTTTTCAATCAAAATCCAGACAATCCATTTTCTTTCTATCCCAATTAATGAACCACAATATTTGCCATGTTAAGAACAATTCTACACCAACGTGCAACCCTACATTTTTCAGATCAGCTACTCACCCATACCAACCCAAATGGTCTGTTCTCATGCAAACTAAAGCATCCTAAACAAAGAAAAAAAGAAGAGAAACAGAGACATACCTGATTGAAGAGAGTGATTAGGTTATCTGAGGCAGTGAGAAGAGAACTAGGGTTTTCAAGGAGGCACAATTGCTAAGTGAGTGAGAGTGAAGTGTGGTAAGTGTGAGAGTATAGTGGAGACCCTAAAAAAAACTTCAGACTAACAAGAAACAGTTTTGGGCCCAATTAGGTGGCCCATTGAAACAAAATAACACAACCTGTTTCGCTCTGTTCGCCTAGCGAACGTCCTAGAAAACATGTTCGCTACTGTCTTCGCCTAGCGAAGGTGCTAGCGAACATGACAGGTTTTGATTTTTTTAACAATCAAACCACAACACATTTCAGCCAAGGCCCACCACATCAAGCACAATATTTACACAACAAAAAGCAATAAATACTTACAATGTTGGGGTGCCTCCCAACAAGCGCTTTGTTTAACATCATTAGAGCTCGACGGTCCGTTGCAATCACAGATTACAGAAAGGCACAGAGGTGATGTCCCGCTCGAAATCACCACCTAGATAAATCTTCAACCCCTGGCTGTTGACAGTCCAATTCTTGTTGGTTTTGATGTCTTTAATAATAATTGCCCCGTAACTCAAAATGTTGCGAATCCGAAAAGGAACCGACCACTTGAACTTTAACTTTCCAGGAAACAATCTCAACCTCGAATTGAATAACAACACCAATTTCCTTACCTCAAATCTCTTGGTCACAATCTTTTTGTCATGATACCCCTTCACTCGGTCTTTGTAGATTTTGTTCGACTCATAAGCTTGAAGGCGATTTTCTTCCAACTCATGAAGTTGGCTTTTCCTTTTGTCGCCACTCAAGTTATGATCAAAATCTAGCAACTTCAAATCCCAAAAGGCTTTGTGCTCCAATTCAACCGAAAGGTGACAGTTTTTACCGTAGACCATTTTAAATGGTGTGAGACCAAGCAGAGCTTTAAAAGTAGTCCGATAGGCCCACAAGGCATCATCAAGCTTGCTTGACCAATCTTTCCGTGAGGTAGACACAATTTTTTCCAAAATATTTTTAATCTCTCAGTTCGATACCTCCGTGTTAGAACACAGATTTGTTCTTAATAATATCTCTATGTTTTGATGATAACTCTTATGAAATTTTGTATTAAAGAATTATATACTCTAAAATTTGTTTGAGAATGTTTGCTGCAGATATTAAAGTGTATATTATTCTGGAAGCAAATTAGATCTGAAAATGAAAAATATGCAAGGCTCTGAAGCGTCAGAAGCATCTTTTAGAAGATTCTGAATGCTGCCTCCAGAAGATTCTGAGCGCTATCTATAGAAGGATCTGAAGCAGAAGCTACAGAAGAATCTGAAACAGAAGCCAGAAGCATCTGAAGCATTGAAGTATTCTGTATGAAGAGTTTCAAGCACAGTTATTTCAGAAGACTCTAATAGTACTAACACTGCCAGTACTAAGGATCTGATCCCAAACTCTGCTCTGAACATTTACACGTTGAAAGCACACATGCTGCAAAGACTCTGATTCAGCAAACTCTGATGAACATCAGAAGGCTCTGATCAATCTAGACTATGATGATTCTTGCTAAAACTTGTTGAAGAAGAATTCAAAGTTATGTCCGTTGGAATGACCAAAAGACTCTTTTCTCATTTATGCTAGACACAAGAACACAAACAAAAAGGATTTTTCTGTGCATTCTACTTCTAGGAAAGGTCATGTGATGTGAAGACAAAAAGGCTTAGACCTTTTTAGTACACAACCTTCAACGTGAAAAGCTACTTGGACCTCTGTGCCTATAAAAGCAAGACTCCATTCATCTTCTTCAGTTGACGAAATACTTGAAAGAATTCATTACTAGCTCTCATACAACTTATACTCATTTGCTAAATTTATTTCATTGTTCTTCATCTTATGTGAAAAATCACAGTTGTGATAAAGCTTTATTAGAAGCAAATCAAACACTTGTATTATTATTACATTTGATTGTAAAGAACCTTAAGAAGATCTAGTTAGAATCAGTAGTTTTTGAGAAGACTTTGAACAATTATTCTTAGTGCTTACTATTGTAATCAGTTGATTTAATAGTGGATTAAGTCCTTGTTTGAGAAAGGCAAATCACTCTTGATAGGGTGGACTGGAGTAGTTGAGTTCAACGAACCAGGATAAAATTCCTTGAGTTTTTATTACTAAGTTTTTCTACATACTTATTCAACCCCCCCTTCTAAGTATTTTCTCACCTTCAGTTGGCATCAGAGCTCCGGTTCTGTGTGTGCTACCACTTCACAGTGATAGAAAAGATCCAGTGAGAAAAACTTTGATATATATTTGGTTGTTATTATGGCTGAAACTTCAGCATATAACAGTAACAACAGATATGAAGAAAGGGACAGAATCAACACTAAACCCCCTATGTTTGATGGGGAGAAATTTGATTATTGGAAGGACAGGATAGAAAGTTTCTTCCTTGGTTATGATGCTGATTTATGGGACTTGGTCATAGATGGATATGTTCATCCCACTGATGGGAATGGCAAGAAAGTAGACAGAAAATCTATGACTGAAGCCCAAAAGAAGGAGTTTAGAAATCACCACAAGGCTAGAACAATCTTGTTAAATGCAATATCTCACACTGAGTATGAGAAGATCACTAATAGAGAAACTGCATTTGACATGTTTGAGTCCTTGAAGATGACTCATGAAGGAAACCTTCAAGTGAAAGAGACCAAGGCTCTGGCGTTAATACAGAAGTATGAAGCGTTCAAGATGGAAGAATCTGAGTCTATAGAAACTATGTTCTCTAGATTTCAGATCCTTACAGCTGGTCTAAAAGTTCTGGACAAAGGCTACTCAACTGCTGATCATGTGAAGAAGATCATCAGAAGCTTGCCTATCAGATGGAGACCTATGGTCACTGCTCCGAAGCTTTCCAAGGATCTGAACAAGATCACTCTGGAGGAGCTAATCAGCTCTCTTAGGAGCCATGAAATTGAACTTGAGGAAGATGAGCCTCAAAAGAAAAGTAAGTCTATTGCCTTAAAATCTAACAAATCTGTAAAAGCTTTGCAGGTGTTAGAAGAAAGCTCTGAAGAATCTTCTGAAGAAGAAGAGGAAGATGAACTATCCTTGCTGTCCAGAAGAATCAACAGACTTTGGAAGCACAAGCAGAGGAAGTTCAAGAACTTCAAAAAGCCAGATCAGCGCAAGGAGACCTCTGGACCAAAAAGATCTGGAAAGAAGGAAGTTGTTTGTTTTGAATGCAAACAACCTGGTCATTACAAAAGTGAATGTCCAAAGCTTCAGAAAGAAAAGCCCAGAAGAAAGCCTGAGCACAAGAAGAAAGTTCTAATGGCTACATGGGATGACTCTGATGAATCTGGATCCTCATCAGAATCTGAAGATGAATGCGCCAATATGACTCTGATGGTAGGCATTGAAGATCAGAATGAAGAATCATCTGAATCTGAGTCTGATTCTGAATCTGACTCAGAAGAGGTACTTTCTGATCTCACTAGGGAAGAGCTTATTAAAGTCTTATCTGAAGTCCTGAAAAATTATAATCAGATTAAGCTCAAATGCAAGAAGCTTAAGTGCAATCTTGGCTCTGAGAATAATCTGTTAAAATTAGAAATTGCTGAGCTAAAAGAAAATAATTTGAAAATGAAAGCCAATTTTGAAATAGCTCAACAAAACTCTGAATCCGAAAGTAAGTCTAAATGCAAAAACATTTTAGAAGAATATGACTTTAGCTTTCAGAAATTTCTTGCTAAAAGCATAGGCAGAAGCAAGATGGCTTCTATGATCTATGGGGTTAGCAGAAATAAAAGGAAAGGAATTGGATATGAATCTTCCTCTGGAAAGGATTTAAATCCAATGCCTGTTGATAAACTTGTTATTAAGAAAACTCCCTTGTACTTTCATTTCAAGTTTGGTCATCTGAATGACATTAAACACACACGTTCTGATCATAACGTTCCTGTGTTTAAGCCAAAAGTAAGTCAGAACAAAACTGTTATAAAAAGACAGAAGTTCAGACCAACTTTCAAGGCAGATAACCAAAAAGGACCCAAAAAGATCTGGGTACCTAAGGATAAGATTATCCCTGTTGCAGTTGTTTTTAGCAGAAAAGTCAAGACGCCAGCCATGGTACCTGGACTCTGGCTGCTTACGTCACATGACGGGAGAAAGGTTTATGTTCCAAAGCCTGGAGCTTAAATCTGGAGGAAAAGTGAAGTTTGGAGGGAATCAGAAGGGCAAGATCATTGGCTCTGGTACTATTGGTAATGGTAACCTTCCCTCTATATCTAATGTTCTTCTTGTAGATGGATTAAAGCATAATCTATTGTCCATAAGTCAATTAAGTGATAATGGTTATGATATAATCTTTAATCAACAATGTTGTAAAGCTGTTAGTCAGAAGGATGGCTCAATCCTATTTAATGGAAAGAGGAAGAACAACATTTACAAAATAAATCTTTCAGAACTTAAAGTTCAAAATGTTAAATGCCTCTTGTCTGTTAATGATGAGCAATGGGTCTGGCACAGAAGATTGGGGCATATTAATAAGAGACGTATATCTTAAATTAATAAACTCAATCTGGTCAGAGGACTTCCTAAGCTGAAGTTCAACTCAGATGCTCTTTGTGAAGCATGTCAAAAAGGAAAGTTTTCAAAATCTTCTTTTAAACCAAAAATGTTGTTTCAACCTCAAGACCATTAGAATTACTTCACATTGATATGTTTGGACCAGTGAAAACTGCATCCATCAGAGGCAAGAAGTATGGATTAGTCATTGTTGATGACTACAACAGATGGACATGGGTAAAGTTCTTAAAACACAAGGATGAGTCACATTCTGTGTTCTTTGACTTCTGTAAACAAGTCCAGAATGAAAAATATTTCAAAATTATTAAAGTCAGAAGTGATCATGGTGGTGAATTTGAAAATAAATATTTTGAAAAATATTTTAATGAAAATGGCATTCCTCATGATTTTTCCTGTCTTAGAACTCCACAACAGAATGGGGTTGTAGAGAGGAAAAATAGAACTCTGCAAGAAATGGCCAGAACCATGATCAACGACACTAATCTGGCATAGCACTTTTGGGCAGAAGCAATAAACACAGCATGTTACATTCAGAACAGAGTGTCTGTAAGACCTCTTCTGGAAAAGACTCCCTATGAATTGTGGAGGTACAGAAAGCCCAACATTTCATATTTCCATCCTTTTGAATGTATTTGCTATATGTTGAATACTAAAGAGAATCTTAACAAGTTTGATTCTAAAGCACAGAAGTGTTTCATGCTTGGGTATTCTGAATGCTCTAAAGGCTACAGAGTATACAATACTGAAACACAGATTATGGAAGAATCTATACATGTTAGATTTGATGATAAGCTTGGCATTGAAAAGCCAAAGCAGTTTGAAAGTTCTGCAGATAGAGAAGTAATTCTCACAGATTCTGAAGGCTCAGAGGCCGACAAAGCTCAAGTGAAGGAACCTAGAACAACTTGAACATTTCTGAAGAATTAACTATTATAGGATCATCTTCCAGAATCAAGGCCTCTCACCCAGAGGATGTGATCATTGGAAAGAAGGATGACCCCATTAGAACAAGATCCTTCCTCAGATCTTCTGAAGCATCATTATTTGGGTTGGTGTCAGTTATTGAACCAACTTCTGTGGATGAAGCTCTGCAAGACAATGACTGGATTATTGCCATGCAAGAAGAGCTCAATCAATTCACAAGAAATGATGTGTGGGATTTAGTTCCAAGACCAAAAGGATTCAACATTGGAACTAAATGGGTCTTCAGAAAAAAGCTTAATGAGAAAGGAGAAGTTGAAAGAAATAAGGAAAGGCTTGTTGCTCAAGGTTATAGTCAGCAAGAAGGAATTGATTATACAGAGACTTATGCTCCTGTAGCAAGGTTAGAGTCTATTCGTTTACTCATTTCTTTTGCTGCACAGAATAACATCACTCTATATCAGATGAATGTTAAAAGTGCATTTCTAAATGGTATTATAGAAGAAGAAGTTTATGTTCACCAACCTCCTGGTTTTGAGAGTGAAAAATTTCCAGAACATGTTTTCAAACTAAAAAAATCTCTTTATGGTTTAAAACAAGCTCCTAAAGCTTGGTATGAGAGATTAAGCAATTTTCTTCTGGAGAAAAATTTCATCAGAGGCAAAGTAGACACAACACTCTTTTGTAAAACATTTAAGAAAGATCTTTTAATTTGTCAAATATATGTGGATGATATTATATTTGTATCTACCAATGTTATGCTGGGAAAGGAGTTTGCTCAATGTATGCAGGCAGAATTTGAGATGAGCATGATGGGAGAATTGAGATTCTTTCCGGGAATTCAAGTCAACCAAACTCCAGAGTGCAATTACATTCATCAGACCGAATATGTTAAAGAGCTTCTAAAGAAGTTTAACATGACTGATAGTAAGATGGCAAAGACTCCCATGCATCCAACTAGTACACTTGGTAAGGAAGAGGTAAGTAAGAAAGTAGATCAGAAACTCTACAGAGGTATGATAGGATCTCTTCTCTACTTAACTGTTTCTAGACCTGACATTTTTTTCAGTGTATGCTTGTGTGCAAGATTCCAATCAGATCCTAGAGAATCACACTTAACAGCTGTTAAGGGGATTCTAAGGTATCTGAAAGGTACTTCTAATGTGGGTTTGTGTTACAAAAAATCTGATGATTTCAAATTAGTTGGATTCTGTGATGCTGATTACGCTGGAGACAGAGTGGAAAGAAAAAGTACTTCTGGAAGTTGTCAATTTCTAGGAAGAAATCTAATCTCTTGGTACAACAAGAAGCAACCCACAATTGCACTATCAACTATAGAGGCAGAATATATTGCTGCTGCTGGATGTAGCACGCAGATGCTCTGGATGAAAAGTCAGCTAGAAGACTATCAGATTTTTGAAAGTAATATTTCTATATTCTGTGATAATACTTCTGCTATATGTTTGTCTAAAAACCCTATTTTACGCTCTAAGGCAAAACATATAGAAATTAAACATCATTTCATCAGAGACTATGTTTAGAAGGGTATTATAAACTTAGCCTTTGTTGATACAGATCATCAATGGGCAGATATTTTCACAAAACCCCTTGCTGAAGATAGGTTCAAATTTATTATGAAAAATATTGGTATGGATTTTTGTCCAGAATGATATTTATCAGAAGCAAATTTCTCAGATGCAAAATATTTAAAACTCTGAAGTATTTCATCTGTTATTTATTTAATTTATTAAGCTATTATTATTTGTGTGTATCTGAACTAACCAATCTTAGAGGATCTGAATGATGGCTAACGTTTCATTTCTCAAGAGAATTCAGAAGCACATGCAAGCAAACACGTGTCACTCTGAATCTGAAAAGATAGCGTGTACACCACTAAAGAGACATTTGAGGTATGGTTTGAATAGTGAAAATCTTGATTTCCCCCCCCAATTTGTCAGAATCAATTAATGTTTTGAAATGATTTTTATTCCTTTTCATTAATTGTCATTTATTACTATGTGAAAACGTGCTTTTGTGTCTGTTTGATTGCCCTAATTGCTTTCTATATATATATATATATATATATATATATATATATATATATATATATATATATATATATATATATATATATATATATATATATATATATATATATATATATATATATATATATATATATATATATATATATATATATATATATATATATATATATATATATATATATATATATATATATATATATATATATATATATATATATATATATATATATATATATATATATATATATATATATATATATATATATATATATATATATATATATATATATATATATATATATATATATATATATATATATATATATATATATATATATATATATATATATATATATATATATATATATATATATATATATATATATATATATATATATATATATATATATATATATATATATATATATATATATATATATATATATATATATATATATATATATATATATATATATATATATATATATATATATATATATATATATATATATATATATATATATATATATATATATATATATATATATATATATATATATATATATATATATATATATATATATATATATATATATATATATATATATATATATATATATATATATATATATATATATATATATATATATATATATATATATATATATATATATATATATATATATATATATATATATATATATATATATATATATATATATATATATATATATATATATATATATATATATATATATATATATATATATATATATATATATATATATATATATATATATATATATATATATATATATATATATATATATATATATATATATCACCATTCACACCAAATTCACACTTTTCACTTCACAAACCTTTTTATGCATTTCTGTCTTCTCTTTGCTCTCCACAAAAACCCTAAACCTTCGTCCAAATCATCTCTATCTTCTTCAATGGCAACCTCATCCTCTACAGCAGTTCAATTTCAATCAACTATGGCTGCAGTTACGTCAGCAAATATGGGTGTGACTCCATTCAAGGTACCTAAGAGGACATTGTTAACCCCTGTGGACAAACTTGAAGTTCTCTGTGAATCATGGTGGAATTTGACTCTTTAGCTGAAAATGGGTTTGAGTTTCGTTTTATAATTGATGCACAAGGATGGGTTAAGTATTTTGACAGGTTGTTTGGACCAGTATACCCTCATCTGGTAAAGGAATTTTGGATCCATGCCTCTATCTATCCAAAATTTATACTTTCTTCTGTTCTGGGAAAGGAAATCATCATCACTGAAGATCTCATCAGGAAACTCATAGGGTATGAGGAGACTGATGGTGTATGTCATCTGCCAGCTGGGCGTGTGGATATGGAAGAAGTCTATGAGGAAGTCATTACATCTGGACAGGCCTCTAACAAATTTAAGGATCTGAAGCCTGACTATAAGATCTGGGCAAAGATTTTTTTGGGATGCATCCATCATAGAAAATCCACCAATTCTCCAGATTACGTGAATAATGAACAACTCTACTTTATGTACTATTTGAGTCAGAGTATAAAGGTAGATCTTCCACACATTATTTTCATGCATCTGTGGAATCATATCAATGCATCAAGAGAATCTATAAAGGATAAGGGACAGAAGATCAGGACATGGATTCCCTTTGGAAGGTTGATTTCAGACATTCTGACAGAGAATGGTCTAGTAACTGCTCTGTATGAAGCTGGAGTTAAAGATGAGCTTGAATCTATTATTTGAAAACCCTTGAATGCAAAGAGTCTTCAGAGGCTAAAGATAGTGGATGAACTCACAGCTGTACCTAAGAAGCTAAATATTTCTGAAGTTAGTCAGAAGAGGATTCCAGTTGAAGATTTTCCACTTTTTGGTGCTGAAGAACCAAGGGACATCATTGTTAGGTACATTGATGCATACAAAGCAAGGACATCATTGTTAGGTACATTGATGCATACAAAGCAAATGGAACGCCTATTCCTGCAGATATTCTAATAAGAGCAAGAGAACCAATGCCAGATTTATATAATGAGAACATGAGGAAAAGAAATCAATCAGAGGCAGAAGAAGCTACTGCTCAGAAGAAGCCAAAAGTTACTGACAAGCCACAAAAGCAGATCAAAAGAAAAGCTTCTGGAGAAGTTCCCTCTGTTCCCACCAACCGTATAAAGACTAAAGGTACTAAATCATCTGTATCTTCTTTCTCTAAAATTGTTATAAATGAATCAACATTTAGTTCTATTCCTAAACCTCCTCCCACTCAAAAACAATCTATTCCTGCTCCATCTCAAAAATCTGAACCATCAAAAATTCCTTCCCCACCAAAATCATCTGATCCTATTTCCACTACTCCACTTAAATCTTCTGATATTCCTCAATCTGAACCAACAACAACAACACCTGCAGACCAAATTCCAGAACCACAAACAAAACCAACAGAACAACCTACAACACTACAACAACCAGAAATTCAACAACCAACTGCATCTGAACCCATTCATTCTGATCCAGTTGCACCTGGAATTTTTACACCTAAAACTGTTGCACCTGAAACTGTTGCATCTGAACCAGTTGTGTCTGAACCACCTCCATCCAAAACTTCTGAGATTCAACCAGAATCAGTCAATCCTCCTGAAACAAATATACCTGAGACTGGGGTTCTAAACATTACACCTCTCAAGACTGTATTTGAAGTTTCTTCTACATCTTGTACCCCAACCACCTCATCTAATTCCTCAGAATCTGATATCCATCCAAATTTTGTTTCACCTCCCTCTCTCAGAGTATTTGAATCTAACCAACCAAAACCACATGTTTCATCTGAAACTCTCATTCCCAAAACCATTACAATACCTAAACCAAGGAGATCTGAGTTTGTATCCTTTGCTTCTTTTAAACCATTCCCCTCTGATCCACTTCCTTCTGTTTTTAAGTTTAAAAATTTCTATGACAGAATTGAACCATCTGACTCTATCACCCCTTTTAAACCTAAGCTTTCCATCATTCTACCATCTGTTCTTCAAACCTATATAAAAGAACTGCCAGAAATGATTTCATCAGAACCCCTCTTGTATGATAAATCTACTTTCATTCCTTACACTTCCACCTCATTTCATGTTGTTTCCTATGCATCAAATGCAAAACCATTTCTGATTAATGCCTTAATCAGATCAAAACATATCACTTCATCTGACCATCCATCCATTCCTTTCTACCCTCGCCCTCTGATCATTATTCCAGAATTTACCATTCCACCTCCATCTCAACTAAAGCCATTCACCTTGGAAACCCTTCTGAAACCAAAATCTAGGCTGAATGTTGATAATTTATTTGCAAGTTTTCTGAAAGAAATAAAGATGAATTTAGGCTCTGTTCAAAAGAGATGTTTGTCCATAATGGATGCAAATGAATCTGATGCTATCTGGAATAGCTTCATCAACAGATTCAATAATGTAGCCTCAAATCTAAAGAATGTATGTTCTGATGATGTGAAGCTTAGATTTGCTGAGACTGCTAGAAGCATGATGTGGAATGTGAAAAGATCTGCACCGTTGCTTCTTGAAGATGTTCCTTCATCTTCTGCAGTATTTGATACAGAAGTAACTGCTGAATCTGCTTCTGAAGAAAATCCTCTGGCTATGACTACTGTGGAACATCCCTCTAGATCTGTTGCTCATGACTCTGCATCTCCTATGGAAATTGACTCAATTCCTGCTTCAGACTCTGCCCCACCTTCTTCATCTGAGATCAAGAAAGAGAATCCAAATCTTGAAGATAAGATTGCAGTTCTGGAAGTTGGAAAATCTGAGATTAAGTCATGGATGGCCAAGCAAGACCAGAAGACTGAAGACATGGCACAATGGACGTCCAAGCAAGATCAGAAGAATGACAACATGGCTAAGTGGATGACAAATCAAGAAGAGTCTTCATCTGAGATCACTAACCTGTTGAAGACGATTATGTCCAAACAAACCTAGTTTATGTTTTTTTTTCTGTATCTGATGTTTGTGCACATGTACTTGAATTTTATCTGATGATTTGTATCTTTTGCTCTGAATGAATGAATGACTCAGTGTTTTCTCTACATGATTTATCTTTTCTGTATTTCCTTTTATTTGTCTTTTAAAAGTTTTACTTTTTGATTATGACAAAAAAGGGGGAGAAAATGGATCTGACTGTTCAAATAAACTCTACCTAAATGAAAATTCAGACATATGAATTTATATAATTTTTAACTAATGTGAACTCTTAGTATTTCAGAACATTTGAAAACTCTGACAAGTTCTTTAAGAGTAACTCTGTGATCCCCAGATTTAGTTTTAACCTATCAGGCTCTAATTCTGAAACATGCATCCCAAGTCAAGATCTAATTTTTTTTGGAACAATCAGGCTCTGATTCTAAAAAGAATACTCATGCAAAAAGGGAAGTCTCTATTCCTTCTAAGTATTCAATTCAGGGGGAGATTCATCATCTCAGGGGGAGTTATAATTATATTGTTTATTGAACAAAATTTCTTATGTTTTTGTCATCATCAAAAAGGGGGAGATTGTTAGAACACAGATTGGTTCTTAATAATATCTCTATGTTTTGATGATAACTCTTATGAAATTTCGTATTAAAGAATTATATACTCTAAAATTTGTTTGAGAATGTTTGCTACAGATATTAAAGTGTATATTATTCTGGAAGCAAATTAGATATGAACATGAAAAATATGCAAGGCTCTGAAGCGTCAGAAGCATCTTTTAGAAGATTCTGAATGCTGCCTCCAGAAGATTCTGAGCGCTATCTACAGAAGGATCTGAAGCAGAAGCTACAGAAGAATCTGAAACAGAAGCCAGAAGCATCTGAAGCATTGAAGTATTCTGTATGAAGAGTTTCAAGCACAGTTATTTCAGAAGACTCTAATAGTACTAACACTGCCAGTACTAAGGATCTGATCCCAAACTCTGCTCTGAACATTTACACGTTGAAAGCACACATGCTGCAAAGACTCTGATTCAGCAAACTCTGATGAACATCAGAAGGCTCTGATCAATCTAGACTATGATGATTCTTGCTAAAACTTGTTGAAGAAGAATTCAAAGTTATGTCCGTTGGAATGACCAAAAGACTCTTTCCTCATTTATGCTAGACACAAGAACACAAACAAAAAGGATTTTTCTGTGCATTCTACTTCTAGGAAAGGTCATGTGATGTGAAGACAAAAAGGCTCAGACCTTTTTAGTACACAGCCTTCAACGTGAAAAGCTACTTGGACCTCTGTGCCTATAAAAGCAAGACTCCATTCATCTTCTTCAGTTGACGAAATACTTGAAAGAATTCATTACAAGCTCTCATACAACTTATACTCATTTGCTAAATTTATTTCATTGTTCTTCATCTTATGTGAAAAATCACAGTTGTGATAAAGCTTTATTAGAAGCAAATCAAACACTTGTATTATTATTACATTTGATTGTAAAGAACCTTAAGAAGATCCAGTTAGGATCAGTAGTTCTTGAGAAGACTTTGAACAATTGTTCTTAGTGCTTACTATCGTAATCAGTTGATCTAATAGTGGATTAAGTCCTTGTTTGAGAAAGGCAAATCACTCTTGATAGGGTGGACTGGAGTAGTTGAGTTCAACGAACCAGGATAAAATTCCTTGATTTTTTATTACTGAGTTTTTCTACATACTTATTCAACCCCCCCCCCCCCTTCTAAGTATTTTCTCACCTTCACCCCGCTTGTCCGTTAGCTTGCAGATGGTATGATGTTGCAACTTTGTGCCGCACACTATACTGCTCCAAGGCTTTGGCTAACTAAGTGTTACAAAAGTGCAAACCACTGTCACTTATTAATACTCTCGGAGTACCGAAACGAGAAAATATATATTTTTTTTCAAAAAATTTATTACGGTTTTCCCGTCTGCCTTAGCGCTAGCTATGACTTCCACCCATTTGGAGACGTAGTCCACCGCAACAAGAATATATTCATTTCCAAACGACGATGGAAATGGGCCAATAAAATTAATGCCCCAACAATTGAAAACCTCGACTTCTATCATGCTTTGCAGTGGTATTTCATTTTTTTGCGTTATTCCACCAATTCTCTAACATTTGTCACAACCTTTTGTGTGCGCGTACGCATCTTTGAACAAGGACAGCCAATAAAATCTCGATTGGAGGACTCTAGCGGCCGTTCTTGTATTGTTAAAATGACCTCCATACGGAGAGTTGTGACAATGCCATAGGATATCTTTGGCTTCCTCCTCAGAAACACATCTATGCAAAATGTTATCGACACCAAGTTTGAAAAGATGTGGCACATCCCACACAAAGTACTTGGCGTCAGACAATTTTTTTTCTCTGGTGACTGGTTAGACCTTCCGGCATCAATCCGGTGCCTTTGTGGTTAGCCATATCGGCGAACCAAGGTCTAACCTTCACCATATACAATTTTTCATTAGGGAACCCTTCCCTCACCTCTTTCTCATGTTTTGTGACTTCATCATTCACAAGTCGGGACAAGTGATCTGCTACCAAATTCTCGGACCCTTTTTTATCACGAATTCATTCACAAGTCGGGACAAGTGATCTGCTACCAAATTCTCGGACCCTTTTTTATCACGAATTTCAAGATCAAATTATTGAAGTAAAAGAATCTAATGAATTAACTGTTTTTTGGAATCCGGTTTGGTAAGCAGATACTTGATCGCCGCATGATCGGTGTACACCACAACTTTGGATCCAATCAAATAAGACCTAAATTTTTCTAATGCGTACACTATAGCAAGCAATTCCTTTTCAGTTGTTGCATAATTAATTTGAGTCTCGTTAAGAACCTTGCTTGCATAATGTATCGCATGGAAAATTTTGGTCTTTCTTCGGCCTAGCACTGCACCAACCGCATAATCGCTTGCGTCACACATAAGTTCAAAATCATTTTTCCAATTTGGTGCGACGATTATGGGTGCAATTATTAGGCTTTGTTTCAAAGAATCAAAAGTTGTCATACAAGAATCATCAAAAAGAAAAGACTTGTCTTTATTGAGCAGGTTGCTCAATGGTTTTGCTATCTTTGCGAAGTCTTTGATGAATCTTCGATAGAATCCTGCATGACACAGAAAACTTCGAATTCCCTTCACATTCAGAGGTGGCAGAAACTTTTCAATCATTCCACCTTAGCCTTGTCAACTTCAAGTCCCTTTGAGGAAACTTTATGCCCGAGCACAATGCCTTCCATAACCATGAAGTTTCATTTCTCCCAATTAAGCACCAGATTAGTATCCACACACCTCTCCAAGACAACATCAAGATTTTTTAAACAAAGTTCAAATGAAGGTCCAAAACCTAGAAATCATCCATAAACACCTCGATCGTCTTCTCAATCAAGTCCGAGAATATAGCTTGCATACACCTTTGAAAAGTTGCTGGTGCATTACATAAACCAAACGACATCCTCCTATAAGCAAAGATTCCAAATGACAAGTGAAAGCCGTTTTTTCATGATCCTCCGGGTTGACAATGATTTGATTATACCTGGAGTATCCATCCAAAAAGCAATAATATTCTTCACCGAAAAGTCTCTCGAGCATTTGATCCATGAAAGGAAGAGGAAAGTGATCTTTTCTTGTAGCTTAATTTAGCCTACGATAGTCCATCCCGTTACAATTTTTGTTGGAATCAACTCATTCTTCTCATTATGGACAACCATCATTCCACTTTTCTTTGGTACCACTTGAACTGGACTAACCCAGAAACTATCGGAAATAGGATAAATCATGTCGGCATCCAACATTTTGACAACTTCTTTCCTCACCACTTCTTTCATAGTAGAATTCAATCTTCTTTATGGTTGAGCTACCGGCTTGAAATCTTCCTCCATGAATATTCGATGCATACAATAGGAAGGACTTATACCTTTCAAGTCGGAAAGAGTCTAACCCATTTCCTCTTGATTTTTCTTCAACACAACAATTAATTTCCTTTCTTCATCCATGGTTAATTCTGAACTTATGATCACCGACTTGTTCTTCTCTTCATCAAGGAAAACATACTTAAGATGAGATGGTAACAACTTCAACTCAAGCTTGCCTTCCTCGTTGTTCTCTTTTTTCAAACTTTCCACCCTTTATTTCAAAGGTCTAATTTCCTCTTGTTCTTCAAGTTCCCGCAAACACTTTTCAATTTCACGTTCTTCTTCTTCATTGACTTTGGAAAGAGCATTGGTAAAAACTTGTTGTAACAGTGTGGGAACTTGCAATAACTGTTTGACTTTTTCAATTGCCACTTCCGTTGCATCAATTCTAAAACAAACGGTTTTGTCCTTAGAAAGATTCATGGCTTCAAAAAGATGAAGCAAATCTCCTCATCAAGAACTCTAACTTTCATTAGACCATCATCCATATCAATCTCCATGCGCGCGGTCTTTATAAAAGGTCGACCAAGAATCAAGGGAGAGTCTTCATCTTCTTCCATATCAATTACCACAAAGTCAATTGGGAACAAAAATTTAGCAACCTTCACCAATACATCTTTGGCTACACCATGAGGGTGAGTGGTAGATTTGTCGGCAAGTTGCAACATCATTTAAGTAGATTTCAACTCCATGTGTCCCAACCGCTTCACAATCGATAAGGGTATCAAATTTATACTAGATCCTGTCGTAACTGCGAAAAACAACCGGCGGAAAAAACAGAAGAGTCGCCACTTTCGTTATTTATCCCAAAGAGAGGGTGTAATACCCCAAATTTTACCCTTATATTTAGTCAGTCATTTCGCATATCATCTCATATGTACATTTGCTAACCACTAACAAGTTATGAAGGTTTTGTTTTGCAGATTGGGTCTCAGGGGTATTTTGGTCATTTTACACAAATTCTACCAATTCTTTGAAAAAGGGCTGTTATTACGTTCTGAGGCATTTATTTGCCAATTGGGTCAAGGTGCCGGTTTGTTTTGTCAGAAATATGATTGGACTCGGGGTCGCGTCTTGTTTGATATTGAAACATTTCTGAAACAGTTTTGTTTCCTCTTAGTAAAATGAAGTTGGGTTGAAAAAGAAGTGGATACTGTTAAGGCTATTTTGAGAAGAGATGTGATCAACGAGATTTTAATTTGAATTTGTTTGGATATAATCATATGGCGGGGTATCATTTATAAAAGGCAAAGGAGAAATAAGTTTTAAATATTTTTGAACTTTGTGTTCATAAGTACTTATAAGTTACAACTCAAGAAGGAACTTAAATAATTCTGAATTATTATTCATGGATACTCTGAATTTACAAGTGAGAAAGTAAATAGGAATATTTGTTGAATTTCATTTCATAAATATTTATAGTTTACAAATTGATAAAGTGAATTCGAATTTGGTTTACAAGAGTTTCATTTACAATAAATCCTAAAAGTTCCTAAATGCCTTCATGCTGTCCTTAAGCTTCTCCACGAGTCCTCGACTAACCTGCACGTCAAAACAATACAACACAGAATGGAAAAGTGTTAGAGGTTGTTTGACACTCTCAGAACAATTGTCATCATCGAGTGCCGGGAGGGCACAACCGAAGCCGCATCCTACTCCCGTTACCGGTCCATGCCATTGGCATCAAATCAGGTAGTTTCGCTCTTATCTTAATAGGTGACCGAGAGAGAAAGAGATAAAAGAAGTTTTGGGCCGAAAGAGGATTCACGCGACTTTGGATTCAATACTAGGCATCATCTTATCAAGTAAATTCTCCAAATTGATAACCAAACTGAACTAAAATCTGAACCATTTCTCCATCACCTACAAGCATAACATCATCACTAACACAATAACAGTTAGCAAACAGCATCATTATTCGCAAGCAGTATCAGCACATAAGCTACATATCTGCAAGCCAGTATTTGCAAGCAAGTAATGTCGCAGTATCAGCAACAACAGTTAACATTTTCATGACAGCAGGTAGCTTATCAGGCCTGCATTAAAGAAGGCAAGGATCCTATACAGCAAGACATACGTGCATTGCACACCCAACTGATAACCATGTTCTGCACTAAGAAAGTTAGTGAGCGGGCACAATGCCTTACGCACAAATTGGCAACAGCCAGCATCCAAAGCGCATCAGACAAACGGGTCTATTCCCCAATCGGCCCAACACCAGTATGGAAAGAAACATGAAAACTCCCATCAATGGAATGCTATCCAATGCTGGAAATCTGCAGCTTTTGGAGCAGACTTTCCCAATGATCAGTGCGTAAAGTGAATGTATGAATGCAGACCCCCGCCAACTGCATAAGCCACAACTACAGCGTACAACCTACATTGGGCATAAATCATAAACAGCCAAGATTAGTCAACAACAATAACAGCATAACAGGCATAACAGGTCAAATTAGCGAAGCAAAACTGTTACACCTTTTTCAAATTCGGCAGCGTCCTGCAATTGTATGATACACCAGGCAAGTAAACTTGAGAGATGTGACCAAGTGGCAACTCACAAAGATGCAGCTCCAACTGCTATCGACACGGCTTTGAGCATGTCTTCCTGACTTGCATTTATGATGAAGGATGCAATCATCAGCCAGCAGCAAGTCTTTGTCTCTGCGTGCGTAAAACTGGTAAATCAGGCATTGGCATGATGTTTTGGGGAAATAGAAAATCAAGGCATTTTATTAATAAATGAACTACAGGACTGATAATCTAAAGGAGAGTGAAATTTAACTCCGGCCCTCAGCTCAACTCATCATCGGGCACGAGACTCGAGCAGCCAGGAGGACTATGGCCATGGCCATTATCAAACTCCCTACCGAGCATCGAAAATCGAAATAAGGCAACTGTTTCGAACAATTCAATGTAATTCGCAAGGCAATTACATCCGACAACCCAATGTGGCTCAGACTATTAAGTCGTCATCACCATTATGTCCTTTCTCGCCAATGGCACGAGACCGGCAGCCTCCGAACTTATTTGCACCTGAAAGCAGAAGAGAGAAAATCAGTGTACTTCCCAAATAACGCGAAACTCATCACAAGTCAAAATGGATTATATCAGTAAAACCAGATTTATCAGAACAGATCAATCCATATCAACAGGCGAATCACAAAAGTCCACAACTGGATATCAGTAGCAGCATCAGATCAATCCATATCAGAAGACAAAGCTGGATACTAAAACTGAACTGCACTATCCAAATTCATAAACATCACAGAAAAATCAAGCTTCATGTTCGAAAAAGCAAAAATAGGCAAGGAAAACCATAAACAGCGTGGAACTGATTGAGAAAATTTGAAGCAAATCAAACAGGGAAGAGCAGGTTCAATTTACAAATAACAAAGCCAGCTCAATTCAGTTCAAAATCATGAACTAAAGACCTGCTCACTGAAACTTTGCCAGTCATATTGATCCCAACCGTAAATGAAAGTCACAAAAAGTAAGGCTCAGTTGTCATCCATCACGGCCAATTCACTATCAGCTTCAACTCAGGAAGTCGAAGAGAATGAAATCAGTTCATGTCAGCTCACAGCAAATGCCCAAATCTAGAGCAAGTTTTGATGGCTCCAAAACAAATTAATCGAAACCCAAAGACTGGATATCTGTATCTGAAAAGAGGATCGAAACAAAATTCGGTTGAGGTCAATTGATCCAAATCCTACCAGAAAAGATAACAGAAATCAAATCAGAATCACAATAGAACAAATCCACATCTGCAAAATAACACCAGAATCGATATCAAATCCAATCTCAGTTTCGAATCCTACCAGAAAAGATAACAGAAATCAAATCAAATCAATTTCAATCAGAATCATATCTCAGTAACGTAAAAAACCCAACAAAAGCCCAAAAGGAGAGATTATAAAAGGACAACATCACCTCGTAGAAAAAAGGGAGGAGAGGGCCAAGAAAAATCACTGAACGAGAAACCCTAACGACCGCGACATCAGAAGAAGGAGAAGTTTTCCACCAAAACCATCACGAGACTTCAACTCGTTCACGCGAAGGACCGCCGGCGCCGTTTAACCAAACGACGAGCAATCAACCGCCTCAGCCTCAGAATCTCTTCATCATCGACCGGTTCCACTTTAAATGTAAGCCATGGGATGTTTTTCATCACAGATTTCATGTCTTGTTTCAGGAATAAGGAAGATCAGAGAGAATCGCGGCGAGAGAGAAGAAGAATGAAGTGTAAACGGCGCTGCGAAAAACCAAAGGGTTCTGAAACCCTAAAATGATCTTGTGATTACAATCACCTCAACCGGGTTGGGTCCGGAGGTAATGACCGGCCCAACCCTTTTATTTTTTTACTTTCTTTTTCTCTTTTTTAATTAAATTATCAAATTTTAAAAAAAAAATAAAAAATATTTAGGTTGTTTTTTTAATAGTAAAATCAAAAACATTTTTTTAAGTATAAAAATCAAAAACATTTTTTAAAATATTAAAATTAAAACACTTTAAAATATTAAAATTAAAACATTTTTTTAATAATTAGAGTCAATATATTTTTTAAAACCAAGAGAAAATATTTTTTAAAGATTAAGATCTTCTTTTTTTTATTTATTCATTATCAAGTAAAAAAAATTAAGCTTAGATTCATATTAAACTTCTCATGAAATAAGAAACCACAAAAAAAATGTCCCATAGCTTCATGCTTCTGTTTTCATAATTGTGTTTACTAACCTAGTTCGTTCACTGTGCAGCTTACCATGTTGTTTCTTTATGTTCGCGTTCTTAAAATTGAATTGTATCATATTGTTGTAACTGTTCTTCCTCTGTAACCTTGCGAATCTTAACAATCGCATTTACGTTTCCGCATTTAAATTTCCGCTGATGTATGATTTCTCACACTATCATTACTATTATTTTGTCACATTGCACGCACCTCCGAAGGAATTAGGTCTAGCTTTTGGTCGCCGCGCCAATAGTCCCCAACTTCGAACCCTTACAACCTCACAAACCCTAAATTTCACAAATGCCTCGCCGCAGGCAAGATTACAAATTTATCCTAGTTTTAGGTCAAAGAGCCGCCGCGCTCATTTTAGGGTTTCCCGCCGTGGAATCCCTAACCTAATTTAACCCTAATTACAACTTAACAATTCAACGTAGAGATTTGGAGTTTCTACACTCCGCGTAAGCGTGTCCTTAAGATGCGTTTATTCCCCTTGAGACCTTGACCACAGTCAAGAAGTCTCTAACCTCCCTTTTGAGGGGAACTACGATTACTCTGATTCCACTCCCGTAAGGATACGTAGGCACAAGATGCGACGTCTTGCCGAGTAAACTTAGAATTAACCCCTTAGGTCTCTTTTCTCACTTTTAATCCCTTTGTACATATACCTTAAGCAAATGAATAAAGCAAATAGTAAGCATTGAACAAAAGGTTCCTGTAGAGTACTACAGAAGTTTAGGGTGCTAATACCTTCCCTAAATTTAACCAACCCCCGAACCCTAGATCTTTCCCCGCATTGTGTTTACGATGCAAAATAGGTTTTCCCTCTTTTGACCTTTTCCTTCGGATAAATCAAAGAGCGGTTGTGAATTGAATTGCGATTCAAACTCATTAATAGTTTGTGATCCTATTTCCACCGCAACAGAAAATGGCGACTTCACTGGGGAATCTAACTTTTGAGGGTTATCCCTAACTTGTTCATATTTATTACTATCTGTGCTATTATTCATTTGCATGTATATATTTGCGCTTTGATTGTGGGACTGTTCCTTGTGCTGTGAGATAGGTCCTAACCCGGATCTAGTGTACCTTAGGTAAATGGCAATAGACCAAGGAAACTGTACGACGTATATCGATGCGGTTGATCTGGTGGCCATAGTTAGTGCAACTTCTTGGTTGGTGCTTATATTCCTTAAGTCAAGTTGAGGATAATATTGAGGCTGCCATATGTTGTCAATGCACTAACTGACTTTTAGAACCCTAGTTAACTCATCTTGGCCTTTAGAAAGTAGTGAGGTAACCGGCTTTGGTGCAGACTGAAGTTGGTTGACACTCGATACTACGCTCATTGAGATCTTAAACTTGGAGGGTTTTGGTTGGTAAGTAAGTTGCCTTCTGAACAACCACCCTTGTGAAGGATCAATGATATTGAGATCCCTTAGAACCTGGTTACTTTTATAGGACAGGATGAACCATCTAACTTCAAGGGAGGGTATTTGCCTTTGAACCTCATGCAAACCTTTAACCTAGGACTTTGTGTGTTTTCATGCATTGCATCCATAACGCATCTCGTTGCATTGTATTTCATGGAGTTCAAATATCATTTATGGATATCGCGGGATACCATAAATAAAAAAAAATAAAATGAAAAAAACAAGAGAAAGATTTCTTTTGTACCCCACGACATTCGTAAATGTTTTGATTTCCATGAAATCTTCATTTACATTCACATTTTAGCATCATATTTTTGCATTGCATGTGTCTCCCGATTTCTCACACTCGGTTCTCTCACCTTCCAGTTTTGTCACCCTGAGTTCTCGGCACCAATACAACACCAGAGCTCAAACTCGGAAAAGAATGGAGGATCAGGCAAAAGAGATTGATCGCCTTAGCAATGAACTTGAAGATCTTCGAGGGGGTATGGGGCGTATGATGGAATTGTTACATGTCATGAATGCTAAGATGGATACCCAGCCCACTGTTGTTTCTGAGATTACCGGCGTTACTGTGGACCCTCCACCAAGTGTGACCGTAACAAGGGACCCACCTTATGGTCTTGCTCCCAGTTTTGTGCCTCCTCAAGCCACTGTTCCGATTAATCAACCTGTTCAGCAAGCCGTGCCTTTATTTTCTGAAGTTTCTAGGGGGGCTCCTATCTTTGCACCACCTGTTGTACACACCCGTGCGCAACCGTACTCCAATGAGACAGTTTTTGATAATCTTGATGAGAATGTTGAGGGTTATGAGAAACATGATAAGCTTCGTGAGGAAGTAGACACTATCGTCCAGAGATTGAAAAAGGTAGAGGGTGACCAAATTTTTGGGACTGCTGCAAGAGATGTTTGTTTGGTCTCAGGTTTGGTTATTCCCCCGAAGTTCAAAACTCCGAACTTCGATCGCTATGAAGGTGCCACCTGTCCTAAGAGTCATCTGATCATGTATTATCGCAAAATGGCTGCCCATGTTGAGAATGATAAACTGATGATTCATTGCTTCCAAGACAGTTTGAAGGGCGCTTCTTCCAAGTGGTATTTAACTTTGGACCAATCCCGCGTTAAGAGCTTTCAAGATTTATCTGACGCTTTCATCAAACACTACAAGTACAATATGGATCTGGCTCCTGACAGAAGACAGTTGTTGAGTATGTCGCAAAAGAATTCTGAGTCATTCAAAGAGTATGCTCAAAGGTGGAGAGAGACTGCTTCGCAGGTAGAACCCCCTTTGACCGAGAAAGAGTTAGCTGATTGGTTTGTCGACACAGTCCGTCCAGAATTTTACGAGAGAATGGTGGGTAGTGTGACTTCAAATTTCTCCGACATCGTTGTTGTGGGTGTCAAGATTGAATTGGGTATGAAGAGTGGTAAAATGACAAATAATCATGGTGCTTCTAAGGATCAGCCGAAGAAACCTCCGTATAGCTCCCAGAAAAAGAAGGAGGGTGAGACTAATGCTATATCCTCTGGTAGACCAAGGGAACGCTTTTATCGACATCCGCAAGGTTATGCTCAACCTCAAGGGTACCCAGTCCAATATGCTCAACAACCCTATGTGGCAGCTATTACACCTTCTTTCAATCAACAGGTTCCCATGTATCAACCTGTGCAACAACCTCCTGTTTATCCGCCTCCTGTCAACTACCTACAGGCGCCCAATACTCCTGCTCCTCAACAGCCAAAGAGTCCGGCTCCTCGCCAGAATATGCCGAACAGAAGAACGTATAAACCTTGTCCGCCGATCCCGATGACTTTTACCGAGTTGTATCCCTCTTTGGTCAAGCAGGGTCTCATCACTACTCGGGCTTTGGGTCCGCCTCCTAATCCTCTACCCGCCAATTACAACGCCGCTGCTCACTGTTTATTTCATGAGGGTGCGCCTGGCCACGATTTGGAAAATTGTTATGCTCTCAAAAATATTGTCAGGGATTTACTGGAAAAGAAGATTTTGTCATTCGAAGATCCTCAACCGAATGTTAAGAAGAACCCGTTTCCTAACCATGAGAGTGTCAATGCCGTTAGTGTTGATTCGGGGGATGGTTATGCCCTTGATGTTGAACAGATTAAGACTCCTCTTAAGATGTTCCATTCGAAATTGTTTGAAGCCGGTTTGGTAGATACTTCCCACGTTGCATGCGCAAGTTGTGAAGCCAGTATTAAGGGTTGCATGTTGGTTCAGAATGATGTGCAGAGTTTGATTAATGAAGGTGTCTTACAAGTGACAAGCCAAGCCAAGAAGGATGTAGTCGCTGTGGTTGAGCCTGTTTTCCATCAGCCTGAATCGAAGGGTAAGGTACCCGTGTTTAATTTATCAGGGGCAGGCTCCGCCAACCTCGTGTTCAATATACCAAGGTCGTATATCCCTGAAGTGAATCAGCCTAAGCCTATAGTTATTCGAAGACCGGGTCCGTTTCCTTTCAGTGATCCTAAAGCCGTGCCTTGGAAATATGACGTGACGGTGATTGACAAGGAGTCTGGGAAGACTATTCCGAATGAAGAGGTTAAGGACACTGTGACCAATATCGCAGAGGCAAGCAGGATGAATCGCAGTGGCCGTGTGTATACTCCCCGTTCTAATGAGGTTCCACCTAAGGAGACCACTAATATCCCAGTGGCCGTCAAAGACAAAGGTAAGGGAGCCGTTACGAATGATGAAGATGCTGAGTTTTTGAGGATCATCAAGAAAAGTGACTATAAAGTTATCGATCAACTTCATCAGACTCCTTCCAAGATCTCAATTCTATCTCTGTTAATGAATTCACCCGCTCATAGGATGGCCTTGCAGAAGGTTTTGACTCAAGCACATGTGGATCAAGATATTAGCACCAGTCGGTTTGATAGTGTGATTGCCAATTTGACCGCCTGTAACACTCTCAGTTTCAGCAATGAAGAGTTACCTAAGGAGGGACCGAACCATAATCGTGCTTTACATATATCGGTAAAATGTCAAGAGGACAATTTAGCGAGAGTGCTAGTGGACACCGGCTCTTCTCTGAATGTTCTACCCAAGAGGGTTCTTGATAAGTTGGCTTGTAAAGAGACTGTGTTGAAACCTACTCCTTTGGTTGTCAAGGCTTTCGATGGCTCTCGTCGGTCAGTAATGGGGGAGGTTGAGCTTCCTATCCTGATTGGTCCGCAAATTTTTAATATCACGTTTCAAGTCATGGACATTAATCCCAATTACAGTTGTTTACTCGGAAGGCCGTGGATTCATGCCGCTGGGGCAGTGACCTCAACGTTACATCAAAGGATGAAATTCGTGATCGATGGAAAATTGGTTATTATACACGGTGAGGAGGATCTGATGGTCAGTAACCTGTCCTCTTTCCGTTACATCAAGGCCGACGAGAATGCTTTAGACATTTCCTTTCAAGCACTTGAAATCGCCAATGCTGTTCTGCTGGAGGTCGAAGAGACAGTGGGTCAGGGTAATCCATCTTTTGCATCTCTGAAGAGTACCAAATCAACAATTGACAGGGGCATTCCTGAAGGTTGGGGAGAGGTAATTGATGTCAAGACCAAGACTGATCGCTCTGGGTTGGGTTACAAACCAACTCAGAATGGAGCTGCCACGACCGTCGAAGGGCGTCCGAAGGTTATCCAAGAGGTATTTGTCAGCGGAGGCTTCCAAATCAATGCCATCAACAACTGTGAAGAAAATGAAGAGTTGAGCAACCTGGTGTTTAAGGGTGATGCAGTTTTGAACAACTGGGAGGCCGTAGAGATCCCTGTTATTTTTCCCTTGTCAAAGTAATTGTTTTTTTTAAGTTTCATTTACATTTTCAAACAAAAATCTGTAGCTCTGCCCAAGGCTATAGGGTCGTTTTGTCGGGCCACCTTTTCATTTCTAAAAAGATATTAATAAAAGCATTATGTTCAATTCCACTTTGTTTCATTTGCGTTTTTTCGTTTTCACCTTTAAAAATGAAATTGGCAACCTTTCTTCCAATAATAAATAAATTAAAAAAAAAAACAACATTTCATTCTTACATATCTTCGAGCATTTTAATTAAGTAAGCCTTCCATCATGCAGAGATATCGTAAACCTTGTTGGATCCAATGACTTTACTGACACTCCTGACTGGGATGCACCCATCAATCAAGCTGAGGACGAGGGTGAAGAAGGTTTTGAAGTACCCGCTGAACTAACAAGATTGATTGAGTACGAGTACACAGAGCTTCAACCGCATAAAGAGCAGGTGGACCTAATTAATCTCGGTACAGATGAGAGCAAGAAAGAGGTCAAGATTGGTGCAATGCTTGGGACGGAGATTAGGCCGAGGTTGATTGAGTTGTTAAAAGAGTATATTGATGTGTTTGCGTGGTCGTATCAAGATATGCCGGGCCTAGACACGGATATTGTTGTTCACAAGCTGCCGCTTAAGCCAGATTGTCCGCCTATCAAGCAAAAGCTTCGAAGAACGAGACCCGACATGGCTTTGAAGATTCGAGATGAGGTTAAAAAGCAGTTGGATGCAGGTTTCTTGGCAGTCGCAAAATATCCAGATTGGGTTGCCAACATTGTACCAGTGCCCAAGAAGGACGGTAAAGTTAGGATGTGTGTGGATTACAGGGACCTGAACAAAGCAAGTCCGAAAGACGACTTCCCTTTGCCCCATATTGACACACTTGTAGACAATACAGCCAGTTTTGCGTTGTTTTCATTTATGGATGGTTTCTCCGGCTATAATCAGATCAAGATGGATCCCGATGATCGAGAGAAGACTACTTTCATTACTCCTTGGGGAACTTTCTGCTACAAAGTCATGCCCTTCGGTTTAAAGAATGCAGGGGCAACTTACCAACGTGCTATGACCACTCTTTTTCATGATATGATGCACAAAGAGATTGAGGTGTATGTGGACGATATGATAGCCAAATCTCAGAGTGAAGAGGAACATCTAGACCATTTGGTGAAATTGTTTGAACGACTCAGGAAATATCAGTTGAAATTGAATCCTGCAAAATGTACCTTCGGTGTCAGATCCGGAAAATTGCTTGGTTTCATTGTTAGCCAGCGAGGGATTGAGGTGGATCCTGACAAAGTCCGAGCCATTCAAGATATGCCGGCTCCGCGAACCGAGACGCAAGTTAGGGGTTTTCTGGGGCGTCTGAATTACATTTCCAGGTTTATCTTTAATATGACCGCTACTTGTGAGCCGATATTCAAGTTGCTTTGCAAGGGGCAGACAGTTGAGTGGAACCCTGATTGTCAGAAAGCGTTTGAGAAGATTAAGGGTTATTTGCAAGATCCCCCTATTCTGATCCCGCCCGTACCTGGAAGACCGTTGTTTATGTACCTTACTGTTCTCGAGAAGTCTATGGGTTGTGTGCTTGGACAACATGATGAGACCGGGAAAAAGGAACATGCGATTTATTACCTGAGCAAGAAGTTTACCGATTGCGAAAACAGATACTCACCATTGGAGAAAACTTGTTGTGCATTGGCATGGGCCGCTAAGCGCCTTCGGCAGTATATGGTCTGTCATACCACGCTATTGATTTCTAAAATGGATCTGATCAAGTATATTTTTGAAAAACCTGCTCAAACCGGGAGGCTAGCCCGTTGGCACATGTTGTTATCCGAATATGACATCCAGTATGTACCCCAGAAAGCGATTAAGGGTAGTATTTTATCCGATTATCTTGCAGACCAGCCAGTTGAAGATTATGAGCCTCTTAAGCTCGATTTTCCTGATGAAGATATTTTGTTGATTAAAAGAGATTGCGAAGAGCCAGATCCGAGCGAAGGTCCAGAACCAGGTCTTTGGTGGAAGATGATGTTTGATGGTTCCTCAAATTTCAATGGGCATGGTATAGGCGCCGTTTTGATGAACCCAAAGGGTGGATTTACTCCATTTACAGCAAGGTTGGACTTTGAGTGTACTAATAACGTCGCAGAGTATGAAGCGTGTATCCTCGGCCTCGAAGCAGCGATTCACCTCCGAATCAAACTTCTTAAAGTAAGTGGTGACTCAGCCTTGGTTATCTACCAGGTACAAGGCAAATGGGAAACGAAGAATGAGAAGCTGATCCCTTATAAGGACTACATTATTGAGCTGATCAAGTATTTTGATGAGATAGAGTTCGAGCATGTTCCTAGATCCGAGAATCACGTAGCCGATGCTTTAGCCATGTTAGCATCCATGTGGAAAGTTAAATTCGTTAATGAAGCACCTCTTATCCATATTGAGCGCAAAGTTGAGCCCGCTTATTGTCAGATGGTCGAAGAAGTTGAGGTGGATGAAAAGCCTTGGTTTCACGATATCAAGAACTATCTCGTCAAGCAGGAGTATCCCGATAGTGCTACTGGTCTGGACAAAAAGACATTGAGAAGACTGGCGTCCAAATTCTTTATCAGTAATGGTGTGTTGTACAAGAGAAATCACGACATGGTCCTGCTCAGATGTGTTGATAAACAGGAAGCGGACATGTTACTGCAGGAAATTCATGAGGGGACCTTCGGAACCCATGCCAATGGTTATGCTATGTCCAAGAAGATGTTAAGGGCCGGGTACTACTGGTTAACCATGGAAGCCGACTGCCTCCAATACGCTAGAAAATGCCATAAGTGCCAAATTTATGCTGATAAAATGCATGTACCTCCGTCACCGTTGAATGTTTTGTCTTCACCATGGCCGTTCTCTATGTGGGGCATTGACATGATTGGGGCAATTGAGCCGAAAGCTTCTAATGGACATCGTTTTATCCTCGTTGCTATAGATTATTTCACCAAGTGGGTAGAGGTCGCCTCCTACGCCAACGTGTCCAAGCAAGTGGTTGCCCGCTTCATCAGGAAAGAGATTATCTGCCGTTATGGAGTCCCAAGCCGGATAATAACTGACAATGGCACCAATCTGAATAATAAGACTATGAAAGAGTTGTGTGATAACTTCAAGATCACTCACCACAATTCTTCTCCGTACCGTCCTAAGATGAATGGGGCCGTTGAAGCTGCGAATAAGAATATCAAGAAGATCCTGCAAAAGATGGTTGTGACTTACAAAGATTGGCATGAGATGTTACCGTTTGCTTTGCATGGATACAGAACATCAGTAAGAACTTCGACAGGGGCAACACCTTTCTCATTGGTGTATGGAATGGACGCCGTGCTCCCCGTCGAAGTAGAGATACCTTCGCTAAGAGTGTTAATGGAAGCTGAACTTGAGGAAGCTGAGTGGGTTCAGGACAGATTGGATCAGTTGAATCTCATTGACGAGAAGCGCTTGACAGCCATGTGCCATGGGCAATTATATCAGAAACGGATGAAAAGAGCATTTGATAGGAAGATTCGTATCCGTGAGTTCCGTCAAGGAGAGCTCGTACTCAAAAAGATCTTGCCAGTACACAAAGATATGCGTGGAAAGTGGATGCCCAATTATGAAGGACCATTCGTTGTAAAGACTGTCTTCTCCGGAGGGTCTCTAATACTTACGACAATGGACGGTGAAGAACTAGCACATCCCGTGAATTCTGATGCAGTCCGAAAATATTATGCCTAAAAACCCGCTGAGTCGAAAACCTGCAAAAGGCGACTTAGGCAAAAGTAAGGGATGAAAAAAAATAATAATAATAAAAAGCTCGCTAAGTTGAAAACCCGAAAGGGCGGCTTAGGCAAAAAAGAGCGTCCCGGTGGATTGAAAACCCGAAAGGGCGGTCCAGGCAAAAGTTAGGGACAAAGGCATTTCATTGCATCAGAAGACACTGATTATCTCAAACACACTTTCCGCATGAGAGCCATGTTTCAGTTCTTTCATCCTGGCCCGAAACAGGATTCTGGATTAGTCTTAGTTAGTAGTGGCAGTAGGTGTTATTGGATTCAATGTAACCTTTTTCCCATGTTGCCAATTTCAAAATGTAATCATCTGTGGAGCTATGCCTTCAGCAAGCAGCCACCCTTTAATAAAAGATACCATCTCGTTACTTACATTCCTTGGTGCATTGCTCTTTATTTTCTATTGTTATGCAAAATGCGTTTATTCTTAAAATTTGAAAATGAAAGGTGCATTGTAGATTTTTCAAAACTGTTTTTCAAAAAAAAACAAAACAAATTTGAAACGTAATAAATTACTTTGACTAGTGGAAATTCCGACAGGATCTCTTCATTCCCCGGAAATATCATTATTGCAGAAACACTTTCAAACCATTGCCCAGTGGTAGTCCCCAGAGAGACTATAAGCTGACAACTTCTTCTTGGGGTAACTTAAAAGTGTCCCTCAGGTTTTCTTCTCCCCATGTGAGGACGTGATACTGTACGCCCGAGCAGATTATCTTCTCCCCAGAGAATTCAGAACTTTAAAACCAGACTTGGTTCTACCATTGATCTTTCTTGCCCATGATTGACTTATTGGTTGCAGAGAACGCAGAGTATTTCCGTCGAGATGTTTATTTCATCTCTCGTCCCGTCTCTAGTCTGTTTCGTCAGCGTACGCAGGGGCATAAGCATCACATGCCTATGTCATATATTCATTTCACATACTCATTACATACTCATTTCATAACATCTTGCATATTTAACTACATACATAGACATTAACATACATTCACATATGCGTTAGCATTCACAGGTTCATTGCGTCTCTATCATTGGTCGTTACCGCCGAGTAACTGGGTTCGTCCATTCTCTCCAAATAGATTGTCAGCCCTAAACATAAAATACATATGTGTTTCCAAGCTTCCCCACAGAGTTCGATCCTCGTGGATGACGGTTACTTCAGCTATCTTTCCTCACCAGGATAAGATATTTACCCTTCGAGATCATTCCCTCGATGGAGTCTTGATTACCAGTCTTCTTTCTAGCTCGATCCTAGATTGAATCTCAGTCATGTCGGTAGTCAAGCCCAACCGGATGTGCATTTATTTTGCACCATCTAAAAATTTTTCACCATACCATGGACAGATACGCGACTATCTCGCTTGAGAAGTTTATCAATATACCCGGACGTGCATTTATTTTGCACTATCTTTCAAGAAAATCAACTACAATCCTTTACAGATACACGCCAGTTCACGCCTGGAAAATATATCAGTACAACACTTTGCAATCCTACATGTTACAACCCTTTACACTTTACATTTTACAGCATCAACATACGACATTTCTCACCTAAGAAGTCGATCCTATCCTCATTATGACTCGCAGCAAATGGCCATCTCCATGGAGCAGTTGGGCTTCCATTTACCTGCCGTCTTGAGGTTTGAACCAAATCGTATTCAGGAGAGCACGATTCTGAGCATGAAGAAGTTCATTTATCCTTTAGTAAAAGAAGGAGCGGAATCATATTCAGGAGAGCACGATTCTGAGTTATGAGGAAGTTCAGTTGGCCGTTTTTCAGGAGAGCACGATTCTGAAAAATGAGAAAATTTCAGTCATCCAGTTTCATATTCAGGAGAGCACGATTCTGAAGTATGAGCGTATTCAGTCATCCAGTTTCATATTCGGGAGAGCACGATTCTGAAGTATGAGAAAGTTCAGTCAGCCCTTTTTATATTCAGGAGAGCACGATTCTGAAATATGGAGATTTTCATTTACCCTTTATCCGAATCATATTCAGGAGAGCACGATTCTGAGTTATGAGGAAGTTCAATTAGCTCTTTTCATATTCAGGAGAGCACGATTCTGAATTATGAAAAAATTCATTTACAAGAAAGAGCCAAATCATATTCAGGAGAGCACGATTCTGAAGTATGAGGAAGTTCAGTTTATCCTTTTTATGTTCAGGAGAGCACGATCTTGAAACATGAAGAAGTTTACTTATCCCTCGGTAAGAGAAGAATCAAAATCGTATTCCAGGCGCCGACCTTAAAATGCGAGAAGATTTATTTATCAGATAAGCAGCAGCCTCTCTATTTGAGTGCTTATCCATTTTTGCGCATAAATCCCTTCCAACGATAAGTGACAGTTCTCCCTCGAGAAGCTTATCAGGGCGTTTCCCATTAAAGTCCATTTATCTTGGGCATGCAGTCGGTCTTTTACGGATTTCCGAGAAGTTCGTTTGATCCTGTCACAAGAGATAGTTCACAGAAGCTTGGATGTTATTCTTTGCTCAATGCTCCAGCATTCGGTAATCAATCTTACCATCGTACGGGCTCCAGTTTTATTTTTAGATCCCCCAGTGGAGGCCGTCTCACAGGTGCCATCTCCATTCGAGGATCTCGTTCTTTTTCTAAATGTGACAATTGGTCATTCGCACCAGTTGATTATCATTTTTTAGAGTCCCCCAGTGTTGTGCTGTGTCTCAGCGCGCCATTTTCCCCAGTGCGTTCTTCTCGTGGCGTCTGTCTCGGTGTCGTCATGTTTGTCAGCATTTTCGCATTCATTATTCCAGCATACGCAGCATATCATATTCATGGCATCATCTGTATTAAGTCATTCCAGTTTTGTCCATAGCATTGCATATCGTCGCATATAAGGGCAAAATTTTCGGTTATCTATATTTAAATCCCTCCACCACGATTCCTCGAGTCTCTGTCACTCAAATCGTCCGGTGTAGCTATTTAAATAGGGGCAACTGTAATACCCCAAATTTTACCCTTATATTTAGTCAGTCATTTCGCATATCATCTCATATGTACATTTGCTAACCACTAACAAGTTATGAAGGTTTTGTTTTGCAGATTGGGTCTCAGGGGTATTTTGGTCATTTTACACAAATTCTACCAATTCTTTGAAAAAGGGCTGTTATTACGTTCTGAGGCATTTATTTGCCAATTGGGTCAAGGTGCCGGTTTGTTTTGTCAGAAATATGATTGGACTCGGGGTCGCGTCTTGTTTGATATTGAAACATTTCTGAAACAGTTTTGTTTCCTCTTAGTAAAATGAAGTTGGGTTGAAAAAGAAGTGGATACTGTTAAGGCTATTTTGAGAAGAGATGTGATCAACGAGATTTTAATTTGAATTTGTTTGGATATAATCATATGGCGGGGTATCATTTATAAAAGGCAAAGGAGAAATAAGTTTTAAATATTTTTGAACTTTGTGTTCATAAGTACTTATAAGTTACAACTCAAGAAGGAACTTAAATAATTCTGAATTATTATTCATGGATACTCTGAATTTACAAGTGAGAAAGTAAATAGGCATATTTGTTGAATTTCATTTCATAAATATTTATAGTTTACAAATTGATAAAGTGAATTCGAATTTGGTTTACAAGAGTTTCATTTACAATAAATCCTAAAAGTTCCTAAATGCCTTCATGCTGTCCTTAAGCTTCTCCACGAGTCCTCGACTAACCTGCACGTCAAAACAATACAACACAGAATGGAAAAGTGTTAGAGGTTGTTTGACACTCTCAGAACAATTGTCATCATCGAGTGCCGGGAGGGCACAACCGAAGCCGCATCCTACTCCCGTTATCGGTCCATGCCATTGGCATCAAATCAGGTAGTTTCGCTCTTATCTTAATAGGTGACCGAGAGAGAAAGAGATAAAAGAAGTTTTGGGCCGAAAGAGGATTCACGCGACTTTGGATTCAATACTAGGCATCATCTCATCAAGTAAATTCTCCAAATTGATAACCAAACTGAACTAAAATCTGAACCATTTCTCCATCACCTACAAGCATAACATCATCACTAACACAATAACAGTTAGCAAACAGCATCATTATTCGCAAGCAGTATCAGCACATAAGCTACATATCTGCAAGCCAGTATTTGCAAGCAAGTAATGTCGCAGTATCAGCAACAACAGTTAACATTTTCATGACAGCAGGTAGCTTATCAGGCCTGCATTAAAGAAGGCAAGGATCCTATACAGCAAGACATACGTGCATTGCACACCCAACTGATAACCATGTTCTGCACTAAGAAAGTTAGTGAGCGGGCACAATGCCTTACGCACAAATTGGCAACAGCCAGCATCCAAAGCGCATCAGACAAACGGGTCTATTCCCCAATCGGCCCAACACCAGTATGGAAAGAAACATGAAAACTCCCATCAATGGAATGCTATCCAATGCTGGAAATCTGCAGCTTTTGGAGCAGACTTTCCCAATGATCAGTGCGTAAAGTGAATGTATGAATGCAGACCCCCGCCAACTGCATAAGCCACAACTACAGCGTACAACCTACATTGGGCATAAATCATAAACAGCCAAGATTAGTCAACAACAATAACAGCATAACAGGCATAACAGGTCAAATTAGCGAAGCAAAACTGTTACACCTTTTTCAAATTCGGCAGCGTCCTGCAATTGTATGATACACCAGGCAAGTAAACTTGAGAGATGTGACCAAGTGGCAACTCACAAAGATGCAGCTCCAACTGCTATCGACACGGCTTTGAGCATGTCTTCCTGACTTGCATTTATGATGAAGGATGCAATCATCAGCCAGCAGCAAGTCTTTGTCTCTGCGTGCGTAAAACTGGTAAATCAGGCATTGGCATGATGTTTTGGGGAAATAGAAAATCAAGGCATTTTATTAATAAATGAACTACAGGACTGATAATCTAAAGGAGAGTGAAATTTAACTCCGGCCCTCAGCTCAACTCATCATCGGGCACGAGACTCGAGCAGCCAGGAGGACTATGGCCATGGCCATTATCAAACTCCCTACCGAGCATCGAAAATCGAAATAAGGCAACTGTTTCGAACAATTCAATGTAATTCGCAAGGCAATTACATCCGACAACCCAATGTGGCTCAGACTATTAAGTCGTCATCACCATTATGTCCTTTCTCGCCAATGGCACGAGACCGGCAGCCTCCGAACTTATTTGCACCTGAAAGCAGAAGAGAGAAAATCAGTGTACTTCCCAAATAACGCGAAACTCATCACAAGTCAAAATGGATTATATCAGTAAAACCAGATTTATCAGAACAGATCAATCCATATCAACAGGCGAATCACAAAAGTCCACAACTGGATATCAGTAGCAGCATCAGATCAATCCATATCAGAAGACAAAGCTGGATACTAAAACTGAACTGCACTATCCAAATTCATAAACATCACAGAAAAATCAAGCTTCATGTTCGAAAAAGCAAAAATAGGCAAGGAAAACCATAAACAGCGTGGAACTGATTGAGAAAATTTGAAGCAAATCAAACAGGGAAGAGCATGTTCAATTTACAAATAACAAAGCCAGCTCAATTCAGTTCAAAATCATGAACTAAAGACCTGCTCACTGAAACTTTGCCAGTCATATTGATCCCAACCGTAAATGAAAGTCACAAAAAGTAAGGCTCAGTTGTCATCCATCACGGCCAATTCACTATCAGCTTCAACTCAGGAAGTCGAAGAGAATGAAATCAGTTCATGTCAGCTCACAGCAAATGCCCAAATCTAGAGCAAGTTTTGATGGCTCCAAAACAAATTAATCGAAACCCAAAGACTGGATATCTGTATCTGAAAAGAGGATCGAAACAAAATTCGGTTGAGGTCAATTGATCCAAATCCTACCAGAAAAGATAACAGAAATCAAATCAGAATCACAATAGAACAAATCCACATCTGCAAAATAACACCAGAATCGATATCAAATCCAATCTCAGTTTCGAATCCTACCAGAAAAGATAACAGAAATCAAATCAAATCAATTTCAATCAGAATCATATCTCAGTAACGTAAAAAACCCAACAAAAGCCCAAAAGGAGAGATTATAAAAGGACAACATCACCTCGTAGAAAAAAGGGAGGAGAGGGCCAAGAAAAATCACTGAACGAGAAACCCTAACGACCGCGACGTCAGAAGAAGGAGAAGTTTTCCACCAAAACCATCACGAGACTTCAACTCGTTCACGCGAAGGACCGCCGGCGCCGTTTAACCAAACGACGAGCAATCAACCGCCTCAGCCTCAGAATCTCTTCATCATCGACCGGTTCCACTTTAAATGTAAGCCATGGGATGTTTTTCATCACAGATTTCATGTCTTGTTTCAGGAATAAGGAAGATCAGAGAGAATCGCGGCGAGAGAGAAGAAGAATGAAGTGTAAACGGCGCTGCGAAAAACCAAAGGGTTCTGAAACCCTAAAATGATCTTGTGATTACAATCACCTCAACCGGGTTGGGTCCGGAGGTAATGACCGGCCCAACCCTTTTATTTTTTTACTTTCTTTTTCTCTTTTTTAATTAAATTATCAAATTTAAAAAAAAAAAAAAAATATTTAGGTTGTTTTTTAAATAGTAAAATCAAAAACATTTTTTTAAGTATAAAAATCAAAAACATTTTTTAAAATATTAAAATTAAAACACTTTAAAATATTAAAATTAAAACATTTTTTTAATAATTAGAGTCAATATATTTTTTAAAACCAAGAGAAAATATTTTTTAAAGATTAAGATCTTCTTTTTTTTATTTATTCATTATCAAGTAAAAAAAATTAAGCTTAGATTCATATTAAACTTCTCATGAAATAAGAAACCACAAAAAAAATGTCCCATAGCTTCATGCTTCTGTTTTCATAATTGTGTTTACTAACCTAGTTCGTTCACTGTGCAGCTTACCATGTTGTTTCTTTATGTTCGCGTTCTTAAAATTGAATTGTATCATATTGTTGTAACTGTTCTTCCTCTGTAACCTTGCGAATCTTAACAATCGCATTTACGTTTCCGCATTTAAATTTCCGCTGATGTATGATTTCTCACACTATCATTACTATTATTTTGTCACATTGCACGCACCTCCGAAGGAATTAGGTCTAGCTTTTGGTCGCCGCGCCAATAGTCCCCAACTTCGAACCCTTACAACCTCACAAACCCTAAATTTCACAAATGCCTCGCCGCAGGCAAGATTACAAATTTATCCTAGTTTTAGGTCAAAGAGCCGCCGCGCTCATTTTAGGGTTTCCCGCCGTGGAATCCCTAACCTAATTTAACCCTAATTACAACTTAACAATTCAACGTAGAGATTTGGAGTTTCTACACTCCGCGTAAGCGTGTCCTTAAGATGCGTTTATTCCCCTTGAGACCTTGACCACAGTCAAGAAGTCTCTAACCTCCCTTTTGAGGGGAACTACGATTACTCTGATTCCACTCCCGTAAGGATACGTAGGCACAAGATGCGACGTCTTGCCGAGTAAACTTAGAATTAACCCCTTAGGTCTCTTTTCTCACTTTTAATCCCTTTGTACATATACCTTAAGCAAATGAATAAAGCAAATAGTAAGCATTGAACAAAAGGTTCCTGTAGAGTACTACAGAAGTTTAGGGTGCTAATACCTTCCCTAAATTTAACCAACCCCCGAACCCTAGATCTTTCCCCGCATTGTGTTTACGATGCAAAATAGGTTTTCCCTCTTTTGACCTTTTCCTTCGGATAAATCAAAGAGCGGTTGTGAATTGAATTGCGATTCAAACTCATTAATAGTTTGTGATCCTATTTCCACCGCAACAGAAAATGGCGACTTCACTGGGGAATCTAACTTTTGAGGGTTATCCCTAACTTGTTCATATTTATTACTATCTGTGCTATTATTCATTTGCATGTATATATTTGCGCTTTGATTGTGGGACTGTTCCTTGTGCTGTGAGATAGGTCCTAACCCGGATCTAGTGTACCTTAGGTAAATGGCAATAGACCAAGGAAACTGTACGACGTATATCGATGCGGTTGATCTGGTGGCCATAGTTAGTGCAACTTCTTGGTTGGTGCTTATATTCCTTAAGTCAAGTTGAGGATAATATTGAGGCTGCCATATGTTGTCAATGCACTAACTGACTTTTAGAACCCTAGTTAACTCATCTTGGCCTTTAGAAAGTAGTGAGGTAACCGGCTTTGGTGCAGACTGAAGTTGGTTGACACTCGATACTACGCTCATTGAGATCTTAAACTTGGAGGGTTTTGGTTGGTAAGTAAGTTGCCTTCTGAACAACCACCCTTGTGAAGGATCAATGATATTGAGATCCCTTAGAACCTGGTTACTTTTATAGGACAGGATGAACCATCTAACTTCAAGGGAGGGTATTTGCCTTTGAACCTCATGCAAACCTTTAACCTAGGACTTTGTGTGTTTTCATGCATTGCATCCATAACGCATCTCGTTGCATTGTATTTCATGGAGTTCAAATATCATTTATGGATATCGCGGGATACCATAAATAAAAAAAAAATAAAATGAAAAAAACAAGAGAAAGATTTCTTTTGTACCCCACGACATTCGTAAATGTTTTGATTTCCATGAAATCTTCATTTACATTCACATTTTAGCATCATATTTTTGCATTGCATGTGTCTCCCGATTTCTCACACTCGGTTCTCTCACCTTCCAGTTTTGTCACCCTGAGTTCTCGGCACCAATACAACACCAGAGCTCAAACTCGGAAAAGAATGGAGGATCAGGCAAAAGAGATTGATCGCCTTAGCAATGAACTTGAAGATCTTCGAGGGGGTATGGGGCGTATGATGGAATTGTTACATGTCATGAATGCTAAGATGGATACCCAGCCCACTGTTGTTTCTGAGATTACCGGCGTTACTGTGGACCCTCCACCAAGTGTGACCGTAACAAGGGACCCACCTTATGGTCTTGCTCCCGGTTTTGTGCCTCCTCAAGCCACTGTTCCGATTAATCAACCTGTTCAGCAAGCCGTGCCTTTATTTTCTGAAGTTTCTAGGGGGGCTCCTATCTTTGCACCACCTGTTGTACACACCCGTGCGCAACCGTACTCCAATGAGACAGTTTTTGATAATCTTGATGAGAATGTTGAGGGTTATGAGAAACATGATAAGCTTCGTGAGGAAGTAGACACTATCGTCCAGAGATTGAAAAAGGTAGAGGGTGACCAAATTTTTGGGACTGCTGCAAGAGATGTTTGTTTGGTCTCAGGTTTGGTTATTCCCCCGAAGTTCAAAACTCCGAACTTCGATCGCTATGAAGGTGCCACCTGTCCTAAGAGTCATCTGATCATGTATTATCGCAAAATGGCTGCCCATGTTGAGAATGATAAACTGATGATTCATTGCTTCCAAGACAGTTTGAAGGGCGCTTCTTCCAAGTGGTATTTAACTTTGGACCAATCCCGCGTTAAGAGCTTTCAAGATTTATCTGACGCTTTCATCAAACACTACAAGTACAATATGGATCTGGCTCCTGACAGAAGACAGTTGTTGAGTATGTCGCAAAAGAATTCTGAGTCATTCAAAGAGTATGCTCAAAGGTGGAGAGAGACTGCTTCGCAGGTAGAACCCCCTTTGACCGAGAAAGAGTTAGCTGATTGGTTTGTCGACACAGTCCGTCCAGAATTTTACGAGAGAATGGTGGGTAGTGTGACTTCAAATTTCTCCGACATCGTTGCTGTGGGTGTCAAGATTGAATTGGGTATGAAGAGTGGTAAAATGACAAATAATTATGGTGCTTCTAAGGATCAGCCGAAGAAACCTCCGTATAGCTCCCAGAAAAAGAAGGAGGGTGAGACTAATGCTATATCCTCTGGTAGACCAAGGGAACGCTTTTATCGACATCCGCAAGGTTATGCTCAACCTCAAGGGTACCCAGTCCAATATGCTCAACAACCCTATGTGGCAGCTATTACACCTTCTTTCAATCAACAGGTTCCCATGTATCAACCTGTGCAACAACCTCCTGTTTATCCGCCTCCTGTCAACTACCTAAAGGCGCCCAATACTCCTGCTCCTCAACAGCCAAAGAGTCCGGCTCCTCGCCAGAATATGCCGAACAGAAGAACGTATAAACCTTGTCCGCCGATCCCGATGACTTTTACCGAGTTGTATCCCTCTTTGGTCAAGCAGGGTCTCATCACTACTCGGGCTTTGGGTCCGCCTCCTAATCCTCTACCCGCCAATTACAACGCCGCTGCTCACTGTTTATTTCATGAGGGTGCGCCTGGCCACGATCTGGAAAATTGTTATGCTCTCAAAAATATTGTCAGGGATTTACTGGAAAAGAAGATTTTGTCATTCGAAGATCCTCAACCGAATGTTAAGAAGAACCCGTTTGCTAACCATGAGAGTGTCAATGCCGTTAGTGTTGATTCGGGGGATGGTTATGCCCTTGATGTTGAACAGATTAAGACTCCTCTTAAGATGTTCCATTCGAAATTGTTTGAAGCCGGTTTGGTAGATACTTCCCACGTTGCATGCGCAAGTTGTGAAGCCAGTATTAAGGGTTGCATGTTGGTTCAGAATGATGTGCAGAGTTTGATTAATGAAGGTGTCTTACAAGTGACAAGCCAAGCCAAGAAGGATGTAGTCGCTGTGGTTGAGCCTGTTTTCCATCAGCCTGAATCGAAGGGTAAGGTACCCGTGTTTAATTTATCAGGGGCAGGCTCCGCCAACCTCGTGTTCAATATACCAAGGTCGTATATCCCTGAAGTGAATCAGCCTAAGCCTATAGTTATTCGAAGACCGGGTCCGTTTCCTTTCAGTGATCCTAAAGCCGTGCCTTGGAAATATGACGTGACGGTGATTGACAAGGAGTCTGGGAAGACTATTCCGAATGAAGAGGTTAAGGACACTGTGACCAATATCGCAGAGGCAAGCAGGATGACTCGCAGTGGCCGTGTGTATACTCCCCGTTCTAATGAGGTTCCACCTAAGGAGACCACTAATATCCCAGTGGCCGTCAAAGACAAAGGTAAGGGAGCCGTTACGAATGATGAAGATGCTGAGTTTTTGAGGATCATCAAGAAAAGTGACTATAAAGTTATCGATCAACTTCATCAGACTCCTTCCAAGATCTCAATTCTATCTCTGTTAATGAATTCACCCGCTCATAGGATGGCCTTGCAGAAGGTTTTGACTCAAGCACATGTGGATCAAGATATTAGCACCAGTCGGTTTGATAGTGTGATTGCCAATTTGACCGCCTGTAACACTCTCAGTTTCAGCAATGAAGAGTTACCTAAGGAGGGACCGAACCATAATCATGCTTTACATATATCGGTAAAATGTCAAGAGGACAATTTAGCGAGAGTGCTAGTGGACACCGGCTCTTCTCTGAATGTTCTACCCAAGAGGGTTCTTGATAAGTTGGCTTGTAAAGAGACTGTGTTGAAACCTACTCCTTTGGTTGTCAAGGCTTTCGATGGCTCTCGTCGGTCAGTAATGGGGGAGGTTGAGCTTCCTATCCTGATTGGTCCGCAAATTTTTAATATCACGTTTCAAGTCATGGACATTAATCCCAATTACAGTTGTTTACTCGGAAGGCCGTGGATTCATGCCGCTGGGGCAGTGACCTCAACGTTACATCAAAGGATGAAATTCGTGATCGATGGAAAGTTGGTTATTATACACGGTGAGGAGGATCTGATGGTCAGTAACCTGTCCTCTTTCCGTTACATCAAGGCCGACGAGAATGCTTTAGACATTTCCTTTCAAGCACTTGAAATCGCCAATGCTGTTCTGCTGGAGGTCGAAGAGACAGTGGGTCAGGGTAATCCATCTTTTGCATCTCTGAAGAGTACCAAATCAACAATTGACAGGGGCATTCCTGAAGGTTGGGGAGAGGTAATTGATGTCAAGACCAAGACTGATCGCTCTGGGTTGGGTTACAAACCAACTCAGAATGGAGCTGCCACGACCGTCGAAGGGCGTCCGAAGGTTATCCAAGAGGTATTTGTCAGCGGAGGCTTCCAAATCAATGCCATCAACAACTGTGAAGAAAATGAAGAGTTGAGCAACCTGGTGTTTAAGGGTGATGCAGTTTTGAACAACTGGGAGGCCGTAGAGATCCCTGTTATTTTTCCCTTGTCAAAGTAATTGTTTTTTTTAAGTTTCATTTACATTTTCAAACAAAAATCTGTAGCTCTGCCCAAGGCTATAGGGTCGTTTTGTCGGGCCACCTTTTCATTTCTAAAAAGATATTAATAAAAGCATTATGTTCAATTCCACTTTGTTTCATTTGCGTTTTTTCGTTTTCACCTTTAAAAATGAAATTGGCAACCTTTCTTCCAATAATAAATAAATTAAAAAAAAAAACAACATTTCATTCTTACATATCTTCGAGCATTTTAATTAAGTAAGCCTTCCATCATGCAGAGATATCGTAAACCTTGTTGGATCCAATGACTTTACTGACACTCCTGACTGGGATGCACCCATCAATCAAGCTGAGGACGAGGGTGAAGAAGGTTTTGAAGTACCCGCTAAACTAACAAGATTGATTGAGTACGAGTACACAGAGCTTCAACCGCATAAAGAGCAGGTGGACCTAATTAATCTCGGTACAGATGAGAGCAAGAAAGAGGTCAAGATTGGTGCAATGCTTGGGACGGAGATTAGGCCGAGGTTGATTGAGTTGTTAAAAGAGTATATTGATGTGTTTGCGTGGTCGTATCAAGATATGCCGGGCCTAGACACGGATATTGTTGTTCACAAGCTGCCGCTTAAGCCAGATTGTCCGCCTATCAAGCAAAAGCTTCGAAGAACGAGACCCGACATGGCTTTGAAGATTCGAGATGAGGTTAAAAAGCAGTTGGATGCAGGTTTCTTGGCAGTCGCAAAATATCCAGATTGGGTTGCCAACATTGTACCAGTGCCCAAGAAGGACGGTAAAGTTAGGATGTGTGTGGATTACAGGGACCTGAACAAAGCAAGTCCGAAAGACGACTTCCCTTTGCCCCATATTGACACACTTGTAGACAATACAGCCAGTTTTGCGTTGTTTTCATTTATGGATGGTTTCTCCGGCTATAATCAGATCAAGATGGATCCCGATGATCGAGAGAAGACTACTTTCATTACTCCTTGGGGAACTTTCTGCTACAAAGTCATGCCCTTCGGTTTAAAGAATGCAGGGGCAACTTACCAACGTGCTATGACCACTCTTTTTCATGATATGATGCACAAAGAGATTGAGGTGTATGTGGACGATATGATAGCCAAATCTCAGAGTGAAGAGGAACATCTAGACCATTTGGTGAAATTGTTTGAACGACTCAGGAAATATCAGTTGAAATTGAATCCTGCAAAATGTACCTTCGGTGTCAGATCCGGAAAATTGCTTGGTTTCATTGTTAGCCAGCGAGGGATTGAGGTGGATCCTGACAAAGTCCGAGCCATTCAAGATATGCCGGCTCCGCGAACCGAGACGCAAGTTAGGGGTTTTCTGGGGCGTCTGAATTACATTTCCAGGTTTATCTTTAATATGACCGCTACTTGTGAGCCGATATTCAAGTTGCTTTGCAAGGGGCAGACAGTTGAGTGGAACCCTGATTGTCAGAAAGCGTTTGAGAAGATTAAGGGTTATTTGCAAGATCCCCCTATTCTGATCCCGCCCGTACCTGGAAGACCGTTGTTTATGTACCTTACTGTTCTCGAGAAGTCTATGGGTTGTGTGCTTGGACAACATGATGAGACCGGGAAAAAGGAACATGCGATTTATTACCTGAGCAAGAAGTTTACCGATTGCGAAAACAGATACTCACCATTGGAGAAAACTTGTTGTGCATTGGCATGGGCCGCTAAGCGCCTTCGGCAGTATATGGTCTGTCATACCACGCTATTGATTTCTAAAATGGATCCGATCAAGTATATTTTTGAAAAACCTGCTCAAACCGGGAGGCTAGCCCGTTGGCACATGTTGTTATCCGAATATGACATCCAGTATGTACCCCAGAAAGCGATTAAGGGTAGTATTTTATCCGATTATCTTGCAGACCAGCCAGTTGAAGATTATGAGCCTCTTAAGCTCGATTTTCCTGATGAAGATATTTTGTTGATTAAAAGAGATTGCGAAGAGCCAGATCCGAGCGAAGGTCCAGAACCAGGTCTTTGGTGGAAGATGATGTTTGATGGTTCCTCAAATTTCAATGGGCATGGTATAGGCGCCGTTTTGATGAACCCAAAGGGTGGATTTACTCCATTTACAGCAAGGTTGGACTTTGAGTGTACTAATAACGTCGCAGAGTATGAAGCGTGTATCCTCGGCCTCGAAGCAGCGATTCACCTCCGAATCAAACTTCTTAAAGTAAGTGGTGACTCAGCCTTGGTTATCTACCAGGTACAAGGCAAATGGGAAACGAAGAATGAGAAGCTGATCCCTTATAAGGACTACATTATTGAGCTGATCAAGTATTTTGATGAGATAGAGTTCGAGCATGTTCCTAGATCCGAGAATCACGTAGCCGATGCTTTAGCCATGTTAGCATCCATGTGGAAAGTTAAATTCGTTAATGAAGCACCTCTTATCCATATTGAGCGCAAAGTTGAGCCCGCTTATTGTCAGATGGTCGAAGAAGTTGAGGTGGATGAAAAGCCTTGGTTTCACGATATCAAGAACTATCTCGTCAAGCAGGAGTATCCCGATAGTGCTACTGGTCTGGACAAAAAGACATTGAGAAGACTGGCGTCCAAATTCTTTATCAGTAATGGTGTGTTGTACAAGAGAAATCACGACATGGTCCTGCTCAGATGTGTTGATAAACAGGAAGCGGACATGTTACTGCAGGAAATTCATGAGGGGACCTTCGGAACCCATGCCAATGGTTATGCTATGTCCAAGAAGATGTTAAGGGTCGGGTACTACTGGTTAACCATGGAAGCCGACTGCCTCCAATACGCTAGAAAATGCCATAAGTGCCAAATTTATGCTGATAAAATGCATGTACCTCCGTCACCGTTGAATGTTTTGTCTTCACCATGGCCGTTCTCTATGTGGGGCATTGACATGATTGGGGCAATTGAGCCGAAAGCTTCTAATGGACATCGTTTTATCCTCGTTGCTATAGATTATTTCACCAAGTGGGTAGAGGCCGCCTCCTACGCCAACGTGTCCAAGCAAGTGGTTGCCCGCTTCATCAGGAAAGAGATTATCTGCCGTTATGGAGTCCCAAGCCGGATAATAACTGACAATGGCACCAATCTGAATAATAAGACTATGAAAGAGTTGTGTGATAACTTCAAGATCACTCACCACAATTCTTCTCCGTACCGTCCTAAGATGAATGGGGCCGTTGAAGCTGCGAATAAGAATATCAAGAAGATCCTGCAAAAGATGGTTGTGACTTACAAAGATTGGCATGAGATGTTACCGTTTGCTTTGCATGGATACAGAACATCAGTAAGAACTTCGACAGGGGCAACACCTTTCTCATTGGTGTATGGAATGGACGCCGTGCTCCCCGTCGAAGTAGAGATACCTTCGCTAAGAGTGTTAATGGAAGCTGAACTTGAGGAAGCTGAGTGGGTTCAGGACAGATTGGATCAGTTGAATCTCATTGACGAGAAGCGCTTGACAGCCATGTGCCATGGGCAATTATATCAGAAACGGATGAAAAGAGCATTTGATAGGAAGATTCGTATCCGTGAGTTCCGTCAAGGAGAGCTCGTACTCAAAAAGATCTTGCCAGTACACAAAGATATGCGTGGAAAGTGGATGCCCAATTATGAAGGACCATTCGTTGTAAAGACTGTCTTCTCCGGAGGGTCTCTAATACTTACGACAATGGACGGTGAAGAACTAGCACATCCCGTGAATTCTGATGCAGTCCGAAAATATTATGCCTAAAAACCCGCTGAGTCGAAAACCTGCAAAAGGCGACTTAGGCAAAAGTAAGGGATGAAAAAAAATAATAATAATAAAAAGCTCGCTAAGTTGAAAACCCGAAAGGGCGGCTTAGGCAAAAAAGAGCGTCCCGGTGGATTGAAAACCCGAAAGGGCGGTCCAGGCAAAAGTTAGGGACAAAGGCATTTCATTGCATCAGAAGACACTGATTATCTCAAACACACTTTCCGCATGAGAGCCATGTTTCAGTTCTTTCATCCTGGCCCGAAACAGGATTCTGGATTAGTCTTAGTTAGTAGTGGCAGTAGGTGTTATTGGATTCAATGTAACCTTTTTCCCATGTTGCCAATTTCAAAATGTAATCATCTGTGGAGCTATGCCTTCAGCAAGCAGCCACCCTTTAATAAAAGATACCATCTCGTTACTTACATTCCTTGGTGCATTGCTCTTTATTTTCTATTGTTATGCAAAATGCGTTTATTCTTAAAATTTGAAAATGAAAGGTGCATTGTAGATTTTTCAAAACTGTTTTTCAAAAAAAAACAAAACAAATTTGAAACGTAATAAATTACTTTGACTAGTGGAAATTCCGACAGGATCTCTTCATTCCCCGGAAATATCATTATTGCAGAAACACTTTCAAACCATTGCCCAGTGGTAGTCCCCAGAGAGACTATAAGCTGACAACTTCTTCTTGGGGTAACTTAAAAGTGTCCCTCAGGTTTTCTTCTCCCCATGTGAGGACGTGATACTGTACGCCCGAGCAGATTATCTTCTCCCCAGAGAATTCAGAACTTTAAAACCAGACTTGGTTCTACCATTGATCTTTCTTGCCCATGATTGACTTATTGGTTGCAGAGAACGCAGGGTATTTCCGTCGAGATGTTTATTTCATCTCTCGTCCCGTCTCTAGTCTGTTTCGTCAGCGTACGCAGGGGCATAAGCATCACATGCCTATGTCATATATTCATTTCACATACTCATTACATACTCATTTCATAACATCTTGCATATTTAACTACATACATAGACATTAACATACATTCACATATGCGTTAGCATTCACAGGTTCATTGCGTCTCTATCATTGGTCGTTACCGCCGAGTAACTGGGTTCGTCCATTCTCTCCAAATAGATTGTCAGCCCTAAACATAAAATACATATGTGTTTCCAAGCTTCCCCACAGAGTTCGATCCTCGTGGATGACGGTTACTTCAGCTATCTTTCCTCACCAGGATAAGATATTTACCCTTCGAGATCATTCCCTCGATGGAGTCTTGATTACCAGTCTTCTTTCTAGCTCGATCCTAGATTGAATCTCAGTCATGTCGGTAGTCAAGCCCAACCGGATGTGCATTTATTTTGCACCATCTAAAAATTTTTCACCATACCATGGACAGATACGCGACTATCTCGCTTGAGAAGTTTATCAATATACCCGGACGTGCATTTATTTTGCACTATCTTTCAAGAAAATCAACTACAATCCTTTACAGATACACGCCAGTTCACGCCTGGAAAATATATCAGTACAACACTTTGCAATCCTACATGTTACAACCCTTTACACTTTACATTTTACAGCATCAACATACGACATTTCTCACCTAAGAAGTCGATCCTATCCTCATTATGACTCGCAGCAAATGGCCATCTCCATGGAGCAGTTGGGCTTCCATTTACCTGCCGTCTTGAGGTTTGAACCAAATCGTATTCAGGAGAGCACGATTCTGAGCATGAAGAAGTTCATTTATCCTTTAGTAAAAGAAGGAGCGGAATCATATTCAGGAGAGCACGATTCTGAGTTATGAGGAAGTTCAGTTGGCCGTTTTTCAGGAGAGCACGATTCTGAAAAATGAGAAAATTTCAGTCATCCAGTTTCATATTCAGGAGAGCACGATTCTGAAGTATGAGCGTATTCAGTCATCCAGTTTCATATTCGGGAGAGCACGATTCTGAAGTATGAGAAAGTTCAGTCAGCCCTTTTTATATTCAGGAGAGCACGATTCTGAAATATGGAGATTTTCATTTACCCTTTATCCGAATCATATTCAGGAGAGCACGATTCTGAGTTATGAGGAAGTTCAATTAGCTCTTTTCATATTCAGGAGAGCACGATTCTGAATTATGAAAAAATTCATTTACAAGAAAGAGCCAAATCATATTCAGGAGAGCACGATTCTGAAGTATGAGGAAGTTCAGTTTATCCTTTTTATGTTCAGGAGAGCACGATCTTGAAACATGAAGAAGTTTACTTATCCCTCGGTAAGAGAAGAATCAAAATCGTATTCCAGGCGCCGACCTTAAAATGCGAGAAGATTTATTTATCAGATAAGCAGCAGCCTCTCTATTTGAGTGCTTATCCATTTTTGCGCATAAATCCCTTCCAACGATAAGTGACAGTTCTCCCTCGAGAAGCTTATCAGGGCGTTTCCCATTAAAGTCCATTTATCTTGGGCATGCAGTCGGTCTTTTACGGATTTCCGAGAAGTTCGTTTGATCCTGTCACAAGAGATAGTTCACAGAAGCTTGGATGTTATTCTTTGCTCAATGCTCCAGCATTCGGTAATCAATCTTACCATCGTACGGGCTCCAGTTTTATTTTTAGATCCCCCAGTGGAGGCCGTCTCACAGGTGCCATCTCCATTCGAGGATCTCGTTCTTTTTCTAAATGTGACAATTGGTCATTCGCACCAGTTGATTATCATTTTTTAGAGTCCCCCAGTGTTGTGCTGTGTCTCAGCGCGCCATTTTCCCCAGTGCGTTCTTCTCGTGGCGTCTGTCTCGGTGTCGTCATGTTTGTCAGCATTTTCGCATTCATTATTCCAGCATACGCAGCATATCATATTCATGGCATCATCTGTATTAAGTCATTCCAGTTTTGTCCATAGCATTGCATATCGTCGCATATAAGGGCAAAATTTTCGGTTATCTATATTTAAATCCCTCCACCACGATTCCTCGAGTCTCTGTCACTCAAATCGTCCGGTGTAGCTATTTAAATAGGGGCAACTGTAATACCCCAAATTTTACCCTTATATTTAGTCAGTCATTTCGCATATCATCTCATATGTACATTTGCTAACCACTAACAAGTTATGAAGGTTTTGTTTTGCAGATTGGGTCTCAGGGGTATTTTGGTCATTTTACACAAATTCTACCAATTCTTTGAAAAAGGGCTGTTATTACGTTCTGAGGCATTTATTTGCCAATTGGGTCAAGGTGCCGGTTTGTTTTGTCAGAAATATGATTGGACTCGGGGTCGCGTCTTGTTTGATATTGAAACATTTCTGAAACAGTTTTGTTTCCTCTTAGTAAAATGAAGTTGGGTTGAAAAAGAAGTGGATACTGTTAAGGCTATTTTGAGAAGAGATGTGATCAACGAGATTTTAATTTGAATTTGTTTGGATATAATCATATGGCGGGGTATCATTTATAAAAGGCAAAGGAGAAATAAGTTTTAAATATTTTTGAACTTTGTGTTCATAAGTACTTATAAGTTACAACTCAAGAAGGAACTTAAATAATTCTGAATTATTATTCATGGATACTCTGAATTTACAAGTGAGAAAGTAAATAGGAATATTTGTTGAATTTCATTTCATAAATATTTATAGTTTACAAATTGATAAAGTGAATTCGAATTTGGTTTACAAGAGTTTCATTTACAATAAATCCTAAAAGTTCCTAAATGCCTTCATGCTGTCCTTAAGCTTCTCCACGAGTCCTCGACTAACCTGCACGTCAAAACAATACAACACAGAATGGAAAAGTGTTAGAGGTTGTTTGACACTCTCAGAACAATTGTCATCATCGAGTGCCGGGAGGGCACAACCGAAGCCGCATCCTACTCCCGTTACCGGTCCATGCCATTGGCATCAAATCAGGTAGTTTCGCTCTTATCTTAATAGGTGACCGAGAGAGAAAGAGATAAAAGAAGTTTTGGGCCGAAAGAGGATTCACGCGACTTTGGATTCAATACTAGGCATCATCTCATCAAGTAAATTCTCCAAATTGATAACCAAATTGAACTAAAATCTGAACCATTTCTCCATCACCTACAAGCATAACATCATCACTAACACAATAACAGTTAGCAAACAGCATCATTATTCGCAAGCAGTATCAGCACATAAGCTACATATCTGCAAGCCAGTATTTGCAAACAAGTAATGTCGCAGTATCAGCAACAACAGTTAACATTTTCATGACAGCAGGTAGCTTATCAGGCTTGCATTAAAGAAGGCAAGGATCCTATACAGCAAGACATACGTGCATTGCACACCCAACTGATAACCATGTTCTGCACTAAGAAAGTTAGTGAGCGGGCACAATGCCTTACGCACAAATTGGCAACAGCCAGCATCCAAAGCGCATCAGACAAACGGGTCTATTCCCCAATCGGCCCAACACCAGTATGGAAAGAAACATGAAAACTCCCATCAATGGAATGCTATCCAATGCTGGAAATCTGCAGCTTTTGGAGCAGACTTTCCCAATGATCAGTGCGTAAAGTGAATGTATGAATGCAGACCCCCGCCAACTGCATAAGCCACAACTACAGCGTACAACCTACATTGGGCATAAATCATAAACAGCCAAGATTAGTCAACAACAATAACAGCATAACAGGCATAACAGGTCAAATTAGCGAAGCAAAACTGTTACACCTTTTTCAAATTCGGCAGCGTCCTGCAATTGTATGATACACCAGGCGAGTAAACTTGAGAGATGTGACCAAGTGGCAACTCACAAAGATGCAGCTCCAACTGCTATCGACACGGCTTTGAGCATGTCTTCCTGACTTGCATTTATGATGAAGGATGCAATCATCAGCCAGCAGCAAGTCTTTGTCTCTGCGTGCGTAAAACTGGTAAATCAGGCATTGGCATGATGTTTTGGGGAAATAGAAAATCAAGGCATTTTATTAATAAATGAACTACAGGACTGATAATCTAAAGGAGAGTGAAATTTAACTCCGGCCCTCAGCTCAACTCATCATCGGGCACGAGACTCGAGCAGCCAGGAGGACTATGGCCATGGCCATTATCAAACTCCCTACCGAGCATCGAAAATCGAAATAAGGCAACTGTTTCGAACAATTCAATGTAATTCGCAAGGCAATTACATCCGACAACCCAATGTGGCTCAGACTATTAAGTCGTCATCACCATTATGTCCTTTCTCGCCAATGGCACGAGACCGGCAGCCTCCGAACTTATTTGCACCTGAAAGCAGAAGAGAGAAAATCAGTGTACTTCCCAAATAACGCGAAACTCATCACAAGTCAAAATGGATTATATCAGTAAAACCAGATTTATCAGAACAGATCAATCCATATCAACAGGCGAATCACAAAAGTCCACAACTGGATATCAGTAGCAGCATCAGATCAATCCATATCAGAAGACAAAGCTGGATACTAAAACTGAACTGCACTATCCAAATTCATAAACATCACAGAAAAATCAAGCTTCATGTTCGAAAAAGCAAAAATAGGCAAGGAAAACCATAAACAGCGTGGAACTGATTGAGAAAATTTGAAGCAAATCAAACAGGGAAGAGCAGGTTCAATTTACAAATAACAAAGCCAGCTCAATTCAGTTCAAAATCATGAACTAAAGACCTGCTCACTGAAACTTTGCCAGTCATATTGATCCCAACCGTAAATGAAAGTCACAAAAAGTAAGGCTCAGTTGTCATCCATCACGGCCAATTCACTATCAGCTTCAACTCAGGAAGTCGAAGAGAATGAAATCAGTTCATGTCAGCTCACAGCAAATGCCCAAATCTAGAGCAAGTTTTGATGGCTCCAAAACAAATTAATCGAAACCCAAAGACTGGATATCTGTATCTGAAAAGAGGATCGAAACAAAATTCGGTTGAGGTCAATTGATCCAAATCCTACCAGAAAAGATAACAGAAATCAAATCAGAATCACAATAGAACAAATCCACATCTGCAAAATAACACCAGAATCGATATCAAATCCAATCTCAGTTTCGAATCCTACCAGAAAAGATAACAGAAATCAAATCAAATCAATTTCAATCAGAATCATATCTCAGTAACGTAAAAAACCCAACAAAAGCCCAAAAGGAGAGATTATAAAAGGACAACATCACCTCGTAGAAAAAAGGGAGGAGAGGGCCAAGAAAAATCACTGAACGAGAAACCCTAACGACCGCGACGTCAGAAGAAGGAGAAGTTTTCCACCAAAACCATCACGAGACTTCAACTCGTTCACGCGAAGGACCGCCGGCGCCGTTTAACCAAACGACGAGCAATCAACCGCCTCAGCCTCAGAATCTCTTCATCATCGACCGGTTCCACTTTAAATGTAAGCCATGGGATGTTTTTCATCACAGATTTCATGTCTTGTTTCAGGAATAAGGAAGATCAGAGAGAATCGCGGCGAGAGAGAAGAAGAATGAAGTGTAAACGGCGCTGCGAAAAACCAAAGGGTTCTGAAACCCTAAAATGATCTTGTGATTACAATCACCTCAACCGGGTTGGGTCCGGAGGTAATGACCGGCCCAACCCTTTTATTTTTTTACTTTCTTTTTCTCTTTTTTAATTAAATTATCAAATTTTAAATAAAAAAAAAAATATTTAGGTTGTTTTTTAAATAGTAAAATCAAAAACATTTTTTTAAGTATAAAAATCAAAAACATTTTTTAAAATATTAAAATTAAAACACTTTAAAATATTAAAATTAAAACATTTTTTTAATAATTAGAGTCAATATATTTTTTAAAACCAAGAGAAAATATTTTTTAAAGATTAAGATCTTCTTTTTTTTATTTATTCATTATCAAGTAAAAAAAATTAAGCTTAGATTCATATTAAACTTCTCATGAAATAAGAAACCACAAAAAAAATGTCCCATAGCTTCATGCTTCTGTTTTCATAATTGTGTTTACTAACCTAGTTCGTTCACTGTGCAGCTTACCATGTTGTTTCTTTATGTTCGCGTTCTTAAAATTGAATTGTATCATATTGTTGTAACTGTTCTTCCTCTGTAACCTTGCGAATCTTAACAATCGCATTTACGTTTCCGCATTTAAATTTCCGCTGATGTATGATTTCTCACACTATCATTACTATTATTTTGTCACATTGCACGCACCTCCGAAGGAATTAGGTCTAGCTTTTGGTCGCCGCGCCAATAGTCCCCAACTTCGAACCCTTACAACCTCACAAACCCTAAATTTCACAAATGCCTCGCCGCAGGCAAGATTACAAATTTATCCTAGTTTTAGGTCAAAGAGCCGCCGCGCTCATTTTAGGGTTTCCCGCCGTGGAATCCCTAACCTAATTTAACCCTAATTACAACTTAACAATTCAACGTAGAGATTTGGAGTTTCTACACTCCGCGTAAGCGTGTCCTTAAGATGCGTTTATTCCCCTTGAGACCTTGACCACAGTCAAGAAGTCTCTAACCTCCCTTTTGAGGGGAACTACGATTACTCTGATTCCACTCCCGTAAGGATACGTAGGCACAAGATGCGACGTCTTGCCGAGTAAACTTAGAATTAACCCCTTAGGTCTCTTTTCTCACTTTTAATCCCTTTGTACATATACCTTAAGCAAATGAATAAAGCAAATAGTAAGCATTGAACAAAAGGTTCCTGTAGAGTACTACAGAAGTTTAGGGTGCTAATACCTTCCCTAAATTTAACCAACCCCCGAACCCTAGATCTTTCCCCGCATTGTGTTTACGATGCAAAATAGGTTTTCCCTCTTTTGACCTTTTCCTTCGGATAAATCAAAGAGCGGTTGTGAATTGAATTGCGATTCAAACTCATTAATAGTTTGTGATCCTATTTCCACCGCAACAGAGGGAAATGAAACGATCGTAAAAACCTAAAGAAAAAGGGAAAGACAAGGTCATCACAACCATTTCTGGGTTCGGGAGTCGGTTACGCAAGGGGAAGGTATGAGCACCCCTCACGTCCATCGTGCTCGACGGGATCCACACTTGGGTTGTCTAGTCTATGGGTGAAAAACAATCTATCTACGGCTGCTAAAGATAAACAGAAAGAACTGACTCGATAGAGCATCGCGCTCTATGCCTACGTATTCCCTCGTGCAATGGGAAAGTCAGAGTCAACGTAGTTCAGGAAACTACGGGGGGATTTGCTCGCCAAGATGTCGTGTCTTATGCCTACGTATTCTCATATTAGATGAGAAATCAGAGCAAAACGTAGTTCAGGCTAACTACGGGAAAACAGGGTGTTCTCGATCACGCGGGGGTGAGAGAAGAGATTGACGATACTAGCGTACGCATTCTAGAAGTTAGGTGTATTACTGCTCGACCATTGGAGACTTAGGTGTTACTTGTTGGCGGTAGAACGGACGTAGTATGTCGGGGTTTAAAGGTACGGGAACTAGAACTATGGTCTGGTCTCAATTGCGCTAGGGCAAGAGAAAGGGAAGATTAGTCGTCTTCAGGAAAGTCTCGATCGCACGACAACGAGAGAACAGAGAAGTTAGTTGTTAATGTGCTCTCTAGGATATCGAATCCTATGCCTACATTTTCTCGTCTGATACGAGAAATTAGAGCAGCTGTAGTTCAGCCAACTACAGGGAAGGGGGAAAAGTGCTTGCTAGGATTATCGCGATCCTATGCCTATGTACTCTCAATAGATATGAGAGATCAGAGCAGCCGTAGTTCGGCTAACTACAGAAACGGTCTAGATTGCATGGGGGCAAGAGAAGGGAACTCAATCGCCAGGACGCGAGAGAAAAGGGGAAGTCTCAATCGCCAGGATGCGAGAGAAAAGGTTTGGAACAGGACGCACATGCAAAGTCCTAAGACGAATGAGCGAATGCGTTGCATATTGTCCAAAGGACATATGCTAAACACTCTAGATAAGTGAGAGGCAGCCACCCACTTATCATTTCCCACGTATCTAAAGCTTACGGCTCACAACGCTCGAAGGTTGAAAAGAAAGAGATGAAAGAAGTGAAATAAAAACAATGTTACCGAACGGAGTGGTTCCGTTGACCCTTGACTTTTGCGTGCAAATTCCATTTCCAAGCTCTACTCTTTTATCCTTGATGATGACATTTCGAATCAAAACCAATGTGACGCTGAACCGTCATAATTCGACTTATAAAGGAAGTCAAACCCCAAGAGGTAGCGTATTGATATCCGTGTCAAAGACAAGATAGAGAAATGATATTGAGAATCATTCTCCGATTAAATCATGTCACACGGACAACACAACAGAAAAGCAAAATAAAATTAGAAGAAGAAAATATGAGGAAAGAAAAAACGGTCTCGGATCCTACATCATCCATCAACAAGTTGATTTATAATGGTTTACGGAGGTCTCGTCATCGACCTACAAAACAAAAATGGTGAGAAAAATCCAATAATAAAATGAGATAAGAACTCAACTTCAAAAATTAAATGAAACTCCTAATAGAAAAAGGTTCTAAAAGAAATTAAAAGAAATAGGAATTGAATATAAAATAAAAACTATATATTAATATATGCATATATAAAATTATAAAAGAATTATAATATAAATTTCTAAAAAGAAAATAGTAAAATGTATTAAAATATATACAAAAATTAAATACAAAAATCTATGTACAAATATATTTACAAAATAATATTCCAAAAATAAAATACAGGAGGGGTTCAGAGCAGCAACAGGGGTTTAGTCCAGAATTCACATGTGGGCTTAAGTTTGAAAGCCCAACTCCAAAATAACAAACAACAGCCAAAAATAATAACAGAGGGGCGCAGGGAGCAATATGGGGGTACGCCTTCAGAAACCCGTTGAGCTTGGCCCAATTCCACATAAAACACACACAGCAAAAACAGGGGGAATAATTGGAAACGGGGGTGTAACCCAGAAAATGGAGGATTGGGCCTTACGACCCACTAACCAAAGAGGTGCCCACGAGTCATCTTCCTCTTCCTCACTCTCTCAGCAAACTGAACCCTAATGTCTTCCTCACAGCCGCCGCTGTCGGTGATCTCTCAACCTCATTGTCTGTTCTCCACTTCTTCCTACCAAAACAAACTCTCTCCCTTTCTTTTGCTTCGCTTCTTGTCTCCCTCTACTCTCCTGTGAAAAACAGAACCAGATAACAAACGAAACACGGAAAAATCACTAAGATCCCGGATGCGAAGATTTGAAGATGTTTGAAGGCTCGTGGATCATTGTAGATCGCGTGCGGTTTGGAGTTGACGGAGGTATTTGATTTGTTGTTGAAGTTTGATTCACGAAGGAAAACGAAGGAAGCTCACTCGCATCACTTGAGGCGAGTTGAAGATCCATGGATTCAGAAAGATGTTTGACGGATGATCTTTGATGAAGTTGCTTTGCATGTGTTGAAGCTTGAGGTAGTCGTTCACGAGGTTCGATGAAGATCTGGATCTGGAGATTTACGAAGAACATGATGAAGTTCCTGGAGATGTGCGATGAAGAAGACAAGCTTCGAAGGTTGGTGATTCGAAAACTCATGAAGATCTGGAGCTGTTTGATTTACGGATCTGGAAGTGATTTGGATCTGCGAAAATGGCAGATCGAAGGTTGTTGTTTGATGTTGAGGAAATATGGAGATCTGTTGCTTGAAGATTGTGAAGGTTTATGAGTTTGGAGAAGTTTGGATCTGTAGATCTGAAGATGATGAAGGTTTCCGAAAATCTAAAGGAGTTTGAAGTTGGAGATTTGAAGTTTGAATGTTGTTGTTAAAGATCCAGATCTGGTGAAGATTCGTATGGATATGGAACTCAGATCTGGAATGGTGCTATGAAGATGTGATGAAGTTGTTCATGAATGTTTGATGAAATTCTGGGAAAGGTGATGAACACGATTGAATGTTCATGGAGGTTGTGATGAATTTTGCTGGAAAATGGTATGAACGGGATGAATGTTGAGATGAAGATATGAGTTTCTGGAAAGGTTGTTATGAACATCGATGAACATTCAAGGGAATCTGGGAATATGACGAAGAACACATGAATTTTCCGGTGACTACATGCAATTTCCAACGATGATTTGATCTGTGTTAATTTCTCCGATGGACTTTCTGGTGTTTGCATGGCCCTTCGGGAAACGTGTCAAAGCATTGATGAGGCTACTTATAGTGCTGACAAGTGTCAGCCTTCATTGAATTGGGCCTGCAAAAAACTGACACATGGACCTGCAAAACTTGATTAATGATGGATTAATTACTTAAAGCTGGAAAAACCTGAATTAAAACAAAAGAAACTATTAATTAACAAAGCTGATTAACTAATAATAACACTAAAACGGAAATTAAAAGCTGATTACATTAATGAACCCAATTTAAAGTAAATCAATTAAAGATAATATTCTAATTAAATCCTAAATTAAAGAATTAATAAAAATCGAAAAGAAATAATAAAACTCAATTAAAATTCTAGAAAAATAAAATCTATATTAAAACTATTAACATTCTAATAAATTCTAAAAAAACTCTAGAAAATAGAAATTAAATTCAAAACCTATCTAAAAATTATTCCAAAAATAGTAAACAAATCTAGAAAATAAAATTAAATCAGTGAATGATAAAACGCTAGAATGCGACAAAATAAACAGTAATAAAATCGGATACCGAGATACCACCGAAACCAACAGCATAGACTGAATCACCGGGCAGAGCGCAAATTCCACAATAATTCTCCGTATCTGAAACGGCTTGAATCGTCTGGAACACGACAGAAAGGGGCTGTAATCCCGATTAAATCAATTCGGCTGCAAAAGATGCACAATATACGGTATGCAGATGCAAGTGCAAATGAAACGAAACATAAGCCAAATACAAGAAACGGTTGGTCAAATTTTGGGGTGCAACAGCTGCCCCTATTCAAACGACTTGGACCTGAAGGGTTGAAGCGAACAACTTTCAATCTTTCAAAGGTGAAAGACGGTTGAATACCAAAGAATCCAGAAATTTGCCAACCGCAAAAACAGAACCAAACTCTGATACGTTGGAACAAAATCTCCAGAAGATAGCTGAACTGATCACAAAAATACTCCGCTGGGGAAGAGAGGCTTAATCAAACAACTCTGGCAGGGAGAAAACGAGAGAAACTTAACCAAGTAACTCCGTTAGGTAACACATAATAAGATGAACGCATTCATCAAAAGCTGCGCCATGGTCTGGATACCATGTTGGCCGAAAGGTAATATTTTACATTGTCAAAGTCTGGATACTCGAGGAAAATCGAAGCCTGGATGCTCAAGGCAGCTATACCTAAATCTGGATACTCAGTAATCGAAGCCTGGATGCTCTATGCAATAAACCTGAGTCCGGATACTCGGTTAATAAATCTGAGTCTGGATACTCAATAACCCGAGCCTGGATGCTCAATGCAATCTGAGCCTGGATGCTCTATGCAAATAACCTGAGTCTGGATACTCGGTTAATAAATCTGAGTCTGGATACTCAATAACCTGAGCCTGGATGCCCAAATCCAACGACCGGAATCTGGATACTCAACAGACGAGGAAGACGTTATAGATATACTCAACAATATCTGGATATCATATGAGTTCAAAACAACACAAACAACCAACATCCGACGATGCTGCTGGGAAATAACATGAGCCATGGTCTGGATACCACACGAGCTGAAGAAAATAATACCATCTGCTGTGATCTAGATATCACAAAGCATCAAATAAGATAACATGGTCTGAATACCGAAACCGTCCTTACCGGAGTCTAGATACTCAACGGGTAAAGAGATAACACCGATTACCGTGGTCTGGATACCACCAACACCTTTACTGGAGTCTGGATACTCCACGGATAAAGAAAAACATCCATAAGCTTAACAAAGTCTGAACCTCCAACGAACTTTACCGGAGTCTGGATACTCGACGGAGGAAGCCGAAAACATACTCATCAGGGTCTGAATACCCAACTGCCTTTATCAGAGTCTGGATACTCGCTGGAGATAGCACAATAACACAAAAATCTGCCATGGTCTGGATACCAATCAGGAAAAGATAACACATAACCTGCCATGGTCTGGATACCATAAGGGCAACAAAGATCAAACTTCCAAAGAGACATCCAAGAACAAAGAGGCAACCACCTGGCTTATGTTTCAAATGCATATGTTTGAAAATGGCGTAATGCTCCATACAAAATGGAAATGCTACGCGTTTAGGTAGATACTATGCACGATGCAAAATGCAAGGGAACAGATCCAGCAAAATGAATGCTGGAGAGAAGAAATCCAACTCCACCGGGGATCCAATCAAAACCCTGCTGAGGAAAACGCCCTGGATGGCCCACCAGAATACGGCTCTTCTAGGAAACAAATGTCTCAGTTGGAGGAAACATGCTCACTCTACTGGGGAATTAACAACTCTGTAGGGGATAACCATCAACCACTGAAATTGAATCTCGCTTCAACGAAGAAACAACCTTGAACAGACTCCTAGGACACCAAAGTCCCTCTAGGTATACAAAACTCATCTGAAAGTAACAACTTCACTAGGGAAGAATCCAAAATCCAAACTGCCGGGGATACTCAGTTGGGGAATAATCTACCTCTTCTATAGATTACTCAGTGAGGGAATCGACACCGACCTCCGCTTGGGGATTAAATTCATCAATATTCACCTCTGATTAGGGAATGAGTCAATGATCTAGACTCGGAGGGTAAAGGAGCCAAAGATTTATACTTTGTGGGGATACAACACTGCACTCGTCCCACTGCTGGGGAAATAAACCCAAATCTGCTTTGTCAGGGAAAACTTCAATCTCGACCTACTGGGAATACACAACCAATTTGTCGGGGATGGCTAGACTCTGTCGGGGATATCAATCTTGACCTGCTGAGGATAATCTTGATCCTACTCTGATAAGAATAAGTGCCATCTCAACTTGCTGCAATCTCAAACTGCTGAGGAGAACCAATCTTAACTACACATCTTTGCTGAGAAAATATTCATGATTGAACAACGTCACCCTCTAAGGGAACACAAAACAACAATCATGGAGAATTGAGATCATTCGAGCCTCGTGTCGGGGAACATAATAACATGAGAACCATTGGGAATTGTCGTGCCAGGTATATTTAAGCTTTTCTGGTTTAGGGATAGGTTTATGGTGATAGGGATTTACCAACAAAATGGATTTTAGAGAGAAAACACTAGACGAGAACTAGTATTCAAGGGTGGGCTACCAGACGAGAACCGGTGGTACAAGGGTTTAAGTTGTCAGACGAGAACCGGTGGTACAAGGGTTTAAGTTGTCAGACGATAACTGACTTCTAGGTTTTGGTATCAGACGGGAACTGATTTTTGGTTTGCCAGACGAGAACTGGACTTTAAAGCTGTGTTAGCCAGGCGATAACTGGTTAAACAGTAGGTCGAGGAAAAGGTGACCAGACGGGAACTGGTTTAAAAGCTGATATGCACCAGACGAGAACTGATGTTTACGGAAAGGGTGACCAGGCGAGAACTGGTTAAAAGATGACAGGTACCAGACGAGAACTAGTATTCTAAGAAAGGTGGACCAGATGAGAGCTGGTTACCGGTTTGCCAGACGAGAACTGGGCTTTGGGAGGTTTCCCAGGCGATAACTAGGCTTTGGCAATAACTTTAGTTACATGGTAGGTAACAGGTTTAGGCTGTAGGATAATGATCTAATGACAACAAGGCTTTTTCGGAAGGTTAAGGTTATTTGATGAGGGTAATGACACGATTCCCTGACACTCAACTCTTGCTGGGGAGATCAAACTAGCTTGAACAACTTGCCCTAGTGCAGTTCAACTTGCCCCAGTCCGACTCTTTGGGAAGGTTCAGAAAGTAGCTTGCCATGAGACGACCTCGAGATGGCTTGCCCCAGAATCCGTACATCAAAAGGAATCGTCCTCGGTTGACCAACTCTCAGCATGGTTGTTTTCAATATACTCTTGAAGTAACTTGCCCCTGAATGAGCATTGAAGCGACTTAACCTGATCTGATTGAATCCCGGAGGGATCTGCCCTCAACTTACAGAAACTCTGGGCGATTGCCCCTGATTAGGTCTTGAGATGATTCACTTCTAATCAATTGCTTCTTGAATAAACTATCCCATAATCAACCGACGCTTCGGGACTTGTCCTCAGACTAACTAATTCCAAACTCACTGGATGTCAATACCCCAGATTCACAGGGTTTCAAAGTATACACAATTCTGATTCAGACTTGTTGCACCCTAAAATTTGACCAACATTTATTTACCCATCAAGTGTTTGAAGGTTGATACCTTTGTCAAAAAGCTCAAGAGATCCTCAGAGGAATTGGTTGAAACCAAGGTTGTGTGACTCATAGCTTGAGAGTTGTGGGTGCTCCTTGTTGCACCCTAAAATTTGCTCAACCTTATTCCTTGGTTTATGTTTCATCATCATTAGCATTTGCATATAGAGTCATGTACATAGACTAACCATCTGCATAACATAAGCATAGCAAGTCATTCAACAGGGGACCAATCATTACTTCCATCTCTAGAGGCCTAGCAAGAGGTTATTATCCCAATTCAACCTCATTCAAGTCATCAGGAAAGAATTTGAAAGCAAAGAGTTTAGCAGATCAAGCCTTGAGTCCATCTCCTAGCTGAGGGTATCTGAGGATCAACAAGAGGGTTGTGAGCTGTGAAATGAAGGTATGGAGAGCATCTAGACATCTTGAGAGACTTATAAAGTCATTTGGAGAAGAAAACAAGTCATTGATGAAGGCACAAGAGCTATAGTTGAAGACAGTCAACTAGGGTTTCATCTGGGTCAACCCTAGGTCAACCCTAGGTCAATTGACTGACTTAAGAGGGCATTCAAGTCTATTGGAGAGATGTGGGGATCAACATTTGATATATGAAGAAGGATATGGAGATATGACAAGGAGAATTCAAGAGAAATCAAGGAGAAGAGGAGTTACTAAATTAGGGTTTCTCTGTAAAATCCCCTAGTTTAGGTCAAATTTCCAAGCAAGATAAGTCAAAATGCTAACTTCAAATGGCTTCTTGGCCAACATGAAACTTGTAGAGGATCTCAAGACCTTTAATTTGAGTGGTGGAAGACCTCAAGGAGATTTATAGAACTCAAGTTATGGTCCTTACAAGTTACAGGTCATCTGGGGTGTCTGAATTTTTGTCTGTGAAAGTGACTTGACTTCCAAGCTAGTTTTGCCCCTCAAGGAGATTTCAAATGAATTCTTGGTCAACATAAGAGTTGTTCCTCATTGTCTTAGCTTTCTAGAATGGTATGGTATGCCTTCATATGATGTGGAGAACTCAACTTATGGTCTTGACAAGCAAAGGGTATTTTGGGCATTTGTGAATTACAGGTCATTTTAACCTATACCCAAAACTCATACAAGGAGGCCTCAAATGGAAAAACTTACAACATCAAACTTGCTCCAAATGGGATTTTAAGTCTAGAAAGAAGGTCACAAGTTATTGGAGAAACTCATAGCATGGAGTTGCATGATTGGTCAAAATATGAACTAAAAAGGCTTATAAAGTGAATAATTTCAAGTTGGAAAATGGTTTGGGAGATTTACAAGTCCAAATGGAGACTTCCAATATATGATTTTGAATGGAAAAACAATTCTAAGAACAATGGTTCACCCACTTTTTTGAGTTTAGAAGGAAAAAATGAAGTTATCCATGGTTGCTTATCATTTAAGAAACATGATCAAAATGAACCAAAGTTTGAAAACAAGGGAATGTGCAAGATGGATCTAGAATGTTCATTTGGGGTCTATATATTCATGAAAGGAGAATTTGGCAAGGGTTGGCCTCATTTGCACCAAGAATTTCACAAGATTTCTCATTCTTTTCATTGAAGTTTCATTGCAATTCTCACAAATTCTTCACCAAATCTTCATCATAATCAACCTTCTCATACTGATCCATCATCATATAGTATAATTCAATCAAGAACAAGGTGGTTATCATCCATTTTCGAGTGCTTTTTGCAAGGACATCAAAGTTGCCAATTCAAGTGGATAGCATAATTCTGGCCAAATCTCATCCAAAGCTTGCATACAGAATCAAGTTCATCAAGGATTGATCAAGATCCAAGTCTCAAAAGCCTCAAATCATCAATCTCCATAGCTGTTTGCAAGATTTTGCACAAGGTAAGTTTTCATTCAAACTGCTTGATCCAGTTAGTTAGGCATGATTTTGTTAGTGTAGAATTGATCTAGGTGGTTAGGAGATTAAGTTAGATGAATTTGGAGAGATTTGGTGATGGTTAGTGACAGGTGCCATGAACTGTTGGTGCTTATATCTCTTAGATTAGTGTGTTGTAATTGTGGTTTGATAGCATGTGTTAACCTCCATTAGTTGTAGTTCAATTTAGGCTAAGTTTGGGGAAGATTGGTGATGATGCATATCAGTGCATTTCAATGGAGGCCGAGTGTGGATCCAATCGAATTTGTTGATGTGGTGAATTTCAAAGCGAATTGATGCCCTAAGCTTGTAGAGGGAGAGATTTGGAGCAGATTTCATGTTTATATCGTGTGGATTGGTTGCCTGTAGAGTGAGAACAGAGAGGAAGAAAGTTGCTCGTGCATGGGAGCTTTCATGGCATCCAAACCCTAATTTGCAGAACCTTTGGGGAAGAGATAATCGTGGCCGTGTATGTGTGGTTGGACTTTTGACTTCCCAGGCGATCCAAGGGCTCTTGTTTAATTTCAGAATTGGAGGGAGATGTGCTGGCCCTAAACGCACCGTTTCATTAATTGAAACGGGCGGGCCTGAGCGTATTTTGTTATCTCCACCCCCTATTCTAAGCCCAATATGAATCTGAACATGGATTTGATGCTTTTCTCACCCCCCCTGGCGTTTTATTTCTCATTATTTCTGAGCTTGTTCTGGGCCTTGGTAAAACTGCTACGCGCACCCCCTTTATGAGGCCCATCCTGGATTGAACTGGGCGTGATTTCTTTTCATACCCCCTCCCTCATTTTTATTCAATTTTGTTTTTCTTATTTCATTTTAATATTTTACCATCTTCATTAATTCATCACTAATTCATAAAAAATGTTTTTTAATTCATTCTTTTTACCATGTTTTCATTAAAATGTCTAGAATATTATAGGAAAATAAAATTTCATTTTTAGTTTTATTTCATATTTTTTACATATTTTCTAAATAAATGTCACATTAAATAGATTCATTTCATGCATTTTTTTTGTGATTTTTGTTCTCTCACATGCTTTAATATTTTTTGATCATTCTTTTCATATTGTTTAGATGAGATGTTAGGCTTGTAGAAATATTTTAGTTCCCATTTTTAGAGGTTAGTTTTAGGTGATTAATAAATGCTTGAATATCATGAACAAAACTAGGGTTTTTAGGTGACAACTTAGGAAGTTCAATTTTTTCCCTTAGGACTTAGGGTTTGAATAGATTAGTCATGGGACTATAGGGGCTATGGGTAGTTATTAGATCCCTTAGAGAACAGTTAGGATTCCCCTACTGCTATTATTACTGTCTGTATATCTGTTGTTTGGTGTGGTGTGCCCTCTGGGGTTTATTGATTGTTTGTTTGGGTATTGGGTTTGTCTGGGGCCCTGGGAGAGCTGAAGACTTGTGGAGATGAAGCCATTGAAGATTCAAATGCTGAAGATCAACTGTCAGAGTTGAGGAGGAGTTTCCTGCTATCAGATGCTGAGGAGATTAGGGTTTAGGAGCTAGGCAGAGCTCTAGATTAGAAATTTTGTTTCTCAAACAGGGATTGCCTTGTCTGCATCCATTCTTCTCTGTGATTCAGAGTCTCTCTAAGACACTCACCCCCTTCCTTTGGAAGGCTTGGTGATAGTGTCTATGAGATAGAACTCTTGAGAGAAAATGTCTCTTGTGTTAGAAGCAGTCTGTTCACCACCCTTGGTAGTCAGCTGATTGCTTAACACTCAATTCACTCTTGTGACTAATCCCTCATCCTGGAGGTTTGAGCATGAAGAAAAGCCATTGCAGATGGAAGACTGATGATCAAAGCCCTTGTCTGAAGGCCATGAAGATGGAGACTGATGCTTGTTGAAGCTTGTGAATGATTGGAGATTGCTTGAAGCCAGTTGTTGATTTAGAGCTGCTGATGCTGTTTCTTTTGCTGTATTTCATTTGTTGATGTATTGATTGGTTTTCTGAACTGTATTGTTTGCTGTTTACCCTGCTGGGTTGAAAGTGAAGCCTGTTCACTTTTGCCTATTGTTTTCTAGGTTCGAGGTTGAGTGGGACTCCCTTGCCTCGCTTGTATTGCTGCATCCATGCATTTTACCGCTTTACTGTATATATCTGGTATTGTTTCTGTTTCTGCCTATCCCGTAGGATCTCTGTTTCTCTCTGTGCAAGAGAGGAGCATGATAGACACTAGGTCTTAACCCATGCATGATAACATTAGGATAGCTTGTTTCCCTTCGCAACCGTAGGTTAGAGTTCTGTCTCTTTCTTTCTCAAAACAAACAGAAAAACACATAAAGATTTCAAACACAATAAAAGACACTTCTTCCGTAAAAGAATGTGAACTCATCAAGACGTCATTTTTGTCCTCTTGGACTGTTAATCAGAAAAACCTTTTCAGAAGGAATAAAATCAACCAAGACAGACTTGTGTCGTACGTGGCCCGAACTACGTTTGCTCTGATCTTCCATGCTGTGTGGAAGTACGTAGGCATAGGATGCGATATCCTAGCGAGCAACCTTCCCCTCCTTTCCCGTAGGTAGGCGAACTACGTTGACTCTGATTTCTCGTTCCAGACGGGAATACGTAGGCATAAAGTGCGATACTTTGCCGAGTCATTTTTATTCTCATTTTATTTTCTTTTTAACCCTTGACCTATAGTTTAGATAGAATAACAATCCATACCCGAAAACAAGCGTGGATCCCGTCGAGTACGACGGACGTGAGGGGTGCTAATACCTTCCCCTTGCGTAACCGACTCCCGAACCCAGGTTTTGGTTGCGATGACCATACCTTTCCCGTGTTGTGCGAGGTTTACTCTGAGCGTTTCCTTTCCCTCCCGTGGGATAAATAACGCACGGTGGCGACTCTTCTGTTCAGCCGGCGCCGATTTTCGCAGTAGCGACAGCTGGCGACTCTGCTGGGGACCCAACGTCCCCTGGCTGCTAAGGACTGCGATGGTTCTTATGCATTTGGGATCCAACGTCCCTTGAGAGAGTCAATCCTAACGCTTGTTTTCCCGTCGAGGATTTTGTATGAAGTTATTGTATATTTCTAACCCTGTATTTTCCAGCTTTATATATACTGTTTATTATTGCTGTATCTGGGGTGTGACGGGTGTTCTGATATTGAGAGATAAGCCGGACCTGGGCTTGAGTGCACCTAGAATTAGAGTAGAAATTAGTGGGCGCCCGCTTGCTTTGCTTGCTTTGGTGTCTCATGAAATCTACACTCAGACGAGGTTCCTCTGGTTGGCCTCCTGCCCCTTCCTTTGGTTGGCGTGGGTTGCTGGTTAGTTGGATTGTCGACTCTGGGGACCGATCATTTGGAAGTTGGCTGAGTGAGGCCTCTTCAGGATTTGATGATGCCACTCCTTCTGGGAATCGTATCATCAACCCTGAAAGTCTGTGACGCCGACGACCGCATAGGATGCAGTACCTTGTGCCAGTTATAGGGCCACCCACCTGTGAGGGGATTCAGGGTTATGCAGGTAACTAGACCTCCAGACTACCGGCTATTTCTTGATCAGAGATCTTGGTTATTTATGGAGATTTATTCTGAGGTCTGTCAGAGACCATGTGGAGATTTATTCTGAGGTCTGTCAGAGACCATGTGGAGATTTATTCTGAGGTCTGCCAGAGACCATGTGGAGATTTATTCTGAGGTCTGTCAGAGACCATTTGGAGATGTATTCTGGGGTCTGTCAGAGACCATTTGAGAGGTGTTTTGAGGTCTGTCAGAGACCAGTTATAGATGGGATTTGAGGTCTATCAGAGACCAGTGAGTTATGGTTTGAGGTTTGTCAGAGACCAGTGTTGGAGTTCTATTTTAGGTCTATCTGAGACCAGGGTTTGATGACTTCTGGATGGTCTATCTGAGACCTTTCTTGATTGGGTTTAGGCTATTCAGCTGCAGCTTTGGTCCCCGTTGAATGTTACTTGCATTGCATCCCTGCATATCCATTATCATTTGCATTTCACTAACGTGTGTCTGTGCTGCAGGTGCATTTGCATTTCCCTAGTTCTAGTGCCCAGACTTCTGAGTGTTTGATCATGACTAGCCTAAGGAGAACGGTTGCCTACAAATTGCCTACGCCTGATATTGTTCCTTTACTGGGGTTGATCTCTCTTGCTGATGAGAGTGTTCGTAGGAGTTTCCGGATGAGCTATGGTAGATTATTGAGATTGGTGTGCAAACCTACAGAGGTAGAGTTAGATGGGCTGTATGCTTTGATGCAATTCTATGACCCTGCTTTGAGGTGTTTCACGTTCTCTGATTTTATTATGGGACCGACGCTGGAGGAATACGCTGAGTATGTTGAGCTGCCTGTGCAGAATCAGGTTCCATTCATTCATTATGATGCCAAACCTAAGCCGGAGGAATTGGCAAAAGCCTTGCATGTTGATGCTTCTGAACTTGTGACTACTGTTTCCCGTGGAGTTCCAGGCTTCTCATTTCAGTTCTTAGTTGGTAAAGCCCAAGAGTACGCCAAGAATGGGTGCTGGGTTGCTTTCAATGCTGTGTTGGCCTTGTGCATTTATGGCATAGTACTATTCCCCAATATACCGGATTTTGTGGACTTCGATGCTTTCTACTTGTTCGCCGCTGGTAATCCTGTACCTACCTTACTCGGAGATCTCTACCACTCGCTGCATTACAAGAATGAGAAGGGAAGAGGGAAGAATGTTCATCTGTGTGCGCCCTTATTGAGTATGTGGTTTGAGAGTCACCTTCCTAAGAGAGGATCTGCTGCAGAGACTACAGTTCCAGTTGGTTGGCCAGAGCGTCTGATGAGGCTATCGTCGGAAGATATGGAGTGGTTTGATAGAGATTTGCTGGGATCTGAGCTCCTCTTTAGCTGTGCTGGTTACCCTAATGTCCCATTGATTGGAAGAAAAGGGTGTATCAATTACAACCCTTCTCTATTCATTCGCCAGTTCGGATATGCGCTGAAGAATCCACCTCAGGAGGAAGAAGTACAGGAATCTCTGTACTTCACTGGTGACGTGAAGGGGGAGTTATTAGCCAAGTTGCGACATGCTTGGACGCGTATTAACCGCAAAGGGAAGCCGTTGTTAGGAAAGAATGACTGTCAGGCCTATGCACCTTATAGAGCTTGGATTCAGGAGAGGGCTAGTCAGTTGAGGATGCCATTTCCAGATGCACCAATTCTTGTTCCTATTCCGGTAGCGGAGCCGACCACTGTTTCTAGGGAAGTCTATGAACAGGTTGTGAGGGAGAAAGAAGCCTTAATGAAGATTAATGAAGGGTTAGAGCAAGAGCTAGCCCAGGCACGCAGTGAGAAGAACAAGGCCGTATATGCTTTCCAACAACAGATTGAGCTGGTAAACAGGTTAGGATCTGAGTTGACCGAGGAAAAGAAAAGGCGCGAACGTCTGGGGCAAGAGTTCAGAAGCTCCCATGACATGCTGGAAGCCAAAAAGAGAGCGCTCGACGCAGCACACCGAGAGATATCTTCTTGCAACAAGACTTGGAATGCTACACTCACTAACAACAAGAAGAGGGAAGATAAGCTAAAGCAGCAAATTTCCGACCTCGAGGAGAAATTGAAGTCTAGCATCAAGAAGTGTGAGGAGGAAGTGATGAACCGGTATAGTGTCCAGCATGCACTGAACAAGGCAATCAAATCCAGAGATGAAGCAGTGTCCCAGAAGCGAAAGCTAGAAGATTGCTTCGGAGAAGCGGCATGGGAAGAAACTGCTGAAGACGTACGCCGTGTCCTTAAGAAGAGAAACCAGCTTGTTGAAGGGCTGCTTGATCGACCAAGCCATCCGGAGACCAAGAAGTTGATAGAGGAGTACCAAACTTTTGGGAGGATCTGATCATTCCATTATTTGTATGCTTTATTTGCATAGTGCTGACCATCACCAGGATTGTTGGTTGAGGTCATGCCATCTTTGTACTCTCAGTGATATTGTACCCTGGGCTTATTGATTCTCTCTGATATGTATGAGGCTTTCTATGATTCAGCTCCGATATTCTTATTGTCAACGCTGTCACTGCACCGGCACCCTCGCACTAGAACTGGGGGAATGAACTTCCCTAGTGCACAGACACATTGCATTGCATTCATATTTATCTTGCATAACAGGTAATCTTTGAATGGTGTCTTATCTCCTGCTTTGATTCAGGTACTTAACAGGATTCCAGATCAACATCCGCACCGCTATTCTACACGATCCAACTGTCGGAAAGTCATGGACCAGATTCAGAACGAGATGCAGGATGTACGCGAGAAGCTCGCCCTCTTCATGCAGACCATGGAGGCTATAGCAAAAGGGCAAGAGAATTTGCAGGCCATGGTCCAGCCTCTGTTGGCTCGCAACGCTGGTCATGGTAACGAAGATCATCAGTCTGTCCGGGTTGATACTGCTCATGGAGATGGCACTCCAACGCCAGTGGCTCCGCCTGTCGTCAATGTGAATGCTGCTAACGTCAACAACGCTACCGCTGCTGTGAATGGTAACGTCGGAGTTGGAAATGAAACTGCTGTCCACAACGCTGGGCTGGGTGATGTCAATGTGGGAGATAATCTCGGAGGTAATGGCTTCGTCAATACTGGGTTCGGATTCAACGATCAGGGATTCGACAACACTGGCAAGTATGGCTTTAATGCTCAAGGCTTTGGGCAAGATGGTTATGGTATGGTCAATCAGGGCTACGGAGGTTTTGGAAACGGAAACGGTGCTGGTTTTATGGCTGGAGGTCCTGCTGGAGGTGTTCAAGGGTATGGCAACAGAGGCCGAATTCCGGGGATGAATCAGGTCAGAGCTGGACGTAATAATGCATATGATGGATACGGGGCTGGAAACGGTATGTGGCAAGAGGATCAACAGGAAGACGCCTTCTCTGGAGGGGTTTTTGACGGGCCGATGGATGATTCTCAAAAGATTAGAATGCTGGAAGAGCAAATGAAGGGAGTCCTCAACCAGAGTGCTGTGGGTCTGGACATGGCAACTATGGGCTTGGTACCTGGGCTGAGGGTGCCGATCAAGTTCAAAGCGCCCGCGTTCGATAAGTACAAAGGAGATACATGTCCGAAGGTTCATGTACGGGCTTATTACAGAAAGATGTCTGCATACTCCACTGACGAAAGAATGCTCATGCATTTCTTTCAGGATAGTCTATCGGGTCCTTCCTTAGAGTGGTACATGGGGTTGGAGCCCACTGATATCAAAACTTGGAAGCAATTAGCGGAGGCGTTCGTAGCCCATTACAAATATAACAGTGACCTGGCACCCAATCGGGTCCAGTTGGCCGGGCTTTCGCAGAAGAAAGGGGAGAGTTTTAAAGAGTACGCGCAAAGGTGGCGCGATATGGCTGCCAGGGTCCGTCCTCCTGTCGAAGATAAAGAAATGAACGACATGTTTGTTGGTACATTCACCGGGCTGTTTCATGATATGTTGTTTCATACTTCTCTGGCCAGTTTTTCAGACCTGATTCTGATGGGTGAAAAGATTGAGCGGAACATTAAGCAAGGAAAGTTCCAAGTCGATGAGTCAGCTGCGTCTGGCAGTAATAGGAAAGCTTATGGTGGGCGCCGTCAGGGCGAAGCTAGTGCGGTATTTGGAGGCCGAGGCCGAGGCCGAGGCAGGGGAAGAAATCCATATCGTCAGCAGCAGCAAGTGTCGAGTGTCACTATTCCTTATCAACAACAACCAATCCAGCAACAACAACAGGTTCAGCAGCAACCAATGCCACAGCAGCAGCAGCCTCAGCAGGGGGCACAGCAAGCTCAGAGAAAATTCCAGGGTGGTAAGCCGAGAAGGGTGTTCGAGAAGCTTCCCTCTAACTATGCTGATTTATTGCAGACCTTGTTGGGATTAAATCTGGTGGAGAAAAGAACCTTGGCACCAATAACGGGAACTCCCCCGTTCGGCTATGATGCGAATAGACGCTGCGAGTTTCATTCTGGGGCCCCGGGCCATGATATAGAAGGCTGTCATGCTTTTAAGCACGTTGTGCAGGATCTCTTGGACAACAAGTCTATCAACTTCGGAACGACCGGTGCGAATATAGTCCAGAAACCCATGCCTAATCATGGGGCGAATGCCGTGCTGACTGAGGAAGGCCTGAATCTGATTATGAATGTTGATGATTTAAAGACGCCGCTGAGCGAAATAAAAAGCCGACTGTTGCAAGGAGGTGTTTACCCGGGTTGTAATGAGTACTGTTTAGACTGTTGGGCCCTGTCTGGGGGGTGTGAGGATCTGAAGAAAGGCATCCAGGCCTTAATTGATGATGGTATATTGCAGTTTGATAGAACAGCAACCGAGGAGCCGGCAGGGGCAGTAGTGGATAATCGGAGTGATGTTGCCACAGTGACAATTCCTAGGAAGACGATCACTATTTCAGCACCAGCTCAGCGACCACCGATTACTATAACTAAAGCCGGGCCAATCCCGTATGAGAGCACGAAAGCGGTCCCATGGTCATATGGGCTAGAGGTGTATTGTGACGGGATTAAAATCGATGTTAACAAGCAGTCAGCGGAGGTTGTGGATAATGTTGTGGGCTCAGGAGGCATGACAAGAAGCGGCAGGATCTTTATATCTCCTGAAGTAGAGGCCGAAAGGCTAGCGAAAGGAAAGGGGAAAGCGGTGGAAAATGTTCCGATACAAGCAAATGAAAAAGAAGCAGCATCTAAGGATGTAGAGGAATTCATGCGCTTAATTCGGAAAAGCGATTATAAAATTGTGGAGCATCTACAGCAGACGCCGTCCAAAATATCTATTCTGTCATTGCTGTTATGTTCGGAGGCTCACCGAAATGCTTTGCTGAAAGTCCTGGACACTTCTTTTGTACCACAGGATGTCTCCGTGAACCAGCTAGAAGGAGTATTAGCACATGTGAATGCAGGCCACAGTCTGGGCTTTACTGATTTCGACTTGACTCCGAAAGGAAGGGACCATAATATGGCATTGCATGTATCTGTTGAGTGCAGAGGGTCGACAATGTCGCACGTATTGGTTGACACCGGGTCGTCTTTGAATGTGCTGCCTAAGAAGGCTATGATGAAGCTGGATGTTCGAGGAATTTTGTGTACACCAAGTGATTTGGTGGTCAGAGCGTTTGACGGCACGCAGAGAACAGTCTTCGGATCGATTACCTTGCCTCTGCAAGTGGGGCCGGAAGTGTTTGCAACGGAGTTTTATATCATGGATATACAGCCTGCGTACAGCTGCTTGCTGGGAAGACCTTGGATTCACGGGGCAGGGGCAGTCACGTCTACCCTGCATCAGAAGTTAAAGTATATGGTCGGAGACAGTGTAGTCACCGTGTGCGGAGAAGAAGACATCCTGGTCAGCCATCTTTCTTCGTTTAAATATGTGGAAGTCGACGGGGAGATCCACGAGACGCCATGCCAGGCATTCGAAGGTTTGCGCATTAAGGACAAGAGTCCCGGGCCAAGCAGAGTGCCAGAGATAGCCGTCTCTTCGTATAAAGAGGCTCAAGCGCTAGTAAAGGCAGGAGAAGCCACGGGCTGGGGCAAAGTATTGGACATTCCGGTGAAAATGGACCGGTTCGGACTGGGGTACCGACCGTCGTCATCAACTCCTTCTGTGGGGGCCCCTCATTTCAGAAAGTCAATCACCATCTCTGCCAGTGGAGTATGCCATGAATCTGTCAATGCTGCTTCAGAATCCGATGAAGGGGACAGCGACTGTGATATGGATGCCTGGATTCAGCCAAGCGCGCCAGGACAAGGACTGTGCAACTGGTCCATTCAGGAGCTTGTTCCTGTGACTTTTAAACAGTAATGCTTTGCTTTATTAATTGTTGAATAATCTGATGTCTTGCCCGGGGCATCAGGATTTGCTTAGGGCTGTGTTGTTATAAACATTGCTTCGTTAATCATTAAATAAATGGCGTTTTTTCATGTGTAAATACCGTAATCCCTGTCTTTCTTGTTTTGTATTTTTCAATAAAATGGCAACGTGGTTATCCGCTTTATACGCATTTTGAAGCACTTAACCCTTTCTTTTGCAGGATAACATTTTCAGATGACATCCTTGAGCCACCTATGACTCGTCCCGACTTCGAGCACCCGGTATTCCAGACTGAAGAAGAGGTTGTTGAAGATAGCGACGTTCCTGAAGAACTGTCTTGGTTGGTGAAGCAAGAGGAAAGAGCCATTCTGCCTCACGACGAGGTTATCGAGATTATCAATTTGGGGTCGGAAGGGGTTGAGAAAAATATTCGTATCGGAGCCGCACTGCAGAGTGATATCAAGCGAAAACTGGTTGAAATGCTCCGAGAGTATAATGATGTATTCGCTTGGTCGTATCAAGATATGCCAGGGCTCGATACAGATATGGTTGTGCATCGTCTGCCACTGAAAGAAGACTGCCCGCCTGTCAAACAAAAACTTCGCAGAACTCGACCAGATATGGCAATGAAGATCAAAGAGGAGGTTCAGAAACAGTGGGACGCTGGGTTCCTGGCTGTGACGAAGTATCCCTCATGGGTTGCTAACATCGTACCAGTGCCAAAGAAAGATGGCAAGGTTCGAATGTGCGTGGATTATAGAGATTTGAATAAAGCAAGCCCAAAAGACGATTTTCCACTTCCTCATGTTGACGTATTAGTTGATAATACCGCTCAATACTCTGTATTCTCCTTCATGGATGGTTTTTCAGGCTATAATCAAATTAAAATGGCGCCAGAGGATATGGAGAAGACTACTTTCATAACGCCTTGGGGAACATTTTGCTACAAAGTGATGCCCTTTGGTTTGAAAAATGCTGGGGCAACATATCAGCGTGCGATGACGACTCTTTTTCATGACATGATGCATAAAGAGATTGAAGTTTATGTTGACGATATGATTGCCAAATCCCAGACAGAGGAAGAGCATCTGGTGAATCTGTTGAAGTTGTTTAAAAGGCTTAGGAAGTTCAGGCTGAGGCTGAACCCTAACAAATGCACCTTCGGGGTGAGATCGGGTAAGCTCCTGGGGTTCATAGTAAGCGAAAGAGGAATAGAGGTCGATCCTGCTAAAATAAAAGCGATTCAAGAAATGCCGACGCCTAAAACAGAAAAAGAGGTGCGCGGGTTTTTGGGGAGATTGAACTACATTGCCCGGTTCATATCTCACCTAACTGCCACGTGTGAACCATTATTCAAGCTGTTGAAGAAAGATCAAGCTGTAACGTGGAACGATAATTGTCAAAAGGCGTTCGATAAAATAAAGAAGTATCTGCAGGAGCCTCCTATTTTGATACCCCCAGTGGCAGGGAGACCCTTGATAATGTATTTGACGGTTCTTGAGGGAAGTATGGGTTGCGTTCTCGGTCAACACGACGAGACGGGGAGAAAAGAGCATGCAATTTACTATCTGAGTAAGAAATTTACAGACTGTGAATCTCGATACTCAATGCTGGAGAAAACTTGCTGCGCGCTAGCCTGGGCCGCCAAGCGTTTGAGGCAGTACATGCTGAATCATACAACCATGCTCATCTCGAAGATGGATCCAATCAAGTATATATTCGAAAAGCAGGCGTTGTCAGGTAGAATTGCCCGGTGGCAGATGATCTTGACTGAATACGATATTCAATACGTCTCGCAAAAGGCAATAAAGGGGAGTGTGTTGTCTGAATATCTGGCGGAGCAGCCTATTGAAGAGTATCAATCGATGAGATTTGATTTTCCTGACGAGGATATCATGTATCTCAAGATGAAGGATTGCGAAGAGCCGTTGCCAGACGAGGGACCAGAGTTGGGTTCCAAATGGAAGATGATATTTGACGGAGCTGTGAATGCTTACGGTAGCGGAATAGGGGCAATCATCACTACGCCGCACGGGTCGCACATCCCGTTTACTGCCCGATTGACCTTTGCCGTTACCAACAATGAGGCCGAATACGAAGCTTGTATAATGGGGCTTGAAGAAGCCATTGATTTGCGAATCAAACATTTAGACGTATACGGAGACTCAGCTCTGGTAGTGAATCAGATCAAAGGGGAATGGGAGACACGGCAGCCCAATTTGATACATTACATGAATTATGCAAGGAGATTGTTGCCTTTCTTTGACAAAGTTGAATTGCATCATGTGCCGCGGGCAGAAAATCAAATGGCTGACGCCCTTGCCACTTTGTCTTCCATGTACAAGGTCAATTTCTGGAACGAAGCTCCCCAAATCACTATCTCTCGGTTGGACAGGCCAGCTTATGTATTTGCTATTGACGAAGCGTCTGATGACAAACCGTGGTATTTTGATATCCTTAATTTCCTGAAGAATAAAGAGTATCCGGCTGGGGCATCCAGTCAAGATCAGAAGACTCTCAGGAGATTAGCGGGTAATTTCTATTTGAACCCGGATGGCGTCTTATACAGAAGAAACCACGACTTGGTGTTGTTGCGTTGTGTAGACGAGAAAGAGGCAAAGCTTCTCATGGAGGAAATTCATGAAGGTGCCTTTGGCACGCACGCTGGTGGGCATACTATGACGAGAAAACTGCTGCGGGCAGGTTACTTTTGGCTGACGATGGAAACTGATTGTTTCAAATTTGCAAGAAAGTGCCACAAGTGCCAAATATATGCTGACAAAATACATGTGCCTCCGAGTCCTCTAAATGTGATGTCATCTCCATGGCCATTCTCAATGTGGGGAATCGATATGATTGGAAAGATTGAGCCGATGGCTTCTAACGGGCATCGGTTCATACTAGTAGCAATCGATTATTTCACCAAATGGGTGGAAGCAGCGTCTTACGCAAATGTAACGAAGCAAGTGGTGGCTAGATTCATCAAGAGAGATATCATTTGCCGATACGGAATTCCCGAGCGGATAATCACGGATAATGGTTCTAATCTGAACAACAAAATGATGAAGGAGCTCTGTCAGAATTTCAAGATCGAACATCACAACTCCTCCCCTTACCGACCCAAGATGAATGGCGCTGTCGAAGCGGCCAATAAGAATATCAAGAAGATAGTCCAGAAAATGGTGGTGACGTATAAGGATTGGCACGAGATGCTACCTTTCGCTTTGCACGGTTATCGTACGACGGTACGCACATCAACCGGGGCAACTCCGTTCTCGCTGGTATACGGAATGGAAGCGGTGTTACCATTGGAAGTTGAGATCCCTTCTCTGAGGGTATTGCGAGACGTTCAGCTGGACGAGGCAGAATGGGTAACGAATAGATTGAACCAGCTGAGTTTGATGGATGAGAAGAGGCTAGCTTCTCTGGCATACGGTCGTTTGTACCAAAGACGAATGAAGAAAGCGTACGACAAGAAAATACTTCCGCGAAGTTTTCAGACGGGCGACCTTGTGCTGAAAAGGATTCTCCCGCCGCAAGCAGATCACAGGGGCAAGTGGACCCCCAACTACGAAGGGCCATACGTTGTCAGTAAGGTCTTTTCAGGAGGAGCTTTATTGTTGTCCACCATGGACGGGGAAGACTTTGCATCACCTGTGAATTCGGACGCAGTTAAAAAATACTTTGCTTAAAATAGACCCGCTGGACAAAAAAAAGAGACTCCAGGCAAAAATGGGGCATCCTGGCGAACCAAAAACAGAATGAAAGGTTCGGGCAAAAGTTAGGGATAAAATTGAAAGAATGTACACCCGCGAAGTCGAAAACCTACACTGGGCGGCTTCGGCAAAAAGGGGTATCCCGGTGAACTGAAAACCCGTAAAGGGCGGTTCACGCAAAAGTTAGGGATGAGAAAAGCAAATGACTGCGGTTCGAATTTGATATTCAATGAGCATCAATGCGGGAGAATATGTTTGAGGAGTCAGTTATCGGATACAACCTCTTCAGAAGTGGGGATACCGGGAAAGCATTAGAGTCGGACGAGTCATGGGAGGATCAGTTCGTGATGTTCATCTGCATCCAGTTGCCGACATGTGTACAAAATTTAATTTGTCAATATTTATGCTTCTTGTGAATACTTGCATACTTGTATATTTGCTTTGCGTAGCTTCCTCTTTTCAGGAGTTACATCCCGTGTACAAAAACTCCGCCCATTCAGGGGCCCAATCAATGAAAATGTGTTATTCAGTACTTGATGCCTGTTCTTTACTGTTTTGCGCATGATAAAACGCCTAAGTTTATTGAAGCTAGCATGAGTATAACATTACTGGCCCTTGCCAACAATTGTTAAAGCTTTGAATTAACTGAGTGTAACGTCACTAACCTGAATCGATTTGGATTGCATAGGCTTGTCGTGTTGTGTTTGTGTTGTTGCAGGTTTCATAACCGTACGAGGAAGGTGATCAAAAGATTGCGATAGTGAAAGGCTTGATCCCCACGCAGGTCATGCATGTTCTTCCTGAAGAAGGATAGAATTCTCCAGCTAGCCATAGCTTATCCAAAGGACGTGCTCCAGAGAAGTTAATCGACCTCAGCAGAGTTGGGTGATTCCAAGATCGTAGGGCTGTATTCAGACAGGTTTATCGTCCCCGCAGGGTCATGCACTCTCCCCCAGTGGAGTCAGTTAATTTTCCCCAAGAGAATCCAGCCATCCCCAGCGGAGTTCTCTTTTCAGCAAGTGTTCTTTCCTTCCAGTGGAATTCGAAGATCAAGACTCTCCCAGGCAGAGTCGATGGTGGTGCCTGTCATTTATTTTGTCAGAGATACTGGTGATATCGGTTCACATTCCAGCAGAAAGATCAATCATACCAGGCGCATCTGCTATTCCCCAGCAGGGGGTTACCTCCGCAAGGTATTTGGTTTGAGTTATATTCCCCAGCAGGGGGTACTTCAACAAGACGTGTGGTTTGAGTTCCCAACTTCCCAGCAGGGTCGACTTCATCCTACCAGCATTTATTTTGCCGGAATAATTTTGTAGCATCAGGCTATCCCCGGCGAGTCGGCGTTACCCTTCCAGCATTTATTTTGCTGAAGCAGTTTCTGTACTCTAGTGGTTCAGGTGGAGAGAGCTCATGCTCAAATAAATTACTAAACATTCAAGATCTCGGCAGGAGATATTCAATGACAATGTCAGTTTCGGCGGTATTCCCCCACAGAGTTATCGTGATAAAACTCTCTTTGCCTCTAGCAGAGTCATTTATGCAAATGTATCTTATTTTCCCCAGCCAGAGTGGCCAGGATAAGAATCTCCTTATTCCCAAGCAGAGTTTGTTTGTCATCAACGAGTCGTGTGAATCAGAATTTCGAAGCAGGTGTCCGATAGTTGGTTTCCAGATATCCCCAGTAGAGTCCGCCTCAAAGTCGCTGTCACGTCAGTGCTAAGAAGTTTGTGGGTGAGGATCATTGAGGAATTAAGTCCTGACGTGGACCATTTACTCCTAGAATGACGGGATTTCTTCAGAAGTGGGCGTCCTAACGTGGACAGGTTTGTTTTACCGGATTGGTAAGGTGCGTTAGTCCTGACGTGGATAGATTCGGTCTCTCGAAATTTGGAGAAAGGGAGGTCCTGACGTGGACAAAAGATTGGTTACTCTTCGTGTTGGTATCCGGACGTGGATCATTTGTTGCAGCAGATATCTTTATTCGTAATGGTGAAATGTGCGTCCTGATGTGGACAAGTTTGTAGTTCTTTGTGATGACAAGATACAAGAATCCTGACGTGGACAAATTTATCCTTCTTCGTGTTGTTGGCAAAGTGTAAGTCCTAACGCGGATATTTCCCCAGTGAGTCGAAGGTGTGAGTCCTTACGTGGACAAGTCTTATTTCCTCAGTGAGTCGAAAACGCCTGAGTCCTAACGTGGACGAATCAAGACGAGATCAGTGTCCTAACGCGGGCAGATCAAAGAGATTATTATTCCTAACGTGGAAAGATGTAGTCCTTACGCGGACATATCAACAGAGGTGATTCCTAACGTGGAAAGACGGAGATTCCTAACGCGGAAAAGATGGAGTCCATACACGGACGTATCAGAAGTGATTCCTAACGTGGAAATGATAGTATTCCTAACGTGGAAAGAAGAGAGTCCTTACGTGGACATATCAAGATGATTCCTTACGTGGAAAAAGATGGTTTCCTTACGTGGAAAAGTTTAGTCCTTACGCGGACATATCTAGAAAGGGTTCATTCCTTACGTGGAAAGATCAGAGTCCTTACGTGGGCATATCAAGAGCATTCCTTACGTGGAAGAAAAGTGGTTTCCTTACGTGGAAAGACGAGTTTATTCCTTACGTGGAAAATCGATCGATTCCTGACGTGGAAAGAAATGGATTATTCCTGACGTGGAAAGAGAGTTTAGTCCTGACGCGGACAGATCGAAGAGGTATTCCTAACGTGGAAAGATAGAAGCGTTACTCCTAACGTGGACGATGTGATTCCTATCGCGGACAGATGTTACTCCTAACGTGGAAGAGTGTTATTCCTAACGTGGGCGATTCAATTTACGGAAATGTAGACGAAGTATCCCCAGCGGAGTTGCCGAGATTTTTCTGGGTTAACAGCAAGTGGAGTCCTAACGTGGACCAATTCTAGTTGAGATTTCTTCGTATCGACGACAGACAGAGTCCTAGCGTGGACAAGCAAGCAATCTGGTATGACAAAATCTTCTTCAGAACGATGGAAACAATCCCCAGCACGGTCGCGCGAGATCAGTGGGTTACTCTAACAGTCAGATTCAGCTGACGAATGTCATTCCTCAAGCAGGAGCGCAGTTTATTTCTGCGGTTGGCAAATTTCTGGTTTCACTAGTATTCAACCGTCTCGTACCGCGAATGTCTGAAGGCTCCGGGCTCTTCATCCAGTCGGGTCCAAGTCGCTTGAATAGGGGCAGCTGTTGCACCCTAAAATTTGCTCAACCTTATTCCTTGGTTTATGTTTCATCATCATTAGCATTTGCATATAGAGTCATGTACATAGACTAACCATCTGCATAACATAAGCATAGCAAGTCATTCAACAGGGGACCAATCATTACTTCCATCTCTAGAGGCCTAGCAAGAGGTTATTATCCCAATTCAACCTCATTCAAGTCATCAGGAAAGAATTTGAAAGCAAAGAGTTTAGCAGATCAAGCCTTGAGTCCATCTCCTAGCTGAGGGTATCTGAGGATCAACAAGAGGGTTGTGAGCTGTGAAATGAAGGTATGGAGAGCATCTAGACATCTTGAGAGACTTATAAAGTCATTTGGAGAAGAAAACAAGTCATTGATGAAGGCACAAGAGCTATAGTTGAAGACAGTCAACTAGGGTTTCATCTGGGTCAACCCTAGGTCAACCCTAGGTCAATTGACTGACTTAAGAGGGCATTCAAGTCTATTGGAGAGATGTGGGGATCAACATTTGATATATGAAGAAGGATATGGAGATATGACAAGGAGAATTCAAGAGAAATCAAGGAGAAGAGGAGTTACTAAATTAGGGTTTCTCTGTAAAATCCCCTAGTTTAGGTCAAATTTCCAAGCAAGATAAGTCAAAATGCTAACTTCAAATGGCTTCTTGGCCAACATGAAACTTGTAGAGGATCTCAAGACCTTTAATTTGAGTGGTGGAAGACCTCAAGGAGATTTATAGAACTCAAGTTATGGTCCTTACAAGTTACAGGTCATCTGGGGTGTCTGAATTTTTGTCTGTGAAAGTGACTTGACTTCCAAGCTAGTTTTGCCCCTCAAGGAGATTTCAAATGAATTCTTGGTCAACATAAGAGTTGTTCCTCATTGTCTTAGCTTTCTAGAATGGTATGGTATGCCTTCATATGATGTGGAGAACTCAACTTATGGTCTTGACAAGCAAAGGGTATTTTGGGCATTTGTGAATTACAGGTCATTTTAACCTATACCCAAAACTCATACAAGGAGGCCTCAAATGGAAAAACTTACAACATCAAACTTGCTCCAAATGGGATTTTAAGTCTAGAAAGAAGGTCACAAGTTATTGGAGAAACTCATAGCATGGAGTTGCATGATTGGTCAAAATATGAACTAAAAAGGCTTATAAAGTGAATAATTTCAAGTTGGAAAATGGTTTGGGAGATTTACAAGTCCAAATGGAGACTTCCAATATATGATTTTGAATGGAAAAACAATTCTAAGAACAATGGTTCACCCACTTTTTTGAGTTTAGAAGGAAAAAATGAAGTTATCCATGGTTGCTTATCATTTAAGAAACATGATCAAAATGAACCAAAGTTTGAAAACAAGGGAATGTGCAAGATGGATCTAGAATGTTCATTTGGGGTCTATATATTCATGAAAGGAGAATTTGGCAAGGGTTGGCCTCATTTGCACCAAGAATTTCACAAGATTTCTCATTCTTTTCATTGAAGTTTCATTGCAATTCTCACAAATTCTTCACCAAATCTTCATCATAATCAACCTTCTCATACTGATCCATCATCATATAGTATAATTCAATCAAGAACAAGGTGGTTATCATCCATTTTCGAGTGCTTTTTGCAAGGACATCAAAGTTGCCAATTCAAGTGGATAGCATAATTCTGGCCAAATCTCATCCAAAGCTTGCATACAGAATCAAGTTCATCAAGGATTGATCAAGATCCAAGTCTCAAAAGCCTCAAATCATCAATCTCCATAGCTGTTTGCAAGATTTTGCACAAGGTAAGTTTTCATTCAAACTGCTTGATCCAGTTAGTTAGGCATGATTTTGTTAGTGTAGAATTGATCTAGGTGGTTAGGAGATTAAGTTAGATGAATTTGGAGAGATTTGGTGATGGTTAGTGACAGGTGCCATGAACTGTTGGTGCTTATATCTCTTAGATTAGTGTGTTGTAATTGTGGTTTGATAGCATGTGTTAACCTCCATTAGTTGTAGTTCAATTTAGGCTAAGTTTGGGGAAGATTGGTGATGATGCATATCAGTGCATTTCAATGGAGGCCGAGTGTGGATCCAATCGAATTTGTTGATGTGGTGAATTTCAAAGCGAATTGATGCCCTAAGCTTGTAGAGGGAGAGATTTGGAGCAGATTTCATGTTTATATCGTGTGGATTGGTTGCCTGTAGAGTGAGAACAGAGAGGAAGAAAGTTGCTCGTGCATGGGAGCTTTCATGGCATCCAAACCCTAATTTGCAGAACCTTTGGGGAAGAGATAATCGTGGCCGTGTATGTGTGGTTGGACTTTTGACTTCCCAGGCGATCCAAGGGCTCTTGTTTAATTTCAGAATTGGAGGGAGATGTGCTGGCCCTAAACGCACCGTTTCATTAATTGAAACGGGCGGGCCTGAGCGTATTTTGTTATCTCCACCCCCTATTCTAAGCCCAATATGAATCTGAACATGGATTTGATGCTTTTCTCACCCCCCCTGGCGTTTTATTTCTCATTATTTCTGAGCTTGTTCTGGGCCTTGGTAAAACTGCTACGCGCACCCCCTTTATGAGGCCCATCCTGGATTGAACTGGGCGTGATTTCTTTTCATACCCCCTCCCTCATTTTTATTCAATTTTGTTTTTCTTATTTCATTTTAATATTTTACCATCTTCATTAATTCATCACTAATTCATAAAAAATGTTTTTTAATTCATTCTTTTTACCATGTTTTCATTAAAATGTCTAGAATATTATAGGAAAATAAAATTTCATTTTTAGTTTTATTTCATATTTTTTACATATTTTCTAAATAAATGTCACATTAAATAGATTCATTTCATGCATTTTTTTTGTGATTTTTGTTCTCTCACATGCTTTAATATTTTTTGATCATTCTTTTCATATTGTTTAGATGAGATGTTAGGCTTGTAGAAATATTTTAGTTCCCATTTTTAGAGGTTAGTTTTAGGTGATTAATAAATGCTTGAATATCATGAACAAAACTAGGGTTTTTAGGTGACAACTTAGGAAGTTCAATTTTTTCCCTTAGGACTTAGGGTTTGAATAGATTAGTCATGGGACTATAGGGGCTATGGGTAGTTATTAGATCCCTTAGAGAACAGTTAGGATTCCCCTACTGCTATTATTACTGTCTGTATATCTGTTGTTTGGTGTGGTGTGCCCTCTGGGGTTTATTGATTGTTTGTTTGGGTATTGGGTTTGTCTGGGGCCCTGGGAGAGCTGAAGACTTGTGGAGATGAAGCCATTGAAGATTCAAATGCTGAAGATCAACTGTCAGAGTTGAGGAGGAGTTTCCTGCTATCAGATGCTGAGGAGATTAGGGTTTAGGAGCTAGGCAGAGCTCTAGATTAGAAATTTTGTTTCTCAAACAGGGATTGCCTTGTCTGCATCCATTCTTCTCTGTGATTCAGAGTCTCTCTAAGACACTCACCCCCTTCCTTTGGAAGGCTTGGTGATAGTGTCTATGAGATAGAACTCTTGAGAGAAAATGTCTCTTGTGTTAGAAGCAGTCTGTTCACCACCCTTGGTAGTCAGCTGATTGCTTAACACTCAATTCACTCTTGTGACTAATCCCTCATCCTGGAGGTTTGAGCATGAAGAAAAGCCATTGCAGATGGAAGACTGATGATCAAAGCCCTTGTCTGAAGGCCATGAAGATGGAGACTGATGCTTGTTGAAGCTTGTGAATGATTGGAGATTGCTTGAAGCCAGTTGTTGATTTAGAGCTGCTGATGCTGTTTCTTTTGCTGTATTTCATTTGTTGATGTATTGATTGGTTTTCTGAACTGTATTGTTTGCTGTTTACCCTGCTGGGTTGAAAGTGAAGCCTGTTCACTTTTGCCTATTGTTTTCTAGGTTCGAGGTTGAGTGGGACTCCCTTGCCTCGCTTGTATTGCTGCATCCATGCATTTTACCGCTTTACTGTATATATCTGGTATTGTTTCTGTTTCTGCCTATCCCGTAGGATCTCTGTTTCTCTCTGTGCAAGAGAGGAGCATGATAGACACTAGGTCTTAACCCATGCATGATAACATTAGGATAGCTTGTTTCCCTTCGCAACCGTAGGTTAGAGTTCTGTCTCTTTCTTTCTCAAAACAAACAGAAAAACACATAAAGATTTCAAACACAATAAAAGACACTTCTTCCGTAAAAGAATGTGAACTCATCAAGACGTCATTTTTGTCCTCTTGGACTGTTAATCAGAAAAACCTTTTCAGAAGGAATAAAATCAACCAAGACAGACTTGTGTCGTACGTGGCCCGAACTACGTTTGCTCTGATCTTCCATGCTGTGTGGAAGTACGTAGGCATAGGATGCGATATCCTAGCGAGCAACCTTCCCCTCCTTTCCCGTAGGTAGGCGAACTACGTTGACTCTGATTTCTCGTTCCAGACGGGAATACGTAGGCATAAAGTGCGATACTTTGCCGAGTCATTTTTATTCTCATTTTATTTTCTTTTTAACCCTTGACCTATAGTTTAGATAGAATAACAATCCATACCCGAAAACAAGCGTGGATCCCGTCGAGTACGACGGACGTGAGGGGTGCTAATACCTTCCCCTTGCGTAACCGACTCCCGAACCCAGGTTTTGGTTGCGATGACCATACCTTTCCCGTGTTGTGCGAGGTTTACTCTGAGCGTTTCCTTTCCCTCCCGTGGGATAAATAACGCACGGTGGCGACTCTTCTGTTCAGCCGGCGCCGATTTTCGCAGTAGCGACACTCCTCAGATGATTCTGAGACTATGAGAGTGAACTTGATGCTTTGAGAAAGTTTATGAGATGTCTTTAAGGCCATCATGAAGCCCAAAGAGGTCATTATGCAAGAATTCAGAAGATTCATCCATGAATGGTAGAATTAGGGTTTTGACTAGGTCAACCCTAAGTCAACTGAAGATTTGGAGAAGGTTGAGACCCAATCCAAAAGCCATGTGATCATGGAATGATGTATTGAGATACTATAAGGATGATTCCTATACCAACTCATCATGATTGAGGAGTTTGAGAAGTTTAAGCTAGGGCTCCTAAGGATTGACAGTGTAAAATCCCCTAGTTTGATCCCTATCTTCCAGGCAGTTTTAGCTCAAGATGTGATTGTCATCTCATCTTCCCCATAACATGAATGTTGTAGAGCTTGTTCTTAGATTTAATTTGAGTGGTAGAAGTCCTTGATAGGATTTGTGGAGCTCAAGTTATGGTTTTGACAAATTACAGGTCATCTGAGGTATGTGAATCTGGGTCCTTGAAAGTCACCCAACTTGCAAACAACTTTTTCCCTAGTAGGATGATTCCTATGATCTCTTAGTCAACATGAATGTTGAAGAGCATCTTCTTAGCTTTATAGAGAGTACTAGAAGTCCTTGATATGATTTGTAGAACTCAAGTTATGGCTTTGACAAGCCAAGGGCATTTTGGTCATTTGGAAGTTATAGGTCATTTCAAGCATGTGGCCATATCTCCTACTTCCAAGCTTCAAATGGAAAAACCTTAAACATCAAAGTTGCTTAGAATGATGTTTTAAGGCTAGTAGGGTGGTCATGAGATGTTGTAAATGCTCATATCAAAAAGTGATAAAAATGGCCTAAAAATGAGGCATAAGTTAATTCAAGTGAAATGGAAAATCATAAAATCCAAGCTATAAACCCTAACCATGTCATATGATAGGTCATTTTGACTCCAAAGTACATTTTAAGAACAATGGTTCAGCCACAATTTTGATTTGAGGCTTAAATTTTGGGGTTGCTTTGTAATTTGGTTGCTTGCATAATGGGGTACCAAGTCAAAACAAGGAAAAGCTTAATGAATAAGGGAAATATGCATTGTGTATTGTCCTAAATCTCATATAAGGAGATATTCAAGTTGGTTGCAAGCAATATAAGGATTTTATCATGACATATCATATGGTGAGAATGGAAATGCAATTATCATGGCATGGAAACTTCAAGTTCCTACTAGATTGATCTAGATGATTCTAGACCTTTCTAAATCAGTCTATATATTGATTACAATCTCCATTGGTGAAAGGTTGGTGATTGTTGATGTTAATGGTGGTAGAGAAAAGAGATTGAACCAAAATTCTCCATTTTGCAAATTGTATTGAAACTTCATTTTTCTCTTCATTACCTTTCCATTTTTTTCCCACAAATCATCACTACAAACCTCCCTGAACATGTTCATGCTAGAGTAAGGTTCCATTGTTGAAGAATTGGAGCTTTCCAAGTGAAGTTGCAAGAGAGTAAAAGGGATTGGATCTGAAGATACAAGCCATCTCCATCAAATCTTGTGCAAGCAGAGGATTGTTCATCACCTAGAGACCATTCTTGAAGATCCACAAGGATTGATTCGAAGCTTTTCAACACCTACCATTGCAAGAGTCAAGGTAAGCAAAATCACTCCCACACTCTGATTTAGGCATGGCTAGGGTTAGTTCTTGTTGTGAAACCATTAGAGACCATTAGGTGATTCATTTGGATGAGTTTAAGACCAATTGGTGAGGTTTCTTCCATGGTGGTTGATTCTTGATGGAGTTAGAACACACTATTTAAGGGGTTATAATGCACGAATTTTGGTTGGTTTTAATCAGCATGGCATAGGGATTAATTATATATAAAGATTGTTGAGTTTTGTGATGGTCAAAAACTGGAGAAAGTTTGAGTGCATGGAGGTATACCATTCGGGTAGGATGATATACTTAGTTTCAATGAAATCTAAGGGCATAGTTGTATTCTACGTGAAAAATAGAGCAAGATTGGTTCTTGGATCATGGCAATTGGTGGAGAGATGAGGGAGAACGAAGGAGGGAAAGTTCATGCATGAAGTGTGTTTTCATGGAGGTTTATGAAACCCTAATGAGCTAAGGTTGAAGACGATATGTGGATCGTCCGATCGCGTTGAATGTTTGACTTGGGGAGGCAATCTAATGGCTCAGATTTAAAGCACGAAATTGGAGGGAGAATCTGCAGTAAAACACTGCGTTTTGCTAAATGAGCCAGCATGGGCTTTGCACGCGTTACTTCCCACACCCCCAATATCAAGGCCCATCTCATTTTAACTGTAAATGCATGCTATTCGCACCGTTCTGTTTCCTTTTTTCTTTTATTTTTTCAATTCGTTTTTCTGATTTAAACTGGGCTGGGGCACGCCTTGCTCTTGGCACCCCCAGTATGGGCCCAGTTCATGATAATGCCTGCATATTACTGCTTTCCACACCCCTCATCAATTCTCATATTATTTCTTCTCCAAATTTTATTTCATTTTAAAAATTCATATAAAAATGAAAAATGCTTATTTTTTAATGAAACTTTTTTTCCCATTTTCCATTTTTTGTCTAGAAAAATATAAAACCATAAAATAGCCATTTTATTTCATTTTTATATTTTTTGCACATTTTTACTTTTAATTGCTTTTTTAATTCTTTTAGTTGGTATACTAATTTGTAGAATTTAATTAGGATAGTTCCCTTAGGATTTTAAGTCCAATATTTTTAGGATAATTAGATGAATGTTTTAGGTCCCCCCTGAATTAATTTCATAATTTTGTGATAATTTTTAGGATAGTTTTAATTAGGTAGCTTTAAGTAGTGTAGAATTTGATTAAAACTTTAGTATAGGTCAATAACAATTTTAGATTTAGGTTTTGTAGGGAAATTTAGTCTATGGGGAATATATGGGACTTAAGGGTAGTTATGTAGGGTCCCCTAGAATTTATATTAGGATTTAATAGAATAATATACTATTTTTGGTTGGTTTTTGTAATTGAATGATTGTTTGTATGGCCTTTAGGGCAAGTTTTGTTTAGTTTGCTTTGCTTTGGAGTTTCCCTTTGGTTTGAGGAGCTTGGCATCTCATTGTAGAGCACGGTGGAGCATACTAGAAGATTGGAAGAGGCTTGGGGGAGCTTGAGGAGCTTGTTCTTCTTTTTCCTTTTGTTGTTTTAGGGTTAGGATTAGGAAGAGCTTAGATAGATAATTTCTTTCTCAAACATGGATAGTATCCTTCATATCCATTCCTCCCTATGATTCAAAGTCCTTCCAGGGTATGCACCTCTCTCCTTTGGATGGATTAGTGCTATACCCAGGAGGTAGAACTTTTGAGGGAACCCTTCACTTGATATTGAACCCTTATAGGTCACCTTTGGTGATCAAATAAGCAGTTCAATATCCCCCAGCTTATCCAGTAAGTGATTTTCCCTGGTTTTGATTATTCTTGAGAGATGTCAGAGCTTGAGCATGAAGATGAAGACTTCATTGAAGATTATTGAAGATGATGAATCCTTGAAGACTGCCATTCCAGCTGAAGCTTGAAGAGCATGAAGATCAAGTTGATACTTGAAGATCCCTGAAGATAGTGAAGCCTGAAGGTGGAGCTGATCAAGAAGCTGAAGCTTAAGGGAGAAGATGAGTTGATACTCATATTATAGGGTTGAAACCTGGAAAGCAGTTGATGATTGAAGTCTGAAGACTGGATTGCTGCTGGAGGAGCTGAGGCTTTCTTCTGTTTTTCTTTTCTGTGTTGTGTGTTTTGCTTGACTTGTCTGTTGCATTAGATTAAGTCCATCTAGAATAAGTAGAATCTAGGAGCATGATTGCATTAGAGGTTGAGTTGCTCCCTCTGCTTGTATTGTTACTGCGTGGCTTTGCTTGCGGGTATTCGGTAGAGCCCAGCTCCCTTGCCCATGTGGTTTGTTTGCCTGATGGCATTTCATTTCTTTTATCTGTATGATTGCAGTTTACTGTTTATTGCCTGATAGCATGTTGTTTATATTTCAGTATGATTACTGTTATTTCATGAGTGGCTTGAGGTTGAGACGAGCTTGTGGAGGCTGAAGCCCCACACACATTTCCTCCCTCACTTGCATTGCATGCATTTTACTGTTAAGCTGATGCTTTGTCTGTTTTGGTGTATCATTGACATGATCCCTTAGGACTCTCATTTCCTTGGATAAGGATTTGATGATAGACTTTTAGGTTGAAACCTATGCATGATAACATCTAGGAGTTCCCTATTCAAACCTCAACCATAGGATGAATCCATGGCATGATAACAGTAGGACTTGATAGTCTCCCTCCTAGTTGGGCCTGTTCTCTTCTCATCTCAAAACAGTTTAAGATATAGTAATCATGAATGATTTCTTTCGTACGTTACGAGCCTTAAGCTATCTGAGAAAGGGTTGTGGGAGAGTTTCTTTTCCACAGTCTGGATGTTTAGTATGGTACCCTTTGGGTGACATGCGACGCATTCACTCTCAGGTCATAGTCTCTAGTGCGGTTGAAATCGCAAACACAATAAAAAACACTTCTTTCGTAAAATAGGAAATAAACCGTAGTTTCCCGAACTACGTGAGCTCTGATCTCTCAGGCCTGTTGAGAGTACGTAGGCACAAGATGGCGATGTCTTGGCGAGCTACCTTCCCCCATAACCCTTCGTAGGCCGAACTACGTTGACTCTGATTTCTCATTCTCTGATGAGAATACGTAGGCATAAAGTGCGACGCTTTGCCGAGTCATTTTTCTTTTCTTTTTCAGCCAGCCTTGATAGGTAGATAGAATAAAACCAACCCGTCCAAGTAAACAAACAAGCGAGGATCCCGTCGAGTACGAAGGACGTGAGGGGTGCTAATACCTTCCCCTTGCGTAACCGACTCCCGAACCTAGACAATGGTTGCGATGACCTTGTCTTACCCTTCTTCCTCAGGTTTTTCCGATCGTTTCCTTTCCCGCTCTGAGGGATAAATAACGAAAGGTGGCGACTCTTCTGTCATGCCGACACCTTATTTTCGCGCAAGCGACAGCTGGCGACTCTGCTGGGGACTTTCATGCTGCTGGGGAGTTTCCCATCCCCGATGCTGGGACCGTTTCCCATCCCTTATGCGAGTCAATCCTACCGCTTGTATGTTTACTTGTTGGGTTGCGTTTATTTTTTCGCATTTTACTTCTTGCACTTTATTTCCCACATTTTATTTTCAGTATAATATGATTATTTGCGCTGTTGTGGATGGGAGTTCTGATGAGTGAGAAGCCAGACCCAGGCTTGAGTGCACTATAGACTTAGAGTGGAAATTAGTGGGCGCGTGCTTGCTTTGCAGGAACTAGTGTCTCATGAAATCCACGCTCAGACGAGGTTCATCCGGTTGGCTTCACTTTCAACCCTTTGGGTTGAGACGGTTGCTGGTTTGGTGGATTGTCGACTCTGGGGACCGATCATTTGTGATTCAGCTAAGTGAGGCCGCTTCATGAGCTGGTGATGCCACACCTTCTGGGTATCGTATCACCCCTCTTGAAAGTCTGTGACGCTGATGAACGCATAGGATGCCGTACCTTGAGTCAGTTTAGGTCCATACCTGTGAGTAGGATTGGGTTTATTGCAGGAAACTTTGACCTTCAGACTACCTGGTTTTCTTGACAGTGAATCAGTTTTGTTGGTACCAGGGTTTCTCAGTTGCAGATTTGTCTGTTCTTGATAGAGCAGGTTTTGATCAGAGGATCTTATCATCAGGTGTACGTCTGTTCTTGATAGAGCAGGGTTTGATCAGAGGGTCTTATCATCAGGTGTATGTCTGTTCTTGATAGAGCAGGTTTTGATCAAAGGATCTTATTATCAGGTGTATGATTGTTCTTGATAGAGCAGGTTTTGATCAGAGGATCTTATCAGCAGATGTTGTTTGTTCTTGATAGAGCAGGTTTGATCAGAGTATTGTCATCAGTGGTTTGTTCTTGGTAGAGCAGATTTTGAGTGGGGTCTGAAGATCTCATCAGCAGCTGTATGTTTGTTCTTGATAGGGCAGATTTTTGATTTGGGGTCTGAAGACTTCATCAGCAGATATTTCTTGATCGTACATCCGACATTTGTTCTTAACAGAGCAGAATTTTGATCCTATGTATATGGTCCTGTCAGATGATTGTTCTTAGCAGATCAGATCAGTGGTCTTACACCGGGGTTTTCTTCTCATCAGTGATTATTGATACAAAATCTCCGCAGCACCAGTTACCCGGATATATTATTGCATGACTGCATTTTGCACTAGTTCGCATATTCATTTTGCATTCCATTAGCATGTGTCTGTGCTGCAAGCGCATTTCGTTTCCTGATTCTGGTGTCCCGAGCAATATGAGATATTTTCTTCCATGAATGGATCCAGTCTTATCACTGCATTGACACTATGTTGGCACGTTGACACCAGAATTAGGGGTGATCTCCTAAACGTACAGACACCCATGGCATTAGCATAATTCATCTTGCATGACGGAAGTCGGGGCTTGTTTTCTAACCCTTGTGTTTGCAGGTTTGACTCAGAATCGAGCAACTCAGACTAATGGAGCAGGTACAAGCTGAGTTGGGGAAAATCCAAAGCCAGTTGGGGCAGGTCATGAATGACATACAGGCAGTGCGCCTGGACCAGCAAGTACTCAGAGAAGAGAATCAGCAGCTGCAGAATCAGTTGAGCTTTCTCATGGGAATGGTGAGAAGTATGCTAAAAAAGGAGAGTGATCGAGCACCCGAGGTGGAGACCAAAGTGCTTCCTCCGTTGCCGTCAGTGCCACCTGTGCTGAAGTCAAGTGGACCTCATGGGTCCTCTGCACAGCATGAAGCTCAAGACCTGTCTCGTCAGCAGCCGCGCCAGGCATCTCAGAATAACCCTGAAGGTCGTAATCAAAAGAAGAAGCTACTTGATAGAGCAGTGGACCCAATACCTGTGAGTTATGCCCAGCTGTTGCCACTGTTGGTTCAGAACCGTGTTCTCAAGCTCCGGACTTTGGATCCACCGGATGACGTGGCACCAGACGTTGATCTCGACACACATTGTGATTTCCACTCAGGAGCACCGGGGCACCATGTCGAAACATGTAAGGCTCTCAAGAATAAGATTCAAGACCTTATTGACTCAAGGACAATTAGGTTTGTGCCGGGCGGCATGAGAGCATCGGGAAAGTTTATCCCGTACCCTGCAGGAGAGGTGAACGATTCCACTCTTTTGCCTGAAGCTGAGAAAGATCTTGAATATGTCCCGCGACTTTTGGTGACTGAATCGCCTCGCTCGCAACTTCTACCTGGATCAAGTTCAAGGACGCAAGCGCCTAAACAAGGGACCGTTGCCATTCAGAAACGACAACCTCTTGCTCCTGGGCGGAAAGAATACCAGCACCAGAATCAAAAGAGGCCTCGCAACCACTTGGAACGAAGGAATGCTCCTTTTCATCCAGTGCCTGTGCCGTATAGCCAGATTCTTCCACAGTTGATTCAGAATTCTTTAGTGGAACCGAAAGTTCTCAAGCCCGTGCCAGAGCCTTACCCTCCAGGGTACAATCCCCATGCTCAGTGTGGTTACCACGGTGGATCTCCGGGGCATTCAACTGAAGATTGCAAAGCTTTTCAGGCGAAAGTGCAACAATTAATCGACAAAGGGTGTATTTCCTTTCCAGATGGAGTTTTGGTTGTGCGTGACAACCTCTCAGCTGTCTGAGCTCGCAGATTCAGAGGGTTATTTCCAGAAGCCAGTGGTCCAGACAGGCAGACGTCCTCATCATTGGCAGTCCTCAGATTTTTTACCATTTGCATTTGTCGTTTCTTTTCTGTTAGTTATTACTTGCTGTTAAACATTGTATGTTTCGAATGGTAATATTAACAAAGTGACTATGCATTTTTCTGAACTAATTATGTCGTTGTCACTCATTTACTGCATTGCACTGACACTTGCATTTTATTCACTCCACTTTATCACTATGATTAGCAAAGAGTGGGGGGAGGATGATGAAACTGAATACTCATAGCCGATGATCGTATTGCTTTCAGATAAAACCTAGCCGATGACGTACAAGGCATTGTTTCAAATCCCCTAAACACCGGAGAAATAAGGAAGAGAATCCCTTGTTAACCATTTCGAGCCGAGAAGTAGGAGTTTCTTTCGGACTTTTTAACCCTCACATCTTAACCCGGGGCAGGGTAGTTGTCAGTTAGCTTGATCGAGCATTCAAGTCTTATAGAGGAGTGTTGTCTTTCGAGGACTAATCACATCATATTCCTCTCCAGAGGTCGTACCTCATCAACCACAATGGTTAAACCTCACCAACCAGGAGTGAAACAGTTATAATCCTTTCGGAGCAATCAAGACAACCGGTGTCGCACGACTCGTTCCAAAAGAAGAAAAAAAAGGAATAAGAAAGCCCGCTAAGTAAAAAGAAAAAGCTAGAAAGCAAATACTTAGGCAAAAATCAGGGCGTCCCGCTGGACTTCAAAAGAAAAATCGAAAAGAACTCTGAAGAGTCAGTCCAGGAAAAAATTAGGGAATATAAGAAAAATGAAAAAGAAAGGATCATAAAAGAGAAAAATCCTCGAACAAGGACGAAGTCGTGTAGATACAGACACCGAAAACAAAAAAGGAGTAACTGTCACTCCGAAACACCTTGTGAGTTCTTTAACCAGTTGTTCCCAATATTCAACATGCCTCTCGAAGAGGAGAGCGCTCGAGCTAAGTTAACTGAACTTTAGGATCGGAGAACATCACGTAGAAGGGGTGGGTACAAATCATAATTTGAGCCGAATATCCTTTGTTTCACGAACCGTGAACCCGACCACGATACAACCCTTAAAAGACCTAATTGAGGCAGGGTTTATGCTGAAAGTGCATTGCGATAAGGTTGAATAACCCGACTCCTACATGATTTGCTAATCATATCCTTATTGTATTTTTCACTGATCAAACCAGCACTATGTTTGAACCCTTTGGTTCATTCGTCACTCACTAGCATGACACGTAAATGAGTGACAGTACATTTTTTTCGAAATTTGCATGAACACTGCATTAAAATTACCATTCATGAATAAACAATTTTAATTGCAGGTCAGTAGCTGATGCGGAGGAACTCCAACAGGGAATAGTCAGTCGAGACTGAATCGTCAGAATTCTGGATCAGAATGGTATGCTGCGAAGCCCTGTGAATTTGGGGCATTGACTTCCTGTGAGTTTGGAATCAGTTTGTCTGAGGACAAATCTCGAAGTATCGGTTGATTACGGGACAGTTTATGCAAGAAGCGGTTGATCGGAAGTGAATCTTCTCGAGACCCAATCAGGGGCAGCTATCCAGGATTCTTGCGATTTGAGGGCAGATCCCTCCAGTGTTCAATCAGAGCACGTTGAGTCGCTCATCGCTCGTTCAGGGGCAAACTACTTCAGAGATATTGAAGCCAACCATGCTGAGAGTTGATTAGTGGAAGATGAATCCTTCCGTTGTACAGATGTTGGGGCAAGCCATCTGAGGATTGTCTTGTTGCCAGTTGTTTTCTGTCCAGAATGAATTTTCCCAAGGGTCAGATTGGGGCAAGTTGAATTGCACTGGGGCAAGTTGTTCAAATGAGTTTGTTCACCCCAGCAAGAGTTGAGTGTCGGGGAATCGTGTCGTTACCCTGCCAAAATCCGAGCCTTCTGAAGAAGCCTTGCTGTCATTGGATTGGTATCCTACAGCCCAACCTGTTACTTGGCTCCATGATTGGTAGTTTGTACTCCCTGTGTTGACGTTGTTGAATCAGGATTGAAGTTCTCAGCAGAGAAGCACAGTTTGAGATTGTTCCCCCTGTGCAGTTTGAGACTGCAGCAAATTGAGATGGCATTCATCCCTTATCAGAGTAGGGTCAAGATTAGCCTCAGTAGGGCGAGATTGATATCCCCAGCCGGGCATAGCCATGGTTGGCGGATGAAGTGTTCCCCCAAGAAGATCCTGAAGGATTGTCCAACAAGCGGAAGTTTGTTTATCCCCGTAAGGTTGAGGACTTAATGACATGAGCGTCTTGTAGCCTGAAGGCTATGTTCCCCAGAAGGGTCGTTTCCCAGAGAGCCGTTCAGGGCATTTATCGCTTTCCCCATGCAGATTAGCAGAGGGTGGTGTGTTGCTCAGCCTAATGTGCTGTGTTTCCCGGAGGAGCCCGTCGTTCCAAGGTTTAAGCCCAGTTGAGATTGGCACAGGTTGCAGTTTCCCTGAAGGGTAGCTTTTTCCTCAGCAGAGTGGTTACTCTCCCCGAGAGGATGGTTCCTCTTCCCAGCATTTATTTTGCTGGGGCATTTCCTTGCATCATTGCATAACAAAAGTGTAGCATTTCCGTTTCGCACGGAGCATTACACTCATCCATGCATTTCCCAGCATGTGCATATTTAGACATGAACCAGGTGGTTACCTTTTCCCCACGCAGAGATGATTCTCTTCCCCAAGCAGATGCGTCCTGAAGGAACGTCACCTCATCAGCTGAGACAAGTGTCGAAGCTCGTGTTTTCCCCAGTAAAGTCGCCGCAGCTCGTATTCCTCCCCCAGCACCGGGTCACAAGTGCAGATTTTGTAGGAAATTGTTCGTATGCCGAAGTATGCAGCAACTAATGGTGCCAGACTGAAGTCTCCAGCGGAATTGAGATTCCCCACCAGAGTCGTACTCGCTCCCGAAGTCGGATGATTCCATCTTCCCCAGTAGAGTGTTGGAACAGCTGAAGCTGTATTCCCCTGCAGAGTTGTACTCTCCCCCGAAGTCGGAGGATTCCTTCTTCCCCAGCGGAATTGAAATTCATCATCAAAGTCGTACTCCCCAGTGAAGTAGAGTGATTTCTCATTCCCCGGCGGAGTTCGCAATCCCCAAGAGAGCCGAATCCTTGGAAGCAGTAGGGACCGTGAGTGGATTTTCCCTAGCAGAGTGTTGAACAGCCGATGCTGCATTTTCCCCAGAATCGTACTCTCCAGCGAAGTAGAATGATTTCTCTCTCCCCGGCTGAGTTCGCAAACCCCAAGAGAGCCGAATCCTTGGAAGCAGTAGGGACCATTAGTGAATTTTCCCTAGCAGAGCGTCAGGAAGCTGATACTGTATTTTCCCCAGAGTCGTATTCTCCAGCGAAGCAGAATGATTTCTCCTTCCCCAGCCGATTTTGCAGATCCCCAAGAGAGCCGAATCCTTGGAAGTTGATCAGATCATGATTGGTTTTTTTCCCCAGTGGAGTGTTAGGCAGCTGAAGTTGTTTCCCCACAGAGTTATCATCCCCAGAAGAGTAGCCGAGACAACAACGCAGTTTATGCTCGCGATTGACATCGCTTTCCCTCAGCAGGTCCAGGTTCTCGTAGAGCTTCGTTCCCTGCAGTAATCAGCTGAAGTTGTTTCCCCTGCAGCAGTCAACGGAAGATCATTTCCCCAGACGGAGTCCAATTGATATTGGCGTGTTCATGTTCTCCTCAGCAGGATGATTCCTCTATCTGAGTAGTTCTTCCCCCTTTGACAGGAGGATTTTCCCCTCGGCATTTATTTTGTTGACGGGATCGCATCATTGTGCATGAATGCATAGCATGTATCATAAACGCATAGCATTTCCACCGTGTGGAGCATGGCGCCGAAGCATATGCATCATAAACATGATCTAGGTTGTTACCGTCCTTGTTTTGCAGGTGTTCCGCCGAAGGATCAGTTGCTCAGGACGATTCCTGACATTCTCCCCAACGAGGTCGCGTGCTCAAGATGATTTTTGAGATCCCCAACGAAGTCGTTTGCTTAAGATGATTCTTAAGACCCCAGTGCAGTCTTCAGAGTTGGTTGCTCAAGTTGGTACTCAGAGTTCCCAGCTAAGATCGCTCAGGACGATTCCTGAAATCTCTAGAATGGTTATCGGTTCAAGATGATTCTTGAAGGTCCCCGACGGAGTTATTTGTTCAAGACGAGTCTTGAAGTCCTCAGCAGAGTAGATTCCTCCAGAATGATTTCGGGACCCCCGGAGCGGAGTTGCTTGATAGTTCTCCAGGTTCCCCAACGGCGAAGCGTCCTCCCCAACAGGTTTTTCCAACGGCGAAGTTGAAATCCCCCTTGAAGACTCCATGAGTGAAGTCTGCCCGTGTTAATGAAGCAGTTATCTCAGTAATGCAGAATGCCTAATGGCACGATCGACTACGTATTACCGGTTACCGTGTGACCAATTCCCCAATGAAGTTTCTTCATCCTGATGGCGAGGTCAGATTAGGTGGTTGTCCAGCGACGATGTTGGATATTTGTTTGTGTGGCGGCGATGTCAGCTCCTTTGTAGTTCTTCAGCAGCAATGTTGGAGGTTTGTTTTGACGGCGAGGTCAGATTACATTTGTTTCCGGCGGCGATGTTGGAGGTTTGTTTTGACGGCGAGGTCAAATTATGTTTGTTTCCGGCGGCGATGTTGGATGGTTGTCCGACGGCGATGTCAGACTCTTCAGTTCTCCAGCGGCGATGTTGGGTATTTTGGATTTGACGGCGAGGTCAGATTATGTTTGTTTCCGGAGGCGATGTTGGATGTTTGGTTGACGGTGAGGTCAGATTATGTTTGTTTCCGGCGGCGATGTTGGATGTTTGTCTTGAAGGCGAGGTCAGATTATGTTGGTTTCCGGCGGCGAGGTTGGATGTTTGTTTTGACGGTGAGGTCAGACTATGTTTGGTTCCGACGGCGATGTTGGATGTTTGTTTGACGGTGAGGTCAGACTATGTTTGGTTCCAACGGCGATGTTGGATGTTTGTTTGACGGTGAGGTCAGACTATGTTGGTTTCCGGCGGCGATGTTGGATGTTTTCTTTGACGGTGAGGTCAGACTATGTTTGGTTCCGACGGCGATGTTGGATGTTTGTTTGACGGTGTGGTCAGAGTATGTTGGTTTCCGGAGGCGAGGTTGGATGTTTGTTTTGACGGCGAGGTCAGATTATGTTGGTTTCCGGCGGCGATGTTGGAGGTTTGTTTTGACGGCGAGGTCAGATTATGTTTGTTTCCGGCGGCGAGGTTAGATGTTTGTTTTGACGGCGAGGTCAGATTATGTTTGTTTCCGGCGGCAATGTTGGATGTTTGCTTTAACGGCGAGGTCAGATTATGTCTGTTTTGGCGGCGATGTCAGAAGATCATGTTCGACGGTGATGTCAGACTCTTTAAATCCCCTGTAGAGATGATGTTTGTATGACGGCGATGTCGAGTGTCTCTCAGAGTGATGTTTGTTTCCGACGGCGATGTCAGATTCTCTATTTCTCCAGCGGCGATGTTGGGTATGTTGTTTTGTTTCTGACGGCGATGTTAGGTGATTCAGATTTAGTTCTCCAGCAGCGATGTTGGGTATTTTGGTTGATCGACGGCGATGTCAGATTTAGTTCTCCAGCGGCGATGTTGGATATTTTGGTTGATCGACGGCGATGTCAGATTTAGTTCTCCAGCAGCGATGTTGGGTATTTTGGTTGATCGACGGCGATGTCAGATTTAGTTCTCCAGCGGTGATGTTGGGTATTTTGGTTGATCGACGACGATGCAGATTTAGTTCTCCAGCGGCGATGTTGGGTATTTTGGTTGTCCGACGGCGATGTCAGATTTAGTTCTCCAGCGGCGATGTTGGGTATTTTGGTTGTCCGACGGCGATGTCAGATTTAGTCTTCCAGCGGCGATGTTGGGTATTTTGGTTGTCCGACGGCGATGTCAGATTTAGTCTTCCAGCGACGATGTTGGGTATTTTGATTGTCCGACGGCGATGTCAGATTTAGTCTTCCAGCGGCGATGTTGGGTATTTTGATTGTCCGACGGCGATGTCAGATTTAGTTCTCCAGCGGTGATGTTGGGTATTTTGATTGTCCGACGACGATGTCAGGTTTAGTTCTCCGGAGGCGATGTTGGATGCTTGTTTCCCCGAGTTATGGTTGTTCTTGACGGCGATGTCAGGTGATTTGGTGTTCCAGCGACGATGTTGGGTGTTCCTCAGAATTTTGTCTGCTTCTGACGGTGATGTCAGGTGGTTTAGTCTTCCAGCGGTGATGTTGGGTGTTTTGGTTGTCGGACAACAATATTAGAAGAATTTAATGTGGATAACTGACGGCGATGTCAGATCAGTATTTCTCCAGCTAGTTGCCGTGCAGCTAGTGTTGCAGTATTCGAAGATTTGTTCCCCTCAGAGCATTGTGTGCTTACGCAGTTAGAAAATTTTCGGGTTTACCGGTATTCAACCGTCTCGCAACTTGATTGGCCGAGGGTCGTTCGCTCCTCACCCAGTCAGGTTCAAGCCGTTTGAATAGGGGCAGCTGTTGCACCCTAAAATTTGACCAACATTTATTTACCCATCAAGGGTTTGAAGGTTGATACCTTTGTCAGAAAGCTCAAGAGATCCTCAGAGGAATTGGTTGAAACCAAGGTTGTGTGACTCATAGCTTGAGAGTTGTGGGTGCTCCTCAGATGATTCTGAGACTATGAGAGTGAACTTGATGCTTTGAGAAAGTTTATGATATGTCTTGAAGGCCATCATGAAGCCCATAGAGGTCATTATGCAAGAATTCAGAAGATTCAGCCATGAATGGTAGAATTAGGGTTTTGACTGGGTCAACCCTAAGTCAACTGAAGATTTGGAGAAGGTTGAGACCCAATCCAAAAGCCATGTGATCATGGAATGATGTATTGAGATACTATAAGGATGATTCCTAGACCAACTCATCATGATTGAGGAGTTTGAGAAGTTTTAAGCTAGGGCTCCTAAGGATTGACAGTGTAAAATCCCCTAGTTTGATCCCTATCTTCCAGGCAGTTTTAGCTCAAGATTTGATTATCATCTCATCTTCCCCATAAAATGAATGTTGTAGATCTTGTTCTTAGCTTTAATTTGAGTGGTAGAAGTCCTTGATAGGATTTGTGGAGCTCAAGTTATGGTTTTGACAAATTACAGGTCATCTGAGGTATGTGAATCTAGGTCCTTGAAAGTCACCCAACTTGCAGACAACTTTTGCCCTAGTAGGATGATTCCTATGATCTATTGGTCAACATGAATGTTGAATAGCATCTTCTTAGCTTTCTAGAGAGTACTAGAAGTCCTTGATAGGATTTGTAGAACTCAAGTTATGGCTTTGACAAGCCAAGGGCATTTTGGTCATTTGGAAGTTATAGGTCATTTCAAGCATGTGGCCATATCTCCTACTTCCAAGCTTCAAATGGAAAAACCTTCAACATAAAAGTTGCTTAGAATGATGTTTTAAGGCTAGTAGGGTGGTCATGAGATGTTGGAAATGCTCATATCAAAAAGTGATAAAAATGGCCTAAAAATGAGGCATAAGTTAATTCAAGTGAAATGGAAAATCATAAAATCCAAGCTATAAACCCTAACCATGTCATATGATAGGTCATTTTGACTCCAAAGGACATTTTAAGAACAATGGTTCAGCCACAATTTTTATTTGAGGCTTAAATTTTGGGGTTGCTTGCATAATGGGGTACCAAGTCAGAACAAGGAAAAGCTTAATGAATAAGGGAAATATGCATTGTGTATTGTCCTAAATCTCATATAAGGAGATATTCAAGTTGGTTGCAAGCAATATAAGGATTTTATCATGACATATCATATGGTGAGAATGGAAATGCAATTATCATGGCATGGAAACTTCAAGTTCCTACTAGATTGATCTAGATGATTCTAGACCTTTCTAAATCAGTCTATATATTGATTACAATCTCCATTGGTGAAAGGTTGGTGATTGTTGATGTTAATGGTGGTAGAGAAAAGAGATTGAACCAAAATTCTCCATTTTGCAAATTGTATTGAAACTTCATTTTTCTCTTCATTACCCTTCCATTTTTTTCCACAAATCATCACTACAAACCTCCCTAAACATGTTCATGCTAGAGTAAGGTTCCATTGTTGAAGAATTGGAGCTTTCCAAGTGAAGTTTCAAGAGAGAAAAAGGGATTGGATCTGAAGATACAAGCCATCTCCATCAAATCTTGTGCAAGCAGAGGATTGTTCATCACCTAGAGACCATTCTTGAAGATCCACAAGGATTGATTCGAAGCTTTTCAACACCTACCATTGCAAGAGTCAAGGTAAGCAAAATCACTCCCACACTCTGATTTAGGCATGGCTAGGGTTAGTTCTTGTTGTGAAACCATTAGAGACCATTAGGTGATTCATTTGGATGAGTTTAAGACCAATTGGTGAGGTTTCTTCCATGGTGGTTGATTCTTGATGGAGTTAGAACACACTATTTAAGGGGTTATAATGCACGAATTTTGGTTGGTTTTAATCAGCATGGCATAGGGATTAATTATATATAAAGATTGTTAAGTTTTGTGATGGTCAAAAACTGGAGAAAGTTTGAGTGCATGGAGGTATACCATTCGGGTAGGATGATATAGTTAGTTTCAATGAAATCCAAGGGCATGGTTGTATTCTACGTGAAAAATAGAGCAAGATTGGTTCTTGGATCATGGCAATTGGTGGAGAGATGAGGGAGAACGAAGGAGGGAAAGTTCATGCATGAAGTGTGTTTTCATGGAGGTTTATGAAACCCTAATGAGCTAAGGTTGAAGACGATATGTGGACCGTCCGATCGCGTTGAATGTTTGACTTGGGGAGGCAATCTAATGGCTCGGATTTAAAGCACGAAATTGGAGGGAGAATCTGCAGCAAAACGCTGCGTTTTGCTAAATGAGCCAGCATGGGCTTTGCACGCGTTACTTCCCACACCCCCAATACCAAGGCCCATCTCATTTTAACTGTAAATGCATGCTATTCGCACCGTTCTGTTTCCTTTTTTCTTTTATTTTTTCAATTCGTTTTTCTGATTTAAACTGGGCTGGGGCGCGCCTTGCTCTTGGCATCCCCAGTATGGGCCCAGTTCATGATAATGCCTGCATATTACTGCTTTCCACACCCCTCATCAATTCTCATATTATTTCTTCTCCAAATTTTATTTCATTTTAAAAATTCATATAAAAATGAAAAATGCTTATTTTTTAATGAAACTTTTTTTCCCATTTTCCATTTTTTGTCTAGAAAAATATAAAACCATAAAATAGCCATTTTATTTCATTTTTATATTTTTTGCACATTTTTACTTTTAATTGCTTTTTTAATTCTTTTAGTTGGTATACTAATTTGTAGAATTTAATTAGGATAGTTCCCTTAGGATTTTAAGTCCAATATTTTTAGGATAATTAGATGAATGTTTTAGGTCCCCCCTGAATTAATTTCATAATTTTGTGATAATTTTTAGGATAGTTTTAATTAGGTAGCTTTAAGTAGTGTAGAATTTGATTAAAACTTTAGTATAGGTCAATAACAATTTTAGATTTAGGTTTTGTAGGGAAATTTAGTCTATGGGGAATATATGGGACTTAAGGGTAGTTATGTAGGGTCCCCTAGCATTTATATTAGGATTTAATAGAATAATATACTATTTTTGGTTGATTTTTGAATTGAATGATTGTTTGTATGGCCTTTAGGGCAAGTTTTGTTTAGTTTGCTTTGCTTTGGAGTTTCCCTTTGGTTTGAGGAGCTTGGCATCTCATTGTGGAGCACGGTGGAGCATACTAGAAGATTGGAAGAGGCTTGGGGGAGCTTGAAGAGCTTGTTCTTCTTTTTCCTTTTGTTGTTTTAGGGTTAGGATTAGGAAGAGCTTAGATAGATAATTTCTTTCTCAAACATGGATAGTATCCTTCATATCCATTCCTCCCTATGATTCAAAGTCCTTCCAGGGTATGCACCTCTCTCCTTTGGAGGGATTAGTGATATACCCAGGAGGTAGAACTTTTGAGGGAACCCTTCACTTGATATTGAACCCTTATAGGTCACCTTTGGTGATCAAATAAGCAGTTCAATATCCCCCAGCTTATCCAGTAAGTGATTTTCCCTGGTTTTGATTATTCTTGAGAGATGTCAGAGCTTGAGCATGAAGATGAAGACTTCATTGAAGATTATTGAAGAGGATGAATTCTTGAAGAGTGCCATTCCAGCTGAAGCTTGAAGAGCATGAAGATCAAGTTGATACTTGAAGATCCCTGAAGATAGTGAAGCCTGAAGGTGGAGCTGATCAAGAAGCTGAAGCTTAAGGGAGAAGATGAGTTGATACTCATATTATAGGGTTGAAACCTGGAAAGCAGTTGATAATTGAAGTCTGAAGACTGGATTGCTGCTGGAGGAGCTGAGGCTTTCTTCTGTTTTTCTTTTCTGTATTGTGTGTTTTGCTTGACTTGTCTGTTGCATTAGATTAAGTCCATCTAGAATAAGTAAAATCTAGGAGCATGATTGCATTAGAGGTTGAGTTGCTCCCTCTGCTTGTATTGTTACTGCGTGGCTTTGCTTGCGGGTATTCGGTAGAGCCCAACTCCCTTGCCCATGTGGTTTGTTTGCCTGATGGCATTTCATTTCTTTTATCTGTATGATTGCAGTTTACTGTTTATTGCCTGATAGCATGTTGTTTATATTTCAGTATGATTACTGTTATTTCATGATTGGCTTGAGGTTGAGACGAGCTTGTGGAGGCTGAAGCCCCACACACATTTCCTCCCTCACTTGCATTGCATGCATTTTACTGTTAAGCTGATGCTTTGTCTGTTTTGGTGTATCATTGACATGATCCCTTAGGACTCTCATTTCCTTGGATAAGGATTTGATGATAGACTTTTAGGTTGAAACCTATGCATGATAACATCTAGGAGTTCCCTGTTCAAACCTCAACCATAGGATGAATCCATGGCATGATAACAGTAGGACTTGATAGTCTCCCTCCTAGTTGGGCCTGTTCTCTTCTCATCTCAAAACAGTTTAAGATATAGTAATCATGAATGATTTCTTTCGTACGTTACGAGCCTTAAGCTATCTGAGAAAGGGTTGTGGGAGAGTTTCTTTTCCACAGTCTGGATGTTTAGTATGGTACCCTTTGGGTGACATGCGACACATTCACTCTCAGGTCATAGTCTCTAGTGCGGTTGAAATCGCAAACACAATAAAAAACACTTCTTTCGTAAAAATAGGAAATAAACCGTAGTTTCCCGAACTACGTGAACTCTGATCTCTCAGGCCTGTTGAGAGTATGTAGGCACAAGATGGCGATGTCTTGGCGAGCTACCTTCCCCCATAACCCTTCGTAGGCCGAACTACGTTGACTCTGATTTCTCATTCTCTGATGAGAATACGTAGGCATAAAGTGCGACGCTTTGCCGAGTCATTTTTCTTTTCTTTTTCAGCCAGCCTTGATAGGTAGATAGAATAAAACCAACCCGTCCAAGTAAAAAAACAAGCGAGGATCCCGTCGAGTACGAAGGACGTGAGGGGTGCTAATACCTTCCCCTTGCCTAACCGACTCCCGAACCCAGACAATGGTTGCGATGACCTTGTCTTACCCTTCTTCGTCAGGTTTTTCCAATCGTTTCCTTTCCCGCTCTGAGGGATAAATAACGAAAGGTGGCGACTCTTCTGTCATGCCGGCACCTTATTTTCGCGCAAGCGACAAGACTGCTGAATGATCTCGTCCTGTTCGATTATTCCCTGTTGGAATTCCTCCATGTCAACTACTGACCTGCAATTGAAATTGTTTGTTCACGAATGGTAATTTTAATGCGGTGTTCATGCAGATTTTGAAAAAATGTTGTCACTCATCAAGTGTCGTGATAATGAGTGACGAATGAGCCAAAAGTTCAAACGTAATGCTGATTTGATTAGTGCAAGATACAACAAGGATATGATTAGCAAATCATGTAGGAGTCAGGTTACTCAACCTTATCCTAATGCGCTTTCAGATTAAACCCTGCCTCAATTAGGTCTTTTAAGGGTTGTATCGTGGTCGGGTTCACGGTTCGTGAAACAAAGGATATTAGGCTCAAAGTATGATTTGTACCCACCCCTTCTACGTGATGATCTCCAATCCTAAGTTCAATTAACTTGGCACAAGCGCTCACCTCTTCAAAGGCTTACTGAATAGTAGGAGTGATGGTTACGGAACCACAGGGTCTTTGGAGTGACAGTTACTCCTCTTCATCTTCGGTGTCGGTACCCACACGACTTTGCCCTTGTTTGAGGATTTTTCTCTTGAGATCCTTTCTTTTTATTCTTTTATTCCCTAATTTTTGCCTGGACTGACTCTTTTGAGTTCTCGTCGATTTTGAAGTCCAGCGGGATGCCCTGATTTTTGCCTAAGTATTTTCTTTCCAGCTTTTCTTTTCTTTTTACTTAGCGGGCTTTTTTTTTCTTTTTTTTTTTCTTGGAACAAGTCGTGTGACACTGGCTGCCTTGATTTACTCGAAGGGATTATAACTGTCTCACTCCTGACTAGTGAGGTTTAAACACTGCGGCTGATGAGGTACGACCTCTTGAGAGGGGTAAGATGCAATTGATCCTTGAAAAGAAACACTCCTCTATAAGATTTGAACGCTTGGTCAAGCTAACTGAAAACTACCCTGCCCCGGGTTAAGATTTGAGGGTTGAAAAATCAAAAAGAAACTCCTACTTCTCGGCTCGAAGTGGTTAACTAGGGACTAACTCCTTATATCTCCAGTGTTTAAGGGATTTGAAACAATGTATGTACATCATCAACATGGTTTTATCCGAAAGCATACGATCATCAGTTATGGGTATTCAGTTTTCGTCATCCTCCCTCCAATCTTTGCTAATCATAGTGATCAAGTGGAGTGGATAAAAAGTGCATGTGTCTGTGCTGTGCAATAAATGAGCGAAAGCGACATGATTAATTCAGAAAAATGCATAATCACTTCATTAATATTACCATTCAAAACTCAAATTTAACAGCAAGTAGCAACTAACATAAAATAAACTACAAATGCAAATGATAAAAAGTCCGAGGACTGCCAATGCTGAGGACGTCTACCTGCCTGGACCACTGGCTTCTGGAAATAACCTTCTGAATCTGCGAGTTTAGACAGCTGAGAGGTTGACATGAACAACCAAAACTCCTTCTAGAAAGGAAATGCACCCTTCGTAGATCAACTGCTGTACTTTTGCCTGAAACGCTTTGCAATCTTCGGTTGAATGCCCTATAGATCCGCCATGATATCCATACTGAGCATGGGGATCGTACCCTGGAGGGTAAGGTTCTGGCACAGGCTTAAGAGCTTTAGGTTCCACCAAAGAGTTCTGAATCAAATGTGGCAAAAGCTGGTCATACGACACAGGAACTGGATGAAAAGGAGCAGTCCTTCTTTCTAAGTTGTTACGAGGCCTGTTTTGATTCTGACGCTGATTCTGATAACCTCGGCCACGGGCTCGGTGATTTGCACGAGGAGCGACCCGAAGCTTCTGATGTGGTGCCCTAGGCATAGTTGTCTGTCCAGAATAACGAGACACAGAAGATAATGACCATTGAGAAGATGAAGAACCAAAATATTTCACCGATTCATCTTGAGAATACCCAACATCTGTCATGACCGCATTGACCACAGTTTCGTCTTCAGCTTAAAAGCTACAGAGAGATTCAGCTTCACCATCCTGACTCTTGAAACATCCTGATTTCTTCCAGTTTGAAAGCTACAGAGAGATTTAGTTTCACCAGCCTGACTGCTTGAAACATTCTGAATTCTTCCAGTTTTTACGCCATACTCAATATGTTCTCCTGCTCTTACCACTTCAAAGAAATTTGGTGCAATCCCAAGCATTCTTTTGAAGTACGGGCTCTGGAAGGAATTCACGAACATGTCTGTTAACTCTCAATCTAGAAGCGACGGTTGCACTCTGGAAGCAAATTCTCTCCATCTCTGAACATACTTCCTGAAAGGTTCATCGTTCTCTTGAGACAACTCTTGCAACTGCATGCGACTGGGAGCCATGTTCAGATTATAATCATACTGCTTCATGAAAGCCTTGGCTAAATCCACCCATGATCGGATCTGATTACTCTCCAACTGCATATACCAACTCAGAGATGCCCTAATCAGACTATCCTGAAAATAGTGAATCATCAGCTTGTCGTCGTGCACAAACGAAGTCATTCTTCTGCAGGACATCACCAAATGTTGCCTCGGGTAGCTATCCCTTTTGTACTTTTCAAATCTCGGTGCTCTGAAATTCGGAGGTAACACTAGACCGGAAAACAAACACATATCTGAAGCATTGAGACCAACGACATCTTTAACCTCCAAGGCTTTGAATCTTTATGTCCAATGCATGAAACCTTTTGGCATACTCAAGAGCTCTTGGTTCCTTAGTCTTCACTATCGGAACCTCTCTTCTGGAACCCAACACGGAGGAATCAGCATCATGATAATCTGAGGTATTAAGAGAAGAAGAACGTTCACTTCGGGCAACAGACTGTTCATACTGGTCTTGGTTCTCAACAGAAGGTTGCACAGGCTGAGCTACAGTCAGGTTGTTCACTTGAGGAAAGTCTTCATCAGGCAAAGAACCATACAGAGGATTGGTCCTCACAGTAAAACCTTACAAGGTATCAACAATCTGGAAGCCGTTCCCTGACATGTCTACCGACAACTTTCAATAAACTTCACTGCTTGACACTGCTTGATTCTGCTTCAACAACTGGGTCGTCTTCCCACAATCAACACTTGCTCAAAATGGTCACCGGAGAATCACCCTCTAAAGCAAAACAAATGCTGGATAAGAGCTCTGGCTAGCTGGAGAAATGAATGCAAAATGATGCAAAGATGCTTATGCAAACGCAATGCAAGATGCATCAAACACGAGATCACAGCCCCCACAAAGCTCTGAATACTGCTACGCTGCTGACTGAGTAAGTTCGCTCTGAAGAGAAAACCAAAATACCGGGTTGGCTGGAAGTTAAGTTTCCTGCAAAAACCCTCCCACTCACGGGTATGTACCTAAACTGACAAGGTACGACATCCTATGCGTTCATCAGCGTCACAGACTTTCAAGAAATGATGATACGCTCACCATTTCTGGTTTGGCATCATCATCTCCCGAAGAGGCCTCACTCAGCTGACTCACAAATGATCAGTTCCTAGAGTCGACAACCCTCAGATCTGAAATCCTCTCAACGACTCACTGGGCTGGAAAGAAAGTCATCAAAGAGAATCTCGTCTGAGCGCGAATTTCGTGGGAACTAGTGCATGCCTAACATACAGGTTCACCACTATTTTCCGCTTCTAATGATATGTCTGTACTCAAGCCCAGGTCTGACTTATCACTCAATGGAACTTCCCTTCCCACAGCACAACAGTAATGATATATGATGCTAAAAATAAATGCAAGAAAGATAAATAAACCACATATATACAACACCCAAAAATAAACACACAAGCGCTAGGATTGACTCGCATAGGGGATATTCCCGTCCCCAGTAGAGTCGCCAGCTGTCGCAACTGCAAAAAACAACCGGCAGAAAAAACAGAAGAGTCGCCACTTTTGTTATTTATCCCAAAGAGAGGGAAAGGAAACGATCGCAAAAACCTAAACAAAAAGGGAAAGACAAGGTCATAGCAACCATGTCTGGGTTCGGGAGTCGGTTACGCAAGGGGAAGGTATGAGCACCCCTCACGTCCATTGTACTCGACGGAATCCATGCTTGGGTTGTCTAGTCTATGGGTGAAAAACAATTTATCTACGGCTGCTAAAGCTAAACGGAAAGAATTGATTCGATAAAGCATCACGCTCTATGCATACGTGTTCCCTCGTGCAATGGGAAAGTCAGAGTCAACTTAGTTCGGGAAACTACAGGGGGATTTGCTCGCCAAGACGTCGCGTCTTGTGCCTACGTATTCTCATCTGGCATGAGAAATCAGAGCAAAATGTAGTTCAGGCTAACTACGGGAAAACAGGGTGTTCTCGATCACGCGGGGGTGAGTGAAGAGATTGACGATACTAGCGTGCTCATTCTAGCAGTTAGGTGTATTGCTGCTCGACCATTGGAGACTTAGGCGTTACCTGTTTGCTGTAGAACGGACGTAGTATGTCGGGGTTTAAAGGTACGGGAACCTACGGGAACTAGAACTATGGTCTGGTCTCAATTGTGATAGGGCAAGAGAAAGGGAAGATTAGTCGTCAGCGGGAAAGTCTCGATCGCACGACAATGAGAGAACAGAGAAGTTAGTTGTTAATGTGATCACTAGGATATCGCATCCTATGCCTACATATTCTCGTCTAGTACGAGAAATCAGAGCAGTTGTAGTTCAACCAACTACAGAGAAGGGGGAGAAGTGCTTGCTAGGATTATCGCAATCCTATGCCTGTGTACTCTCAACAGATATGAGAGATCAGAGCAGCCGTAGTTCGGCTAACTACAGAAAACGGTCTCGATTGCACGGGGGCAAGAGAAGGGAACTCAATCGCCAGGACGCAAGAGAAAAGGGGAAGTCTCAATTGCCAGGATGCGAGAGAAAAGGTTCGGAACAGGACACACACGCGAAGTCCTAAGACGTAGGAGCGAATGTGTCGCATATTGTCCAAAGGACATATGCTAAACACTCTAGACAAGTGAGAGGCAGCCACCCACTTATCATTTCCCACGTATCTAAAGCTTACGGCTCACAACGCTTGAAGGTTGAAAAGAAAGAGATGAAAGAAGTGAAATAAAAACAATGTTACTGAACGAAGTGGTTCCGTTGACCCTTGACTTTTGCGTGCAAATTCCATTTCCAAGCTCTACTCTTTTATCCTTGATGATGACATTTCGAATCAAAACCAATGTGACGCTGAACCGTCATAATTCGACTTATAAAAGAAGTCAAACCCCAAGAGGTAGCGTATTGATATCCATGTCAAAGACAAGATAGAGAAATAATATTGAGAATCATTCTCTGATTAAATCATGTCACACGGACAACACAACAGAAAAGCAAAATAAAATCAGAAGCGGAAAAGATGAGGAGAGAAAAAACGGTCTCGGATTCTACATCATCCATCAACAAGTTGATTTATAATGGTTTACGGAGGTCTAGTCATCGACCTACAAAACAAAAATGGTGAGAAAAATCCAATAATAAAATGATATAAGAACTCAACTTCAAAAAGTAAATGAAACTCCTAATAGAAAAAGGTTCTAAAAGAAATTAAAAGAAATAGGAATTGAATATAAAATAAAAACTATATATTAATATATGCATATATAAAATTATAAAAGAATTATAATATAAATTTCTAAAAAGAAAATAGTAAAATGTATTAAAATATATAAAAAAATTAAATAAAAAAATCTATGTACAAATATATTTAAAAATAATATTCCAAAAATAAAATACAGGGGGGGTTCAGAGCAGCAACAAGGGTTCAGTCCAGAATTCACATGTGGGCTTAAGTTTGAAAGCCCAACTCCAAAATAACAAACAACAGCCAAAAATAATAACAGAGGGGCGCATGGAGCAATATGGGGGTACGCCTTCAGAAACCCGTTGGGCTTGGCCCAATTCCACATAAAACACACACAGCAAAAACAGGGGGAATAATTGGAAACGGGGGTGTAACCCAGAAAATGGAGGATTGGGCCTTACGACCCACTAACCAAAGAGGTGCCCACGAGTCATCTTCCTCTTCCTCACTCTCTCAGCAAACTGAACCCTAATGTCTTCCTCACAGCCGCCGCTGTCGGTGATCTCTCAACCTCATTGTCTGTTCTCCACTTCTTCCTACCAAAACAAACTCTCTCCCTTTCTTTTGCTTCGCTTCTTGTCTCCCTCTACTCTCCTGTGAAAAACAAAACCAGATAACAAACGAAACACGGCAAAATCACTAAGATCCCGGATGCGAAGATTTGAAGATGTTTGAAGGCTCGTGGATCATTGTAGATCGCGTGCGGTTTGGAGTTGACGGAGGTATTTGATTTGTTGTTGAAGTTTGATTCACGAAGGAAAACGAAGGAAGCTCACTCGCATCACTTGAGGCAAGTTGAAGATCCATGGATTCAGAAAGATGTTTGACGGATGATCTCTGATGAAGTTGCTTTGCATGTGTTGAAGCTTGAGGTAGTCGTTCACGAGGTTCGATGAAGATCTGGATCTGGAGATTTACGAAGAACATGATGAAGTTCCTGGAGATGTGCGATGAAGAAGACAAGCTTCGAAGGTTGGTGATTCGAAAACTCATGAAGATTTGGAGCTGTTTGATTTACGGATCTGGAAGTGATTTGGATCTGTGAAAACGGAAGATCGAAGGTTGTTGTTTGATGTTGAGGAAATATGGAGATCTGTTGCTTGAAGATTGTGAAGGTTTATGAGTTTGGAGAAGTTTGGATCTGTAGATCTGACGATGATGAAGGTTTCCGAAAATCTAAAGGAGTTTGAAGTTGGAGATTTGAAGTTTGAATGTTGTTGTTAAAGATCCAGATCTGGTGAAGATTCGTATGGATATGGAAATCAGATCTGGCATGGTGCTATGAAGATGTGATGAAGTTGTTCATGAATGTTTGATGAAATTCTGGGAAAGGTGATGAACACGATTGAATGTTCATGGAGGTTGTGATGAATTTTGCTGGAAAATGGTATGAACGGGATGAATGTTGATATGAAGATATGAGTTTCTGGAAAGGTTGTTATGAACATCGATGAACATTCAAGGGAATCTGGGAATATGACGAAGAACACATGAATTTTCCGGTGACTACATGCAATTTCCAACGATGATTTGATCTGTGTTAATTTCTCCGATGGACTTTCTGGTGCTTGCATGGCCCATCGGGAAACGTGTCAAAGCATTGATGAGGCTACTTATAGTGCTAACAAGTGTCAGCCTTCATTGAATTGGGCCTGCGAAAAACTGACACATGGACCTGCAAAACTTGATTAATGATGGATTAATTACTTACAACTGGCAAAACGTGAATTAAAACAAAATAAACTATTAATTAACAAAGCTTATTAACTAATAATAAAACTAAAACGGAAATTAAAAGCTGATTACATTAATGAACCCAATTTAAACTAAATCCATTAAAACTAATATTCTAATTAAATCCCAAATTAAAGAAATAATAAAAATCTAAAAGAAATAATAAAACTCAATTAAAATTCTAGAAAAATAAAATCTATATTAAAACTATTAACATTTTAATAAATTCTAAAAAAACTATAGAAAATAGAAATTAAATTCAAAACCTATCTAAAAATTATGCCAAAAATAGGAAACAAATCTAGAAAATAAAATAAAATCAATGAATGATATGACGCGAGAATGCGACAAAATAAACAGTAATAAAACCGGATACCGAGATACCACCGAAACCAACAGTGTATATTGAATCACCGGGCAGAATGCAAATTCCACAATAAATCTCTGTATCCGAAACGACTTGAATCGTCTGGAACACGACAGAAAGGGGCTGTAATCCCGATTAAATCAATCCGGCTGCAAAAAATGCACAGTATGCGGTATACAGATGCAAATGCAAATGAAACGAAACATAAGTCAAATACAAGAAACGGTTGGTCAAATTTTGGGGTGCAACAGAGCCCAAATCAATCAACCCTTTGCCAACGTAAGTATTTCCAATTGTAATGGACAAAGTGACTCGTCCCGGATCACTTTCTTTCCTTGGGAGAGTACGTTGAATGATTGTGCTACAACTAGCATCCACCATGATCTTTTCTTGATCCGTATATCGCTTCTTCTTTGTGAGAATGTCCTTCATGAATTTAGCATACTTTGGCATTTTCTCCATTGCTTCAGAAAATGGAATATTAATTTGCAATTGTTTGAATATGTCCATAAACCGAGCATAGTGTCTAGCATTGTTTTTCCTTGTCGGAGCATGCAGATAAGGCAAATTTTGAATCGGTATAGTGTTCACTTGCTCTTTTCCTTTTCTCGACTTTTTCACTCTTTCTTCTCTCTTACTTCTCTATCCTTCCTCGTTTTTTTCACTTTCTCATTTTCAACTAAATCTCCCTCAACATTTTTTTCTACTTTTTTCTCAACATTTTCAATTTCTTTTTCAACTACTACTTCCTCCGCCACTATCTCCTCACCTATGCCCATGTCAATTTTTCTACCACTTCTTATGAGAATCGTCTTGCAATGCTCCTTAGGATTTGGAGTAGTTGTAGCCGTGAAAGGCCTTTTTTGTTGATCGGCCAATTATTTTGATAATTGGCCCACTTGTGTCTTCAAATTCTTAATAGCCGCGTCGGTGTTCTTTTGATTTGACATTGACATTTGCATGAACTGAGTAAGAGCTTCCTCCATCTTTGACGGTGCACTTTGAGTTTGTGGAGGTTGAGTGTAGTTTTGATATTATTGAGGGTTTGAAGTTCCGGCTTCTTGCGGCCTCCAAGGTTGTTGGTACCCTTGATTAGGTCTTTGATAACCTTGATTTGCTTGTTGATAAGGTGGTCTTTGTTGGTATCCTTGATTTTGATTTCCGATATAATTGGCTTCTTCCAAAACAGGAGGACAATATCCACTAGGATGGTCACCTTTACACAATTCGCAACTCCCCACTTGAACTTGAGTAGGAACTTCTTGCATCTCTTTGATTTTTTGTGGAAGCTTCGACATTTTTTGGGTCAAAAGCTCCACTTATTGCATAAGAAGTTTGTTTTGAGCAGGAATAACATCATTCGTACCTAACTCGAGCACGCCTGGTTTTCGTTGAGCTACTCCACGATTATGATTCCCTTGGTGATCATTAAGTGCCATCTTGCCAATAATTGCAATTGCATCTTCGACACTTTTTGACATCAAAGAACCCCCCGCCGTAGCATCCAATAAGGTCTTGTGAACCGAAATGAGACCATTGCGGAAAATGTGAACTTGAGTAAGTTCATCAAACCTGTGTCCTTTGCATTTTCTCAACATAGACTTGAATCTCTCCCAAGCTTCATTGAGGGATTCACTTGCTCCTTGTGAAAACACAGCTAACGCAGTTTTTGCTTCCATGAAAAGGTTATGTGGAAAGAACCGTTCAAGAAACTTTTCTTACAATAGATTCCAATTGTTGCACCCTAAAATTTGACCAACATTTCTTTACCTAGCTTGTGTTTCATTTCATTCACATTAGCATTATCATTTGCATTTCATTGACATGTATGCAAGAGATCAAGAGGTATGATTACCAATCAAGGGCTATACAAGACTATGAAGCTAGCCAAGAAGATTATTCAAGTGTTCAAGGGTTGATATCCTTGTCAGAGAAGTTAAAAGATCCTCAGAGAGAGTGGTTGAAACCAAGAGTGTGTGCCTCCTAACTTGAGAGTTGTGGGAACTCCTCAGATGATTCTGAAGCCATGAATGTAGACTTGAAGCCTTGAGAGAGCTTATGAGATGTCTTGAAAGCCATCATGAAGCCTAGACAGGTCATTGTGCAAGAATAAGAATACTCAGCCATGAGTGGTGTAATTAGGGTTTGACTGGGTCAACCCTAGGTCAACTGATGATTTGAGGAAGGTTGAGACCTAATCCAAGAGACATGCGATCATGGATTGATGCATTGAGATGCTATAAGGATGATTCCAAGGTCAACTCATCATGATTGAAGAGTTTGAGAAGTTTCAAGCTAGGGTTTCTAAGGCTTGACAGTGTAAAATCCCCTAGTTTGACCCCTATCTTCAAGGCAGTTTAGCCCAAGATGTGATTGTCATATCATCTTACCCCCAACATGAATGTTGTATAGCTTGTTCTTAGATTTAATTTGAGTACTAGAAGTCCTTGATAGGATTTGTAGAGCTCAAGTTATGACTTTGACAAGTTACAGGTCATCTGAGGTATGTGAATCTGGGGCCTTGAAAGTCACCCAACTTGCATCAAACTTTTGCCCAAGAAGGATGATGCCTATGAACTTTTGGTCAACATGAATGTTTTTCCTTATCCTCTTAGCTTTCTAGAGAGTACTAGAAGTCCTTGATAGGATTTGTATAACTCAAGTTATGGCTTTGACAAGTCAAGGGCATTTTGGTCATTTGGAGATTACAGGTCATTTCAAGCATAAGGCCATAACTCCTATTTCCAAGCTTCAAATGGAAAAATCTTCAACATCAAACTTGTTCAAAATGATGTTTTAAGGCTAGTAAGGAGGTCATGAGATAATGGAAAGGCTTGTAGCTCAAAGTTGCAAAAATGACCTAAAATAAGGGTATAAGTTAAATAAACAAAAGTTGGAAATTGATATTTTCAACCTTCGCATCCAAACCATGGTATGCAATATATCATTTTGACTCTAGAAAACATTTTAAGAACATTGGTTTAGCCACATTTTTGAGTTGAGATTCAATTTGGGGACTTGCTTTGGAAAGTGGTTACTTGCATATTAAGTAACATTTGCAAAACTCAAAATCAAGGCATGAGCAAGGCCCTTGGCAAGCTAAACTCTTCCAAAATGTCACTAGGGGAGAAATTGAAAGAGATTGGGATGGTTTTCAAGCTGCAAACAGAATTACACATAGCATGAGATGTGATTGAAAATCTCATGACATGAGAAGTGGAAACTCTCATTAGAAGGATCTAGAGGGTTCTAGATCATCCAAACATCATCTATATATTGAGTATAGATGATCCATTGAAGAGGTTGGTGATGATTGAAGGAGAGAGCATAGATTGAGATTGAAATTTCATAGCTTGCAAGTGCAATCGGTTTCACCAAATTCTTCATTTTCCATCCCTTTCCTTGATTGAAACTTCTTCCATGGATGTCAAGGAGTGATTCCAGATCATTATCAAGAAGGATTCGTGGCTAATTGGTGCTCTTGAAGTCGGAATTTTCCACCTGCAACTCCCCATCGGGTTTCAAGAGTCAAGCACTTTCAACTGGTTCTTTTGCATACAGAAGCAAGGAGGAGGTTCATTGATCGTGTCTGCAAGATTGTAGAGCTTGAATTGGAGGTTTAGGGCATCTGTTCATCCAAGATTTTCAGGTTGGTAACTTTCTTCCCCTAGCATGATTTAGGTAGAATTAAGTTGAATTAAGGTGTTAGATTCATTGTAGAATGATGTAGGATGGATCTCAGATAGTTAATTGGAGAATTAGAGACAAAATAGGTGAATTACCATTTTCGGTTGAGATTGGGATATGATGAATCTTGAGGTTTCAGAGGAAGCTAAGGGTATGGTTGAATTCGTGGCAAGATTTGGGATGAGTTTCATGTTTTGACCATTTGCAATGGAGGCCTGTAGAGAGAACTAGGGTTGGGGAAGACGACCGGAGCACCACCGGTGGTGGCCGGAGCTGGGCGCGAAGCTCAGATGTTCAAAAGGTAGGAGACGATCAGAACACCCTTGGATCTTGGTTTGACCTTTGACTGGGAGCTCATCCAACGGCCACGTTTTAAATTTGATTTGTGAAGGATCTGAAGAAATGAAACGCACCGTTTCATTTATTCTGTGTTTTGGGCTTAATGAATTAAGTGCTATTCACACCCCTCTGAAGGCCCAACCCATAATTTGAACTGTGTTTAGTTGCTATCCACACCGTGCGTTTATTCTTTTATATGAATTTTCTTTATTTTCTCATTTTATTCATGGTTCTTGAAAAATTCATAATAAATTGAAAATTAATCCAATTAAACCCATTCTTTTTGCATTTTACTCATTTCATGTAATTTCTGATTTAATGGGAATTTTATATTTTAATTGATATTAAAATGGTTATGTTTGATACATATTTTTGTGGAATTTAGTGTGATCACTTGGTGATGATTTTGAGCCTAATTTTTTGTGTGTGATTAGGTTAGACATGTATGATCCCATAGAATCTTTCTCACATTTTTGTGATGAAAATAGGTGTGCTTTCTAGATTGATATTTAGATGCTTCCTTTTAGGGTTTTAGGGTGGATACCTTGTAATGTAGAATTTAGTTCTAGGTCCAATTTGATGATTTGATCTTTGAAATTAATGTGGTAGAGTCATGATTGACATAGGTTCCCATAGTAATTTTTGTAGGATTTTACAAATGGTTTTAGTATTTTAGTTAGGACTAACTTTAGTACTAGGTTTTAGGTGATCCTAACTCACTAATTCCACTAGTTTAACTTCCTTAGTCCCCTTAGATTAGGGTTTGTGCTTGGTTTGCCTTTGGTTGAGATTGAAGACAAGTTGAAGACAAGGTGAGGATGCTTGAAGTTGCTTGAAGGTGCTTGGAGCTGTGGATTTGTTTGTGCCTGAAGGTGTCTGATGAAGATTTAGGAGATAGGACATAGGGAGAGCCTTATAGTTAGAATGATTTCTTTCATAAATATGGAAAACATCTTGTTCTTCCATTCCTCCCAATGACTAAAAGTCCTTCTCAGATATTCACATCCCTCCTTTGGAAGGATGAGTGGCTTTATCTGGGAAGTAGAACTTTGAGGGAACCAGTATCTCATAATGATGAACCCTTACAGGCTTCCTTTGGTTGTCAGTAAGCTGTTTATCATTTCCTCTCATACTGTTAAATCAATTGTCTTCTGGTTTGAGTATCTTGAGAGATGTTGGACTTGAGTGCGAAGATGAGGACTTCATTGAAGAGTGTGGAAGAGGATGATTCCTTGAGCATTGCCATTGCAGCTGAAGCTTGAAGAGCAAGAAGAACAGGTTGATACTTGAAGACCCAATGGATATTGAGTGAAGAGCTGAGGCTTGGAAAAGAAGATTGAAGGATGAAGTTGACACTTCTATGTGATTGAAGATTACCCTGAGAAGCTGAAGCTTGTAGATGAAGAGAGAAGACCAAGTTGATACTGGTAAAGCAAAGAGAGCTGAAGCTTGAAAATTAAGTTGATACTTATGAAGAGGATTCAATTGAGATTGAGTGGAGAGCCTGAAGGAATCAAGTTAATACTTGTAGTTAAGAGTGAAGCCTGAGGGTGGAATTGACTAAGGAGCTGAAGCTTGAAGAAGGAGGATAAGTTGAAACTTATGTTTGGTGGATTGAGACCCTGGAGAAACAAGTTGATACTTGTCATGAAAGATGATAGCCTTGAAGGGTGGTTGAGGTCTGAAGACTGGATTACTGTTAGAAGAGCTGAAGCTTGGAATTGAGGGAGTTGTTGATCTTCTTTCTTGTCTGTTTCCTTTTCTGTATTGATGTGCCTTGTGTGACTTGCTTGATGCATTAGAATAAGTCCATGATTAGACTGACTTTAATCTAGGAGCATGATTGCACTAGAGGTTGAGTTGCTCCTTCTGCTTGTATTGTTACTGTATGGCTTTGCTTGCGGGTATTCGGTAGAGCCCAGCTCCCTTGCCCATGTGGTTTATTTTGCTTGACAGCATTTCATTTTCTTCTGTATGATTACACTCTCTTATATTTTGCTTGATAGCATGTTTTATCTTTCTGTATGATTGCTGTTATGCATTATGGCTTGAGGTTGAGATGAGCTTGTGGAGGCTGCTGCCCCACACACATTTCCTCCCTCACTTGCATTGCATGCATTTTACTGCATATCTGTTTACTGTTTAAGCTGATGCTTTATCTGTTTCTGTGTATCATTGACATGATCCCTTAGGACTCTCACTTCCTTTGATAAGGAAGTGATGAGAGAACTTTAGGTTGAAACCTATGCATGATAACTTCTAGGAGTTCCCTATTTCAAACCTCAACTATAGGATGAATCCTTGGCATGACAACAGTAGGACTTGATAGTCTCCCGTAGTTGAGCCTTTCTCTCTTCTCATCTCAAAACAGCTTAAGATACAGTAATCATGAATGATTTCTGTCGTACGTTATGAGCCTTAAGCTATCTGAGAAAGGATTGTTGAAGAGTTTCTTTCCAACAGTCTGGATGTTTAGTATGGCACCCTTTGGGTGACATGCGACGCATTCACTCTCAGGTCATAGTCTTTAGTGCGATTGAAATTGCAAACACAATAAAAAACACTTCTTTCGTAAAAGACAGAAAACAAACTTCAAACCTTTTTGCCCCGTGGGCCCATAATTCAAAGGAAAGCTTTTCAGAAGAAAAGAGTGTCGTTAAACTTCAGCGCCACCGCAAATAGGCTTTGTCCCTAACTGCTGGAGCTGTTGTTTAACCCTACTCGGTAAAACAGATGAATCTGAATCCCCGTAATCCGTAGTATCCCGAACTACGTAAGCTCTGATCTCTCAAGCCTTTTGAGAGTACGTAGGCACAATACTGATGTATTGGCGAGCCACCTTCCCCGTAACCAGTAGTTGGTCGAACTATGTTGACTCTAATTTCTCATTCTCTGATGAGAATACGTAGGCATAGAGCGCGACGCTTTGCCGAGTCATTTTCTTTTCTGTTTAAGCCAGCCTTGATAGGTAGATAGATAAACCAACTCGTCCAGTAAGCACAACAAGCGTGGATCCCGTCGAGTACGACGAACGTGAGGGGTGCTAATACCTTCCCCTTGCGTAACCGACTCCCGAACCCAGACAATGGTTGCGATGACCTTGTCTTATACCCTTTTTGTCAGGTTTTTCCGATCGTTTCCTTTCCCGCTCTGAGGGATAAATAACGAAAGGTGGCGACTCTTCTGTTTTGCCGGCACCTTATTTTCGCGGAAGCGACAGCTGGCGACTCTGCTGGGGACTTGATAGTTTCCTGGGATCCAACGTCCCGTATGCGAGTCAGTTTGGGGATCCAACGTCCCCTGCGAGAGTCAATCCTAGCGCTTGTATGATTACTTGTTAGGTTGTGTTTATTTATCGCATTTTATTTCCCGCATTTTATTTTCAGTATGATATGATTATCTGTGCTGTTGTGGGAGGGGTATTCTGATGAGTGAGAAGCCAGACCCAGGCTTGAGTGAACATAGCATTAGTTGTGGAAATTAGTGGGCGCATGCTTGCTTGGCAGGCACTAGTGTCTCATGCAATCCACACTCAGACGAGGTTCTCCCGGTTGACTTTTTTTTCAACCCTTTGGGTTGAGGGGGTTGTTGGTTTGGAGGATTGTCGACTCTGGGGATCGATCATTTGGGATTCAGCCGAGTGAGGCCGCTTCATGAGCTGGTGATGCCACACCTTCTGGGTATCGTATCACCCCTCTTGAAAGTCTGTGACGCTGATGACCACATAGGATGCTGAACTTGAGTCAGTTTAGGTCCATACCTGTGAGCAGGGTTGGGTTTGTTGCAGGAAACTTTGACCTTCAGACTACCTGGTTTTCTTGATAGTGAATCAGTTTTGTTGGTACCGGAGGTTCTCATCATCAGATATGATTATTCTTGACAGAGCAGAGCTTTGGTCCTGTATCATAGGACCTTATATTCAGATGAGTATTTGTTCTTGATAGAGCAGATTTTTGATTGGGATCAGAGGATCTTATCATCAGATGTGTATTTGTTCTTGACAGAGAAGGTTTATGATTGGGGTCTGAGGATATCATCAGCAGATGTATGGTTGTTCTTGACAGAGCAGAGTTTTGGTCATCAGATGTGTGTTCTTGACAGAGCAGATTTTTTGGTCCTGTATCGGAGGTCCTTATTATCAGATGTTTGTTCTTGACAGAGCGGATTTATGGTCCTATATGTGTGTGTTCTTGACAGAGCAGATTTGTGGTCCGATACCAGGGTTTTCTTATTATCAGATATAGTGGTTGTTCTTGATAGAGCAGGATTATGGTTTTGTTGATGCAGAATCTCCACAGCACAGTTGCCTTGATCTCCTGCTACATGATTGCATTTTACATTGCTTTGCATACTCATTTGCATTTCATTAACGTGTGTCTGTGTTGCAGGTACCGTTTTCCCAGATCCAGGATTTCTTGCCTCCTTTTGTATTGTTATGGGTTCTCTGAGGAAGACCGTGGCTTACAAGCTCCCTGCCCCTGATGTGGTTCAGCTGACTGGTTTGATTGCTTTAGCAGATGATTCTATGAGAGATGAGTTCAGAAAATCTTACGGCAAATTGCTCAGTTTGGTTCGTAAACCTTCTGCGTTCGAGTTGAATGGGTTGCACGCTCTGCTGCAGTTCTACGATCCTCCGTTGAGATGCTTTACTTTCCAGGATTTTGTTCTCTCACCCACGCTAGAGGAATATGCTGATTTGTTAGGTGTGCCTATCAAGAGGCAGATGCCTTTTGTTCATATGGACGCTGAGCCTGACCTGGTTAGTCTAGCTCCTTCACCTCATTTGGATGCCTCCGAGTTGGTATTGTCTAGTTGGAACAAGGTTCCTGGTTTCTCCTTGCAGTTCTTAGTGGGAAAGGCTCAGCAGTGCGCCAAAGACGGATGTTGGGTCGTATTCAACGCCATCCTCGCTCTGTGCATATATGGCATCATTTTGTTCCCCAATATGCCCGAGTTTGTAGACTTCGACGCATTTCGCATCTTCACTTCAGGGAATCCAGTCCCTACCTTGATAGGAGATGTCTACCATTCCATCCACTACAAAAACGAGAACAGAAGGGGCAAGAATGTCTCGTGTTGGGTGGTCTGAGCGTTTGATGAGTCTATCTGCGGAGGATATTAACTGGTTTGACAGAGATAGGTTGGGTACTGAGATTATCTTCAGCTGCAGCAGGTTTCCGAACGTACCTTTGATAGGCAGGAAAGGTTGTATAAACTATAATCCATCTTTACTGGTCCGACAGTTCGCGTATGCTTTGAGAGCTCCGCCGAAGGATGAAGAGGTGCAGGAATCTCTGTACCTCACTGGTCTTCTAGAGGGGGATCTGTTATCTAAGCTTCAGAGCGCCTGGAATGGCATCAGTAAGAGGGGAAAACCACTGCTGGGGAGAAGCAATAGCCAAGCCTACCCTCCGTATGTGACGTGGATCAGAGCCAGAGCAGATGCTATAGGGATGCCGTTTCCTCCTGCCAAGCCAGAAAGCCCTCCAGTGATCGAAGAGCCTACTACCGTGCCCATTCAGCATCATAATCAGGTGTTAGCTGAGCGAGATGAATTGAAGAAGGCAAATGAAGAACTGGAGAAAGAATTGGTTCAACTCAGAAGCGAGAGAAACGAAGCCATTTATTCCTTCAAGAGGCAAACGGAGCTGGTGAACCAGCTGGGGACAGATTTGACTAAGCAGATAGCCGAGCGTGAACGCATGGGTCAAGACTTCAAAGCTGTCAACGATGTACTGGCCACGAAGAAGCAGCACTTGGACAAAGCGTATCGGAGGATATCCAAGTTCAACCAGCACTGGAAGGCCTCCCTAGCCAACAGGAAAGAGCGGGAGGATAAGCTGATGCAACAGATCTCCAAGCTGAAAGCCCAGGTGAGGGCTAGTGAGAAGAGGTTTGATGAAGAAATCGCTCGCAGATATGCCGCCGAAGGCCAGCTCAACAGAGCTCTCGCTAACCTGAAGGAGCGCAAACTGACGTTTGAGGCCAAGAAGCGGAGGTTAGAATATTGTTTCGGCGAAGGAGCATGGGAAGACTAGGTCGAAGGTCTTCAATACACCATTACGCAGAGGGAGTTACTCGTCGAAGGGTTACTCACTCGTCCTGATCATCCAGAAATGAAGGGGTTGTTAGAAGAGTTTCACGCCCGTGGCCGTGCTTGACTATTTGTATTCCTTTTGTTTTGGTCGTTGTTGTAGGTTGACCATCACCAGGCTTGTTGGCTGAGGTCATGCTATTGATTCGTCTTGTACTCACTGATGTTGTGTACTGCCTTGATGGACTTTCTTTATATATGAGATGTTATTTCCATGACTGGACTCGGACTTCTTATTATCAGCACTGGCACTCAGGCACTAGGATCGGGGGAGATCTCCCTAACGCACAGACACACGTTTGCATTTGCATGAAGCATTTGCATAACGAGCACTTTGTCGTTTTTTCCTAACCCTTTTGTGTTTTCAGGTTGTTTCAGGTTGTGCCAGGATTGATCAGAGACCCATCCACCGCTATCTGACCAGAGCAAATCAAACCAGAATCATGGAGCAAGTGCAAACTGATGTTCAAGAACTCCGCGAAAGAATGGATCGCTTCATGGAGCTCATGCAAGCGGTCGCCAATGGCCAGGATCAGCTCAGAACCTTGGTCCAGCCTCTGATTTCAAGGGTCGATAGCAATGGCATACTCCATGGTGGGACTGTTCCAACCCCTCCACCAGTTGAAACTCCACAGAATGGCGTCCCCGTGACCGGGGGGAATGGCAGTGCCAACGACAATGTGATAGCTAACATGGGACTCAACGGCAATACGACGGGCGTCGGTAATGGGAGTCTGGAAGCTAATGTCAATGTTGGGCTGGGTAACGGCAATGCAGGTGTTGGGAATCTGTTCGGGCCTCAACCGTGGTTAGAAGATCGTCAGGACGATGTGTTCTCTCAGAGAGGTGCTGAAGGGGAGCTGACTGCTGAAGCACGACTTAGGTTCAAGGCACTCGAGGATAAGATGAGAAATATCGAGAACCAAAACACCCTGGGTGTTGATATGTCCAAGTTGGGACTGATTGCTGATTTTAAGGTGCCTCCCAAGTTCAAGGTACCTGACTTTGAAAAGTACAAGGGCACCACTTGCCCTCGCGTCCACCTAAGATCGTATTACAGGAAAATGTCAGCTCATTCTGAGGACGAGAAGTTGCTGATGCACTTCTTTCAAGACAGCCTGTCCGGACCATCCCTCGAATGGTACATGAGTCTGGAGCCTACCAGTGTGCGCAATTGGAAGGACCTTGCTGAAGCATTTGTGCACCACTACCAATACAATAGCGACTTGGCCCCGAACCGAGTCCAATTGCAGAATCTGCCGCAAAGGAACAACGAAGGGTTTAAGGAATACGCCCAGCGGTGGCGTGAGTTGGCAGCCAGGGTTCAGCCGCCGATGGTTGAACGTGAGCTTGTGCAGATGTTCGTAGCCACCCTCCCAGGGGTTTACTATGAAAAATTGGTCAGCGGTATGTCTGGAACCTTCTCAGATCTCATTATCACGGGTGAGCACATTGAAAACGGGATCAAACTCGGGAAAATTCAAGGTGAGTCATCCTCAGTTGGAGGAGGCGGAAAGAAACCTTATGGTGGTAAAAGACGAGAAGGAGAAACGAGCGCCGTGACCAACGCTCGAAGGAAGGGTAAAGGCCCTCACCAACAGGTGGCCAGCATAACTATCCCGACAGTTCAACAGCCACAGCAGCAGCCGAATCAACAAGGGTACAAAAAGTATCAGAACCGGGCACCTCTATCGAGCCGTCACCTTGAGACACCGCCCATGTCGTACGCACAACTGTTGCAGACTTTGCTTCAGCTACAGTTGATCCAGAAGAGAACCTTGGCTCCCTTGACAGGGGCACCTCCGCCAGGTAATGACGTGAATACAACTTGTGAGTTTCACTCAGGGGCACCAGGCCACACAATAGAGAAATGCAAAGCCTTCAAGCATAAGGTGCAGGACATGGTGGACGCTAAGATCATCAACTTCTCAGATAATGTGCCAAACGTCAAGAAGAACCCTATGCCGAATCATAGGGGAGGTGGAGTAAACGCCATTATTGAAGACGAGAGTTTGGATTTGTTGACTGACGTCAGAGATCTGAAGACGCCGCTTAGCTTCGTTGATGAAAAGGGGTTTCTTTCCAGGATGCGGAGAGCTGTGTATGGGCTGTGCTACAAGTCCTGATGGATGTGAACAGTTGTTAGAGGGAATTCAAAGTCTGATGACTGAAGGGATTTTACAGTTTAGCCGGAGGGCTGAAAGTGGATCGGGAGAGGTAGTGCTGAAGCAAGATGATAAGGTCGCCACCATCACCATCCCTTGCCAGACGATAACTATTTCTGCACCCAGGCCGCCCACGATTACCATCACCAAAGCTGGGCCAATACCGTTCGAAAGCACTAATGCTGTCCCATGGCATTATGGGGCTGAAGTCTACTGCAATGGACAGAAGTTGGAGCTAGAACCGTTTGGGTCGTCTGTGGAGAACCTTGCGGGAATCAGTGGTATCACTCGCAGCGGAAGAGTGTTTGCACCACCAGAGGTCGTGGCGGACAAAGCGGATAGAGCTGATGCGACTGATAAAGGGAAGAGTAAAGTCGTTGAAGAGATCCCTTGCGGGGTAGAAAAAGACTTACTTGTTAAAGACGCCGAGGAATTTATGAGGTTGATTAAAAAGAGTGACTACAAGATCGTGGATCATCTCCATCAGACACCCTCGAAGATTTCCATCCTGAATTTGTTGCTGTGTTCTGAAGCACACCGCAACGCGCTGCTGAAGGTATTGAACGCCGCGTATGTACCGCAGGAAATATCGGTAAACCAACGAGAAGAGGTCGTAGCCCACGTGAATGCTGGAAATGGGTTAGGGTTCACTGACCTAGAGCTGACGCCGAAAGGGAGGAATCACAATAGCGCCCTGCACATCTCGATGGAGTGTAGGGGAACGATTATGTCCCACGCGTTGGTGGACACGGGGTCGTCACTCAATGTTCTTCCGAAGAAAGCATTGATGAAGTTAGATACTCGTGGAGTGATTTGCAAACCCATTGATCTGGTTGTGAAGGCGTTCGATGGAACCAAACGCCATGTTTTCAGGGAGGTGACCCTGCCAATCCAAGTCGGGCTGGAAATGTTCGACGCAATCTTTTACATAATGGACATCATGCCTGCCTACAGCTGTCTCTTGGGCCGGCCGTGGATCCATGCTGCTGGAGCCGTGACCTCCACGTTGCACCAGAAACTCAAGTACACCGTCGGAGGTAGCATCGTGACTGTATGTGGCGAGGAAGATATAATGGTGAGCCATTTGTCGTCCTTCAAGTATGTTGAGATGGATGGGGAAATCCATGAAACCCTATGCCAAGCGTTTGAAGCTGTTATAGTCAAGGATGTAGCTCCTGTAGTCACTGAAAAGCCAGAGATGACTCTCTCTTCCTTCAAGGAAGCCCGGGCCGTTGTTCAAGCCGGATCTACCCCAGGCTGGGGGCAAATTTTGGAGATACCTAACAAGCAAGATAAGTTTGGGTTAGGATATTCTCCTGGAGCTGAAGCCTCCTCTTCTAGCAGTGCGTCGCGAGGTAAAGGGCCGATCCAGTTTACCAGTGGCGGGGTGATATTTGAAAGCGTCAACACGGTGTCTGAAGACAGCGGAGATAACGACTGTGACCTCGACTCTTGGATCCAGTCAAGCAAGCCAGGCGAGGGCCTTACCAACTGGTCCGTCAAGGATATCATCCAGATGACAAGCGAAGAGTAATGATTTACTTTTTCCAATCATTGTACAACCCTATGTCCTACCCGGGGCATAGTGGTTTTATTGTCAGGGCCTTGATGGATTATGTACATGCATTTTATCAATAAATCAAAAGGCGTTTTTCTTCGTATTCAAATATTGTGATCTCTGTTATTCCTGTTTTATATTTGTTTTGAAAAACAATAAAATGGCAATGGGGTTTGTGCTAACCTGCATATCCTTGTTTTAAGCTTAACCCTTGTTATTGCAGGATCCACACGACAGATGACATCGACTCTGGACCTTCTACGACTCACTTCGACTTCGATTGCCCGATCTATAAAGCCGAAGAAGAGATTGATGAAGACGAAGACCTTCCTGAAGAGTTGGCCCGCTTGTTGAAACAAGAAGAGAAAGTTATTCTGCCTCATGAAGAGGAGATCGAGATTGTGAATCTGGGTTCTGAAGAGCTCGTCAGAAACGTCAGGATAGGGGCTGCATTGCAGAGCGATGTCAAGCAGAGATTGGTCGAGATACTAAGAGAGTATAGTGACGTCTTTGCTTGGTCATACAAAGATATGCCCGGACTTGACACTGACATCGTGGTCCACCACTTGCCGTTGCGAGAAGATTGTCCTCCCGTTAAGCAGAAGCTTAGGAGGACGAGACCAGATATGGCCGTTAAGATCAAAGAAGAAGTGCAGAAACAGCTTGATGCTGGCTTCTTAGCGGTCACTACTTACCCTCCGTGGGTCGCCAACATAGTGCCTGTACCGAAGAAGGACGATAAGGTACGCATGTGCGTCGATTATCGGGATTTGAATAGGGCAAGCCCTAAAGATGATTTCCCGCTGCCTCATATTGATGTGTTGGTCGACAATACAGCTCAGTTCTCCGTGTTTTCGTTCATGGATGGCTTCTCCGGTTACAATCAGATCAAGATGGCGCCGGAGGACATGGAGAAAACTACGTTTATCACCCCCTGGGGAACATTCTGCTACAAGGTAGTGCCTTTTGGTCTGAAGAACGCAGGGGCCACTTACCAACGAGCAATGGTAACTTTGTTTCATGACATGATTCATCATGAGATTGAAGTCTATGTTGATGACATGATTGCGAAGTCCCAAACGGAGGAGGGACATTTGGTCAATTTACTGAAGCTTTTTGAGAGGCTTAGGAAGTTCAGGTTGAGGCTGAATCCTAACAAGTGTACTTTCGGAGTATGGTCCGGAAAGTTACTGGGGTTTATCGTGAGTGAAAGAGGCATCGAGGTTGATCCTGCGAAGATTAAAGCGATACAAGAAATGCCAGTGCCAAAAACAGAAAAAGAAGTTCGTGGTTTCCTGGATAGAATAAACTACATTGCAAGGTTTATCTCTCAGCTCACGGCCACGTGTGAACCGATGTTCAAACCGTTAAAGAAAGATCAGGCGATTATCTGGAATGAGGATTGCCAAAAGGCATTCAATAAGATAAAATAGTATTTGCAAGAACCTCCAATCTTGATACCCCCAGTGGCCGGACGGCCATTAATCATGTACTTGACAGTTCTTGAGAATAGTATGGGGTGTGTTCTCGGTCAGCACGACGAGACGGGAAGAAAGGAGCATGCCATTTACTATTTGAGTAAAAAGTTCACAGACTGTGAATCTCGTTACTCGATGCTGGAGAAGACGTGTTGTGCACTAGCCTGGGCTGCCAAACGTTTACGACAGTACATGCTCAATCACACAACCATGCTAATTTCGAAGATGGATCCGATCAAGTACGTCTTTGAGAAATAAGCGCTTTCGGGCAGGATTGCCAGATGGCAAATGGTGTTGACGGAATATGACATTCAGTATGTTTCCCAGAAGGCCATCAAGGGTAGTGTATTGTCTGAATACCTGGCCGAACAGCCGATCGAGGATTACCAGCCTATGAAATTTGAATTCCCTGATGAGGATATCATGTTTCTCAAAGCAAAGGATTGCGATGAGCCGTTGCCCGACGAGGGGCCAGATAGGAAATCCCAGTGGAAATTGATATTTGACGGGGCGGTTAATTCCTACGGAAGTGGCATTGAGGCGATCATCACGACTCCCCACGGATCCCACATCCCGTTCACTGCGAGACTGACGTTTCCAGTCACCAATAATGAAGCGGAGTACGAAGCATGCATTATGGGTCTAGAAGAGGCAATTGATTTGAGAATTAAGAACCTAGACGTATATGGTGACTCGGCGCTTGTGATTAACCAGATTAAAGGGGAGTGGGAGACTCGTCAATCAAATTTGGTACCATACATGAACTATGCCAGAAGGCTGCTGTCGTTCTTTGATCGAGTGGAACTCCATCATGTGCCCAGAGCGGAGAACCAGATGGCTGATGCCTTAGCCACGTTGGCTTCGATGTATAAAGTCAATTTTTGGAATGAAGCTCCAAGAATTGTCCTTTCTCATCTTGATATACCTGCATTCGTCTTTGCAATCGAGGAAGCCGCCGACGGCAAGCCATGGTTCCATGACATCCAGACTTTCCTTATGACTAAGGAGTATCCCGCGGGAGCGTCAACCCAGGATAAGAAAACTCTGAGGAGGCTGTCTGGAAATTTTTATCTCAACCCTGATGGAGTTTTGTATAAAAGAAACCACGATCTCGTGCTACTCAGATGTGTAGATGAGAAAGAGGTGAGTTTGCTCATGGAAGAAGTCCATGAAGGCACATTTGGTACGTACGCCAGCGGGCATGCTATGACGAGAAAGATCCTGAGAGCAGGATATTACTGGCTGACGATGGAATCGGATTGCTTTAAATTCGCAAAGAGGTGTCATAAATGCCAGATTTATGCTGATAAAGTTCATGTGCCGCCGTGCCCGTTAAATGTCATGTCCTCCCCGTGGTCGTTCTCCATGTGGGGCATCGACATGATAGGCAAGATCGAGCACACTGCATCTAACGGTCATCGCTTCATTCTAGTAGCTATCGAATACTTCACCAAGTGGGTGGAGGCAGCCTCATATGCTAATGTGACCAAGCAGGTGGTGGCTAAATTCATAAAGAGGGACATCATCTGTCGTTACGGAATTCCCGAGCGGATCATTACTGATAATGGTTCGAATCTGAATAATAAGATGATGAAGGAGTTGTGCCAGAGTTTCAAGATTGAACACCACAACTCATCTCCTTACCGGCCAAAGATGAATGGTGCCGTTGAAGCGGCCAATAAGAACATCAATAAGATTGTTCAGAAGATGGTAGTGACCTACAAGGACTAGCACGAGATGTTGCCATTCACACTGCACGGTTATCGTACAACGGTACGTACATCAACCGGGGCAACTCCTTTCTCCTTAGTGTACGGTATGGAAGCAGTCCTACCGTTAGAAGTGGAGATCCCTTCTTTGCGAGTTTTGGTTGACGTGAAACTCGATGAGGCAGAATGGATTAAGAACCGACTGAACCAACTCAGCCTGATGGACGAGAAGAGGTTGGTATCGATTGCACATGGTCGTCTGTACCAAAGCCGAATGAAGAAAGCTTATGATAAAAAGGTGCGTCCTAGAAGCTTTCAGACGGGTGATCTCGTCCTGAAGAAGATTCTTCCTCCACACTCCGATCACCGGGGCAAGTGGACTCCCAATTACAAAGGTACGTACATCGTCAGCAAGGTCTTCTCGGGAGGAGCTTTGTTGTTATCCACGATGGATGGTGAAGATTTTGCATCCCCGGTGAACGTGGACGCAGTTAAAAAATACTTTGCTTAAAAAATGACCCGCTGGAAAGAAAAAGAATATCCAGGCAAAAATGGGGCATCCCAGCGAACCATAAAAAAGAAAAAAGGTTCGGGCAAAAATTAGGGATATAAACTGAAAAGAATGTACACCCGCAAAGTCGAAAACCCGGAAGGGCGACTTTGGCAAAAAAGGGTATCCCGGTGAATCGAAAACCCGGAAGGGCGATTCAGGCAAAAGTTAGGGATTTGAAAAAGAAAATGATTGTGTTCCGCGTGTGGACTTTCATTGTTTAGTGGTTTGGAAGACCTGAGGGCCGTTTATCTGAATCAATCTCTTCTGAAGCTGAAGCGTCAGAGAAGTATCGAAGTCGAGTGGGTCATAGAGGGATCAACTCATGGTGTTCGTCTATGCCTCGTTGCCGACATTTGTATATACTGATGTATATTTATGCTTTATTTTTGCGCGGCTTCCTCATTCCAGGAGCTTGCATCTGTTGTAAAACATTTTTACCCATTCAGGGGTTCGTTATCAATAAAATGTACACTATTCAGCAATTCTGTTTGTCTGTTTAGCATTTATCTGTTTTGTTTGCGAAAAAGAACGCCGATGTTTTTGACAAAATGCGCATACATAAACTTACTGGCCTAGGCCACTGATTGTTGAAACAATGAATTACTTAAACATTGTCACAAGATGATAACCTTGATAGGTCCCTTTGAGAAGGGTATCTTGTCTGTTTGTTTGTGCTGTTACAGGTGTAACATATTCCAGGCAGTACGCCGTACGCGTCCCAAGCAGGATGATTCCTCCTTCTCCAGCAAAGTTCAACACTCTCTCCCCACAGAGTCTGAACGTGAGATCGTAAGCATTGATATGTCTCCCCAGGCAGAGAAGATTCTCTCCCCAATCAGATGCATCCTGAAGGAATGTCGTCTCCCCAGCTGAGTCGTATACCGAAGTGTGCAGCAATTGATAGTTCCAGACTGAAGTCTCCAGCGGAATTGAGATTCCCCGCAGAGTCGTACTCTCCCCCAAAGCAGGATGATTTCTTCTTCTCCAGCCGAGTTTGCAGATCCCCAAGAGAGCTGAGTCCTTGGAAGCCGTTCGGACCGCGATTGGTTTCCCCAGTAGAATGTTGAATAGCCGATGCTGTATTTCCCCGCCGGAGTCGTTATCTCCAGGGAAGTAGTCGCGAAGGCCGCGCAGTTTATTTCTGCGATTGACATCGCTTTCCTCAGCAAGTCCAGGTTCTCGTAGAGCTTTATCCCCCTGCGGCAGTCAACCGAAGTTTGTTTCCCCGTGCGGAGTCCAATTAAGATTGGCGTGACCTCTTCTCCGTGGCAGGATGATTCCTTCCTCCACCAGAGTGGTTCTTTCTCCTTGACAGGAGGATTATCTCGTCAGCATTTATTTTGCTGACGGGGCCGTAGCATTTTGCATGATTGCATAGCATTTATCATAAACGCGTAGCATTTCCACCGTGTGGAGCATTGCGCCATTGTTAAAGCATATGCATATGAAACATGAGCTAGGTCGTTACCGTTCTTGTTTTGCAGGTGTTCCTCCGCAAAGTCGTTGCCCAAGATGATTCTTGAATTTTTCCCCAGCAAGGTCGTTTGCTTAAGATGATTCTTAAAAATCCCCAGTGCAGTCTCCAGAGTTGGTTGCTCAAGTTGACGCTTAGAGTCCCCGACAGAGTGCTTGCTCAGGATGATTCCTGAAATCTCTAGCATAGTTATTGGTTCAGGATGATTCTTGAAGTCCCCGCGGAGTTATTTGTTCAAGATGATTCTTGATTTCCTCAGTAGAGATGATTCACCCAGAATGATTTCTAGATCCCCGAAGCAGAGTTACTTGATAGTTCTCCAGAATCCTCAGCGGAGATGCGTCATCCCCAGCAGGTTTCTGAACAGCGAAGTTGAAACTTCCCTTGAAGACTTGATGATTGAAGTCCAACCGTATTAACGAAGCAGTTCTCTCAACTGATGCGGAATGCCTGACGGTAGAAGTGGATATCCCCAACTGGTTCATGATTGACCGAGAATTCTATTCCCGACTTACTGATGAAGTCCGGCTGATGCCCGAAAGTTTTCTTTGAATGCCCGATGGCATGATTAACTTGACTGTTGACTTGAGGAGTCCCGAGGAATCTTGATGCCTGACGGCATGATCGACCATGTATTACCGGTCACCGTGTGACCAATTCTCCAGCTAGTTGCCGTGCAGCTAATATTTCAGTCTCCGAAGATTTGTGCCCATCAGAGTACCGTGTACTTGTGCAGTTGGAAAATTTTCGGGTTTGTTGGTATTCAACCGTCTCTCACCTTGATTGGTTGAGAGGCGTTCGCTTCTCGCCCAGTCAGGTTCAAGCCGTTTGAATAGGGGCAGCTGTTGCACCCTAAAATTTGACCAACATTTCTTTACCTAGCTTGTGTTTCATTTCATTCACATTAGCATTATCATTTGCATTTCATTGACATGTATGCAGGAGATCAAGAGGTATGATTACCAATCAAGGGCTATACAAGACTATGAAGCTAGCCAAGAAGATTATTCAAGTGTTCAAGGGTTGATATCCTTGTCAGAGAAGTTAAAAGATCCTCAGAGAGAGTGGTTGAAACCAAGAGTGTGTGCCTCCTAACTTGAGAGTTGTGGGAACTCCTCAGATGATTCTGAAGCCATGAATGTAGACTTGAAGCCTTGAGAGAGCTTATGAGATGTCTTGAAAGCCATCATGAAGCCTAGACAGGTCATTATGCAAGAATAAGAATACTCAGCCATGAGTGGTGTAATTAGGGTTTGACTGGGTCAACCCTAGGTCAACTGATGATTTGAGGAAGGTTGAGACCTAATCCAAGAGCCATGTGATCATGTATTGATGCATTGAGATGCTATAAGGATGATTCCAAGGTCAACTCATCATGATTGAAGAGTTTGAGAAGTTTCAAGCTAGGGTTTCTAAGGCTTGACAGTGTAAAATCCCCTAGTTTGACCCCTATCTTCAAGGCAGTTTAGCCCAAGATGTGATTGTCATCTCATCTTACCCCCAACATGAATGTTGTAGAGCTTGTTCTTAGATTTAATTTGAGTACTAGAAGTCCTTGATAAGATTTGTAGAGCTCAAGTTATGACTTTGACAAGTTACAGGTCATCTGAGGTATGTGAATCTGGGGCCTTGAAAGTTACCCAACTTGCATCAAACTTTTGCCCAAGAAGGATGATTGCTATGAACTTTTGGTCAACATGAATGTTGTTCCTTATCCTCTTAGCTTTCTATAGAGTACTAGAAGTCCTTGATAGGATTTGTAGAACTCAAGTTATGGCTTTGACAAGTCAAGGGCATTTTGGTCATTTGGAGATTACAGGTCATTTCAAGCATAAGGCCATAACTCCTATTTCCAAGCTTCAAATGGAAAAATCTTCAACATCAAACTTGTTCAAAATGATGTTTTAAGGCTAGTAAGGAGGTCATGAGATGATGGAAAGGCTTGTAGCTCAAATTTGCAAAAACGACCTAAAATAAGGGTATAAGTTAAATAAACCAAAGTTGGAAATTGATATTTTCAAACCTACGCATCCAAACCATGGCATGTAATATATCATTTTGACTCTAGAAAACATTTTAAGAACATTGGTTTAGCCACATTTTTGAGTTGAGATTCAATTTGGGGACTTGCTTTGGAAAGTGGTTACTTGCATATTAAGTAACATTTGCAAAACTCAAAATCAAGGCATGAGCAAGGCCCTTGGCAAGCTAAACTCTTCCAAAATGTCACTAGGGGAGAAATTGAAAGAGATTGGGATGGTTTTCAAGCTGCAAACAGAATTACACATAGCATGAGATGTGATTGAAAATCTCATGACATGAGAAGTGGAAACTCTCATTAGAAGGATCTAGAGGGTTCTAGATCATCCAAACATCATCTATATATTGAGTATAGATGATCCATTGAAGAGGTTGGTGATGATTGAAGGAGAGAGCATAGATTGAGATTGAAATTTCATAGCTTGCAAGTGCAATCGGTTTCACCAAATTCTTCATTTTCCATCCCTTTCCTTGATTGAAACTTCTTCCATGGATGTCAAGGAGTGATTCCAGATCATTATCAAGAAGGATTCGTGGCTAATTGGTGCTCTTGAAGTCGGAATTTTCCACCTGCAACTCCCCATCGGGTTTCAAGAGTCAAGCACTTTCAACTGGTTCTTTTGCATACAGAAGCAAGGAGGAGGTTCATTGATCGTGTCTGCAAGATTGTAGAGCTTGAATTGGAGGTTTAGGGCATCTGTTCATCCAAGATTTTCAGGTTGGTAACTTTCTTCCCCTAGCATGATTTAGGTAGAATTAAGTTGAATTAAGGTGTTAGATTCATTGTAGAATGGTGTAAGATGGATCTCAGATAGTTAATTGGAGAATTAGAGACAAAATAGGTGAATTACCATTTTCGGTTGAGATTGGGATATGATGAATTTTGAGGTTTCAGAGGAAGCTAAGGGTATGGTTGAATTCGTGGCAAGATTTGGGATGAGTTTCATGTTTTGACCATTTGCAATGGAGGCCTGTAGAGAGACCTAGGCTTGGGGAAGACGACCGGAGCACCACCGGTGGTGGCCGAAGCTGGGCGCGAAGCTCAGATGTTCAAAAGGTAGGAGACGATCAGAACACCCTTGGATCTTGGTTTGACCTTTGACTGGGAGCTCATCCAACGACCACGTTTTAAATTTGATTTGTGAAGGATCTGAAGAAATGAAACGCACCGTTTCATTTATTCAGTGTTTTGGGCTTAATGAATTAAGTGCTATTCACACCCCCTGAAGGCCCAACCCATAGTTTGAACTGTGTTTAGTTGCTATCCACACCGTGCGTTTATTCTTTTAATTGAATTTTCTTTATTTTCTCATTTTATTCATGGTTCTTGAAAAATTCATAATAAATTGAAAATTAATCCAATTAAACCCATTCTTTTTGCATTTTACTCATGATTGAGTCTAGTATTTTTTAGAGAAAAAATATTTTCATTTCATGTAATTTCTGATTTAATGGGAATTTTATATTTTAATTGATATTAAAATGGTTATGTTTGATACATATTTTTGTGGAATTTAGTGTGATCACTTGGTGATGATTTTGAGCCTAATTTTTTGTGTGTGATTAGGTTAGACACGTTTGATCCCATAGAATTTTTCTCACATTTTTGTGATGAAAATAGGTGTGCTTTCTAGATTGATATTTAGATGCTTCCTTTTAGGGTTTTAGGGTGGATACCTTGTAATGTAGAATTTAGTTCTAGGTCCAATTTGATGATTTGATCTTTGAAATTAATGTGGTAGAGTCATGATTGACATAGGTTCCCATAGTAATTTTTGTAGGATTTTACAAATGGTTTTAGTATTTTAGTTAGGACTAACTTTAGTACTAGGTTTTAGGTGATCCTAACTCACTAATTCCACTAGTTTAACTTCCTTAGTCCCCTTAGATTAGGGTTTGTGCTTGGTTTGCCTTTGGTTGAGATTGAAGACAAGTTGAAGACAAGGTGAGGATGCTTGAAGTTGCTTGAAGGTGCTTGGAGCTGTGGATTTGTTTGTGCCTGAAGGTGTCTGATGAAGATTTAGGAGATAGGACATAGGGAGAGCCTTATAGTTAGAATGATTTCTTTCATAAATATGGAAAGCATCTTGTGCTTCCATTCCTCCCAATGACTAAAAGTCCTTTTCAGATATTCACATCCCTCCTTTGGAAGGATGAGTGGCTTTATCTGGAAAGTAGAACTTTGAGGGAACCAGTCTCTCATAATGATGAACCCTTACAGGCTTCCTTTGGTTGTTAGTAAGCTGTTTATCATTTCCTCTCATCCTGTTAAATCAATTGTCTTCTGGTTTGAGTATCTTGAGAGATGTTGGACTTGAGTGCGAAGATGAGGACTTCATTGAAGAGTGTGGAAGAGGATGATTCCTTGAGCATTGCCATTGCAGCTGAAGCTTGAAGAGCAAGAAGAACAGGTTGATACTTGAAGACCCAATGGATATTGAGTGAAGAGCTGAGGCTTGGAAAAGAAGATTGAAGGATGAAGTTGACACTTCTATGTGATTGAAGATTACCCTGAGAAGCTGAAGCTTGTAGATGAAGAGAGAAGACCAAGTTGATACTGGTAAAGCAAAGAGAGCTGAAGCTTGAAAACTAAGTTGATACTTATGAAGAGGATTCAATTGAGATTGAGTGGAGAGCCTGAAGGAATCAAGTTAATACTTGTAGTTAAGAGTGAAGCCTGAGGGTGGAATTGACTAAGGAGCTGAAGCTTGAAGAAGGAGGATAAGTTGAAACTTATGTTTGGTGGATTGAGACCCTGGAGAAACAAGTTGATACTTGTCATGAAAGATGATAGCCTTGAAGGGTGGTTGAGGTCTGAAGACTGGATTGCTGTTAGAAGAGCTGAAGCTTGGAATTGAGGGAGTTGTTGATCTTCTTTCTTGTCTGTTTCCTTTTCTGTATTGATGTGCCTTGTGTGACTTGCTTGATGCATTAGAATAAGTCCATGATTAGACTGACTTTAATCTAGGAGCATGATTGCACTAGAGGTTGAGTTGCTCCTTCTGCTTGTATTGTTACTGTATGGCTTTGCTTGCGGGTATTCGGTAGAGCCCAGCTCCCTTGCCCATGTGGTTTATTTTGCTTGACAGCATTTCATTTTCTTCTGTATGATTACACTCTCTTATATTTTGCTTGATAGCATGTTTTATCTTTCTGTATGATTGCTGTTATGCATTATGGCTTGAGGTTGAGATGAGCTTGTGGAGGCTGCTGCCCCACACACATTTCCTCCCTCACTTGCATTGCATGCATTTTACTGCATATCTGTTTACTGTTTAAGCTGATGCTTTATCTGTTTCTGTGTATCATTGACATGATCCCTTAGGACTCTCACTTCCTTTGATAAGGAAGTGATGAGAGAACTTTAGGTTGAAACCTATGCATGATAACTTCTAGGAGTTCCCTATTTCAAACCTCAACTATAGGATGAATCCTTGGCATGACAACAGTAGGACTTGATAGTCTCCCGTAGTTGAGCCTTTCTCTCTTCTCATCTCAAAACAGCTTAAGATACAGTAATCATGAATGATTTCTGTCGTACGTTATGAGCCTTAAGCTATCTGAGAAAGGATTGTTGAAGAGTTTCTTTCCAACAGTCTGGATGTTTAGTATGGCACCCTTTGGGTGACATGCGACGCATTCACTCTCAGGTCATAGTCTTTAGTGCGATTGAAATTGCAAACACAATAAAAAACACTTCTTCCGTAAAAGACAGAAAACAAACTTCAAACCTTTTTGCCCCGTGGGCCCATAATTCAAAGGAAAGATTTTCTGAAGAAAAGAGTGTCGTTAAACTTCAGCGCCACTGCAAACAGGCTTTGTCCCTAACTGCTGGAGCTGCTGTTTCACCCTACTCGGTAAAACAGATGAATCTGAATCCCCGTAATCCGTAGTATCCCGAACTACGTAAGCTCTGATCTCTCAAGCCTTTTGAGAGTACGTAGGCACAATACTGATGTATTGGCGAGCCACCTTCCCCGTAACCAGTAGTTGGTCGAACTACGTTGACTCTGATTTCTCATTCTCTGATGAGAATACGTAGGCATAGAGCGCGACGCTTTGCCGAGTCATTTTCTTTTCTGTTTAAGCCAGCCTTGATAGGTAGATAGATAAACCAACTCCTCCAGTAAACACAACAAGCGTGGATCCCGTCGAGTACGACGGACGTGAGGGGTGCTAATACCTTCCCCTTGCATAACCGACTCCCGAACCCATACAATGGTTGCGATGACCTTGTCTTATACCCTTTTCGTCAGGTTTTTCCGATCGTTTCCTTTCCCGCTCTGAGGGATAAATAACGAAAGGTGGCGACTCTTCTGTTTTTCCGGCACCTTATTTTTGCGGAAGCGGCACCAATCCATCATAATTGTCGTATATTGATCAAGATACCATTCCTTCGCTTTCCCAATCAAGGAATGAGGAAATAGCCTCCTGAACAATGACTCTTCGTCAGCTTCGGTTGCTCCCGTTGCACCCGTAATCTCATAGAATTTTGTAAGATGTGTGAACGGATCCTCATGATATAATCCTGTGAAAGGATTTTGATAGATATGTGCAAGGATTCCCGTCTTCATCTAAGTTTGTCTTCCATTTTGAAGATTACGCGTGAACTGAGCGGTGTGTCTTGGATTGTTTGTAAATAGAGCGGAAACTGGAGGTGGAGGTGGTGGTGGTGCTGCCATAATTGGTGAATTAGGTGGAGTGGATGAAGAATATTCTCCGTGCTCTTGTCTTTCAATAGCTTGTTGTCGTCTTCGCCTTGTGCGACTATTGGTACGCCGAGCGGTTCTCTCAATCTCAGGATCGAAAAAAAGGTTTTCCGACCGAACCTGTCCATGCATAAACGTATTCTACACACGACTAAACAAATGAAAAAGTACAAAGATTTACAAAGATAAGAGATTCACAATACAAAAATCTTAAAATCACTAAACTATTGCAATGCTTGCAATATTCTACTAACAATCCTCAGCAACAGCGCCAATTTGTTAGAAATAATTTTGTGGTAGTGTTTTATCGTATCCACAGGGAATGATAAGAATATAAATGCTTTTTGTTCAACGGTTTAATGATTTAAGAAAGGGGGCTTTTAGAATGGTTTCAATTTTCGTAACAAAAGTTTGCAAGAAATAAAGTGGAATAAAAGTCGGTCTATGTTTGATAAAAGCATGTCAAGATTAGGGTTCACTAGTCCGTCCTAAACGTATCTAATCGATCAAATATGTGAACAAAGTTTTAACCAACATAACCGCGTATCCTCGCAAAAACGTTCATCTCTAAAGCGATTTCGTGAACGCTATTGTTTCGACCGTTAAATGATCTCTCTAAATAAAACTTGAAACAATAGTCATTAAGATCGATACAAAGTGGATATCAACTTTCAAATCTATGTCTAGCATTTGTATAGTTGATAGATAAGAAATTAGGTCAAGACTTGGAAAGTTCATGTCTAAAGCAATCCAAACCAAAAATGTATAAAGAGTAGCAAATAACTTCATCTATAATAATCACAACATTTGTTCACATACAAAAGATCAAGAAGAATACATAAATTCTGAACTAACTACTCCTAACCTTGACAAGAGAGGTATTTAGCCACTCATTTCCATGATAGCTTGAGCAACAAGTTTCGAAAGAAGGTTGATCAACATCCGAGTCGAATAATCGAGATTGGATGGGAATCCACATTCTTTTGGTGAAATATTTCTAAGAGATGATGAGAAATGAAGGAATGGGTTTCTAGGTCAGAGAAATCCTCTCAAATGCAATTCCAAGAAAAAAGATATTTTTACAAAAAGTAGCTCATACTACTTATAGAAGGGTCTGCTGAGCTATCACGTTCGCTAGGCGAAAACCAAAAATGCCACCTGAAGTGCCTGTGTCCTGTGAACTCTCCCCAGACAAGTTTCCAAAAGTTCATTGTGCGAACAATCCTTCGTCTAGCGAAGCCTTCACTGTGAACTTCGCCTAGCGAGTTTATGGCCCTTTTCTTGCTGTTTTAAGTCTGGGAGTGTTCGCTGGCTACTCGCTATCTCTTCGGCTAGCGAGTTTATGGCCCTTTCCTTACTGTCTTGGATTCCTGGCCTTCGCTACATAGTTTGCCTAGCAAACTTTGTGAAGTTTTGGTGGCAGCTTCGCTAGCAAGTTCGCCTAGCAAACTTGCTATTGTTTGCATGATGTCTTGGTTTCTATGTCATCTTTATTTTGTCTTAATTTCCACTCTTTCATGCCTAATTCCTGCACAATAACACACAAATCAAAGGTACCAAGATACTTTCACATAATGTTGCAAACCAACCAAAACAAGAGTGATTTTTAACACTTTCTTGACAAAAAGGAGTGAAAGATGCCCACATTTGATAGCTCAAATAAGCAAAGTTGGGCATCTAACAATGACTGCTGGAGATTTGGTATTTTAACATACGGTTTATGATTAACCAAAAAGAATGAGTGATTAACTAAGAGAAGGTGATTAACCCATGAGGAACTCAGTATGTTAACAGACAGACTGTGGGTAACTGAGGAACTGGTGATTAACTAAGCGGAGGTGATTAACCCAAAGAAAGCTTGGTTTTAACAAGTGGACTATGATCAACCAAAAGAACGGGTGATGAACCAAGAGAATGTGATTAACCCAAGAGAAACTCAGTATGATAACAGACAGGCAGTGGTTAACTGAGAAAAAGGAGCAATTGGTGTTTTATCTGATAGGCAGTGGTTAACCAACAAAAAAGGGGGAAAACCAAGAGAAGGTTGCGAACTCTGTAACACCCCCTTTCTATACCCCCAAATAATACAAATAAATCATTTAGGCACGAATTCAAAATTTCATCAGAGTGCATTTATATCATGGCATAAAGGGGAATATCACATTATACCAAAAATTCAACACATACAACTCAACAGATATGCAACATCGGGGCAACACCCATAAGAAAATATTTAGAACAAAGGCGGAAACATCCAAATATTTCATAATCTTAAAAACATGTATTCACATATACAACTATCATTCACCATGTTTACAAAAAAATGTCATCAGCAGATACATACACAGGTGTATCACAAAAGAATCCAAATAATCCCTAGCTACCCGGTGCTACATATCAAAGCCGACCGACCAAAACGGATGAAGCCACGCTTCATAAAGACTCCAGCAATCTAATCTGCAATGCCTCATAGAGCATTATAAAACAGCAGAAGGGTGAGAAACAATATCATAATACATAATGCATATAAACATATATATGTATATGTGTGTATGTTTATGAGTTGATATAAACATTGATGATGCATATTGTATATGCTTAGTGTTCTATTTGTAAATAGATATTTGTGAATACATTGCGATGTACGGTGTAGTGAGATGAGTTGCGGTGAGAACGCGGAAGATGTTATTGGACGTTATGTGTGTGTGTGTGTGTGTGTGTGTGTATATATATATATATATATATATATATATATATATATATATATATATATATATATATATATATATATATATATATATATATATATATATATATATATATATATATATATATATATATATATATATATATATATATATATATATATATATATATATATATATATATATATATATATATATATATATATATATATATATATATATATATATATATATATATATATATATATATATATATATATATATATATATATATATATATATATATATATATATATATATATATATATATATATATATATATATATATATATATATATATATATACACACACACACACACACACACACACACACACACACACACACACACACACACACACACACACACAACGTCCAATAACATCTTCCGCGTTCTCACCGCAACTCATCTCACTACACCGTACATCGCAATGTATTCACAAATATCTATTTACAAATAGAACACTAAGCATATACAATATGCATCATCAATGTTTATATCAACTCATAAACATACACACATATACATATATATATATTCACACATACATGTATCTTCAAGCATTCCATTCATGCCAATTATCAAAAATTTACATAAACATCTACAATCATGTTTATTCACCATACATTATGCAAAGACGATAAATGCAAATCATAGAGGCCAACTCGCTACTCTATGCAAATGTAATACGATACCGACTTAATCGTCCATCAGATTCTCCTAGGAATCATATCACTATCCCCCTACACGGGCACACAATCACTCAACAGATTCTCCTAGGAACCATATCACGCAGCAGATCCTCCGAGGGATCAAGTCATTCGGCAGATTCTCTGAGGAATCACATTGTTCATCAGATTCTCCGAGGAATCACATTGTTCATCAGATTCTCCAAGGAATCACATTGTTCATCAGATTCTCTAAGGAATCACATTGTTCATCAGATTCTCCAAGGAATCACATCACTCATCGGACTCTCCTAGGAATGCTAACACTCATCAGACTCTCCTAGGAATCACATTACTCATCGGACTCTCCTAGGAATCCTAACACTCATCAGACTCTCCTAGGAATCAACAGCACAAGAATGTACTTCATGATGCTTCACATGCAAAATGACTCCATACACTTCTTGAAATGCATAAATGTTTACAAACATACTCATGCATTCTTCACATTCATCGCATATATTCATTATGCATTCACAATATATATACATATCACAATACATATATACATATTCATCATTCGATCTCAACATGCATTTCTATTCAATTCAAGTAAATGGACTAAATTGCCAAACGACCACATTCCACACTTCACGAATCACAAACTAGGATTCACGCCATACGATCACCCACAGCACATATAACAACATATAATTAGTCATCTCAGACAAGGAATGATCGCAACCAAACCACACAACCAATCCACGAATGGAAAACACAAGAAAGGAAAATATGCTGCTATGTTCGCTAACTTTCGCCTGGCGAACCTTCGCTACTCCGTTCGCTTGGCGAACTTGCCAGTGAAGACAACTGGGATTTATTCTGGAATTACTCACTAGGACTCGCCAGCATACTCGCCTGGCGAACCTTCGCCACTCTCATTCGCCTGGCGAACTTGCCAGCGAAGACAGGATGGATGCTTCTGACTTGGTTCGCTGCTGCTCGCTGGGCTTCGCCTGGCGAACCTGCAAACTCATAACTTCCATGGCTGTCCAAAAGCCCAAACCTCACAAACCGACCGATTTAATCCAAATCAGTTCAGTAACACAACCCACTCATCACCCGACTATACTACACCATCTATTCCAAATTCTAACCGATAAAACTCAGTTTCTACCAATTAAATCAACTTCTGACCTAGAAATGGAAACATAGAAAACAATCTAATACATCTAAACTAGCACATACATGATTACATACATTATCAAGATGATAAAACTTCTCACCCTTACCTGATTAACCGCAAGCTAGGGTTTGATCTTGATGTTTTCCAAAGTTTCCTCTTCTTTCTCTCCTCTTTCTCTTCTCCTTCTTTCTTTCTCTTTTCTTTCCTTCCTTTCTTACTATCTTTCTTTCTCTTCTATTTTCCTCTTTAATATCTTCCTATTATTTTTCCCAAAACATCTACTAACTCAATATCTCATAAAATATCCAACTTATCATTAAATAGGAAATGTCCAAAATACCCTCCAACTATTTTCTCTGAAAACTCCCAAAATTGGGTAAAATAGAATAATATGTAAATATAACATATTTCCATGAAAATTCCACATCAAAATAATATTCGCCCAATTAAAATAAAAAAGGACTTAACTAAAAAGGAATAATCGAAATCGGGGCGTTACAACTCTCCCCCACTTTAGAAATTTTCGTCCTCGAAAATATCACCTGATCTAAAACAACTCATGATGCTATACACGCATCTTACTCCCAAATTCCTAAAGTCGTACACGATTGCACGCATGCACACTCCATACCGCAATCATATCTATGCCATGTGGATCCTATAAAACCTTCAATTCGCAACAATCTCCATTGGAGATTATGGGCACACCGCCCGTACCCCACCAGGAATAACATCTCGGTCATTCTACCCTGGTGATCGTCTCACTAGGAACGACACATAGTCATTCTACCCCAGTGATTACAACTATACCGCTTATACCTAATTAGGAACGACATACTAGTCATTCTACCCCAATGAGACCTAACCTTGGACATATACATATTCCAATATCATCATCTTGAAGTCTCCCCTCTTATCATCATCAAATCCACGGACTTCAAATCCAATTTCTCTTTCCAGCGGTACATCCTTAACATCCTTCCAGAAACATCTCTAAAAAGTCACGCACCACTGGGAACACATCCAGTTTAGCCTTACTCTCCGCCGACAATGATGCAAACAACTGAACACTTAAGTTCCGTCCCCCAACAGTTTCTTCAACTCTTTTGGGAATAAGAAACTCTCATCCTTTCCATCCTTCATAGAAGAAATCCTCACCAACGGGAAATAACAATCTACACTAACTCTATCATACTGCAATCAGCTCATACCCAAGATTACATATGATCTTTCTAATGGTGAACACACCAAGTCCATAATGAATTATTTACCATACATGGTCAAGGGACAACTTAAACATACTAAATATGTAGTTACCGACCCCGAAGCGGGCGTCTCAATAACCATACCACCCTCACAAGAGTGCAACACAATTCCAAATGCTTAGCGTCCTCAAAAGAAAAGAACAAATGAGTCGTTCCGGTATCAATAATAGCAATTAAAGGCATATTATTAATAAAGCACATACCTCAAATCAAACGATCCACATTAGTAGTGTCTGATCCTGCCAATGCAAATACTTTTCCACTTGTTGGAGCTTGCTTAGGTTTAGGACACTTAGCACTGATGTGACCTTCTTCTCCACAATTGTAGCACTTCACTACACCCTTTCTATAATCCGTAACATCATGCCCAATAACTCCACAGTTAGAGCACTTAACTTTGGGCTTTCCACACATAAAAGACTTATGACCCATCTCACCATACTTGTAGCATTTAATGGGTCCAGAACTCCCTCCTCCAGGCCTCTTAACAAAGTCCTCCCTATGCTTGCCCTTATCAGTAGGCGTCACATAAGGTCCACTCCTTACCTGTTGTCTTTCTCTCTCCTCCTTCAAACTCTTGTAGTGAGTAGAACGAGTTTTACTATCCTTTTCAAAAATTCGACAACATTCGGTCAAGTCCGAAAATCTCCTTATCCTCTGATAGCCCACCGCTTGCTTGATCTCAGGGCGCAAGCCGTTCTTATACTTAACACACTTAGAAAATTCCGCCGTCACCGCGTCATAGTGAGGATGAAATTTTACTAACTCTGTGAACTTAGCTGTGTAGTCTACCACGGACATATTGCCTTGTTTCAACTCCAGAAATTCCATTTCTTTTCTCCCTTTTACACTCTCAGGACAGTACTTCCTCAGAAATTCAGCACGAAATAAATCCCAAGTTATTTCCTCGTCATCCACTTCAAGGACTTGTCGCATACCGATCCACCAGTCATCGGCTTCTTCTCGCAACATGTGAGACCCAAGTCTCACCTTGTTTCCTTCAGCATAATTCATAAACCTGAAGATCCTCTTGATCTCCTTCAACCAAATCTGAGCACCGTCCGGATCAAACCTTCCTTTGAACACCGGCGGCTGATTCTTTCTGAACTCATCATTAGCGTTCACATTCGGTGCACCCTGCACCGCTCTAGCCATTGTCTCCAATGCCACAACCATCACATTGTCATTACGACCAGCCATATTATGATTATTCCCAAAAATAACAACAAGGTTAAACAACCGTTCAACCAACAAAACAACGATACATATACAACCGACTCAACACTGGCTCTGATTCCACTTAATGTAACACCCCCTTTCTATACCCCCAAATAATACAAATAAATCATTTAGGCACGAATTCAAAATTTCACCAGAGTGCATTTATATCATGGCATAAAGGGGTGTCGCGGTGAAATTTGGATACCAAACTATTGATTAGTTTGAATCTTTAATTCATTTTGCAACCGAACTTTGATTTGTCCAAAGGAAGGGATAAAGATCGAAATTCCCACTATGCAATGCAAATGCAAGGTTTAGAGAGTTTTAGGTCCGGGGTTGGTTAAACTTAGGGAAGGTACTAGCATCCTAAGTTTCTGTAGTACTCTACAGGAACCTCTTGTTTTATGTTTGTTTACTGTTATGTGTTTATCTGCTTAAAGGATTAGAGACCCTAGTGGTTTATTTCTAAGTATACTCGATAAGATGTCGCATCTTATGCCTACATATCCTTACGGGAGTGGAATCAGAGTATCTGTAGTTCCCCTAAAGGGTTAGAGGAGCTCTTTGACTGTGGTCAAAATTCCTACGGGTTTAGGGTAGTTGTTTTGATTGGGTTTAGGAGAAGAGATGAGTCTTCATGTTAAGGGAGAGATAACCACCACAAATGTAAGAGGGGTTGTAGGAAATGGTCTTTGCATCGTCTTAAAGAAAAGGTCTTAAATACTCGGATGGTCGCCAAGTATGCCTTTATCGCTCTTAAGGCAAAGTTCCTACATGTTTGGTTGTATTGTTGTGGGGGTGGAGATTATATCTCACTTAAGATGATTAACATCTATTCTCTAAATGTGTTTGTAAAATTGTTTGTATTGTTTGTTTGTTTGTCTAAGTTTTAAAGATAAAGACAAGGTCCTTCCTACGGGGTAGGTCCTATCCTAAAATGATCGACTTGAATGGAATCAAGGATTGAAGGGATTATGATGCAAATGTAAATGCAACTACACACAAGTGTTGACTCATGTGTAGGTTTTTCCTTTGGACGGAGTGCGATACGATAATGTAAATTGCGGTAATGTAAATGACAGAAATAAATTGCAGAAATATAAACCATACACACGCATGAAAGCGCTAAGGTGTAAGTGCATTGTGTCGTGAATGTGAGGTGTGGTTGATTACGCCTTTGGTTGTTTTTAATTGGTTAAACTGATTTTAGTTCACATTATAAGAAAATGTTAATTTAGGTGAATTGATTTTATATAAACTTGATTTTAGGTGAAATTGGTCCGAATTTAATTAATTTGAAAAAGGTGGTTCTTTTTAATTATTATGAAAGGTTATTATTATTATTAAGTGAATATACCTTTTTTTAAAAAAGAGAATGATTTTCTTCTTATAAAAAAGTTTAAATAGATGTTTTTAAATTATGAAAATAATTTTATGTTACAAATAAGTTATATATGAAGTGAATAGATTAATTAGAATTAATTAGAGAAATTACTGGCTTTTGTTTTACTTATAAAAGTTTAATTAAAATTATTAAATTAATTAAGAGATAACTATATTAATAGGTTAATAAAAATTTTAATCTCAAAGTTATTTAGTTAATTATAAAAGGTTAATTTATTTTGAATAAAACTAAAAACCGGTTGATGGGTTAATTAGCTATTAGTGGCAGATTAGTGATTAATCGATTAATTATCTGGATTAAAAAAAGAAAAACAAGGTTAGGCGTGAGATTGGGTGAGTATAGTCAGTGAGGGAGTATGGTGGTGTGCGCATGTGTGGCATGTGATATGGTCTGACAGTGAATCGAATGGTGACGTGTGTGGGTGCGTGGTAAATAGCATGGGGGTGCACGTACTAGATTACAGCAAAAATAAAACAGAGAAAAAAAAAAGAAAACCCCAAAACCCTAGGTTCCCAAATCGGACACTCTCGGTTCCGATCGCGATCCCCTCTCCTTCTCTCCCTCCGATGCTCCTTCCTCTCAATCTTCTCCTTCTTTTCACCTGTTCTTCATGTCCTCATTTACAAAACCTGGCAGAAACCATAAAACGAACTCAATCATAAAATGAAAATATATTCTGAAGAAAAATGTTACCCCAGATGACGACGATGAAGGGCTCGCTAGTGGCTTCGCGGTGGTTCAGGATGATTTTCAACGGCGATAGGGCGAAGAGATAAGTTTTTCTTTTCGTATTTGTCCCTTTAGGGTTTTTTTTGTGCGAATGTTGTTTCTGTTTGGGTTTTTTTGTGAATAGTATGGATTCTTTCTCCCGTGTTGTTGTGAAAATCTCCCTTTTATAGGCTTAAAGGGAATTCTCTGCGTTTAAATGCCATGATTAGGAACTTTGAATGCTGATTGAAACCTTCTGTTTTGGTTATACCCTAATTTGAAAAACTTCCCTTTTTGTTCCAATTTCTGTTAAATGAGAATCAAATTGCATTAACCCGTCTGTACTCAAATGATTTGGATATTCTTTAAATCTTCGTGGAATATTCTTCAGGGAATTGCTAACTTGGAAATTGTGATTTGTAGGTGTAATTAGCAATGGGTTTGGGCCTGGGAGGAATTCGTGGTCCGGAGGAAAAAGGCCAATCCTGATACATTGAGGTGGTGTTGCACTTTCTTGATTTGGAAGGATTCTGATATACGGTGTAGTTCTTTGTCAGGTATGGTAAACCGCAATTTTCAGTTAGTCTTGATGAGTAATCTGGTTGCTTTATATCTTGAGCTCTGAAGAGTTTAAAACATCATGGACAATGCAAGGTAGCATTTGTAATGTTTTTTGTAGTACTCTTACTTGGTATTTCCCATAACCTTTAATCGAGTCCTCTTTGTTGTCTCAGGTGTTACGTGCCTTTAGCAAACCATTTGGGAAATGGCATGCCACTTCAAATTAAAGCAATCAGTCCCCTGTGGTTCTAAACTTGCAGTCATGAGAGTTTGTCCTAGGTCTATATGCGGAAAAGCCTAAAGCGAGGACTAGCTCTGAATGCGTCTCCACATTGGTTGAATGTGCTGTTCATGAATCCGAGAACTAGCTCCACTCCAGGTGTTCCTTCGCAGGAAAACCAACTTCTTGGCAAGCATCATTTGGTCTGCTGTTATTTGAAGAATATCTGTTCGTAGCAATGGCGGAGTTTCCTTTATTCATAACTGATGTAGGGACATGTTCAGCAGTAACATTAGTGGAAATTCTTTGTAAATGAGTGGCTAACCTCCTTTCATCAAACCCCGCGGAAGCTCAAGAGACGGTATCTCAGTCTTGGTCGTAACTGTCATATGAAGAAGGTAATAAGGTCATTTGCTCTTAACTCAATTCTTACAATTATTCATTATTGCCTGCTTATGTTATTCATTCGTTTAGTCTCCGCTCACAGTCTATTTCACCTATCTGTTAGACTTATAGTTGTTGCCCCCTGTCTGGATGATACTTTGTGGAAATGCCATGTTTTCTCTATGGTTGCATCCTGGCTTGTTTCATATATCCATAAAAACTTTACAGCAACTGATTGTGTTTTAGTTTAAGCAAACAACACATAATTTGGGATGATGGGAAGCTGATGAGTTTTTCTTTTCGTATTTGTTTGATCACCTTTGGACCAATCACGTACGTAATTTAATTATTCTGCTTGTTCATTCGTTTGCAGTTTATGATGTTGTTGCTCAAGCTGGTGTTAACGGTGGATCGGTATGGAGGTGGAACCAAGACGAAGCAGCCACGATGTGTAACCTCTGCATGGACTGTAGTGGCGAATTTCGGCTGGGCATAGGCCGTCCTATCTCGAAGTATTCAGAAGCTTGAAGGCTGTAGGGGAACAGGTTTAGGAAGTCCTTGAACCAGGTTATTTGCTCTGTGCACAACTCCAACTAAACAAAGCTCCTACTTTTGCTTTAGATTCAATGTGTTTCTGTTCGATACCCTGTGCATCTTGATGGGTCTTGGGATTGTTGTAAACACCGAGGTTGACTGAAAGTTCCGGCTAGCATATCCAACATAGAAACTACCATGAAATGTGTTCAGGTATATATATCTTGCTGACTGGTTTCCTCTTTTGTTGTTTTTTTTTCGATTCACTTTTGAGCCATGATTGGTTGGTGTTTATGTTCAGGTCCAATTTCGCCTAGCTGGGCTTTTAAAATTAGAGAGCAACCGAGATTGACATTGCTGTTGTAGTTGCTTCCCTTAGTGTTCTTCTCGCAGGGATCAAGAGGGCAAATAATTTCCTATTCTCGGCTTCGAAGTGATTTTGCTGGTAAAGTCCCTCATTTTTTACCGAATCATGCTGTGACAGTTGTTATTTCTTTGAACTGCTCTTGGTATGGATGATTTAATGTTGCATACGAAATTATTTCTAACATCCCCTTCCCTATCTTGTGCAGGATGTTGTTGGGAGGAATTTATACGGTGCTGGACGTAATACCGCTAATCATGAAATTAGTAATGTGTTGGTTGGCGCTAGAAGGAAGGGAAATCTTGGAGATTATAACGAGTCTCCGTGAGCGTTGTGGCATGGCATCAATCTTGTTGAAACAACGCAGGTGGGCCGTTGGCGTTTGGGCATTTAACTTGCACATGAGCTGTTTCCATCCTTGTCAACACATACAATGCTGCTTATCAGATTCATATCAGCGTTGTTCTGTTCTATGTGTTGTTGTTGCTGACTAATATTGGCTGTTTATGATTTATGCCTGATGTAGGTTGTAAACTGAAGTTGTGGCCTATGCAGTTGGCAGGGGTCTGCGTTCACACATTTGATTTATACGCACTGACCATTGGGAAGGTTTGCTCCAGAAGCTGCAAGTTATCATCAGAAGTTTTAATTGAGCTGTCAGATTTCCAGCATTGGGTAGTGTTCCATTGATGGGAGTTTTCATGTTTACTTCCATATTGGTGTTGAGCTGATTGGGAAATAGATCTGCTTGTCTGATGCGCTTTGGATGCTGGCTGCTGCCAATTCGTACGTAAGACATTATGCTCACTCACTAACTTCCTTAATGCAGAACATGGTTATCAGTTGAGAGGGTAATGCGCGGATGTCCTGCTATATAGAACCTTGCCTTCCTTGATGCATACCTGATAAGTTACCTCCTGTCATGAATGTATTAACTATTGTTGCTGATGTTGCAAGTGTTTGAACAATGAACAAGGATTCCCCGCTCAAAATACGAGTGCTCTTTGTGATGTTGGAAATTCAAATGAGAAAGGGGTCTAGTACTGAAAGAAAAGGAATTGGCTTCAAGTCTGCTTTCTCGCGTCGCAGGTGTTTTTGGGATTGATGCGGCTGCCTCGTGAATGATCAAGAGCATTTGGCTGTTGGTGTAGAGATGCTGATGCTTGTAGTTTCTGCATATCTCGGCGCAACGAACTTGGCGGCGGCAAAGTCGTTGATGGTACTTCAAATCACAAGAAGGGATATCAGATTTGAGACTTGGAGTCTGGCATGCTGTCTCTACTAATGCAATTTATAGCTCCTTCACAATTGATGTTGTGTGAACACTTGCAGGGTTTTACAGGTTAATGCCAGTTGAGAAACGGATTTCGACCTTTTCCCAATGTACCAGAATAAGAATCAGGAGCCGCAGGAAAAGTGTGATCGGTGGAAGACAAGAGAAACGAAGCTGTGAGCTTGGAGCGTAAGGCACTGGAAGTTCTGCGAATGTCCTGGAGTCTGAACCAGTTCAATGATTGGTGTTTCTCTTTCCAAATGGTGCGACGTGGAGAGGATTTGTTGAGATTGTAAACCTGATAATTCTGGTTGTACCGTTACCGTATTCTTCTGGTTCTTCATGATGTCCAGCAACAATTCATTTGTAAAATGGTGTTCCGGGGAAATCCTCACGTACCTTCCGTGGCTAGGAGTTTATTTTGAAACACAATTTTGCGGCAGTGTATATTATGTACATAGAGTTTAGGCATTCCATCTTGCGTTTGAATGGTGAATTTGCAAATGTAAAGATGACCTTTCACCCATATAAGTAATTAACTTGGTCATGATGGTTGTTGTAGCGTTAGATTTAAAAAAAAAACTCTACGAGGTTTGTGAATTCATGGGTAGCTTGCAAAATAGCATTACGAATCGTCAGCTAGCACTAGACATGAGAGTTTAAATTTGCCTTGTGTTCATGCATCCTTTGATTGTCAAACCAAATTTTCTTAGATTCACACACCAAGTCTTGGTCGAGATGAAAAGTTTCTCGTTTATGTAAGCTCGTGGACTAGCTCTTAATTGGACTTGAACTTCGGAGTAAGGAAAGCGAGCCATCCTTAAAACCAGCAACTTAAAAATGATGTTCTTATCTTGCGATCCCTAGACAGTATTTGGATAAGCTGTCCACACCCCTTAATGCAAATACTCGACACCGCCCGGAACACGTGAAAGTCAAACGCGAGCAGAATAAAGAGCAAGGGAAAGTATAGTTGAATCAGTCTTGTAGTTATGACCAGATCTTATCATTATTGCGCCTGTACGAACTGGTTAGTCTCATAAATATTGAACCTTAAAATAAAGTCAAATAACAACAAGAAAACGCAAAAAAAGAGGTGGCATCTTATGGTCAAAAATAGGGTGCAACAAGGGGCATATCACATTATACCAAAAATTCAACACATACAACACCTGCTCAACAGATATGCAACATCGGGGCAACACCCACAAGAAAATATTTGGAACAAAGGCGGAAACATCCAAATATTTCATAATCTTTAAAACATGTATTCACATATACAATTATCATTCACCATGTTTACAAAACATGTCATCAGCAGATACATACACAGGTGTATCACAAAAGAATCCAAATAATCCCTAGCTACCCGGTGCTACATATAAGAGTCGACCGACCAAAACGAATGAAGCCACGCTTCACAAACACTCCAACAATCTAATCTGCAATGCCTCATAGAGCATTATAAAACAGCAGAAGGGTGAGAAACAATATCATAATACATAATGCATATAAACATATATATGCAGATACACACACACACACACACACACACATAACGTCCAATAACATCTTCCGCGTTCTCACCGCAACTTATCTCACTACACCGTACATCGCAATGTATTCACAAATATCTATTTACAAATAGAACACTAAGCATATACAATATGCATCATCAATGTTTATATCAACTCATAAACATACACACATATACATATATATTCACACATACATGTATCTTCAAGCATTCCATTCATGCCAATTATCAACAATTTACATAAACATCTACAATCATGTTTATTCACCATACATCATGCAAAGACGATAAATGCAAATCATAGAGGCCACCTCGCTACTCTACGCAAATGTAATACGATACCGACTTAATCGTCCATCAGATTCTCCTAGGAATCATATCACTGTCCCCCTACACGGGCACACAATCACTCAACAGATTCTCCGAGGAATCACATATCACACAGTAGATCCTCCGAGGGATCAAGTCATTCGGCAGATTCTCCAAGGAATCACATCGTTCATCAGATTCTCCGAGGAATCACATTGTTTATCAGATTCTCCGAGGAATCACATTGTTCATCAGATTCTCCGAGGAATCACATTGTTCATCAGATTCTCCGAGGAATCACATTGTTCATCAGATTCTCTGAGGAATCACATTGTTCATCAGATTCTCCAAGGAATCACATTGTTCATCAGATTCTCCGAGGAATCACATTGTTCATCAGATTCTCCAAGGAATCACATCACTCATCGGACTCTCCTAGGAATTCTAACACTCATCAGACTCTCCTAGGAATCACATTACTCATCAGACTCTCCTAGGAATCCTAACACTCATCAGACTTTCCTAGGAATCAACAACACAAGAATGTACTTCATGATGCTTCACATGCAAAATGACTCCATACACTTCTTGAAATGCATACATGTTTACAAACATACTCATGCATTCTTCACATTCATCGCATATATTCATTATGCATTCACAATATATATACATATCACAATACATATATACATATTCATCATTCGATCTCAACATGCATTTCTATTCAATTCAAGTAAATGCACCAAATTGCCAAACGACCACATTCCACACTTCACGAATCACAAACTAGGATTCACGCCATACGGCCACCCACAACACATATAACATCATATAATTAGTCATCTCAGACAAGGAATGATCGCAACCAAACCACACAACTAATCCACGAATGGAAAACACAAGAAAGGAAAATATGTTGCTATGTTCGCTAACTTTCGCCTGGCGAACCTTCGCCACTCTCATTCGCCTGGCGAACTTGCCAACGAAGACAGGATGGATGATTCTGACTTGGTTCGCTGCTGCTCGCTGGGCTTCGCCCGGCGAAGCTTCGCTGCCATTCGCCTGGCGAACCTGCAAACTCAGAAGTTCCATGGCTGTCCAAAAGCCCAAACCTCACAAACTGACCGATTTAATCCAAATCAGTTCCATTAGCACCACCCACTCATCACCCGACTATACTACACCGTCTATTCCAAATTCTAACCGATAAAACTCAGTTTCTACCGATTAAATCAACTTCTGACCTAGAAATGGAAACATAGAAAACAATCCAATACATCCAAACTAGCACATACATGATTACATACATTATCAAGATGATAAAACTTCTCACCCTTACCTGATTAACCGCAAGCTAGGGTTTGATCTTGATGTTTTCCAAAGTTTCCTCTTCTTTCTCTCCTCTTTCTCTTCTCCTTCTTTCTTTCTCTTTTCTTTCCTTCCTTTCTTACTATCTTTCTTTCTCTTCTATTTTCCTCTTTAATATCTTCCTATTATTTTTCCCAAAACATCTACTAACTCAATATCTCATAAAATATCCAACTTATCATTAAATAGGAAATGTCCAAAATACCCTCCAACTATTTTCTCTGAAAACTCCCAAAATCGGGTAAAATAGAATAATATGTAAACATAACATATTTCCACGACAATTCTACATCAAAATAATATTCGCCCAATTAAAATAAAAAAGGACTTAACTAAAAAGGAATAATCGAAATCGGGGCGTTACAAACTCCGCTAGGGGTTCGGTGTTTAACAGACGGATTGTGATTAACCGAAGAAAAGAGATTGTGACTTCACTAGTGTCATACCCTAAATTTGTCCTACATGTATATTATTTTCATCTGTACATCCATTCACTAACTATTATTTCAGAAAATCCAAAATATGTTGCTCATCAAGATCAAGGTATGCATGGTGTAGAAGTTATGTGTCTGAGGGTCCAATTAGGGTTTGGGAATTGTCATATGGTCCACATCCCAGTTTGTAGACTTCTGATGTCAAAGTGTTGTCTTGTTCATAAAGGTTCAAGATGAAGGTTCAAAATTGATTCAATTGGAAAACTTCAAGATTTAAAGCTATAATGCGTTCAATGATCAAGATGGACTCGTGATTTACATTTAATCTCATTCATTTCAAAGAATATTGGTATTTGGTTTAGGAGTGATTCACAGTTGACATGTTTCAAGGTGTACAAATGGGAATTCAATTCCAAGTCACCTAATACTTAATCTAGCTACAATTGGAGTTCCTCATTCACACAAGATCAGGGCATCATATAAGGTCCAACAACTCATGTTTTAAGAAGAAATTAATCAAAAGTCATGATTTCTTTTAGTCCATACATTAATCATGTCTATATTTCCTTTAAAATTTATGGGTTCAAGTCATTCAAGTATCTTTTTACAAGTGCAAGCTCCAAGTGTCAATTTTAAAATTCCATTATATTTCACTCAAAGGATTTCAAAATCCAAATCCCTATCATGATTTTCTCTCAATAAGTAAGCTCATTATAAATCAAAGATCACAAGCTCAATACATCTATTCTAAGGGTTACATGATGTGTGGTATTTTTGTAAGTGATGTCATATGTGAAGGTGAGATAATACTTAGAAGGGGGGTTGAATAAGTATGAAAGATTAAAACTTAGAATTAAAACACAAGTATTTTTATCCTGGTTCGTTGAACTCAACTACTCCAGTCCACCCTTCCTAGAGTGATTTGCCTTTCTCAATCAAGGACTTAATCCACTATTTAATCAAACAGATTACAATAGTAACACCTAAGAACAACTGTTCTTAGTCTTCTTAAGAGCTACTGATTCCAACTGAATCCTCTTAAGGAAATCTTTTACAATCAATGTAAAACTATTACAAGAGTAAGAATGCTTCTAAAAAGCTTTTATCACAACAGTGATATTTCTCTTAAGTTTAAGTACAATGAAATAACTTCTTAGAAAGAATATGAAAGTATGAGAGCTTGAATGTTTTAATTCTTTTTCAACAAAACGTCTAACTGAAGAATTTGTTGGAGTCTTGCTTTTATAGGCAGCTGATCCAAGGTGAGCTGCACGTTGAGAAGAGTGTCCAAAAGGTCTGAGCCTTTTTGTCTTCACATCAAGTGACCTTTCCTAGAAGAAGAAAGCACAGAAAAATCCTTTTTGTCTGTGTTCTTGTGTCTAGCATAAATAAGGAAAGAGACGTTTGATTTACTCCAACGGATATAATCTTTGAATATTTCTTCTTCAGTTTTCAGTAAGTTTATCAGAGTCTGATTGGGTTAGAGTCTTCTAATGATGATCAGAGTCTTGCTGGATCAGAGTCTTCTGCAGCAGGTGTGCTTTCAGCGTGTTAGATATCAGAGCATATTTGAAACAGAACTTCAGTACTGGCAGCTTTAGTACTCTCAGAATCTTCTATAGAAATTATGCTTTGAAAAACTCTTCATACAAAATTCTTCTTCGCTTCAGATGCTTCTGACTTGCTTCAGAATCTTCTGGAGCTTCTTGCTTCAGATCCTTCTAGAGGCTACGCTCAGAATCTTCTATTGACAGCAATCAGAATCTTCTAATGAGTGCATCTGGCGCTTCAGAGTCTAGTTAATTTCTTGCATTCAATTCTGATTTGCTTCTGGAGTATTAATTTCTTTACTATCTGCAGTAAAAACTCTCAAGCAAATTTTAGAGTATATAATTCTTAAATACAAAATTTCCTAATAGTTATCATCAAAACATAGAGATATTATTAAGAACCAATCTGTGTTCTAACAATCTCCCCCTTTTTGATGATGACAATAGGAACCAATCTGTGTTCTAACAATCTCCAACTGAAAATATTAAAATTATAACTCCCCCTGAGATGATGAATCTCCCCCTGAGTTAAATATAGATAAGGAATAAAAACTTCCCTTTTGTCTTGAGTAATTATCAGAGTTAGATCTTGATTGTTCTTTTAACATTTGAAGGTCAGAAAGTCTTGCAAATTTCAGATTTAGAGTTTGATAATAGTCAAATGATCTGAGAGACTCAGAGTTTCTTTTATAGAGTGTACTTATCAAATGTTCTGAAATACCCAGATTAAATGTTAGATAGAATAAATATGTCTGAAGTTTCATTCTGGTGAAGTTATATTAAACAGTTCAGATCTATATTTTCTCCCCCTTTTTTTGTCATAAGCAAAAAGTAAAAACTTTAAAAACGACAAATAAAAGGAAACAGTAAATAAGATAATTCAGTGGAGAAAACTTTGATTCATTCAATAAGTTCAGATCAAAAGTACATGCATCAGAAGATATATCAATAAAGTACATAAACAAACATCAGATGCAAAAATATCAGAATGAAAAAAATGAAAATCTAAGAGTGTTTGGACAAAAGCATCTTCAATAGATCTGTAATCTCAGAGGAGGACTGCTCTTGCTTGGACATCCACTTAGCCATTGTTTCATTCTTTTGATCCTGCTTTGACATCCATTCTGTCATGTCCTCAGACTTCTTATCCTGTTTTGCCATCCAGGACTTGATCTCTGATTGGCCAGCTTCCAGAGCAGCAATCTTATCTTCAAAATCTGGATGTTCTTTCTTTATCTCAGATGAAGAAGTATGATCAGGTTCTGGAGCTTGAACAGAGTCAATTTCCATTGGTTTTGTAGAGTCTGGAGCATTAGAGCCAGAGGGCAGGTCTACCAGAGTCATAGCCAACGAATTGTTCTCAGATGCAAGTTCAGGAGTTTCTTCTGATGATGGAGGAGCATTTGTAAGGAGCAGAGGTTCAGATTTCTTGACAGTCCAGAATAGAGTTCTTGCAGCCTCAGCAAATCTGAGCTTCGCATCATCAGAACATATGTTCTTCAGATTTGAGGCCACAGAGTTGAATCTGTTGATGAATCCATTCCAGATGATATCAGATTCTTGGGCATCCATTGTTGCTGAGCATTTCTTTTGTACAGTACCTAAATACAATTGTATTTCTTGCAAAAATGATTGAAATAAATGATTAACATTAAGTCTGGGCTTAGGATGGAATAGAGTTTCCAAAGTTATTGGTTTAGGTTGGGGAGTTGGTGGAAAAATTGATTTCTGGATAGAGATCAGAGGAGGAGGATAGTAGGGAATGAAAGGAATTTCAGGAGCTTTTTCTTTGGATCTGTTTAAGGCATTTAACAGATGAGGTTTTGCTCTGGTGTGTAAGGTAACCACATCAAAAGGTTTATTTGAGTAGGTTTGGAAGGCAGATTTGGGAGGTTCATCAGAAGCAACATTGTTATCAGATGAAATCGGTATAGCTGAAGCAACAGCTTTATCAGATTTAGCAGAACAAGATATAGTTGCTAATGAACCTACATCTGACTTAGATTGAATGTAGGTGAGAATCACAGATGGAAGGGTCATTGTGAGTTTGGGTTTCAGAGGGGTGATAGGGTCAGATGGTTCAACTCTGTCATAAAAGTCTTTGAGTTTGAAACCATAAGCCAGATTATGAAACAATGATGAAACTTGGGCACAAGAAATAGATGATCTTGGGTTAGAATTTGGAATCAGTATTTCAGATGATGGTGCAGGTGTGGGAATAGGATCTGGAATGGGAGCTTTAGAAGGTATAATGGGTTCTGGTTGGTTTACCTCAGAGTCTCTGTGAGAGGGAGAGACGAGAAAGTCTGGATGGATGTCAGATTCTGAGGAGTTTGAAGAGGTGGTTGGTGTGCAGGAAGTAGAAGATACTTGAAACACAGTTTTTAAGGGTGTGACATCAAGAACTTCTGTCTCAGGAATGTTGGGTTCAGAGTTGTTGATTGGTTCTGAAGGAATTTCAGAGGGTTTTGATGGTTGTTCTAAGATGGGTGAATCAGATGGAATTGTGATTGGTTCAGATGAAACTGGAGCAGATGGTATTTTTGCAGTTTCAGAAATGACAGGTGCAGATGTAGTGGGTTCAGATGATTTTGATGGTGGATTATTTGATGGTGGTTGATTTTCAGAGGCTTTTTCTGATGGAGGTTCTTGTGGTTTTTCAGGTTGTTTTTCTTGTGGGTGCTTTTGTTGTTCAGATGGCTTTTGTTTAAGTGGTTCAGAGGATTTTTGTTGTACAAAAGGTTGTGGTTGTTGTTCTGTAGGTTATTGTTCTGATGGTTGTTTCTATGGTACAGTTTTTGTGAGTTGAATTTTTGGTTGAGATGATTGTGGTACAGAGACTTTTGGTGTTGGAATTGTTTTTGTTGTTGTTGGTGTTGGAACAGATGTTTGTTTTTGTGGTGATTTTGAAATTGGAGCAGTAATAGAAATATTTTGTGTAGAGGGTGGTTTTGGAATAGACTTAATATTAGAATCATTTAAAACAACAGTATTTGCAGAAGATACAGAAGATTTAGTACCTTTGATTTTGATCCTCTTGGCTGGTACAAAAGGAGTGTCTCCAGAATCTTTCCTCTTCAAGAGCTTCTGTGGCTTCTCAGCAATCTTTATTTTCTTCTGAGCAGGTGCAGCTTCTGCTTCTGGCCGAGTCCTCTTTCTTTGTAGTTGTTCTTCTTCTTCTTCTTCTGCTTCAGGTAGTGGTTGTCTTGCTAGCTGTATTATGTTTGCAGGAACAGACTTTCCTTCTTTCTTACACTCATCAATGTACATCACAACAATGTGCCTTGGTTCTTCAGCAAAGAACAGTGGAAAATCATCTACAGGAATCCTCTTCTTACTCAGTTCAGAAACATTCAGCTTCTTGGGAGCTGTTGTGAGTTCATCCACTATTTTAAGTCTCTGAAGACTTTTGGCATTCAGAGGCTTTCCCATTATGAATTCCAATTCCTCTGTAACTCCAGCAGCGTACAGAGCAGTGACCAATCCATTCTCAGTTAGAAGATCTGATATCAACCTTCCAAAAGGGATCCAGGTTCTGATCTTCTGTCCTTTTTCTTTCACATACTCTCTAGAGGCATTTATATGGTTCCACAAATGCATAAAGAGAATATATGGAAGATCTACCTTGGTGCTCTGACTGAGGCAATACATGAAATAGAGCTGTTCATTATTGACATAGTCTGGAGAGTTTGTTGACTTCCTATGATGGATGCATCCCATGAAGATCTTAGCCCAGATCTTGTAGTCAGGCTTCAGATCCTTGAACTTGTTAGAAGCTTGACCAGCAGTCATCACTTCTTCATACACTTCATCCATATCCACACGCCCAGCTGGCAAGTGTGAAACACCATCTGTTTCTTCATATCCAATTAGCTTTCTGATCAGATCTTCTGTGATTATAATCTCTTTTCCCAGTACAAAAGATAGGATAAACTTAGGGTAAACTGAAGCATGGATCCAGAACTCTTTCACAAGGAGGGGGTAAACTGGTCCAAAGAGTCTGTCAAAGTACTTTACCCATCCTTGAGCACCTATGATAGAACGAAACTCAAAGCCATTTTCTGCAAGTGAATCAAATTCTACCATTGATTCACACAACACTTCCAGCTTTTCAACAAGGGTTAATAGAGTTCTTTTAGGTGGAGAATAAGGAGCAACACCCATGTTTGCAGAAGTAACTGCAGCAATTGAAGATTGGAATTGAGCAGCTATTGATGATGAAGTTGCCATTGAAGATTGTTTTGTCACACGCTTAGGGTTTTTATGCAGAGAGAAGAGAAGATGAAAATGCATAAAATTTTCTGAGATTGTGAAAAGTGTGAAAGTGAAGAGAGGTCATGTATTTATACTAAAACAATTAGGCATACCATCAGTCAGATTTTGCATGTTTGAACAAGCATTAAATGAAAAGAATAATAATCATTTCAAACATTTATTGCTTCTGACAAATTGGGGGGAAAATCAAGATTTTCACTATTCAAACTTCACCTCAAACGTCTCTTCAGTAATGTACACGCCACCTTTGCAGATTTGGTGTGACACGTGTTTGCTTGCATGTGTTCTGAATTCTCTTGAGAAATGAAACGTTAACCATCATTCAGATCCTCTAAGGATTGATAGTTCAGAGTTTCACAAAAAAAAATTAATCAGAATAAATAAGCAATCAGAAGAAATACTTCAGAGCATTAGGCATTTTTGCATCTGTAAAAATTTGCTTCTGACAAATATCATTCTGGACAAAAATCCATACCAATATTTTTCAGAATAAATTTGAATCTATCTTCAACAAGGGGTTTTGTAAAAATATCTGCCCATTGATGATCTGTATCAATAAAGGCTAAATTTATTATTCCCTTCTGAACATAGTCTCTGATGAAATGATGCTTAATTTCTATATGTTTTGCCTTAGAGTGTAAAATAGGGTTTTTAGACAAACATATAGCAGAAGTATTATCACAAAAGATATAAATGTTACTTTCAAAAATTTGATAATCTTCTAGTTGACTTTTCATCCAGAGCATCTGCGTGCTACATCCAGCAGCAGCAATGTATTCTGCCTCTGTGGTTGAAAGTGCAATTGTGGGTTGCTTTTTGCTGTACCAGGAGATTAGATTTCTTCCTAGAAATTGACAACTTCCAGAAGTACTTTTTCTTTCCACTCTGTCTCCAGCGTAGTCAGCATCACAGAATCCAACTAATTTGAAATCATCAGATTTTCTATAACACAAACCCACATTAGAAGTACCTTTCAGATACCTTAGAATCCTCTTGACAGCTGTCAAGTGTGATTCTCTAGGATCTGATTGGAATCTAGCACACAAGCATACACTGAACATATGTCAGGTCTAGAAGCAGTTAGATAAAGAAGAGAACCAATCATACCTCTGTAGAGCTTCTGGTCTACTTTCTTACTTACCTCTTCCTTGCCAAGTGAGTTAGTTGGATGCATGGGAGTCTTTGCCAGCTTACTATCAGTCATGTTAAATTTCTTCAGAAGTTCTTTAACATATTTGGTCTGATGTATGTAAGTGCACTCTGGAGTTTGATTGACTTGGATTCCTAGAAAGAATCTGAGTTCTCCCATCATGCTCATTTCAAATTCTGCCTGCATACATGTAGCAAACTCCTTTCCCAGCATAGTATTGGTAGATCCAAATATTATATCATCCACATAAATTTGACAAATAAGAAGATCTTTCTTAATTGATTTACAAAAGAGTGTTGTATCCACTTTGCCTCTGATGAAATTTTTCTCTAGAAGAAAATTGCTCAATCTCTCATACCAAGCTCTGGGAGCTTGTTTTAAACCATATAGAGATTTCTTTAGTTTGAAAACATGATCTGGAAATTTTTCATTTTCAAAACCAGGAGGTTGGTGGACATAAACTTCTTCTTCTATAATACCATTAAGAAAGGCACTTTTAACATCCATCTGATACAAAGTGATGCTATTTTGTGCAGCAAATGAAATAAGAAGGCGTATAGATTCTAACCTTGCCACTGGAGGATAAGTTTCAGTGTAATCAATACCTTATTGTTGACTGTACCCTTGAACAACCAGCCTTGCCTTATTTCTTTCAACTTCTCCTTTCTCATTCAGTTTATTTCTGAAGACCCATTTTGTACCAATTATATTGAATCCTTGTGGTCTTTGAACTAGATCCCATACATCATTTCTGGTGAATTGATTTAGCTCTTCTTGCATGGCAATAATCCAATCATTGTCTTGCAGAGCTTCATCTACAGAAGATGGTTCAATTTCTGACACAAGTCCAAATAGTGATGCTTCAGATGATCTTAGAAAGGATCTTGTTCTGATGGGATCATCTTTCTTTCCAATAATGACATTCTCTGGATGGGAAGCTTTAATTCTGGATGATGATCCTCTAACAGTTGATTCTTCAGAAATGTTTAGATTGTTCATCTGAGAAGTTAAAGGAATAGCATCTGGCGTTGCTTCTGGTTCCTTCACTTGAATTTTGTCTGCTTCTGGGACATCAGAGTCAATGAAGACTACTTCTCTATCTGCAGAGTTTTCAGACTGCTTTGGCTTTTCAGAGCCAAGCTTATCATCAAATCTGACATGAAGGGATTCTTCCACAATCTGTGTCTCAGTATTGTATACTCTGTAGCCTTTAGAGCATTCAGAATATCCAAGCATGAAACACTTCTGTGCTTTGGAATCAAACTTGTTCAGATTTTCCTTAGTATTTAACATATGGCAAATACATCCAAAAGGATGAAAATATGAAATGTTGGGCTTTCTGTTCTTCCACAGTTTATATGGAGTCTTTTTCAGTAGAGGTCTTACAGACACTCTGTTCTGAATGTAACAGGCTGTGTTGATTGCTTCTGCCCAAAAGTGTTTTGCCAGATTTGTCTCATTGATCATGGTTCTGGCCATTTCTTGCAGAGTTCTGTTTTTCCTCTCTAAAACCCCATTTTGTTGTGGAGTTCTAGGACAGGAAAAATCATGAGCAATGCCATTTTCAGAAAAATATTTTTCAAAATATTTATTTTCAAATTCACCACCATGATCACTTCTGACTTTTATAATTTTGAAATCCTTTTCATTCTGGACTTGCTTGCAGAAGTCAAAGAACACAGAATGTGACTCATCCTTGTGTTTTAAGAACTTTACCCATGTCCATCTACTATAGTCATCAACAATGACTAATCCATACTTCTTGCCTCTGATGGATGCAGTTTTCACTGGTCCAAACAGATCAATATGAAGTAATTCTAGTGGTTTGGAAGTAGAAACAACATTTTTTTATTTAAAAGATGATTTTGAAAACTTCCCTTTTTGGCATGCTTCACAAAGAGCATCTGAAGTGAACTTCAGATTAGGGAGTCCTCTGACAAGATTAAGTTTATTAATCTGAGATATACGTCTCATATTAATATGGCCCAATCTTCTGTGCCAGACCCATTGCTCTTCATTAACAGACAAGAGGCATTTAACATTTTGAACTTTAAGTTCTAAAATATTTATTTTATAAATGTTGTTTTTCCTCTTACCACTAAATAGGATAGAACCATCCTTTTGACTAATAGCTTTACAACATTTTTGATTAAAGGTAATATCATAACCATTGTCACTTAATTGACTTATGGACAATAAGTTATGCTTTAACCCTTCAACAAGTAAAACATTAGTAATAGAGGGAAGTTTACCATTTCCAATGGTTCCAGATCCAATGATCTTGCCCTTCTGGTTCCCTCCAAACTTCACATCACCTCCAGATCTAAGTTCCAGGCTTTGGAACATAGACTTTTCTCCTGTCATGTGTCGTGAGCATCCAGAGTCCAGGTACCATGATTGGCGTCCTGACCTTGCTGCTAAGAACATCTGCAACAGGAATTATTTTATTTTTAGGTACCCAGATCTTCTTGGGTCCTTTATGGTTAGTTGGTTTGTAGGTTTGTCTAAACTTCTGTTTTTCAACATAATGTTTATTCTGACTTGCCTTGGGTTTAAACACATAAGTATTCTTCTCAGAGCTTGTGTGTTTAATGTCATTTAAGTGACCAAACTTAAATTGAGAGTACAGAGGTGTCTTCTTGATGAAGAGTTTATCAACAGATTTTGGATTACTTCCAGAGGAAGATTCATATCCAATACCTCTTATGTTGTTCCCACTAACACCATAGATCATAGAAGCCATCTTGCTTCTTTCTATGCTCTTAGTAAGGAATCTATGAAAGCTAGAGTCATATTTTTCTAAGATGTTTTCACATGACTTAGTCTCAGATTCAGATTCTTGTTGAGTTATTTCAAAGTCATTTTTTGATTTTCAGATTAATTTCTTTTTGCTTAACAAGTTCTGTCTTCAGAAGATCAATCTCAGATTCAAGACTGCTTTTCAGCTTCTTGTATTTGAGTTTGATATTGTTATAACTTTTCAGAACTTCTGATAAAACTTTTATAAGTTCTTCTTTAGTAAGTTTAGCCATTACCTCTTCAGCGTCATCGTTAGATTCAGAATCTGATTCATATCCTAAAGTTCCTTCCTCCTGATCTTCTGTGCTGGCCATCAGTGCAACATTAGCACATTCTTCTTCTGATTCAGAAGATGATTCAGACTCATCTGAGTCATCCCATGTTGCCATCAGAACCTTCTTCTTTTTGTTAAACTTCTTCTTGGGTTTTTCTTTTTGAAGTCTGGGGCAATCATTCTTGTAATGCCCAGGTTCTTTGCACTCATAGCATACAACTTCTTTCTTGCCAGATCTTCTGTGCCCAGAAGATTCCTTTCTATGATCAAATTTTCTGAAGTTGTTGAACTTCTTTACCTTGTGCTTCCAGAGTCTGTTGATCCTTCTGGACAGCATGGATAATTCATCTTCTTCTTCAGAAGAAGATCCTTCAGAGCTTTCTTCAATAACCTGCAAAGCTTTAGCAGATTTATTAGATTTTAAAGCAACAGATTTACCTTTTTCTTTCTTCTGAGGTTCATCTTCCTCAAGCTCAATTTCATGGCTCCTTAGTGAGCTGATGAGTTCTTCTAAAGAGATCTTGTTCAGATCTTTAGCCATCTTCAAGGCAGTCACCATTGGTCTCCATCTGGTAGGTAGACTTCTGATGATTTTCTTTACATGATCTGATGTAGAGTATCCCTTGTCCAGAACCTTTAGCCCAACTGTGAGGATCTGAAATCTGGAGAACACAGCTTCAACAGATTCAGAGTCTTCCATCTTGAAGGCCTCATACTTCTGGATCAGAGCCAGAGCCTTTGTTTCCTTGACTTGAGAGTTTCCCTCATGAGTCATCTTTAAGGATTCAAACATATCAAATGCAGTTTCCCTGTTTGTAATTTTTTCATACTCAGTATGAGATATTGCATTCAATAATATTGTTCTGGCCTTGTGATGATTTCTAAAATCTTTCTTCTGAGCATCTGTCATAGATTTTCTGTCTATCTTCTTGCCATTCCCATCTGTGGGATGAACATATCCATCTATGACCAGATCCCATAAATCAGCATCATATCCAAGGAAAAAACTTTCAATTCTGTCTTTCCAGTAATCAAATTTCTCCCCATCAAACATATGGGGTTTGGTGCTGATTCTGTCCCTTTCTTCATATTTATTGTTAATGTTGGATATTGTATTATCAGCCATAGTAACAACTAAATATATATCAAAGTATTTCTCTCTGGATCTTTACTGTCACTGTTAAGTGGTAGCACACACAGAACCGGAGCTCTGATGCCAACTGAAGGTGAGATAATACTTAGAAGGGGGGTTGAATAAGTATGAAAGATTAAAACTTAGAATTAAAACACAAGTATTTTTATCCTGGTTCGTTGAACTCAACTACTCCAGTCCACCCTTCCTAGAGTGATTTGCCTTTCTCAATCAAGGACTTAATCCACTATTTAATCAAACAGATTACAATAGTAACACCTAAGAACAACTGTTCTTAGTCTTCTTAAGAGCTACTGATTCCAACTGAATCCTCTTAAGGAAATCTTTTACAATCAATGTAAAACTATTACAAGAGTAAGAATGCTTCTAAAAAGCTTTTATCACAACAGTGATATTTCTCTTAAGTTTAAGTACAATGAAATAAGTTCTTAGAAAGAATATGAAAGTATGAGAGCTTGAACGTTTTAATTCTTTTTCAACAAAACGTCTAACTGAAGAATTTGTTGGAGTCTTGCTTTTATAGGCAGCTGATCCAAGGTGAGTTGCACGTTGAGAAGAGTGTCCAAAAGGTCTGAGCCTTTTTGTCTTCACATCAAGTGACCTTTCCTAGAAGAAGAAAGCACAGAAAAATCCTTTTTGTCTGTGTTCTTGTGTCTAGCATAAATAAGGAAAGAGACGTTTGATTTACTCCAACGGATATAATCTTTGAATATTTCTTCTTCAGTTTTCAGTAAGTTTATCAGAGTCTAATTGGGTTAGAGTCTTCTAATGATGATCAGAGTCTTGCTGGATCAGAGTCTTCTGCAGTAGGTGTGCTTTCAGCGTGTTAGATATCAGAGCATATTTGAAATAGAACTTCAGTACTGGCAGCTTTAGTACTCTCAGAATCTTCTGTAGAAATTATGCTTTGAAAAACTCTTCATACAAAATTCTTCTTTGCTTCAGATGCTTCTGACTTGCTTCAGATCCTTTTGGAGCTTCTACTTCAGAATCTTCTGGAGCTTCTTGCTTCAGATCCTTCTAGAGGCTACGCTCAGAATCTTCTGTTGACAGCAATCAGAATCTTCTAATGAGTGCATCTGGCGCTTCAGAGTCTAGTTAATTTCTTGCATTCAATTCTGATTTGCTTCTGGAGTATTAATTTCTTTACTATCTGCAGTAAAAACTCTCAAACAAATTTTAGAGTATATAATTCTTAAATACAAAATTTCCTAATAGTTATCATCAAAACATAGAGATATTATTAAGAACCAATTTGTGTTCTAACAATATGATAAAGCAACTTGAGAGGATAAAGAACTTCCATGAACAAAGAACCAAAGGACAAAAACTTATTTGGCATAAGATTACAAAAGCCATAAGTTGCAAGAGAAATCCAAATGTCATAAAAGCTTGCAAATCCAAGATAATTCATTCAAAGAATACATTCTAGTCCACATAACAAGGACACTTTGCTCCAAAACCATACTATTCTTGTTGTTCACGCCACGAGTTTTATCAATGTGAGTCTTCAACTTTCATGCCTACACGGTGCTTTTCTTCATAGGTCATCCATCATCATCTTTATATCCTAAAAATAAAAGAAGCACCAACTTTGCATTAATGGATCGTCACGTACCAAGATATCAAGAAAAGTTGAATCTAAGAAAGAAACACGTACGAGCCAATAAGTTTTCCATCTAAGTTGCAATAAATTTTCACAACCAAGGAGAAAAGTCAAAATTAAGTGTCTTAATAGGTAAAGAAAATCATAATTGTATATGGTAAAACAAGGTTGAGCAATAAGAACCAAAAAGAAACACTGGACAAAGTCAATTTGCAGCATAAGAGCATCAAGCAATGTTGCAGTGATAAAAAAATTCCACGGCAATAAAAGCATAAATTCCATAGCAATAAAAGCATAAATTCCATAGTAGTAAAAGGCCAAATCTTGTAAAATTATAGCTTCATTTTTTCAGCTCATGGGATCACTTGTTTCTAGAAGAAATCTAGATCATATTATAAACAAAAATGATACCCATCACAACCCCTTGGTCCCCACAAAATCTCAGCCAAAACATTTCTAATAGAAATTTGCGTATCACTCTCAAAATCCCTCAAAATCAGCAAATCCTTTCCACTCCAAGGGATTCATACGTCACAACAACAAATCTTATCTTAATCCTCTCGTGCTCTTAGGCTAACGGATTTTTCATGACCTCAAAATTCACACATGCCAGAAATTCTCAAAGCTTTCCTATAAATAGAACTAATGATTGATCAATAAGGGGGACAAAAAAACCTAGGCCTACGAAAACGCTATTATATATAAAGAAAGAACCAAGGCCTGCCATGACAAGAAGATCGTGAAGAAAGATTTCCATATAGGAGATCCTGTTCTCCTATTCAACTCCAGATTGCGACTCTTTCCTAGAAAGCTTCATTCAAGGTGGACAAGTCCCTTTATAGTTACTAAAGTTCTACAATCAGGAGTAGTCGAGATCCAGAACCAGTCATGTAGCCCGTTCATTGTAAACGGGCAGAGATTAAAATTCTACGAAGGAGCGGACATTCCCGATGATTACTCCAGCCATACCTTGATTGATCCACCACTGCCTACTTCAATTATATAGGTTCTACTCGTCAAGCTAACAATGTTAAACAATGGCTGCCTGGGAGGCAACCCACGATTTTCTTTACTTTTCTTTACTTATCTTTTATTTTATTTTATTTTCCTTTTTTAGTAATCATTATTTTATATGTCAACTAACAGTTTATGATGCCTGTGCTTTCAGGTCTTAATCTCTAGAATTTTACTTGCAGGATGCAGCCTCTTGACGACATGCACGTCACCTTTAGGGACGACAACCAGAGGCAGAGGTACTATGCTCTTCTACAGCGTCCTATGGCACCGACCCGGTACCCAGATTAGGCCTGCATGGAAGCTTTAGGCATTGAGCCCAGCATACGGTTTCTCTGTCATCAGCTCCATTGGGACAAATATGCTGATCAGTTACACCCGACCTACAGGTACCTTACTCTGGAGTTCCTTAGCTCTTTTTGCCACAAACCATACGTTGATCAGGGCGGAACTACCTCATTCAGACTATTTGGCACAAAGTATGCCTTTACCATGAAGGAGTTCGGTGACCTGCTCGGATTTCAGACCACCCCTAATGCTATACCTGACCTACCGGAGGGAGCCTTGACCCATCCACTCAGCTATCTTCAGTCATCCACAACCCAGCTATAAGGTACTTTCAGATGATCCTGACTCACACTTTCCTTGGAAAGGCTGACACTGACATGCATGTTAGTGAGGAAGATATCTTTTTCCTGTTCTATGCAAACCGACTATGCCCAGTGGCATGTGGGAAAATTTTGCTGAATAATCTAGAGGGCACAGCTAGATCCTCAGAAGGGATTATTCACGTAGGAGGCATCGTCACTCAGATAGCCACAACATTAGGACTTACTAGCCAGCTGCTGCACCTGACTCCGTATTATGGATACACCTTGTTGGACATTGATTTCTATTTAGACAGAGGGTTGATGAGGAGAGCATCATTTCAGCCTGACTATTTCAGACTTCTGATCGACTACTAGACCATCCACCATTTCACATTGCCTGATCCTTCTATGACCAGTGCCCATGATCCTTCCAACTGGAGTTACGCCTTGGAAGGTTATAGAGAGACGATTGATGAGCCACGCACACCGCCTTCGGAAGAGTACCATCTTTCACCTCCCTCTCCGAGGACGACGATATTATCCAATAATCACTCACTGCGAAGGACTGACTTGTACACTCAGATAGCAGAGTTGCGTATAGAGATAGTTAGACTCCAGCAGATAGTCGCTAACCTCACTTTGCAGGTGCAAATATTAGACATGACTCATGCTACGAAAGCCGACACACTGTACCAGGAGATCTCAGACCTCCATAGAGAGATACGCACCCTCCGTCATCCTGACCAGACAGACGAGCAGCCAGCTCCGTGATGACACTATTTCATTACTTTTTATCGTTTGCTTTATTTCCACCTTCATTTACAGACTTATTTCATTTGCTTACGTTTTTATTTTATGACATTAATTTTACCGTTTATATATATATATATATATATATATATATATATATATATATATATATATATATATATATATATATATATATATATATATATATATATATATATATATATATATATATATATATATATATATATATATATATATATATATATATATATATATATATATATATATATATATATATATATATATATATATATATATATATATATATATATATATATATATATATATATATATATATATATATATATATATATATATATATATATATATATATATATATATATATATATATATATATATATATATAATATATATAGGAGAAAAAAATAAGTGTGCTGGGACATGTGACTTTTACTGCCAGCACACCCCAAAAATCAAGAAGGAGCACCAAAGCCTAAAAAAAGCACCAAAATCCGGTCCAATCACCTTCAATAAGGATGGCGCCCACCATATAGTCCATGGCTCCCGCCACAGGGTCTGGACTATAAGCGGGGCAGAAGTTACAAAACCACCATTTTCACATCTAAAACCTCCAAAAATCCATGTTTAGCCATCCGAAAATCTCCCCCAAAGTACCAAAAGTTCATAATTTCATCGTCCACTCACCAACCCATTAACCACTCCAAGATCCATTTTCACCTTCCCCCACCAAAATCCATCAAAAATCCATTTTTACAAAACTCCAAAAAATACCCATTTTCACTCATCTTCCATCTCAAAAGTACATCGATGGAACATGAAGGTTACATTTTGCGTCAAGGGAAGCCCGGAGAAAGACAACGGAAAATTCTCGACAAACTGCAAAGCCGGGACATCGCTTTGACACGGTACATGGATGACAACTGTCTGTATTCTTTGGGTATTTACCATAGCGTTTATCACTTGTTAGACACTTTAGAACTGCATGAAATATTTTCTAGACGTGATCCTACTTTTGAAAAGTTGACCAGGGAATTCTTGAGTTCTCTGATTCATGTTGTCAGCCCCGACACTGCTAGTACTGTCGGCACGGTACAGTTCCGAATGTTTAATATGGAATACGCATTTAGTATCGACGAACTTGCAGAGATGCTGTGACTGCCTTTTGGTGAATGTGCTATTTGTGAAGCACCTCTGGATTCCGAATTGTCTGTGGAGGCATTTTCCTTTTGGCACAGGTTGTCAAATTTTACAATTACATCTTTTGAAGGAATACTTGCCTCCCATATCCATAACCCGGCCATCCGCGTATTTTGCTACATGTTAGCTTGTACTATCTTTGGCCGGGAGAATCCAAATAAGGTGAATTCAAAACAGTTACTATTCTTGCAGGGGTGCCTCACAAATAGGAGATTTAATGTGGTTTCATTCATGATTGCCCATATGACTGCCGCAATCAAGAGCACTGGGACCATTGCTTTCGGAGGACTTATTACGTCTATTACAAAGGCTCTGAACCTAAATGCAGAGATAGAAACTTTAGCACCCCTTCCTCCTCGCACAATTAATTTAAAATTCTTAAAAGATATGAAACTGTGCAAGGTCAGGAAGGAAGGGGGCTTTGAGCTTATGGTCCATGGAAATTCTATCCCATCTATCGTTCTGCCTTGCACTAGACGCACAAATGTGACTATCGCGAGCAACTAGACCTACGATTTAGATGCTTCACCCATTACAGGTCCAGTACATCTAAATATTCCTGTTGGTGACGGCGATGATACCGATGACGAGTATGATCGGCGAGAGCAGTCTCCCGATCATCCTATGCCACCTCACCATGTACCACAGACACACGCTGCATCGTCTTCCTCTTACCATTCTGCAGGTACTGCTCTCGGTTATTATATATCTGAGCAGATGTGGCGAGACCAATTAGCAAGAGAGGAGAGACGCGATAACTTGCTCACCACAATACAACAACAATTAACTGAAAATATGAGATTCATGCAAGAGTCTTAGCAGCAGATGAGCCAATCCATGCAGAGCATAATGCAATCACAGGCTGCTTTAACCTCTAGATTCAACGAGTTCGACACTTCTCAGAGCAATCGTCATTGCAGCAGATCTCGTCGCCCTAGGTACTCACTACACGCTGGCGACAGCACCGGCAGCATACCTTAGGCTCTTCAGGTACCTCGTCCCTTTCTTATTTTGAAACATTGGGGACAATGTTCAATTTAAGTGTGGGAGGAGACTTTATTTATTTTCTCGCTTTTTCTTGCATTTTTTCATTTCTTTTATCACTTTCTAGTTTATTTCTTTTCGTTTTTTAGAACACACATGTGCTTACCGAGTCATTATGCAGTATACCCTTATTCCCTCATTACTTTGCCCCACCAAAACTTTTATTGACCAAAAATTTTATTGACAAAAAGTGTATTATCCTGAAAAATTTTAGGCTTTGAGGCAAGTTCGAGTTAGGATGCGAATGATTTGGAAAAATCTTTTTGAAACATCGGTACCATTATAACACCTTATGCTTCGCGAATGTAGAAATCAACCTCGATACCCTATGTACCATGGCCTTAATAAAAATGATCATAGTAAGTCCTTAGTAGTTTATCCTAGCAATTAGCTACGGCCAAAGCATGACCTAAGTGAAGGACCGATGAGTATAAGTGAATGATCTATATGTTGAAAAATAATTGCAACTCGGGTATAGGTAACCCTCACAAGGTCATTTAACCCAAAAAGTTGTAAAAAAATTCCGAAAAAGAAAAAAATGATGATGAAACAAAATAAAAATATCTTTCGATTGTAGTTGGTTCAGAGGTATCTGGTGCTGAACTCGGTAGGGCGGATTACGATCTGATCCCCCACAACTACAATTGAGCCAATAAAAGGGGTTACACCAGCTTATTTACCAGAGCCACGTGCTTAAAGATCAGAATCACTAACCGGACACTTCACTATGAATATGTATGGATAACGGGCTTAATGTGATTGCACCAAAATGAAAAGAACCCAAAAGGAGATTTAAAAGTAGGCCTAGATACAGTAGGATAGTATGGATTGGTTTGTGTTAGAACGAAGCCTATGTCCGTGTTCACGGAGACGTGTCATTTCGATACCTGTGGTTTACTAAGTTAATACCTATCGCTTCATCCCAGCTTGAACTTATAAGTCCTTTTTTCCCAGATCATTTATGGATATCACCCATTTCTGTCATGATGTTTTGCTTGAGGACAAGCAAAGGTTTTAGTGTGGGAGAATTTGATAGACCTAAAATATACTAATTATTTGACTCGATTTGCGCATGTTATTTAGGATTTTATTTCCGTTTTCTTGTATTATGCCTCTGTTTTGTTTCTTTTCAGGTTTTTGTATTTTCAAAGCTACTCGAGAAGAAATGAAGAAAAACGAGCTAAAAGACCAACATTCTCTGGAACTGTACACATTGCTTCCACCATGGCGGGCGCCATAGGGGATGCCACACATTGGATAGAAGACCAACTGCTGACAACTGCCACGTCTCCCACTCCTTTCCACCCTAGTTCATGTGGTGGGCGCCACCTTTGCAATCTCGTTTCCCTCCCAAAAGGAGTTGGAGGGCATTCTTGTCCTTACCTATACTTTCCTACCACTATAAATAAAGGAGTTTTGTCTCATTTCTAATCATCCAAGCTTAGTTACAGAACTCAAGCCATAAAATTCACCTATTGTAAAGTGATAAAGTTCTCACATCGAGGGGTTATCGCATTGTCCAATCGAGTCTGTAATCGGGTTTGAAGCACTTTGGTAGAAGTTAATCCTGCCGCCATTTTATTTTCGTCATTTACTTCAAGTTGTACCAAGATTTAAAGCCTCCCGTTTGGAGCAGGTTTCTGTTTATTTATCGCCCTTTTTATTTATCCGATTTTATTTCCTGTACTATTTATTTATCGCACTATTTATTTATCGCACTTTATTTACTTGCATTTATTTACCATGTCTATTTACTTTACCATGTCCAGCTAAATCTTAAAGGCTAGGATGCGACGATCATAGTTAAAATAGTATTCCATACGGCTGCCGATAGAATTACTTAGGGGTTATTCTGACTTTTAACACTTATTTTCTGCACTTAAAATCTGTTGGGTAAGATCGAAAGCCGTCCAACCTTTAGATAAAGTTGGTTAGTCTTAACTGTTCAAAGGAAGCAAAAGCGCTTGTTCAGTTAAGTAGGAATCTTTAATGTTTTAGAAAACCGATTTTAAAATTGTTTTCGGACGCGTTTATGGATTTAAAGTCCGGTTCACAAGAACCTCTTTTTGTTAAAAATTCTAGGTCAAAATACTATTCAACTAAGTTAAGAAACTATATTTCTTAAAAATAGGCTTAATCACTCTAACGCAATGTGCGCCTTTTTATAAATGACAATAAGAGGGATCGATTAGGGGATAAACTCGGTTCTGAATACGCGAAAGCGACAGTTCCGGTTAAATTAGTTCTTTTCACGAGTAGAAAACATTACCCCATAAGACATCCTATTTATATGCATTTGGAATACTACCTGGCTATGTTAATTGCATTTATGCCTGTTGTTTTTTTATATTGAATTTATTTTTGCACTTTACTATTTATTTCGCACAACTTAACCCTTTATTGACTTGCCTTAAATAAACACCGTAACAATAGCAATTGATAGATTGATATTTGGTCTCTGTGGGATCAATAATCTTTTATATTACTCTGACGCTATTCGTGCACTTGCGAAACACAGGATCAATATGTAGCCTTCATATTCGTCTTCAGACACTGCGTTGATGTGGGGAGGATGGATGATCCCTCCACTGTGGAATATCTCTTTGAACGGTGGAAACTCTTAATTTCTGACAACCTGTTGAGTAGATCCGGTAGAGAAGCCGAGACCTTTCTTGTTCTTGTTCTCTGGTAGAAACAACATCTTGCCCCAACCTGTCTGAGAACCACTGTTCACAACCTGTTGTGCGTCCTTAACAGATGACATAGGGACTCTAGGCTTCTGAGCACCATTGTTCATAATAGATAAAGCTTGAAACTGTGTACCAACCTCCTCTTCAGCTTCAACTTCTGATGTAGAGTGGAAGTAACTGCCCCAGCCACATGTATCCACGGCCTCCCCAACAAACAGCTATAGGCGGCGCGAATGCCCATGACCTGAAACATGATCATAAAGATTTGCAAGCCAATGGTCATGGGTAGATCTACCTCACCAAATATCATTTTTCTAGATTCGTCAAAGCTTTGACAATGATATGACTTGGCCTCATTCGCGGTCCTTGATAAGACAATTTGGACAATGTAGTCCTGGGCATCACATTCAAAGAAGATCCAGTGTCAACCAGCACACTAGACAAGGAATCATTCCCACAATTCATAGAAATATGCAAGGCCATATTATGTTTTCTTCTCTCCTCCGGAAGATCTTCCTCATTAAACCCAAGATTTTTGCATGAAGTAATATTACCGACAATGTTATCAAACTGCTTCATAGTTACGTCCTGTTCAACATATGCTTGCTCCAATACCTTTTGGAGCGCTTCTCTATGGGCTTCAGAACTCATGAGTAACTGTAACACAAAAATCTTAGATGGAGTTTGTAACAGCTGATCTGCAACCTTGTATTCACTTCTTTTGATCAACTTTAGGAATTCGTCCGGTTTGGACAAATCAGATCCACCAGATTGCTCCATAATTGGAACCTTTGAAGTTGGTTGCTCCAATGATATCCCTTTGTCTTTCGAAGGTACCAAAGGATAAACTCGACCGCTCCTTGTCACTCTACTAATGTCTGTGATATTAACGATTGAAGGCAAAGTAGGTAAAGGCACCTCTTTTCCGTTTTCCATCATTATGGCTTTATATCTGTAAGGGACCGCCTTACTAGAAGTGTAAGGAGTGGGTCCAGGCACATTAATCACCAAAGGAGTAACAACTGGTCTTCTGCCATCATAAATTATTTCAATACACTCCACTTCTTTAAAGTGAGGCACTATAACAAACACTTCTTCAGCCTTTTTTCTTGAAATCTTCTGATCATTTCCTTCTAAATAACCTTGGATCATGTTCACGAAGGCCGAGCCATTAGGATTGGAATATTTAAAGGATAAGATCCTGCACTTAATTAGCCTCTAAACGTCAGCCTTCAAACCAGAACAACTTTCGATATCATGACCAGGAGCCCCCTGATGATAAGGGCAAAATCTATCAGCTCTATACGAAGGAGGGGGGGTTCTTTGGAACCTCAGGCGGTGCCTTTGTCTGAACATGTCCTTTGTGGATCAAAACCGGGAATAGCTCAGTGTATGATATAGGGATGGGATCAAAACTTATTCTTCGTTGTACACGGCCCTGATTGCTGAATTATGGTCGGTTCTGCTGACGTGATTGTTGATTTTGCTGATATTGCGGTTGTGGAGCTTTGGGAGATTGCTGATACGGCTGAGAAAATTATGGTTGGTATGCTGGAGTATTGAGCACTGGTGTTACTGCAGCGACTTGTTGTGATGGTGAATACCTTTTTCTGAGTCTTCCTTATTGTACAACACTTACGTCCTACTCCTTCTTCTTTATGAAACTGGTGACCCATGAAATATTGGCTCATCTAGAACATATGGAGTAGCATTCATAACCGGAGGTGGCATAGTCGTTACAGCAGTAGTCACATGAATAGCTTGAACAGTGGTCACAGCAGGAACCTCAGAAACAGATGGGCGATAACCGGCCGGAGTGAAGTAAGGAGGCATCCCCCATAGGAAACTTGGCGGCATGATGTAGGTAGGCTCAGCAGTATTAGGCACCACTGGGATCGGTGCTGATACAACTTTGGAAATAACAGTCCTCTAGATGTCTTGATTGTTGAGTGCAAACTGATTAGACAGAGCTTCAACTAACCCATTCAATCTCTCCAAGCTTTCTTTCAGAACGAAAACCTCATCACGGAGCATTTTGTTTTCTTGTTCCAGTTGATCCATCTTTTTACGTCAACTGGCTCGAGTGTTGTACTGGTGATTCAGCTTGTGATGATAATGATGATGATCTGTAAGGATGAAGCAAGAGTGAGACCCTAGAATGCAAAGGATGTTATGCTGATGCAAAATGCAGATGCAGAATGAAACTTTAAGAAACTCAAGAGTGTTTTTACCAGTAGAATAACTCAAAAACTTATTTTATTATTGGAATTTGAGAAACATTACAAAACAAACTAATCCTTCAAGAGTTTTATTACATCAAAACAAAAGCAAAAGAAACTTAGAAGTCTACTCCAAAGGGTCCTTCTTCACGTGAGGCTTTTCCACGAGTTAATTGATACACTCCTGCAATTACACTTTCTCCTTGATGAGCTGGTCCACATATTGCTTCCAAGCTATAGTAGTCGGAGGAAGGTCAGCACTGGTAATAATCCTAGATGAGATGCAGAAAGGGTTAAGGTTTGAAAGGCTTGACAAGATGACAAGCCAAGTTGTAAGCAAGTTGCAATATTATATTCAAAAATCAAGAGGAAAGAGAAAGCTTTTCATGAAGAAATCTACAGCTACAATTCCCCTGCTCCCTAGCCATACTTCAGTCACTCCCATTACCCTTATACAACTTGATTTGTGCATCATATTGAGTCAAGAACATTGAATTCCAACTGCACCAAATCTTGGACAGATTTTCTTCATTTTTTCCCTCCAAAGATCAAAACTCCAAATTTGTCCTCACCCTTGATCATGTGGCTTTGCCTATAAATAAGATAGCTTCTATACATCAAAGACACAATTACAACAAGAAAATCATCCACAAACACACTCCCTCATCAGTTGCGAACCTTCTTGCAAATCCAACAAAAACTCCAAAGTGCCAAAATCTGTCTTGGACAAAATTTGCACCAAACCATTTTACAACCATTCCACACTCTTTCTAACACTTCACACAAGTTTCAAATGATCCCCTAAAGCTGTCCAAGCCACCATTTGCACCAGAAACCATTCCTTTCTCAAAGTCAACCTCCAAAACCAAAAAAGTCAACTTTCTTCATTTTTCAAGCCATAACTCATTACAGATAATTTCAAACTCTTTTGACACCTCTAACACTTCATAAATAGCATATAGAAGCTGTCCAAATCAAGTTTTCCGTTCTGTAACAAAGATTGGACCATGATGCTTTGCAAAGTCATGGATTTTTGAGGTTTTTCTTCACTTTTCAAGCCATTCTGTTCAACAGTGGGGTTGTGGATCATTGGAGCTATTTTTCACCATCCAAAGACCATTTTCAAACTATATCAAGACAGCAAGGACCTCTGGTTTTCTTATTTGGCAAGGTTGCTTCAAGAGGTAAACCTAAACCCTTGAAACTTGAAATTTTGCTTTGCATGTCACATGCTATGTTGAGTTGTAACCATGCTTTTGTGCTAGACATTGTTTTAACATGTTATATGTGTGTTATATGTCATGTATGAACCACCATTTGCATTAGAAATTTTCATTTCTTGACTGTCCAAAATGCTGGTCAGAAACTAAGGCAAACTAGGTCACCATGTGCATGTTGATGCCAATCTATCAATCCATGTGTGCATTTTCTATTTTCTCTTGAGCAAATCACTATAAATTATGTATGTGTGATGTTTGCATACTTTTTACATCAAACTTTGCTCTATTTTGGACTGTCCATATGCTGATGCCCTTGGTTATGACCAAAGTTGCCTAAACAATGATGCTATCAAATTTTTCAGTGAGTGTGTTGTATGGAAAAACCAATTGTAACATTGTATTCATTGTTTAAAAACACGTAATTTTCAATTTTGTTTCACTCCATTTGGTTAAGTTTTGACTGATTTCCATCCTTCATGCAAATGACCCTAAATTGGTGACCTTGCCTTGCCCTAGTTTTGCCCCCATTGGTGCACCAACTTTGAATGGTCATAATTTGCTCATTTTTTATGATATTGATGCCATTATTTTTTCTATCCACTCGTTATCATGTATAATTTCATTGAGTGAAGAAATAATTCAAATATCATTATCCTAGAAAGACTTTGATTCACTTGAAAAGCATGTGTTTTTAGGGTTTTCACCTTGATGTTTGTAAACTTTTTCAACTTAGAACTTGGTTTTTCTTGTGAGATTGATCTTTTATGATTCACATATGTTTTTTTTAACATGTTTAGATGCTCAAATATGTTTTATTCATTGCCTTACCATGTTCATACTTGCTTTTGTGAATGCATTTGTTTGAGAATGGCACTTTTAACTTCATCTGTGCACTTTGCCATGACTCTTGATGTTGTGACCTCTTGAATATATTTACCATGTCTTACTCTACTTGTTTATGTGTCTTGTTAGAACCATAACATGTTTAGGGTTTATTTCATTCCTTTGTGAATGCTTGAGTATGCATGGAATACTTTGAACTTCATCTGTGAACTTTGCCATGATTCTTGATGTTGTGACCTCTTGAATATATTTTCCATGCCTCACTTTTTTGTTTATGTGCCTTGTTAGGATCATAACATGTTAGGGTTTATGTCTTATCTTGGTGGTTACCATGAACATTGCTTTTTTTCTCTTACGAAACCTTGAAATACTTACTTGAATTGTTGTAACACTTCTTGTTTGCTTACTTATACTTGATTGTCATCAATGCATGATTGTTGGTTTCATGTTGTTACATTTGACTTTATTTGATCCCCTTATATGCTTGCATCAAGTTGTAACTTGCTTGCATTTAAACTTGTTTGAATTATATGTTCGGTTTGTCTTGATGGTTATTACCTCATTTCTCTTCCTCCTTGTTAAGATGCTTAAAATTGATTTTACCTTATATGATTGGGCTTGTAAGAACCTCACCATGTCCTATCTAGATATTGTAATATCTTTGTGAAATATGGTTGTAACCATTTGATTTGATTGTAATCTATGCTTGATGTTGTCACATGCTTGCATCTCTTCCTTGGTTGTCACCATACTCTTTTATATTTCATCATGTTTGAATGAATGCTTATGTATGTTTTTTTTAACTTTGTTAAGTGATGGAACGTTTTAGTTCTCACAAAGTTGTCTCCTCTTTTCCCATTCCAAAGGAAAGTCTGTCTATTGACCCTTGGGTCATAGATAGCTCATTACCCCCCTCTTTGACTTTGTTAAGTCATCTTGAACCATAACTTAGTTAAGTTAGAACCCATATCCATTAGACGCTGCTCTAAGTCTAGAAGACCTACCTCTTGTTAGGAGTACTCCTCAACAAGAGCTTTAAGATAGAGTTTGTTAACTCTATGTAAGAATCATGATATGATTACATACTCCCTTCTTGGCTTTTGTCATAGTCAAATCGCTTTGAGTGAATAACTTATAATAGAGAGTTTTGTTAAACTCTACACAAGCATTGTTATGTTTGTTCCCCTTTGAACCTTGATCATAATCAAGAGTTCTTCATCCTCAGTGAGGTGAACTATGGTTGCTCTGATTTTATCCTAGTTAGGATACATAGGCAGAGGATGTGATATCTTTGCGAGCAAACTTAGAAACTATCCTTAGGTCTTTACCTACAACTTTAACCTTATACCCAATCCCAAGCCATAGAAAACATTTAGCAAGTATAGCATACTGTTGCACCCCAAAATTTTCCCAACCTTTTCTTTTGGCTTGGCTTATGTTTCATAGCATTTTAGCATTTGCATTTGCATAGCATTGGTTCTAGACAGGGGATCAGAATGTTGTGCTCACCATTCAAGAGAGAGTTTCATGTTCAAGCTCAAGAAAGAGCACATTTGTAAGTCATCAAGAGTTCTATCATCATCAAAGTTGGGTTTCAAAGCTCCTTGAGAGGAGAAAGTTTGTGTGTGGGTATCACCTCCTATCTTGACGATGTGTAGAGGCACGTGAGGTCTCTTTCTTGGTTGAGACATGGTTCAAGATTTCAATGTGCATCTTAAGGGTTCTTTGTGGAGATTGTATGGTCACACAAATCATCTGCAAGAACTTCAGTCAATGGATAGGTGTGAAGGGATTCATCTGGTCAACAAAAGTCAACTATGGACTTGAAAGGGTTTAAGGCTTGGTTCTTGATCATTGAATCCATGAGAAGTCATCATAAACCATCTCTAATGTCATGGTGAGATAAGTCGAGAAGATTCAAGAGTTCAAGAAGTTACTAAATTAGGGTTTTAGATGATTCTAAGTGTAAAATCCCCTCTTTTAGCCTCTACCTTCAAGGACAAATTTCACTATGATGCAAGTCTAATCACACTTTTCAACATACATGAGACTTGTTCATCATCTTTAAAGCTTTCTTTTAAGCACAAGAACTCATCCATTGGGTTTGTACATCTCAAGTTATGGTGTCAACAAGTTGGTGTCATGAGATGAAGAGAATTTAGAGATACTCAAAGTCAACTCACTTCAAAGGCATTTTTCACATGGAACCAAGCTCCTTCTCATTTTTTTTATCAAACATGAGAATTGTTCCTCATTGTCTTAGATTTCCAAAAAGTCTTAGAACTCATCATTCTCATGTGTGGAGCTCAAGTTATGGTCTTCACAAGGCAAGGGTATTTTTGGAGACCTAGTTTTAGGTCTTTCATTTCAATGACCAATTTCATGAATTTCAAGACCCCTGATCCAAATTCATGCCACATGAAAGTTGTGTCACATTGCCTTAACATCATCTTGAACTCAAAATCCATGATGTTTGATGAATTATGGGATCACTTAAGCCTTAATGACCATGAAAACTTGATTGTTAGACCTAGTGTGGTTTTCTTCCATCTCAAGTTACCAAATGCATTTGTTTTGAACCTTTTGATACCGCATCCTTATCATATCATGCTCATGACAAAACTTACCCAATTTGAGCCAACGTAACTTTCATGTCATAACACTTTTTCAAGTTTTACACCATAGGAGGTAATGGTCTAAAACCATATTCCCACTCATGTTCAATCACCCTAATCACCAACATTCTTTTTCTCACCCCTCATTTGCTCTTTGCTGACCATGAATGAAGGATATATCATGCTAACCCGTGTGTGCACATGGAATGAAGTTTTTTTGGCAAGTTTTGGAAATCAAATGATTTAATCATCATGGGCCTGCATGGGACTCATAAAGCCCTCATATATAAGCTATAATTGAACCTTAAATGCTCAGAATAGAAAGAGCTGTGCAGAGGTGTGAGATTCATCAAGAAATTTCAGAGTTTCCTCTCTCTTCGAATCTGAGTTTTCCTTGGGTTTTCCTTCAAGCCATAGCTCAATTCATCATCGCACAAACCCAAGGAGGATATTGGAGGCTTGAGGTTGAAGTTTGCTAAGCATTCGAAGAGCCAACGGAGCAGATCCGTTAGGTAAATTTCCATGACTTGAGACCGTCATTTTAGGCACTTATTTAGGTTCATAATCGGTGCATCTGAAGCCCTGCTTCACGTAGGCCATGTTTGGATCATTTTGTTGGCTGTTTGTTTGGATTTCAGCTTGTGCATCACACTTTCGTGGCTTATTTTCTCCTAGTTAGAGGAATCTTTTTCAAAAATCAACTTGATATTTGGATTCTACGTGAAAAAATCTTGAAAATGGTACCAGATGTTTTCATTTTTATGGTGGTTTGAAATCTAAGCTCCAACGACCCTCCAAGAGAAGACGACCGGATCCCTAGCTCCGGTGTCTGATGAGGACGCTGATGTGGCTGTGAGACTTTTTGACCAGATTGATGTGTCGCCCATGTGTTGGTTGTGTGGCGCCTTTTGTTTTGACCTGAGGACAGTCCCATTAGTGAAACGGTGCGTTTCACTAATGGTTTGAGTTTTGTCTTTTGCTGATTTCATTTTGGGTTGGGCTTTAATTCATTTGTTATCCACGCCCCCCATTCTGGGGCCCATATGCGTGTGAACAAATGATCCTAGTTCAACCAGAATTGCTAGTGCACCCCTTTCCATTTCCTTAATTCATTTTATTTTCTTTTTATTGTAATTTCAATTTAATTCGTTTTAAAATGGTTTTGTGCATTTCAAAAATCCCAAAAAATACATTTATGTTATTTCAAAATGTTAGGATATTTTTCAATATTTTTATTTTATTTTTAAATTATTTTTACTATTTTTAATTGAATTGATGATTAAAGGTGTTTTATGGTTGATACCTTGAATGGAACTTGATCATTGACCACAATTAAAACACCCCCTTTGACCAATTTTCCTGTCACACTTAGGTGTTAGCTTAAGGCTTGTTTGAGGTCTGGTTTGAGGTCTTGATGATCATTTTTTTCATTTGTTTCTCATTGGTTTTTATGGACCCTTGATGTTTGCTCGATATGTGGAACACCTTGCATTGTTTGATGCAATTGGTGGTGCTTTGAGTTGATTCTTGCTTTGATCTTTTGCACTTTGATTTGTGATTGATTCACTTGATTTGAGTATTTTATTTTGATTTTATTCAATTTTGTTCCTATTTTGGGTGAGTGCTTCAAATTCAAAGTTGCTTTAATCATGTGTATGCATAAAATCCTTGACCTAGTTTTGGGATGTGATCTTGTGTGATCCCTTGAACACCTCTTAAGCCTTGTTTGATTTTGTTAACATGATTGAGGTGTTGCCTTGCTTATTTAGAGGTCAATTGTATGTATACCTTGTGCCACAAGTTTCATTTGATCATGCCTTTTGTCGCTACTGCGAAAAAGGGAAAAGCAGACTGACTAACAAAAGAGTCGCCATCGTTCGTTATTTATCCCAAAGAGAGGGAAAGGAAACGGTCAAAGAAAACTTGACAAAAAATGGAAAGACAAGGTCATCACAACCAAATCTTGGGTTCGGGAGTCGGTTACGCAAGGGGAAGGTATGAGCACCCCTTACGTCCGTTGTACTCAACGGGATCTACGCTTGTTATCTAATCTAATGGGTGAAAACAATCTAAAAGCTGCTGCTAAACGAGGGTGAACAAAAAGAACTGACTCGATAGGACCTCACCGCCCTATGCCTACGTATTCCCTCGTGCAATGGGAAAGTTAGAGTCAACGTGGTTCGGAAAAGTACGGGTGAAGGGGGGAAAGGTTGCTCGCCAAGACATCACCGTCTTGTGCCTACGTATCCTCATCTGGTATGATAAATCAGAGCAAACGTAGTTTGGGCTGACACGACCACTGGTTGGTTCAAGTGTTTTAATAAGTAGGGTTAAATTTTTGTTCTAGCAGTTAGGGACGATGCATGTTTGCGGTAGAACCAAGACTTAACACACTCTTTCTGAAAATGATTTGCAAACAATCCCGAAGGATAAAAACGTTGATGTTTTGTTTGTATTTTTTATGACAAGAAGTGAATTGAGTCAGATTTGAAACTCATGTTGCACTAAAGACTATGACTTGAGAGCGAATGTGTCGCATATCGTCCAAAGGCATATGCTAAACACTCTAGACAAGGTAAGAGGAGGCCCCCCACTCATCATTCCTCAAGTACTTAAGGCTCATAGCGTACAACAAGTGTTAACCTTTATTAAGTGTCTTATGAAGTTAGGAGATGAGAAGAGAAGACACAAGACTCTAAGGGGAACTGATCAACCCTAATGTTATCATGCAATGTGATCCTAAAGTTGGGATTGAAAAGGGAACTACCTAATGTTATCATGCAAAGGATTGAAAGCTTAATGTCTCTCCTACTCCCATCTTAAACAGAGGGACTAGGAATCCTAAGGGATCATGGCAAAAGATCTCAAGTAAACACATAGCAATTCAATCACAGATGAAAAGAGATGAAGGAGGAAAGTGACTTAAGCAAGTCAATGCAATAAGAGATGCAAACATGAAATGCAAACACAAATTCAAGTAGATTCAACAACAAAAGAGACTCAACACAAAAGAAATTACTTAAACAAGTCAAGAGGGATGAGATGAAATGGGAGAAGCAAGCTCCTACAACCATCAACCATCAATCACCAAAGAAGAATGGTGCTATCCTAAGATGCACACACTAATAAAAGAGGGAGGAAAAAGTGTGGGGCAGCCACCACCACAAGCACATCTCAACCATACAATTCTTTAAACGCAAGCAAAGCAAAGCAAACAAAATAATGCAAAACCAACAACAATGTTCATGACAAACTCAAAGTGTATGTATGGAGACCAAATCATCATGAACAAAGGTCAAACGACATGGGGAAGAAGTGAATCAACAATAGGGAAACCTCAAACCAAACTTAAAACAAGAAGCAAAACATAAGTATGATCATATGAAGTGAAGGAACCAAAGTCCTAACACAATCTCAACACTTAAGACAAGTGGAGAAGCATGATTCAAAGATAACTTGTGATGCAAGTTACACATGTAAATGACCCAAGACAAGTAAAACAGCACCTTAAGCATGTTAGAATAATGTAACAAGGCTCACAAGAGGAATATGGGATCCTTTGAGATCGTATCCCAAAGAACTAGGTCAAACTAGCATGTGTAAGCAACCATAAAGGTGACTTGACTTGCAAGATTCACCAAAAATATGAGGAAAGCTCAATAAATCCCAAATAAAATCCCAAACCAAGATAAAACAATTGGTAACCAAAAACCAAAAGCTCAAGCAAAGAGCTTAATTAAGGCACCACCGAACAAAATCAAAATGCATGGTGTCCCACCTTATCGAGGGTTTATCAAGGGTCAACAAAAGTCAAAGCAAAACTAAATGAAAAATGATCATCAATAAACCATATCAACCCTCAAAGGTACTTCAATCCATCACCTAAGTGATGGAGAAGAAATGGTCATAGGGGATTTACAATTAGGGTTCAAATGATCAATATCAAATGAGATAGGAACCATAAAACACATTAAAAGTTAAATTCCAAATAAAATATGAAAATAAATGGAAAATGAAAATAAAAATATTGGAAATTAAATAACATCTCAAACTGTTAAGAAAATATACTTTTGGAATTTTTGTGAAATCATAAATATTTTTAATCAATTAAAATGGAAACAAGAATTAAAATGAAAGAAAAATAAATAAACCAACATGAGGGGTGCATTAGCAATTACCCAGATGAACTAAATCCTTTGCAATTCTCGCTTGGGCTCAAAACAGTGGAGGTTCACATAGAAAAGGGGCTAAGCCCAAACCAAACCAAGGTTAGACTTAATTGAAACGCACTGTTTCACTTAAGTGAGGTGGAGTCAACTCAACACCTAGACACGGTCAAATGAATCAGAACGAAACACCTCAAATGGTCAACAATTCAAATCAAGCCCAGTCAGCTTTCACCTGAAAAATGACCAGATGCCGGAGCTAGGGCTCCGGTCGTCTTCTCCGGCCAGCTCGCCAGAGATCAGAGGTCCAAACTCAATAAAAATGCCAGCAACTTGCACCATTTGAAAGCTCTCACCACAAGGAAACCAAATCCAGCAATCATTTTTTAAAAAGGTTCTTAAACACGCATGAAAATGAGCCATGATTTTTTGAACACATGAACTGAAATCTCATTATACAAGCAAGTAAAGGATTCAAACATTGCCTATGATGCATAGGACTTCAGATGCAAACCAGCATGGCCCTAATGCAAGTCTAGAATGGGAGAAAAAGTTGAAGAGAACCTACCAAATGGAGCAGTTTCGTTGACTCTTCAAATGGAACGCAAGCTTCAGTCTCAGCTTTCCAATTTCTTCCCTGAGCTTTGGTGAAGAGGAGTTCAGCAATGATTTGAAGCAAAACCCAGTGTAGAGCAGGATTCAAAGAATGGATGTTTTATGAATTTTTTTGATTAAGAAGCTCTCTCACCCATCCAATACACATTCTGAGGTTTTAGGGCAAAGTTTTAGCCCTTATATGATGGGTTTGTAGTGATCATGCAGGCCCATGTTGGCTACATTATGTGATTTCAATTACTTGGCCAAAAATTCCACTTATGCACCACACACGATTTGAGCATCATTCTTCCTCTTTTGGGTCAGCAAAAGTGCAAATGAGGTGTGTAGAAAACAATTAAATTGGTTTTGATCATGTAGGATACCTTTGCACCAAGTTTTGATTTTTTCTTTTTATGGTGTGGATTTTGAAAATATGGCATGTAACATGTACCATTGTTGGTCCAAATTTGGCAAGGAATGGCATGACAATATTTGATGACATTATGGTGTACAAAGTTCAAAAACAAAGTCATTTGGTGACTTGTAAATGAAGAAGACCAAATCATGTCTAAAAGTTCAAATTTCCACCTTAAAAATGGTCCATATGATCACATAATCCATCAAACCTCATAGGTTTTAAGTTCATGATGAAGTTGAATCAATGTGACACAACATTCATGTGGCACAAAATTGAATTTGAGGTCTCAAAGTTCATGGAATTGACCATTGGAGAAAATGAACTATAATGAACTTTCCCAAAATACCCTTGACTTGTGAAGACCATAACATGATATGTACACATGAGAATGAGGACTTATAGGAATTTTTGGAAATCTAAGATCATGAAGAACAAATTTCATGTTCAATTGAAGTTGAGGAGAAACTAGGTTCTATGTCAAAAATGCTTTGGAAGTGAGTTGACTTTCAGTGGACCAAAATTCTCTTCATCTGAGGACACCAACTTGTTGACATCATAACTTGAGATGTACAAAATCAATGGATGATTTTCTTGTACTCAAAAGAAATCTTGAAAGATACTCAACAAGTCCCATGTTTTCATGAAAGTGAGATTTGAAGGTGAGAAAATACTAAGAAGGGGGGGTTGAATAAGTATATAGAAAAACTTATAGCAATAAAAACTCAAGGATTTTTATCCTAGTTCGTTGAACTCAACTACTCCAATCCACCCTATCAAGAGTGATTTGCCTTTCTCAACAAGGACTTAATCCACTATTAAATCAACTGATTATAATAGCAAGCACTAAGAACAACTGTTCTAAGTCTTCTCAAGAACTACTGATCCTAACTGGATCTTCTTAAGGTTCTTTTACAATCAAATGTAAGAATAATACAAGTGTTTAAATTGCTTCTAATAAAGCTTTATCACAACTGTGATTTTACACTTAAGATTTATGAAATATGAAATAAATTCAGCAAAGAGTATAAATTGTATGAGACCTTTCTTTGAATTCTTTCAATGTTTCGTCAACTGAAGAAGAGAAATGAGTCTTGCTTTTATAGGCAAAGATGTCCAAGTAGCTATCACGTTGAAGGCTGTGTACTAAAAGGTCTGAGCCTTTTTGTCTTCACATCACATGACCTTTCCTAGAATTAGAATGCACAGAGAAATCCTTTTTGTCTGTGTTCTTGTGTCTAGCATAAAAGAGGAAAGAGTCGTTTGGCCATACCAACGGACATAAGTTTGAATTCTTCTTCAACAAGTTTCAGCAAATATCATCAGAGTCTAGACTGGATAGAGTCTTCTGATGTACATTAGAGTTTGCTGAATCAGAGTCTTTGCAGCATGTGTGCTTTCAGCGTCTAATTGTTCAGAGCAGAGTTTTGGGGTCAGATCCTCAGTACTGGCAGCGTAGTACTATCAGAGTCTTCTGAGATAAACTAAGCTTGAAACTCTTCATATAGAATTCTTCAACGCTTCAGATGCTTCTGGCTTCTGCTTCAAATTCTTCTGTAGCTTCTGCTTCAGATCCTTCTGTAGACAGCGCTCAGAATCTTCTAGAGGCAGCGTTCAAATTCTTCTAAGAGATGCTTCTGACGCTTCAGAGTCTTGCATATTTTTCATGTTCAGATCTAATTTACTTCCAGAAAAATATTCACTTTAATATCTGCAGCAAACATTCTCAAACAAATTTTAGAGTATATAATTCTTTAATACAAAATTTCATAAGAGTTATCATCAAAACATAGAGATATTATTAAGAGCCAATCTGTGTTCTAACAAGATTGAGCTTGCATCATAGGGAAAATTGTCCTTGAAATTAGGCACTAAAGAAGGGAATTTTACACTTAAATCATTTAAAACCCTGATTTAGTAACTCCTTGAACTCTTGACTCTCCTTGCTTTGATCTTATCATGACATCCTAGATGCTTTATGATGATTTCCCATGTCTCAATGACCTAGAACCAAGTCTTGAACCCTCTCAAGTCCACAGTTAACTTTGGGTTGACCAGATGAAACCCTAGCTCAACATCCTTTGACTGGGGCTTTTGCAAATGAATTGAATGACTAAACAAGCTCCACAAAGACCCCTCAAGACACATATTGAGATTTTAAACCATGTTTTATCCAATTAATTGACTTCATGGACCTCTGATGATCCTCCAGATAGGAGGTGACACCCATACACAGACTTCTCTTCTCAAAGAGCTTTGAAACCCAATCCTGATGGTAACGAAACCTTGATGACTTGGCAATGACATCCTTGCTTGCTTGAACAAATAAGCTCCCCTCTTGAATGGAAAACACAACACCTCTTGATCCTCTAACAAGCACCAAGATATGCAAATGCAAATGCTAAATTGAGATGAAACATAAGCCAAGTTAAAAGAAAAGGTTGGTAAAATTTCGGGGTACAACACCTTTCCACTTAAATTTGAAGTGTGAGATGTTTAGATGGACTTTGGTCCTCTAATTGAACTTGATCATTCTTGTGTTTGCTTTTCAATTTGACTTTCGATATGAGGTATACCACTTGATGTTCACTTCTGACCTTGATGTTTATGGACTTGTTCTTGATGCCTTGGTGATATTTGTGTCACTTTGAGAATGCTATGAAATGTTTAGCCTCTCTTGTTTTGTTTGGTTGCTTTGTTTTACTTAATCATGTGTAAGTGTTTGGTTGAGTTGATTATGATGTGGTTGTTGCCCCACTCTCTTTCCTCCCTCACTTCCTTGATTGTGCTTTTTGGTGTTAGCACCTTTCTTCTTGTGATGATTGATGGCATTTGATTGTAGGAGCTTGCTTCTCTCATTTCCTCTCATATTTCTTGACTTGTTTAACTCTTCCATCTTTGTGAATTGTACTTGTTTGGTTGCATTGTTTCATATCTCTTTCCATTTTGTATTGACTTATTTAAGTCTCTCATTTCATTTTCATATGTGATTGATTATGCTTTGTGTTTACTTGTGCTTGTTCACATGATCCCTTAGGATTCCTAGTCCCTCTGTTTAAGATGGGAGTAGGAGATACATTAGGCTTTCAATCCTTTGCATGATAACATTAGGTAGTATCCCTTTTCATCCCAACTTTAGGATCACTTTGCATGATAACATTAGGGTTTATAGTTCCCTTTAGAGTCTTGTGTCTTTTCTTCTCATCTTAGAACTCTTTAAGACACTTAATAAAGAATGACGAGTGTTGTACGCTACGAGCCTTAAGTACATGAGGAATGATAAGTGGGGGGTCTCTTCTCACATTGTCTAGAGTGTTTAGCGTATTCCATTTGGGCGATATGTGATGCATTCGCTCTTATGCATAGTCTTTAGTGTAACATGAGTTTCAAACTAACTCAATTCACTTCTTTTAAAAAGCACAAACAAAATCAAACCTTTTCATCCTTCGGGATTGTTTCAAACCTAATTTTCAGAAAGAGTATGTTACGTTTCTGTTCTATCACAAACAGGCATCGTCCCTAACTACTAGAATGGATATTTAACATTGCTCATAAAACACTCGAACCAACCAGTGGTCTAGGTTTCCCGAACTACATTTGCTCTAATTTCTCATACCAGATGAGGATATGTAGGCACAAGACGGTGATGTCTTGGTGAGCAACCTCCCCCCATCACCCGTAGTTTTCCGAACTACGTTGACTCTGACTTTCTCATTGCACGAGGGAATACGTAGGCATAGGGCGGAGATGTCCTATCGAGTCTGTTCTTTCTCTTCACCCCCATTTAGCAGTAGTTTTTAGATAGCTTTCACCCATAGATTAGACAACAAGCGTGGATCTCGTTGAGTACAACATACGTGAGGGGTGCTCATACCTTCCCCTTGCGTAACCGACTCCCGAACCCTAGATTTGGTTGCGATGACCTTGTCTTTCCCTTTCTCTTAGGTTTTCTTTGATTGTTTCCTTTCCCTCTCTTTGGGATAAATAATGTTCGGTGACAACTCTTCTGTTTGTTTGTCGGCCTCTTTTTTCGCAGTTGCAACACATACAAATAAACAAAAGGTTCCTGTAGAGTACTACAGATGTTTAGGATGTGAAATACCTACCCTAGGCATAACCAACCCCTGAACCCCTAATCTCTTAGCGTTGTTGTTACATCGCGCAAAAGGTCTTTCTTTCTTTAACCTTTCCTTTGGATAAATCAAGGTCCGGTTGTGAATTCAATGAATTAAGATTCAAGTTAGTCAATAGCTTGGTATCACGATTCTCACCGTAACAAAAATGGCGACTTCACTGGGGACTTTATCTTAAACTTGAGGGTTTAGCCTATTTTGTTTGATTGTATGCTATATTTGTGAATATTTTCTTACATGCATATTTGTAAATATATTTGCTTGTGTGTTATGGACATTGGGTGCTTTGAGTTGTGAGATAAATCCTAACCCAGATTTGAGTGACACATGAGATAGGATTGCGATAGGATCAATAGTTGGGTTGTTGGGAGTAGTCCCAATAAGTATGACATATGATGTAATCACGCTTAGTGGAGACCTCATTAAGATAATTAGTAATGCATGAGTAGTCGTGTATTCATTAATTGTTTCAACCTGAGATTCTATGAAGCTAAGGACCTTTAGTAACACTTTTACCCCACTTGGCCTTTTTAGGATGTAGTGGCGAAAACTGTTAGGGAGTAGTCCCTCAATAGTTGTCACGCGATGCTACACCCAGACGAGTTTATCTTGAGAATATTGTCGACTCACGTAAGTAGTTGCGTTAGTTGGAAATATCCGAAGGATTTACTATGACTATGGGAACTTTGATAGAACCCGTTCGGCAGGTACAAATAACTCATAGTGCAAATCCTTGGGGATGGGTAGACCTTTTAAATCCATGCTTTGACCTTGAGCTTAGGGAGGCTTGTGTGTGCATATGCATTGTATTTGTGTTATGTGTTCATCATCTCATCATGGCATTTCATTTTTGCAACTGGTTTTGTAAAGCTCAGTTGATCTCTTTGTGCAAAACCCTGGATATATCATGGATATTGCAATAAGGAACACCAAGAGATACAATTTCAAGAAGCCTGATACGTCCGAGTTAAGAAAACTAGGGACTATGGTGTCAGAAGAATTTGGAAAAAGATATGAAAACATTTTGAGCCTAGTCAGGACAGGGATGGAAGAAGGGATCCTCAACACTTTGGTTCAGTTCTATGACCCATTGTATCATTGCTTTACTTTTCCCGACTATCATTTGATGCCAACTTTGGAAGAGTACGCCTACTATGTGGGAGTCCCTGTGAAGGATCAAAAACCATACAGTGTATTGGAAAACTTACCTTCGCCGAAAGAAATAGCAGATGCTCTTCACCTTGAAGTATCTGAAATTAAAGCTCATCGTGCCACCAAAAAAGGAGTAGAAGGTTTCCATTTAGATTTCCTAGTCAAGAAAGCTTCCTATCTTGCCAAAGAGGAGAGCATGGATGCATTTGAAGCCGTATTAGCTATGTTGATCTATGGACTAGTATTGTTTCCCGAAGTTGAGGAATTCATCAATTTCCCTTCTATTACCATATTTTTTGTGGCAACCCTGTGCCTACCTTATTAGGAGATGCTTATCACTCAATTCATCATCAGACACTTTGAGGATAGGGAGCTATTCTTTGTTGTGCACCTCTGTTGTACAAATGGTTCGTCAACCATTTGCTGAAAACCGACGCTTTTAAAGAGAATCCCAATGGATGGAGATGGTCTCGAAGGATAATATCTTTAACACAAACTGATATTCATTGGTATAATTCCACCTATGATAGAGGAGTCTATTTTGATCAGTACAGAAGCTTTCTAAACATACCACTCATTGGGGTGAGAGGAGGAATCAACTACAATCCAGCATTTGCTAGACGTCAATTTGGGTTTCCGATGAAAGACAAACCCACCAATGTGCTCTTATCCAGTTTGTTTTATCTCAACACTGAAGTAGCAAAAAGTATGAGAAACATCACAATTGGTGCTTGGGAGAACATCCAGAAAAAGACAAAAGCAGATATGGGGAAAAGAAACTGTGTAGCTTTTGAACCATTTACTCAATGGGTCCAATCCAGAGCAAGAGATTTGAAGATGTCATATCTCCCAGAAAAGAACACGCAGATTAGTATCGCTTCGTCATTCTCTGCCATTCCCATTGAAAAGATGGAGGAATACCAAGAATTACTTATAAGAGCTCAACTTGAGAGGGACACTTGGAAGGAAAGTATCATGCGCTTTCCTCCGAAACAACAAGGCTCACCAGAGAGGTACATGACAAAGACGAATTGATAGATTGGCTCGAATGGTGAGTGATTGAAAGGGAAGCAACAAAAGAGAATTTATTTTTCTCCAGTATTAAGCCCACTCAAAGCATTCATGAATACTCAAACATCCCTCCAACCTCTAGAGCCTGGAGAGGAATAGTGGATAAACTAGTGATGGAGAATGCAATTCTGAAAAAGATGAAGAGGACCCGCGCCTGAAGTTCTTAGCTTAGGCTGTGGAACCTAGTTTCTTGATGCAATTTAGGCTTCTTGTATTGTGTCTCAAAAGTTGTAACTTCTTACAATAATGAATGGAATGAGAGTTTGGCACAATTGATCTTCTGAGTTTTGTAAAACCAATCGCATTTGCATTGCATCTTTGCATTTTACTAACCATTCAAGGAAATTCAAAAAATTTCTTTCGCAAACATTGATATGGAACGATGAAGCAGGTTCCCGTTTTCAAACCTAAGATTGGGTAATCTCGGTATCCTATCAGGCCTTGTTCGAAATCCCTCTGCTTTTATTGCAAAGTACGGAGATCTTCTGCCACTACTCAACACTCGAGTCAATAAGGACATGCTGCAAGCACTCGTTGAGTTCTATGATCCAGTATATCACTATTTTATCTTCCCATATTTCCAGTTGCTCCCAGCAATAGAAGAGTACTCTGCTCACCTGAGGATTCCTTTCACCTTTAAAACTTATTACGGGAAACCAAAAAGGAGAGACCTTGCTAAGGCACTGCACATCAGGCCAACTGAGCTGCTTGCTGAATTAATAACTATGAGTGGTTTCTTTGGAATGGAAGCAAGACCATTCATGGAGATGGCTGAATTTCATTACAATAACAGAAATTTGGGAATCTTTGAGGAAATCTTAGCATTCTTAATCTACAGTTTGTACCTTTTTCCATGCTATGATGAATTCATTAGTGAAGAGGCCATCAGACTCTTCCTTATCAAGAATTCTGTGAGCACTCTGCTGGCAGATACATATATCACCATCCATCATCGAAAGATGTACGACCTTGGACAATTCTCATGTTGTACGGCTTTGCTCAGCAAGTGGTTTATTTCTCACTTGCCCAGAACTCAAACCCTTTGGAACCTCCCCAACAAAGAAGCATGGGTTGAAAAATTAATAACCCTCAAGAATTATGATATCAACTTATACCAAGATCACCGATGTCATTATAATCCCAAGCTACGGAGATTTCCCGAACGTACCCCTCATCGGTACTAAAGGAGTAATCAGCTACAGTCCAATCCTTGCTCGCCGTTAGCATGGATACTCAACAGGACCAGAACCTGAGCCAGATATGCTAAGAGCCTATTTTTGTGAAAAAGGCAGCAACAAAGAACTTGAGACTCAAGCTAGTTTTTCCTGGCTTCATCCTCTTCTGCAAGGAGAGTCTCCAGAAGAGAATATAAGTTATTTAACCACCAGAGCCTATCTACTTTGGTCAAAGGAGATAGCTTTGAGAATGTTTTACACTCACACCTATAAGATCCCTATAGAGCCCGAGGTTACCGTGCCTAGAGAGGGGCTGAGGTACGCTTTAGTCAAAGCGAAGTGTGAGAATGCTGAACTGTGGGAGATAATTCGTCAAAATCAACTCCAGCCCAAGTTTCAAGAAGGAGAAGGATCGTCTAGTTAGAACAATCAATACTTTGCCATTTCCTAGTTTTCCTTTAAGATTGTAATCTTTTGTTGTTTTTGCTTCTGTTGTAAGAAGGTCTTGCTCATTAGCAAGAGCCATATATTGTAATGGATCTCAACTTATCAATGAAAAATGCTTTTAAAGCACGTTGTTACGTGTGTTTCTAGCTTTGTTTGTAAACAAAATTGTTGTTTTTCCTTGAATGGTCGGTTTTGCATTTGCATATCATTTTGCATAGTCTTGCATGGGTTCTGCAGCCCATCTGTTGTTCTTTTCCGCCAGAGGAGGAAAGAAGTCACGTTGAGTTCCCACAGATACAACACTTGAGCCAGAGCTCAAAAGAAGATGACCGACCACGACCAGAGAATCGACCAGATCGACAACGACATCGAGGGAATCAAAGACAACGTCAGTCAGATTATGGAAGTCCTTAATATGATAAAAGCAAAGATGGATTCACAGGCTACCGTGGTCTCTGAAATCACCATATGAGCAGTAAACCCTCCTACAATCCCAACTCCGACAACTGAGTTCCCATTCGGCATGTCCAGGGATTTTCTGCCTCCGCTCAGCAATCCTCAACCATTCAGCTTTCAACTGCAAGTTGTTCCGATGACGACAGATCCTCTTTTCACCCAGGCGGGAGGTCCGATACATGCTCAACCTGTTTTCAACAATCACCAACCAATCTTTGATATACCTGATGATTCTGAAATCGAAGACGAAAAGCACGAGAAGTTGAGGGTAGAGATGGACATCATGGCTAAGAGGATGAAAGCTATTGAAGGAAACCATATCTTTGGGTCGGACGCCAAAAACATGTGTCTAGTATTAGGGATGGTATTTCCACCAAAGTTCAAAATGCCAATGTTCGACAAATACGAGGGATCCACTTGTTTGAAAGTTCACTTGATCATGTATTGCAGATGGATAGCTCCGCACATTGAAAATGATAAGTTATTGGTACATTGTATACAGGATAACCTCAAAAGAGCATCTGCCAAGTGGTATCTGAGTTTAGACCAGGCGAAGATACATTGCTTTTAGGATCTATCTGACGCATTTATCCAGCAATATAAATACAACATGGACCTGGCCCCAGATCGCCGTCAGCTTCTTAGCATGACGCAAAAGAGCACTAAATCCTTCAAGGAATATGTGCAAAGATGGCGCGGGATGGGTGCTCAAGTTGAGCCACCTCTAACTGAAAAAGAATTAGCCGATTGGTTTGTAGACACAGTTAGGCCTGAGTTCTATGAGAAACTAATCAGCAGTGTCACGACAAACTTCTCTGACATTGTAGTCATGGGAGTAAAAGTTGAGGCAGGGTTGAAGAGTGGCAAAGTGTCAAATTCAACTACTAGCTCCAGCACCGGTGCTACCAAAAAGCCAACCAGCAGCTTTCACAATAAGAAAGAAGGCGAAGTGAGTGTCGTGACACATGAAAGAAGAGCACAATATCCAAGGAATCAGCGACAACGATATCGATAACCACCGTATGCGGCAGCAGTGACACCAGTTTTCCAGCAACAACAAGTTCAACAGGGTCCTCAGCAAGGGGCACCCAATCAAAACCAGCAACATAATCGGCAACTATACAACAATCAGCAATCGTAACAGCCTCAAGCTCAAGCTCCAAGGGCAAATTACCAAAGTGGGAGGCCGAGGATACAACCTATACCCATGAGTTATACGGAATTATTTCCTATTCTGGTGGAACGAGGGGTCATCAAGACAAGGAAATTAGGCGCTCCACCTAATCCTTTACCCCATTACTATAACCCAAACGCATAGTGTCCTTTTCATGAAGACACCCTTGGGCATAATCTGGAAGGTTGCTTCGCACTTCAGCACATTGTCCCAGAATTAATAGAAAAGAAGATATTGTCATTTGAGGACAATCTCTCGAATGTGAAGGACAACCCTTTACCAAATCATGGTGGGGTAAACGCCATATCAAAAGAAGAGGAAGAGCCCGAGATGAAGACGGTCACAACAGCTGCTGAAGTAAAAGTGCCATGGGTAGAATTGCATAAAAGGCTTGCTCAACCATGGGTGCTCAAGGGTTCTCATGAACACTGCGAGGAATACAGACGGAACCCACAGGGTTGTAACCTTGTACAAAAGGATGTTCGATCATTAATAGACTAAGGAATGCTGCAGATTAGTAACAAAAGAAAGAAGGAGGATGTGGCAGTAATCAAGCCAGTGTTCAATATGCCTGGAGAACCCAACAAAAGAGCAGTCTTCAGAAATAACAACAATCATGCAACCAAGCACCAAGTTGTCTGGTCGATATTCCGCGATGACCCTAAAACCAATTTTGGAAAGGACCAACCTAGGTTCGAGTCGAGAAGAGGACCTGGTCCTCACCCAAGAACTATAATTCCTAAATATGATTATTCATGGTGCAATTAGGTTATGGGAAAAAAGTATGAAAGTGTCACCAATATTGCTGGGGAAAGCAAAATGACCTAAAGCGGTCGAATATATCAGCCTCGAGCAAGTCCTACAGTGTCTCAATCAACTGTCGTTGTTCCTAAGGCTGCTACCGTTGTTCCTGAAGAAGTCGTCCCAAAGAAGCAAATTCTAAGGAACCCATCGGCAAAGAAAAAGAGATCCTCAAAGATGACAAGGAAGAATTCTTGAGAATCATCCGCCGAAGTGACTACCGGGTGGTGGATCAACTTAACCAAATGCCGTCAAAAATCTCTATCATGTCACTGTTGTTGAGCTCCCCTGCGCATCGTCAAGCCTTATAGAAGATATTGATGCAAACTCATGTAACTAAGGATATCATTATGGGGAAATTTGACTCAGTTATTGCCAACATCATAACATGCAACACCTTGATCTTTGACGATGGTGATCTGATAGTTGAAAAGCACAAGCACAACCGTGCCTTACATGTATCTATCAAATGCAAAGAGGACACACTAGCCCGAGTGCTTGTTGATACAAGATCTGTGCTCAATGTGAGGCCTAAGAGGACTCTAGCTAAATTGGCTTACCAAGGAGCTGAAATGAGGCCTACTTCATTAATCGTAAAAGCTTTTGACAACTCAAGGAGAACTGTGATAGGGGAAGTTGATTTACCAATCATGATAGGCCCTCAGATATTCAAAATCACTTTTCAAGTGATGGATATCAATCTGGCTTATAGTTGTCTATTGGAAAGACCATGGATACATACAGTAGGCGCTGCCACCTCCACCCTACACCAGAAGATGAAATTCATCATCAATGACCAGTTGGTCATAATTCATGGAGAAGAGGACCTGATGGTTAGTAACCTGTACTCCTTCAGATACATAGAAGCCGATGAAGACGCGCTTGAAACTGCTTTCCAAGCCCTGGAAATTACCCATGTTGTATTGGTTGACGAGTCAGCAATAACTCGTGGTCCATCTTTTGCTTCCGTTCAGAGCATCAAGGCCGCAATGAGAACAGGACTCCCTTTAGAGTGGGGCGAAGTCATCAAAGTCAACACTCGAGCGAAGAATGACAGACAAGGGTTGGCTTACAAACCAACTCTAGAAGATGCACCTAAAGAAAGCGCCATGAAGAAGAAGTCCTTGGAAGAAATATTCACAAGCGGCAAAATGCAAGTGAATGTCGTCATAGCTGAAGAAGAAGATAGTGATCTTGACAACCTGGTGATACGAGGCGGAGCAGCTTTGTGCAACAGGGAAATTGTGGAAATCCCTGTCTTTTTACCTTTAGAGTAATCCATTTTCTTGTTAGCTTTGTTTTCTTTAAAATTCATGGTCTTGCCCAAGGCTAGTGAATCATTTTGTATGGGCCACTTTGCAATTTGAAAAGATCTATGAATGAAAGTGTTTTTGTTAAAACTCGTGTTTTGTTTTCTGCTTATCATTTTCACTCTTTTTGTTAAAAGGAAAAATGACAATTCTTTTTTGAAAACTTAAAAACAACCCTTCATCTGCATGTCTGTGTGTGTGTGTGTCTGATCATTCTCAAACCTGTAAAATCATGCAGAACACCTCCATCACCCACAGAATCCATTGATCATTCGGTTCCTTCTGGTAGTGGTCCATTTGTCTTTCAAGCCAAAGAAGAGAGCGACGAAAACTCAAAGGTCCCTGAAGAATTGAGGAAGATGACCGAATACAAATATGCCTATCTTCAACCATACAAAGAACGGATCGACATTGTCAACTTGGGCTCTGAAGAAGAAAATAAAGAGGTCAAAGTTAGAGCATCATTGAGGTCAGAGGTCAAGAGCAGATTGATAGCACTCCTCAAAGATTATGTCAATGTATTTGCATGGTCTTATCAAGATATGACAAGATTGGACACCAACATTATTATGCACAAGCTCCCTATAAAGTCAGATTGTCCCCCAGTCAAGCAGAAGCTTCAGAGATCCAAACCCGACATGGCTCTCAAAATCAGAGACAAAGTCAAGAAGCAAATTGATGCAGGCTTTTTAGCAGTATCGAAATACCCAAAATGGGTGGCCAACATTGTGCCTGTCCCAAAAAAGATGGCAAAGTCAAAATGTGTGTAGACTACAGGGATCTGAACAAAGCTAGTCCGAAGGATAACTTCCCTCTTCCACATATTAACACATTGGTGGACAACACAGCCAATTTTGCAGTATTTTCATTCATGGATGGATTTTCCGGATACAACCAAATAAAGATGGATTCGGCCGACTTGGAGAAAACAACTTTCATTACACCCTGGGGCACCTATTGTTATAAGGTCATGCCTTTCGTTTTGAAGAACGCAGGAGAAACGTATCATCGAGCTATGGTTACACTCTTCCATGATATAATGCATCAAGAGATTGAAGTGTATGTAGAGGATATGATTGTGAAGTCTCGAAACAAAGAAGACCACTTGGATCATTTCCTGAAGTTGTTTGAAAGACTCCGAAAGTACCAATTAAGGTTAAATCCGGCTAAGTGCACCTTTGGGGTTCGTTCAGGAAAACTACTCGGTTTCATTGTTAGTTAACGAGGAATCGAAGTAGATCCCGATAAAGTCAGGACAATTCAAGAAATGCCTGTTCCTCAAACAGAAAAGTATATCAGAGGCTTCCTTGAATGGCTAAACTACATCTCCAAGTTCATTTCTAACCAGACGCCTACCTGCACACCGATCTTTAAGTTGTTATGAAAAGATCAAGCGGTGGTGTGAAATAAGAACTGCCAGGACGCATTTGAGAAGATCAAGAAGTATCTACAAAAGCCTCCAGTATTAATTCCTCTGGTGCCAGGAAAGCCGTTGTTCATGTACATAACAGTACTAGAAGACTCAATGGGTTGTGTCCTGGGCCAAACTGACAAGTTAGGAAAGAAAGAACATGCCATCTACTATCCTCTCAACGTGATAACATCACCATGGCCATTCGCAATGTGGGGCATAAACATGATTGGGGAAATAGAGCCAAAATCTTCCAACGACCATTGATTCATCCTCATCGGAAATGATTACTTCACAAAGTGGGTAGAAGCAGCATCATATGTGAATGTAACCAAGCAAGTGGTCGCTCGCTTTGTCAAGAGAGAGATTATTTGTCAGTACGGCATCCCTGACCAAATCATCACCGACAATTAATCAAATCTAAATAACAAGACGATGAAAGAACTTTGTGATAACTTCAAAATCAAGCATCATAATTCTTTTCCGTACAGACCAAAAATGAATGGCGCCGTCGAAGCTGCAAACAAGAATATCAAGAAAATAGTACAGAAAATGGTGGTAACCTACAAAGATTAGCATGAGATGCTACCATTCACTTTACACGGGTACAGAACATCAATGCACACTTCGACAGGGGAAACCTCCTTCTCCTTGGTTTACGGAATGGATGCTATACTACCCATCGAGGTCATGATACCTTTGTTAAGGATCTTAACGGTGGTTGAGCTTGAAGAAGCCGAATGGATAAAAGAGAGGTTCGATTCATTGAATCTCATTGACGAAAAAAGGATGACTGCCATGTGTCACATCCAAATTTATCAACAAAGGGTGAAAAGAGCTTTTGACAAAAAAGTTCATCTCAAGGAATATAAGGAAGGGGAGCTTGTGCTCAGAAAAATCCTACCTACATAGAAAGACATGCACGGGAAGTGGATGCCTAACTACGGTGGCCCTTTCGTCATGAAGATCGTTTTCTCCGGAGGATCTCTAATTCTTGAAATGATGGACCGTGAGCAGCTCAAATACCCCATCAATTCAGACGCAGTAAGGAAATATTATGCCTGAATAAGGAAGCCTAGAAAAGGGACTCTAGCAAAAAATGCCTCAGCAGTTCGAAAGAGCAAAAATGGCAAATGCAGGGGCAAAGCCTTGTCAAGAGCGTTGAAGAAAATCACCATTTGCCATTCTCGTCAGAAGCAACGAAACACATGGACCGCTAGTTAGTAGGACCGAATCATTGTTGGGTTTTGTAACCCTTTCTGTTTTCCATTTTTCAAAAAAAAAATTATTTGTTCCCGAGACTCTACCTTTTGTAAAGTTCTCGTCTATTAATGAAATCAGATTTCGGACCAATCGTTGTTATAATCTATGTTTTTGTTATGCAAATTTCACTTATTCGTTAATAATGATTTTTGAAAAGCAAAGTGTTTTGAAAATTTAAAATTTTGGTTTAAGAAAACTAATTTAACAAAGCACGTCAAAACTCTAGAGGTGATATGACAGTATTACACTACTCCCAGAGCAGTAAAAAGCTTGATGCCGTCTCCGACCAAGGACGCGCCCGACGGTTACCCCGCTGCTAAACCAAGATTCCTCTTCTGTAGGTTTGTAAGACCATTGATTACTTCTAGAGAGTCGTTCCTCTCCTCAGAAAGAACTTCATCCAAGATGGTGACATCAGGACTCAGTGTGATGAGTTTCTTCCTTGTGTCTCTTGCTTTGCTTCCTCCTTCTCCCTCGTGGGTCGGTCTGCATATGCATTTGCATCATAGCATTTAGCATATGCTTTTGGTTTCTTTGCTTTAGTTTCTGTTTGTCTAGCTCTTTCCATTGAGATCCTTTGGTCATTACCACCCCCTTTGTTTCGTCTTGTTTGCCACGGGCTTGCTTTACAGTTGTTACCTTAGCTTTGTGATGGATGTTTTTATCCCTGGATGATAGCTGTGACTAGCAATATCTGATGCTACCTGATGATTACCAAGATGATTAGTTGTTACTAGTGTTTTTCTTAGAGATCGGGTCACCACCAACATTGTTCAGTAAGTCTAGTAGATACTGGCATCGTTTCAAATCCAATTATTATTGGTATCTTTGATTTGGTTGTCACCAATTTTCTTTGTAAGTCTAGTAGTTACTGGCATCATTTCAAATCCAATTATTATTGGTATCTTTGATTTGGTTGTCACCAATTATCTTTGTAAGTCCAGTAGTTACTGACATCGTTTCAAATCCAATTATTATTGGTATCTTTGATTCGGTTGTCACAAATCTCTGTAAGTCCAGTGGTTACTGGCATTGTTTGAAAATCCAATGGTTATTGGTGCTTAATTTGGTTGTTACCAATTTCCTCAGTAAGTCCAGTAGTTACTGGCACTGCTTGAAAACCAATTGCTATTGATAGTCCTTTGGTTTGGTCGTCACCAATCTTTGAGAGCTCAGTGGTTACTGACTTTGTGAAAATCCAATTATCATTGGTATCATAAAGTTCGGTTGTTACCTACTCCCCAGCTGAAGTCTAGTGGTTACTGGAATCATTCACATCCAGTTGTTGTTGGTACCTTGATTTATTTATCACTAATTTTTGGAAGTCCAGTAGGTTACTGGCATTGTTTGAAAATCCCATTCGTTATGGGTATATAGCTCGGTCATCACTATTCCCCTTTGAAGTCTGGTGGTTACTGGAATTGTTTGAAGTCCAATCATTATTGGTTTTATGAGTTGGTTGTCACCAATTTTCCTCGGCTAAGTCCAGTGGTCACTGACACTGGTCAAAACCCAATTTTTATTGGTACCGTAGATGTGGTTGTCACCTCTCTCCTAAAAGTCTAGTTGTTACTAGCACCCCCAGAAAGTCCAGTGATTACTGGAACTGCTTGAAAACCAATTGTTATTGGTAGAGGTTATGTTTGTCACCAGTATCCCCAACGAAGCCTTTGGTATCCCCAGTGAAGACTTTGGTATCCTCGGCGAGTCTGGTCTGGTTTCTAGTCTTTTCCTGAAGATCCCGTTCAAACTTTTCGCTATAGGAAGTTCCTCTTTTGGTTGGTCCCTAGTGAGGATCGTGTCTCTAGTGTTTCGCTTCCCCGATGGAGTTCCCCTTTTTTCCCAGTGAAGATTTGTCTTCCCCAATGGAGTTTGTGCCCTGGATCTTTCCCCTGTATGTCGGGTCCCCTGTAAGTAGTTACTCGTTGTTTTGTTGTTCTTTTATTTTTGCTCGTGTGTCAGCATTCTGCTTGCATCCCCAAGCATCATACAACATCATTTAGAAATCATTGCATGTTAGCATTTGTCTTTTTGCATACCATCGTATCTAAGGGACAAAATTTTCGGTTTGCTATATTTAAATACCTTTCACTACGATTTCATGGAGATTGTCATCTCCCATCGCCATCTGGTGAAGATATTTAAATAGGGGCATCTGTTGTACCCCAAATTTTGACCCTTGTATATTCATCATCATTCTAGGAGCATCATCATTTTCTTATCTAACCTTAACCTATTTCAAGTTTGTCTTTATCAAGATGCAGATGAATTAGGGCTCAATACAGTCAGGAATCGGGGTTTCTATGTTTTGGCTAGTCAATTTCTTGGATTGATTCTCCATAAAACAAGTCCCCACATCATCAATAATACTATATTGGATAAATTATGAATTCAATTTGAGATGGTCACCCAAAGATCAAGAGCAGTGCAGTCCAGAACTCCCGATTAGGGTTTCGGATCAGGAAAAGACAACTGTGGTTTGAATTTTGATTTAAATGGAACTCCAATGATGCAATCATGGTCCATGAAGCCCATATGACTTGTTTAAGTCCACTCAAGAATTTCCAAGGCCTCAGAAGACCCAGAACACAAACAGTCGATTCGGAGTTTTCCGATCGATCGGTTCGTTTGACTGAAAAGTCAACTCATTGACCAAAAGGGTTTTGACCCCAAAGTTGAAATCAAACATGTTAATAATGACATATTGTATCTATTCATGAAGTTTTATGACCATTGGATCAAGAATTGAAGAGTAATCGAAAAAGTCGGGAGTTAGGGTTTTGAAAAGGGCAAAACCATAACTTTCTAACCACACATCCAAATGAAGTGGTTCAAAGCATGTTGGAAAGGTATTGACAAGTTCTACAAAAGTGAAAAAGTGACATATGTGGGAAAAAAAAAGAATAGATTTAGAGTTATGATCAAAATCATTACAAGAGGGGAAAACACTTAGTGAAATTTCACATGTTTTAGCACTTTTCATGTCATATTTTCAGCCAACTTCAAGGATGTTTTGACCTAGTTCCACTTGGAATTTTAAAATTCCAAAAACATGAAAGTTTTAGAGCATGATTAGGGATTTCCAAAAAGTACAAGAACTTCTCCATAGCATTTGTGAGCTAGGAGTTTCGAAGGAGGCAAGTTGGGGTCCAAACATTTGAATGCACCATTTCAAATTTGTCACAAATCAACTTCCCAACCACCAAAGCTATTCTCAACCATTTTATCAAGTCTTGATATGATATTTAGAGAGTGTAATGAGTAGAAATGCAAAAAGGGTGAAGGTTTGAAAGGCTTGACAAGATAACAATCCAAGTTGCAATATTATATTCAAAAATCGAGGAAAGAGAAACTTTTTCATGAAGAAATCTGCACCTGCAGTTCCCCTACTCCCTTGCCATACTTCAGTCACTTCCATTTCCCTCATACAACTTGATTTGTGCATCACATTGAGTCAAGAACATTGAATTCCAACTGCACCAAATCTTGGACAAATTTTCTTCATTTTTTCCCTACAAAATATGTCTTGGACAGAACTTGCATCAAACCATTTTCCAACAATTCCACACTCTTTCTAACACTCCACACAAGTTTCAAATGATCCCCTAGAGCTGTCCAAGCCACCATTTGTACCAGAAACCATTCCTTTCTCAAAGTCAACCTCCAAAACCAAAAAAGTCAACTTTCTGCGTTTTTCAAGCCATAACTCATTATAGATCATTTCCAAATCTTTTGACACCTCTAACACTTCATAAATAGCATTGCACTTCTGTAACAAAGATTGGACCATGTTGCTTTGCAATGTCACGGACTTTTGAGGTTTTTCTTCACTTTTCAAGCCATTCTGTTCAACAGTGAGGGTTGTGGATCATTGGAGCTGCTTTTCATCATCCAAAGACCATTTGTGGACTATATCAAGACAGAAAGGACCTCTGGTTTTCTTATTTAGCAAGGTTGCTTCAAGAGGTAAGCCTAAACCCTTGAAACTTAAAATTTTGCTTTGCATTTCTTATGCTATGTTGAGTTGTAACCATGTTTTTGTGCTAGAAATTGTTTAAACATGTTATATATGTGTTATATGTCATGTATGAACCACCATTTGCATTAGAAAATTTCATTTCTTGACTGTCCAAAATGTTGGTCAGAAACTAAGGCAAACTAGGTCACCATGTGCATGTTGATGCCAATCTATCAATCCATGTGGGCATTTTCTGTTTTCTCTTGAGCCAATCACTATTAATGATGTATGTGTGGTGTTTGCATACTTGTTCCATCAAACCTTGTTCTATTTTGGACTGTCCATATGCTCATGCCCTTGGTTTTGACCAAAGTTGCCTAAACAATAATGCTATCGAATTTTTCAGTGAGTGTGTTGTATGGAAACACCAATTGTACCATTGAATTCCTTGTTTAAAAGCACACAATTTTCAATTTTTTTCACTCCATTTGGTTAAGTTTTGTCTGATTTCGATCCTTCATGCAGATGACCCTAAATTGGTGACCTTGCCTTGCCCTAGTTTTGCCCTCATTGGTGTACCAACTTTGAATGATCATAACTTGCTCATTTTTTATGACATTGATGTCATTCTTTTTTCTAGCCACTTTTTATCATGTCTAATTTCATTGAGTGAAGAAAGAATTCAAGGATCATTATCCTAGAAATATCTTGATTCACTTGAAAAGCATGTGTTTTTAGGGTTTTCACCTTGATGTTTGTAAACTTTTTCAACTTAGAACTTGATATTTCTTGTGATATTGATCATGTATGATTTATATATATTTTTTTAACATGTTTAGATGCTCAAATATGTTTAATTCATTTCCTTACATTGTTCATACTTGCTTTTGTGAATGCATATGTGTGTGAGAATGGCACTTTGAACTTCATCTGTGCATTATGCCATGATTCTTGATGTTGTGACCTCTTGAATATATTTACCATGTCTTATTCTACTTGTTTATGTGTCTTTTTAGAACCATAACATGTTTAGGGTTTGTTTCATGCCTTTGTGAATGCTTGAATATGCATGGAATACTTTGAACTTCATTTATGAACTTTGCCATGATTCTTGATGTTGTGACCTCTTGAATATATTTGCCATGCCTCACTCTTTTTTTATGTGCCTTGTTAGGATCATAACATGTTAGGGTTTATGTCTTGTCTTGGTGGTTACCATAAACATTTCTTTGTTTTCTCTTATGAAACCTTGAACTCCTTACTTGAATTGTTGTAACACTTCTTGTTTGCTTACTTGTACTTGATTGTCATCAATGCATGATTGTTGGTCTCATGTTGTTACGTTTGACATTCTTTGATCCCCTTATATGCTTGCCTCAAGTTGTAACTTGCTTGCATTTAGACTTGTTTGAATTATATGTTATGTTTGTCTTGATGGTTGTTACCTCATTTCTCTTCCTCTTTGTTAAGATGCTTAAAATTGATTTTACCTTATATGATTGGTCTAGTAAGAACCTCACCATGTCCTCCTAGATATTGTAATATCTTTGTGAAATATGGTTGTAACTATTTGATTTGATTGTAATCTTTGCTTGATGTTGTCACATGCTTGCATCTCTTCCTTGGTTGTCACCATACTCTTTTATATGTTCATCATGTTTGAATGAATGCTTATGTATGTTTTTTTAACTTTGTTAAGTGATGGAACTTGTTAGTTCTCATAAAGTTGTCTCCTATTTTCCCATTCCAAAGGAAAGTCTGTCTATTGACCCTTGGGTCATAGGTAGCTCATTACCCCCTCTTTGACTTTGTTAAGTCATCTTGAACCATAACTTAGTTAAGTTAGAACCCATATCCATTAGACTTTTCTCTAAGTCTAGAAGACCTACCCCTTGTTAGGAGTACTCCTCAACAAGAGCTTTAAGATAGAGTTTTTTTAACTCTATGTAAGAATCATGGTGATGATTACTTACTCCCCTCTTGGCTTTTGTCAAAGTCAAATCCCTTTGAATGAACAACTTAGAATAAAGAGTTTTGTTAAACTCTACACAAGCATTGTTATGTTTGTTCCCCTTTGAACCTTGATCATAATCAAGAGTTCTTCATCCACAGTAAGGTGAACTACGGTTGCTCTGATTTTATCCTAGTTAGGATACGTAGGCAGAGGATGCGATATCTTTGCGAGCAAACTTAGAAACTATCTTTATGTCTTTAACTACAACTTTAACCTTATACTCAATCACAAGCCATAGCAATCATTTAGCAAGTATAGCATACAAATAAACAAAAGGTTCATGTAGAGTACTATAGATGTTTAGGATGTGAAATACCTACCCTAGGCATAACCAACCTCCAATCCCCGATCTCTTAGCATTTTTATTACATCACGCAAAAGGTCTTTCTTTCTTTAACCTTTCCTTTGGATAAATCAAAGTCCGGTTGTGAATTTAATAAATTAAGATTCAAGTTAATCAATAGCTTGGTATCCTGATTCTCACCACAACACTATCATTAGCACCAACCCAATCAATATCACAATATCCCATCAATATGGAATTAGAATTATGAGAATACAAAAAACCATAGTCACATGTACCATTCACATACTTCAGAGTCCTTTTGACTTGATTGAGATGACTGACTTTAGGTTCAGCTTGATATCTAGCACAAACTTCAACAGCAAAAGTTATGTCAAGTCTGCTTGCAGTAAGATATAAAAGACTGTCAATCATGCTTTTATACAAACTCTAATCAACATTAACACTCTTTACATCCTAAAACAAATTCAAGTGTGTAGGAGCAGGAGTCCTTTTGTGGCTAGCATTCTCCAAACCAAACTTCTTCACAATACTTTTTGCATGTTTCCCTTGACAAAGAAATATGAAGTCTTCCATCTGTTTGACTTGGAGACCAAGAAAGTAAGTTAATTCACCTACCAAACACATCTCGAACTCAGATTGCATTTGCTTAATAAAATTTTGAACCATCTCATTCGACATCCCTCCAAACACAATATCATCTACATAGATTTGATCTATCATGAGTTTTCCATCCTTCTATTTAATAAAGAGAGTTTTGTCAATTCTACCTTTTATGTATCCATGGTTGATGAAGAACTCAGTTAGCATCTCATACCAAGCTCTTGGAGCTTGTTTCAAACCATACAAGGCCTTCTTCAATTTAAACACATGATCTGGAAAGTAGGATCAACAAATCATTTTATTTGTTCCACATATACTTCTTCATTCAAGTATCCATTTAGAAAAGCACTCTTAACATCCATTTGAAATAGCTTAAACTTCAAGAAACAAGCCACTCTAAGTAACAATCTAACAGACTCCATCCTAGCAACATGAGCAAAAGTTTCATCAAAGTCCACCCCTTCAATTTGAGTGTACCCTTGAGCAACAAGTCTAGCCTTGTTTCTAGTGATCACACCTTGCTCATCAGACTTGTTTTTAAACACCCATCTTATACCAATAACATTTGACCCTTCAGGTCTTGGAACAAGATCCCATACCCCATGCCTTTTAAGTTGTTCTAATTCCTCTTGCATAGCATTGATCAAGAATTCATCAGTCAAGGCCTCCTTGACATTCTTGGGTTCCAATTTTGAGACAAAGCAACCACCAACAATAACTTCTCTTGATCTGGTCATTCTTTCACCATTAGGATCTCCTATTATAAGCTTCTTAGGATGATCTTTCTGCAGGTTCAGGATTAACACTTGAGTCTGCAGCATCTTCAAGAATATCATGCAATGTTCCAACATTTTTTGTGACATCTTTAGGAACATCACTCATGGAAAAGAATGTTCCAATATCATTTGTGACAGCAACTTCTGTAGTTTAGTCATTAACCATAACATTTACAGGTTCCAGTACAACATTAGTTCTAGAGTTGAATACTCTATAGGCTCTGCTATTTGTAGAGTATCCCAAAAAGATTCCTTCATCACTTTTAGGATACATCTTTCTCTTTTTCTCACGGTCAGCCAAAATGTAACATTTGCTTCCAAAGACATGGAAGTACTTCACAGTTGGCTTTCTTCCTTTCCATGGCTCATATAAAGTAGCAGATGTGCCAAATTTGATGGTTACTCTATTCAGGATATAACAGTATTCATGGCTTCAGCCCAAATATGATATGGATGTTTCTTGGCATGAAGCATGACCCTTACACATTCTTGAATTGTCCTATTCTTTCTCTCAACCACACCATTCTGTTGAGGAGTGATGGGTGAAGAGAACTCATGACTAATTCCTTCAGAGGAACAGAAATCATCAAACTTGTTATTTTCAAATTTCCTTCCATGGTCACTTCTAATTCTAGCTATGCTATAATCCTTCTCTCTTTGAAGTTTTTGACAAAGTTCTTTGAACACTTCAAACACCTCAGACTTCTCTTTAATGAAATTCACCCAAGTGAATCTTGAGAAGTCATCAACCACAACATAAGCATATCTCTTTCTTCTAAGACTTTCAACATGTATAGGTCCCATCAAGTCCATATGAAGTAGCTCCAGAATTTTTGAAGTGGTCAGATGTTGAAGCTTCTTATCTTGACATCCTTGTTTACTTTCCAATTTAACATTCACCACAGACTCTTCCTTCATCAATTTTCATATTAGGAATACCTCTAACAACTTCCTTTAACAAGACTTCCTTTATTCCCCTTAAGTCTAAGTGGCCAAGTTTCTAATGCCACATCTCCACCTCATCTTCTTTTTACATCAAGCAGATGGAGGAACACTTTGATTCTATAGGAGTCACAAGTAACAATTATCCTTAGATCTGGCTCCCTTCATGATAACTTCATCTTTATCATTTGTTACCAGACACTCAAATTTAGTAAAGTTAACCTTCAGACCTTAGTCACATAATTGACTAATACTTATCAGATTAGCAGTCAGCCTTTTGACAAACAACACCTTATCAAGACTATGTTACCCAGTATAGTCCAGCTTCCCAACACCCTTTATTTCACCTTTTGATCCATCTCCAAAGGTGACATAGCTAGTGGAATGTGGTTTAATATCCACCAAAAATTTCTAGACACCATTCATGTGTCTAGAACAACCACTATCAAAATACCAGTCTTCTCTATTAGAAGCTCTTAAAGAGGTGTGTGCTATGAGACTAGCAGTGCCATCTTAGGAATCCACTTCTTCTTTGTTTTAACAACAATCTTTTTCCTTCTGGATTGAGTCGCAGATTTGGGATAACCATGTAACTTGTAGCAGTAAAGTTTTATGTGGCTAAACATACCACAATGCTGACATTTCCAGTCTTGGTTCTTTCATCCTGAGGAATTTTTCTGATGTCTTTGTTGATGTTGGGACATCTTACTTAACATCTTTCGATTCTGCTTTCTTTTAGGTTGAGCAGAATTCATGGCATGCCGTTTTTCCTTTATTCTCAACTTGATCATTATGACCAAGCCCTTTAACATTTCCAGCATTCCTTCTTAATTGAAGAATTTCATCCAGCACATCAGAATTGCTATTAAACATTCTTACAGATTTAGTCATATTGTCTAGTTTAGAGTTGAGCAATACAACTTCATCCTCTAGGTCAGAGATGACAACCAAGTGCTTTAATCTTTCATCATGAAGTTGAACAATAAGATTTTGTTAATCCTTTCCTAATTGACATACTTCTGCACTACTAATGCATAACTCGTTGTACAATGCAGCAAGCTCATCAAAAGCGAGTTCTACACCATCTGATTCCTTATCAGAATTATATACTCTAGTAAGAGCATAAACCTATTTAGCAGATTCTCCTTCACTTGAAGAATCATCTTCAGACCATGATATAGACAATCTTTTCTTCTCCTTCTTAAGAAAGGTAGGATACTCAGATTTGATGTGTCCAAATCCTTCGCATTCATAACATTGAATTCATTTTCCTTTGCTATCTTTCTCTTCAGTTTTGGACCTTCTTCTAAAATCCTTCCTTTTGTTGATGTCGGATGACTGAGTCTTGACATTTGATCTTGACTCCCCGTCCATCCTCTTTAACAATTGGTTATACTGTTTTCCAAGTAGCACAAAAGCCTTAGATAATTCTCTCTTGGAATTTAGTTCACATTCACCTTGATTAGACACCAAGGCTATGTTTTTCTTCTTTTCGGATTTCTCACTGATTGCCAATTCAAAAGTATGAAGAGATCCCATGAGTTCATCCACCTTCATGGTGTTTATGTCTCGGGCTTCTTCAATAGCAGTCACCTTCATGTCAAATTTCTTTGGAAGAGAACTTAGGATTTTTTGTACCAACTTAGCTTCTGGAATCTTTTCTCCTATATCACTTGAAGTATTGGCTATATCAACAATGTTCATGTGAAAGTATTGAATACTTTCATCCTTTTTCATCTTCAAGTTCTCAAACTTGGTTCTAAGAAGTTGAAGTCTTGATGATTTCACTCTAGAGGTTCCTTCCTGAGCAGTCTTCAAAATATCCCAAGCATCTTTGGCAACAATACAGTTCTTTTTCAACTTGAAGATGTTCTTGTCTACTTCATTGAATAAGGTATTCAATGCTTTGTAATTACCCTGAGCTAGCTTGTCATCTTCATCATCCCAGTATTCCACAGGCTTTATCATATCAGTAATCTTACCTTCCTGATCTTTAGCCTTTGGTGGATCCCATCCTTTGACCATAGATTTCTAAGCTTTACCATCCATGGACTTAATAAAGGCCACCATGCGCACTTTCCAAAATTCATAATTGGATCCATCAAGAATGGGTGTTCTTTTAAATATTCCTCCTTCCTTGTCCGTTACACCAATCGCACCCAGATATAGAGCAGAATTCCTGCTATAATACCAATTGAAATTCTGGTATGCAGATCTTAGATGTCCTAAGACATGTCGAGACAATTCATCTCTGCTTTAAACACAATGACAAGAAAGAGCACAATAAAAATTTCAGAAAGTAAACGAACATATAGTAATTGTTAACCCAGTTCGGTGTACAACAACACCTATGTTTAGGGGCTACCAAGCCAAGAATGAAATTCATTAGATAATATTAATTCTAAGCTAAACAACCTCCTATTTATAACTCATCACTTAATCTCTACCCGTGCTTAATTTCTACCTAAGACTGTCCTAGGTATGAGACCCTTATCAATTCCTTTTCAATCACAACAATGACAAAATTTACAACTCAATGCAAACAGTTCAGCTCTAGTATCAACACAATACAAGAGAGGATCGTAAACTCACAAACCTTAAAACTCACTGAGCAACAATTTATTTTCCACACTTTGATTAGGCTAAATCCATCTTATTTATAACCATAAACTAGACTAGATTTGGGCTTCAAAAACACAACAATTATGTTACCCAGAATCTGAAACTTATTCTCCTCAAGAACAGTTTCTTCAATCCAAAGTTTCCTAAAATGTCTCCACACTTAGAAAACAATATCTTCAAATTCAAACAGAATCTTTGATTCCTCAATCTTGAACGCCACCTAGGATAAACAAATATTCCCATAATATTCTAAAATCTGGAAATAAATTAGCAGTATCAAAACTGCAAAGTAACAGACAAAGATGTTGAATCATCATGATAGGACATCTTGTCCATCATCTTATTCTTCAGTTTATTCTTCATGTTAGGACATCTTGTCCAACATCTTGCTATCAAGTTGGTTTTAAAAAAATTAATACCAATCTCAAAAGCTTGGACTTATCATTACTTAAACATATTACACAAATTTACAATCAAAATACACACTTAAGCTAGATATGAAATGTTGAGCTCAAAGTGCTTTTCTTATCTTCTTTCTTGCTTTTACACAAATGTTCTTCTCTGTGGTGCTTTTGCAATTGTTCCTTTGATGTTTGAGAACACTTCTTGTGTCTCTACATTTTTCAACTCCTGATCATTGTAGTTTATTCCTCAATTGAGCTTATGGTTTAAGAACATATCGTGTGTCTACCCATTCTGATATCACTCTAAGTTTCTTTACATTGTTTAGGAACACTTTCTTTTCTCTCACTTATCTCTGGTGCTCTTCTGCACTTAGCGTTAAGCTTTTTCTCTACATCTCTCCATACTTTTCTAATCTTCCAAGCCCTACTTAAATACATAGAGAATGTTATCATTGAGGATGAAGAATAGATCAGTTGGTAGAGAAGAATATGATTTGACCATAAAGTATACCTTATATGAAGGTTATTTCATATGTAGTAGTTAAGTCGCGCTTGCAGCCGAAAGTTGGTGATGATGGGACATGAGGAGATAGTGCAATACATAATATAGTATTTGTAAGATATGGTATGTTCGCCTTTTTAAGAATATCCCTTTTTAATTTTAATTTCTATAAAAATAATTTCTTGTCATAATCAGAGGCTTCATATAAGAGATGAAGTGAAGCTTAATCAGATTCCATAGCCTAAATGATGTAGACTACAAACTACATTCAGAGTGAGGCTTAAAAGTATCAGAGTCTAGAGTAATTATGAACAAGAAATGCATAAGATTTTACTAGTTTGTTCAAATGCTTAGACTTTTCAAAGAAGCATTTCCTTTGTCTTCTGACTTCTGGCTATAGGCTTCGTATCAAAGTTGTTGAAACTTTAGTAGAGTTCAAAGGCTTAATCTATCAGAGTATTTTGTTAGAACTTTTCTAAATAATTCCTTATAGGAGTATTGACTTTGGATGAACCAGAACCTTGACTTTGCTTTAAACACACTTTTGTATCTATTTTTTTTCTCAGAGTGTGTCCTTAGTTTATAATCTTCTTAATAGCTTTCTTCAGAATTCGTCTGCATTTAGATTTGACTTCTTCAGAGTCTAAATCTGTTTTCTTTTACCTGCACACGAAATAAACATAGTCATAGTACATAATCATTCTCTAAACTATTATCATCAAAACATAAGTATAGTTGTAGAATCAAACTTATTCTTACAATATCCCCAGTTTTGGTGATGACAAATCCATGTATTTTGATGAACAATTTTAATTTGGATAATCATGCTTATTAAATTTCAAAGTTAGGTTTGTAAGCTCCCCCTGAATTTTATACTTCCAAAATTATTTTTTTAACTCAAATCTACAGAGTAAGGTTTGGAAGCTCTCTCCGAGTTTAAGATTCAAAAGAATTTTGGTTTCAATGAAATCTCAAACAAGATAAATATCCATGTATTTTGAATAAACATCTTTATAAAACTTCAAAGATAGTTTTGTAAGCTCCCCCTGAGTTTTATACTTTCAAAATTATTTCTTCAACTTAAATCTATAGAGTGGGGTTTGCAAGCTCCCTCTGAGTTTAAGATTCAAAATGATTTTGGTTTTAGTGAAATCTCAAATTAGATAAATATGCAAAAATTCATAGTAAGGTTTGCAAGCATCCTCTGAGTATTTTAGACTATCAAAATTGTTCAGCGTAAGTACCGAGTGAGGTTTTCAAGCTCCCTCTGAGTACAAGACTTAGAATAATTTTGATTTCATGAAACACTTTTGTAAGATAAATTTTTATTCAAAGTTGTTAGATTAAATTCTTTAGAGACATTATCCTTGACCTCTTCAGAATATTAATATTAACACACTCTTTAGATCATTACTCTTCTCCTCATTGCTAATGTTTTGGATACTATCAACTGAATAAAAATGATCAAAATAATTACTCTTCTCCCCCTTTGTCATTATAAAAAGAATCATAATTAAAATAAGAACCAAAATTTTAATAAATTGAACTGAAATTTGACAACATAGTAAAAAGAAAATTTTAACACATAGCTACAAACTAGGTTTTGTGGTTAAGGTTGAAGTCTAGAAATGATTGTTGACATAATGTTCTAAATCTGATTGTTGGTTTAATCTTGGTGATCCAGCCTGGCCCTTATCAATTTATTATCTTTCTTCAACTCTTCAAGAGTTTTGAGAATCATAGGAATAACATCCTCAGAAGTAATTGATTCAGAAGATGTAATCCCAAAAGTTGATCCAACTTCATACTGAGAATCTAATTTTGAATAATCCTAGAAAATGTTATAACATCAGAACGAACAACCAAGTTTTATTCAGGAATAGTAATCCCAATAAATGCTTCAACATCTTGCTTAAATTCTAAGAACTGAGAAGAGGGAATTTCAGCTCTAATCAAAGGTAGAACTTGTTCAGGTGTTGGGAGTGCCAAAATCTTAGACCTAGCTAAGGAATCATCTCCATGCTTCTTTATCTCCAGGATCAGACTTATTACTTCAGTGAATTTATGAATAAACTTATCCATAGCAACCTCATAAGAATTTTTTTAGGGAAGTGAAGCAGTAGATTGACCAGTCCATGTATCAATTCCATAATGCATTGCTTTCAACAGGGTTACTATAGTTTATGGTAACTTGCCTCATAAAAGCTCATACTTTTGGCTACTTTCAAATTTATAGTTGTCCATACTTCACTAAAACAGAGTTCAAGAGAGGTTTGTTGAGGGTAGATGGTGGGAATTCTTGTTTCTGAATCAATTTCTATTTCAGAGGAGGAATATGATTTCAACAACAGATGGATTCTTATTAAAGAAAAATTCTCTCTCAATAGAGGAATCCTCTGATAGAGATAAGCCCTCAATAATAGAATCAGAAATAGGCGTATCAGTTTGGTTTGATAGAGGATGTGAGATATTCATGGATGTGGGTTCAAAAATGGTTATATGTTTAGAGATGGTGTGTTCAGAGGAAGTTGGTGATTGAGGTTGTTGTTGAATTGATTCAATTTCTTTTATGATTTCAGGTTGGCTAGTGGGTATTGTTAGTTGTTGAATGGGTGATGCTTATTGATGCGAAGATGGAGATTATGATGGAGACATAGCTTGTTGTTGTATTGTGTTTTGTGGAGTTTGTTGTAAGTTGTGATGGTGTTTTTTGGTTCCATTGTTTCAAGAATATTTGTGGTTTCTATATAATTTGTGGTTGGAGATTTGTTTGATAGATTTGTAGTGGTTATGATAAGAATAGATGAAGTATCAATAATTATATATTCAGAAATAGTGGAGATATCCGCATTAGAGAACTTACATGGATTCTGACGAGTTAAGACTTCAGCAAGTTCTTGTTCAGCTTCCTTGGTTTGATGACTTAATTCCTCAACAATCATTGCAACTTCAGCAACAATAGGAGCTTTAGAAACCTTAGAAGCTTCGACAGAACTATCATTTTCTGCAACTTTAGCAGCTTTGACAGCCTTAGCAGCTTCAATATCTACCCTTTTTTGGACTTCAACAACTCTAGTATTTGTAGACCTCAAAATCCTTCTTGAGGTCTCATTCTTATTTGTTTTCTTAGTTGGAGAAGGAGGAGGATTTGAAGTATATTCACCATCCTTTTTATACTTTCTTTTCCTCTTGAGAGTTGCATCAGGAGGAGCGTCCACACTTGGATCAGATCCATCTGCTAAACAACTTATCATGTAAGCCCATAGAACCTCAAGAGGATCCTGATTAGTAAATAGAGGAAAGTCATCAATCTTAACCCTTCTGGAGGAGACATATTCCTTGTCCATCCCTTCAAGTTTCACAACATCTTTGATCATAAGCATGTTTTTATATTTCTCCCATTGAAGAAGTTTTCCACGTCTGTGCGGAGGTCTTCACGAAATTCCATTTCTTCCAGCTTGTCTACCAACTTGCTTTCAACCAAGATATCAAATATTAGTCTTCCTAAAGGAATCCACTTCCTTTGTTGCTACTATCGTTCCTTGTTTCTTTGACCATCTCTCTCAAGTATTTAAATAATATGGAAGGAAGATTGATCTTGATCCCTTTGGCCAAATAATACAACATGTATTTTTTTATCAGTATTAATGTATTTTGAAGAGTTGTTTGCAAAACAATGATGAATGTATCCCAACATAATCTTGGACCATATCCTATATTAGAATTTAAGATTCTTGACACTTGAATCTGATCCTTTCTGAAAGATGGTAGCCACGACTTCCTTCATTTTGCCCCTTTTTTGAACATCTGATAACATCTTTTGCCAGACCCATCATGATTCAGTAGCTTGGCTATGGACTTCTCAGAAATTTGAATCTTCTGAGCCAAAACACTAGAGAAAACCTAAACTTTTATAACTTCTGAATGAATCCAAAAATATTTTACCAATACCGGATAAACTGGTCTCTTTAACCTATTGAAGTAGACTGCCCATCCCTAGGTTGCAACATTGCTAGAGAGATCAAACTCATTTTGCTTTAGGTTATCAAAATCTACAATAGTTTCATAGAGAACTTCCAATTAATCCACTGGAGTATATAAAGAAATTTCAGGTATGGCTTCTATTATAGTAATTTTCTTTTGAGAAGATTGATATTGTTGATTTTGCAGTTGTTGTAGTAGCTCTTGTTGTTGATGTTGCGTATTGTGTGAGAAGTAAGTGCGTTGTGGGTTTTAGTAGGGAATTTAATAATTAAAATAATTTGAAAATATTCAATCTGACAAGGGATGCGAAAAGAAATGCATTTATATAAAACACAAGAAATAGTATCCACAATGGGTTACCTCAATTGTTCAGTTGACTAAATGTATGGCAATTGTCTTACATTAGAGCCACGCATGCAACACCTAATTTTCACCACATAATAAGAGGGATATGAGCGAGAGAAATAGACTTACCTTTTCTTGCTTTAGAAAACATTGTTGGAGCATATGGGATGAGCGCCATAAGTTCTGATGATTAACTTACTTATAAGTTCACCAGAGGCTATGTCCTTAGAGTCAGATTCACTTATTCTTCAGATCCTCTTAACTTCCCTTTACAAGAAGAGAGCATCCAAGATCCAGGCACTATGAATGACATTTCATCTTTGCTAGGGTAATGAGAGCATCCAATAAGGAAGATAGAATTGCAATGCTATTGACAAGAAAATCTTTGGTTTATCATAACCAATGCCTCTCTTGCCTTTGCAACTAGATCAATGAATCCATAAACAAGTCTTTTTATGGAGCCTCATCCTCTAGGTTGAATCCAAAGTTTTACATTTATCCATTTGCTTATTCACTTTATGAGTTCCTTTTTAAGGAATCAAATATAGACTTAGTGTATTAAGAAAGAAACTTTCTATCTTGTCTTGTCAATGATCAAATTTATCTCCACCAAACCTTGGAGGAATGACATAATCACAATCAATATTTTTGTAAGTATGAGCCCTTTGTATTTCAAGACCATGTATCTTTTGCTGACATGATTAAGTGTTTAACATAATGAGTCAATAATAGAATCGGTGCTCTGATACTAATTGAAGATGCAAGAAACATAGGAAAGAGAATTTTGAATTAGGTTTTTGGATTTAAAACTTTTTTCCACCCAACCTATCACACAATAATGAAAATGATAAAGATAAATAATACAAGTATTTTAATCCTAGTTTGTTGTTAACAGAGTTACATCCAGTCCACCTGAAGGGTGAAAAACACAAGAAATGGGGGTTTGAATTGAGTTTCAAATTTTTTTCCCTTTTGTGGAATTAGAAGAATAAATATGACAATGGCAATAAAATTAAATGGGATAATTATTTTTATCCTGGTCCACTGTTAATGAAGTTACTCTAGTCCATCCCTCAAGGTGATTTCGCCTTATCACAAGGACTTAATCCAATAATCATCAATGATTACAACCATAATGGATACCTTCCATTGTCTTCTTGAGAATCCTGGAATTCACTTGCCTCTCAAAGAATCAACCTCCAAGCCGTTAGAAATGACCTGGCCCTCTCAAGCATTATGAATTTTACTCGATCACTTAAGGAACATCATCCTCTAAGCTGTTAGAAACATGCGTAGTCATCTCAAGCATTCTGGTCTTCACTCGACCACTCAAGGAACAACACCTTTTACAAGGATTTTCTTGTGCACTAATATGCTTCTTAACGCTAATTACACAAATGAAGTACACGAACACCTAAGTGTTTCTAAGTAAGATATGAGCAATAACTTCTCACTTTCTAATACAGAAAACTATCTAAAGAATGAATCTCTAAAAGATTATAAAACATTAGTTATGTATTTCTTAGAGGCTTTCTTAATGATCACTATGGCTTCTTTTTATGAGATGTTAGCTTCTTTTGATTAACTCCTTCTTGAGCATATAATGCTTCTTTCGGTTTAACCATCAAGATCAACTAAGTTAATATGCTTTACTTATTGATGTTTCACTTGACTAGTTTCATATGCCTTTAGCATGTTGCATCATTGTAGCACTTTAGTAGTTTACTTCAGCTTCTTCTTCATTGATCATTCTTCATTTAAGCTTCAGCTTGTAGCATTTTCTTCAGCACTTTGGCTTTGCATAGCAGCGTGCTATCCCAGCAATCAGCAATTCTTAAAGCTTCTTGATCTTCAACTTATAGAGCTTGAGAGAATAGATCTGTTGAGGGGTATTCTTGGAAACATATTCCAACAACAATATCCCAACGGTCACATGAAGGAATGGTCAACATCATTGTACAAAAAGCTTCTCTTGCGCCACCTTTTCGAGGTAGAGGTCACAGAGTTTTAGTACTATTATATTCAACTTAAAACCATTCTTATCTTCAGTGTTCTAGCATCTTCAGATGCTTCATATATAAACTTGATGAAACGTGTTGTAGAAGAGTATTTCTTTGTGTAATCTTCAGAACCACAGTCTTTAGAATCTCATATCTTCGTTCAGCAGAACCTAGTCATAAGAATCTTCAGCACTTGGTTTCTTAGAAGCATTATCTTCAGAGTCTTCATAACTTGTTCTATCAGAACCTCATCTTTAGAGTCTTCAAATTTCATTAAGCACACTTTTGTCTTAAAATTCTTCAGCACTTTGTTCAATTAGAACCTTGTCTTCAAAAACTCTTCAGAACTTAATCTTTATAAATGATGTCTTCAGAATATTCAGAGCTTTGTTCACCAGAACCATGTCTTTAGAATCTTCAGAGTTGTAACAATAGAAAGCACATTTCTTATAAAGCCTTCTATGTTTACTTATAAAGTATCAATCAGAAACCTTGTTACTAACGTTCCTTAGAACCGTCGCATTAGAAGTATTTTTTAATCTTGACTTTATCTTATACACATATGTTTTCTTCCAGAGTGTTGATAACAGAGTCTGATGATGTCACACATCTTCTTATCAGAGTCAGAATCATATTGACAATATCCACACACTAGACAAAAACCATATCATATAGAATTGTTCTCTTAAATAATATGTGCAGTTATCATCAAAACTCAAAGGCCAGATGTAGAACAAAATATTGTTCTTACAATCTCCCCCTTTTTTATGATGACAAACAATGCATTTTGATAAACAATTCGTATATGGTAATCGCCATTAATTCACAGAGTCATAGATAAGCTTAACAGGCTCCCCCTGATTCTATGGAAAGTTGGTGTATTTGGAGTTTACATGTTAAACCATTTGATTTAATTCCTCTATTTAATCAAACTACTTATTTTTATGAAATGAATAACATGTGAAGCGAATTGATATTTAACTTTGATGTTGTTTTTGGTAATGTGAAATCCTACGTGCATTAACTCTGATTTATTTCCTTAATTATTTTTGTATTTCAATTATTATACGAATGGGAAGAGTTGGGTGTTACACTGGCTAAGAATAATGTCACGATCTGTTCCCTTAAGACTCGCAAAATCATGTCATTTTTTGACAATGACTTCGAGAATCTCTTTATTTCAACAGAAGGTTTTGACAGGCATAGTTAAAAAAATGACTCGTGCCAAAGAAGGGATATGAAGTTCATAGGGAAAGAATGACTCGAGAGGATAGTAAGTTAGAAATAAAAGAAGTGACTAAGGAAAAGGTAGATATGAACAATAAATATGAGAGGAGACTATGAATTTGACAAAGAATTTAATGAAGAATCAACACTTGAGACATGCAATATTTAATGATGATTTGTAGAATGTTGCCGTATACCAGGGCGAGTGATATGGTTATTGTTGCACCCCAAAATTTGCCCAACCTTTTTCTTTAGTTGGCTTTTGTTTCTTTGCATTGTTCTACCATTTGCATTGCATAGCATTTTTCATTTAACAGGGGATCAAGAGGTGTGACTAGAAAGAGAAGGTTACCAGGAGTGTGGATCCTAAGCAAGGGGTTTTATTCAAGCATGAATGGTCATCAAGTCACCAAGAAGGGGTCAAAGCTTTGTGAAAGAGTTGATTGGTGTATGTGGATCAGCTCCTAACTTGGAGGCCAAGTGAAGATCATCAGAAGGTTGTGAATCCATGATTATGGATGTGGGATGTTGAGAAAGCTCATTGAGTGCTTTGAGAGCCATGCTGGAGCTTGTTCAAGTTGTTGTGTCATGTGGAAGAAGCCACAATCAAAGGTGTTGCATCTAGGGTTTTCATCTAGTCAACCCTCAGTCAATTGTGACATTGAAGGAGATTAAAACTCAATTCCAAATCTCTATAGTCATGGAATGTTGTGTTGAGATGCCTAATACATCATTTCAAGATCCATTCATCAAGAATCAAGAGTGTGAGAAGTTACTAAATTAGGGTTCTTAGTGTAAAATCCCCTATTTAGTGTCCAACTTCAAGACCACATATCTCACGATACAAGTCTCATATCATATTGACCTTAATATGAAACTTGTAGATAATGTTTCTAGATTTCTTTTGAGTACTAGAAGTCATTCATCTGATTTTTAGAACTCAAGTTATGATGCTGACAAGTTACAGGTCCTTAGATGAATGTGATTTTGGTCAACAAAAGTCAACCAACTTCCAAGCCACTTTTGACCTAGAAGTATGTTTCTCCTCATCTTGACCAAAACATGAAAGTTGTTCTTCATGATCTTAGCTTTCCAAAGAGTACTAGAAGCCCTTCATCTGATTGTGGAACTCAAGTTATGAGGCTTGCAAGGCAGGGGTATTTTGGGAAAGTAAGATTACAGGTCATTTTCATTATAGGTCCATTTCACCACCTTGCATACTTCAAATGGAAATCTTTCCAACATGAAACTTGCTCCAAATGGGGTCATTTGCTCAACCAAACACCAAGGAACCATTGGTTTGGCTTAGAAGGAAGATTGGATGAAGGAATTTCATGAAAAAGGCATTAAAAGGAGAAAATCCAATTAAATTCATTTGGGATCAATTTTGTGCAAATGTGTGCATTTTTTG